>JALGPY010000005.1:111927724-113127724 GCA_023055425.1 Linanthus parryae | reverse complement strand
CAATCGCCATCCCCGCCACCAATGGCTCCCAACACCGGCCAAAAGGGAATCGACCACCAAGAAGCTCTCATGGTCGCCAATCTGACAGGGCCTGCGTTGCCTGACCTGAGAATTTGCCGGTGAATTTCACCAAGAAAAGAGAATTTTGAGAGAGGGAGAGGGAAGAACTCAGAGAATTAAAAGAGGGAAAATGAAATGTGTATTTTTCATAACCATTCAATTACAATACCACCTTATATACTTGTGGATGAAAATGTAACAAACGAAACATTTGGGCCAATTACAAATAACGGAATGTAGTAACAAATTAATACACGACAACTATCCTCCGCGTCGATCGGACCAATCAGGACTCGCCACCTGGCCACTGTCGTTGTAATGGTTTACTCTTAATTGGAACGACATCGTTCCAATTAATTATTTGAACCTCAAAGTTCAAAAAGTTAGACGGCCATGATTAAACCGGAAGACCCGATCTAACGGTTTCTGCTTCTCCTCATTACAAGTCATTAGTTTGGCAGTTATTGCAATTTAGTCCACTGCCAAGATTATGACAAGCCCTTCCTCTTCAGGAAATGCATGACCTCATGCATGAAAATGCGGGAATTGGGCCTTTAACTAATAATAGTCCTCCCAAGTGGCCTCTGAGGGAGAAAGATTAGCCCATTGTGTGAGAACAAGAACTGTAGAAGAAGATCCCTTTTTGGCAAGTTTTCTGTCCAGAATAGCAATAGGCTCAACAAGGAATTGACCATCTAAACCCACTTGTGGCAGCTGAGAACTCACCTGAGCAGTAGGTTTGAGAGATTTCTTCAATTGAGAAACATGGAAAACAGGGTGGACCTTAGAAGAGGGAATAAGTTGGAGTTTGTAGGACACCTTACCAATCCTTTCAAGAATATGAAAGGGTCCAAAAAATCAGGCAGAGAGTTTATAATTAAGTCTGACCTGTACTGAGTGTTATCTGTATGGTTGAAGCTTCAAGTAGACCCAATCAACAACCTGAAACTCTCTTTCACTTCTATGCTTGTTAGAAAACAACTGCATTCTCTCTTGAGCCTTAGTGAGATTATCCTTGAGCAGCTGCAACAATTTAGATCTCTCTTGGAGGAAAGTATCCACCTCAGGAGTTCCGGTTTTATTAAGTTGATGGAATGAGAAGTGGGGAGGTTTGAAAGCATAGAGAGCTTCAAATGGAGTGAGCTGCAGAGAAGTGTGGTAATTTGTATCATACCACCATTCAGCCAAAGGAAGCCACTTAGCCCATTTGTGAGGCCTGTCACTAGCCATACACCTGAGGTACACCTCCAAGCACTGATAGACCCTATCACTTTGACCATCAGTCTGGGGATGATAGGCTGTTTTATACTTCAAAGTGGTGCCCATAGCCTTGAAAAGTTGGTGCCAGAAATTGCTCAGAAAAATAGTATCTCTGTCAGAGATAATGGAAGCTAGACGTCCATGAAGCTTGTACACATTAGCAAGGAACACTTCAGCTACTTGTTCAGCTGTATAAGGGTGAGTGAGGGGCATGAAGTGACCATACTTAGTGAATCTATCAATTACCACCAATATGGTAGTTTTACCCTCTAATTTAGGCAGTCCTTCAATGAAATCCATAGTGATGTGCTCCCAAGGTTTGTCTGGCAGGGGAATGGGTTGAAGAAGACCTGGGTAAGGGATATGTTCACTTTTCATCCTTTTGAAGATATCAAATTGGCTCACCCATGCTTTGACTTGTTTCTTGTGGTTTGGCCAAAAGAAAAGCAGTTTCACCCTCTTGTAAGTGCCTAAGATACCTGAATGTCCTCCAATTCCAGTGTTGTGCAGCTCCTGTATGATCTGTGACCTCAGGGTAGTTCCAGTACCCACATAAAGCACTCCTGCATTCTTGATCATTCCATCACTCAAGGTGTACACACCTGAAGCAGTGGGGTCAATAGAAAGTGAAGCAAGGAGTTGCTGAGCCCAATCATCTCCAACATAACTCTCTTGCAGTTCTGTCACCCACTTTGGTATTATCTTAGAAATGCTGGCACAATTTGCTGAATCTCTTCTTGATAGAGCATTTTCCACCTTGTTATCTTGTCCCTTCTTGTATACAATGTCATAGGACATTCCTAGCAATTTAGTGACCCATTTTTATTGCAGTACAGTAGTGATCCTTTGCTCCAAAAAATATTTCAAGCTATGATTGTCAGTCTTTATAATGAATCTAGCCCCATCCAAATAAGATCTCCATTTACTCACTCCATGAACCAAGGCTACAGCTCTTTCTCATAAGTGGATAGCCCAAGGTGTCTTGTAGCCAGGGCTTTGCTGAAATAAGCAAAGGGGTGGTGATCTTGCATCAACACAGAACCAATTCCATCATAACAGGCATCTGTCTCTAATATGAATGGCTTGGAAAAATCAGGTAGAGCCAGGACTGGTGTGCTTACCATAGCTGCTTTTAGTGTCTCAAAAGCTTGTGTTGCTTCAGGAATCCAAACAAATGCTCCTTTCTTGAGTAAGGCAGTTAGTGGTCTAGCAATGATGCCATAACCCCTAATGAACCTTCTATAATAGCCAGTCAACCCTAAGAATCCTCTAAAGCTTTTGATGTTATTTGGTTGTGGCCAATTATTCATAGTAGCTATCTTTTGAGGGTCAGCCTTCACTCCTTCATAAGAGATCACATGTCCAAAATATTCAATCACCTGAAGTCCGAATGAACATTTACTTAGTTTTGCATAGATCTGCTACTCTCTAAGAATGTCAAACACTTGCTGCAGATGTTGTAGATGCAGCTTCAAATTGGACTGTAAATCAGTATGTCATCAAAAAAGACAAACACAAACTTCCTCAAAAGTGGCTTACACACTTCATTCATCAAGCATTGGAAGGTGGCTGGAGCATTGGTTAGGCAAAAAGGCATAACCTTGAACTCATAGAGTCCCTCATGAGTCATAAAAGCTGTTTTGTAAATGTCTTGCTCCCACATTCTCACCTGATGGTAACAAGCCCTAAATGCAATTTAGAAAAAATGTGTGCTCCCTTGAGCTCATCCAAAATCTCATCTATAATAGGAATTGGAAATTTGTTCTTCACAGTTATCTCATTATATTCTCTATAATCAACACAAAATCTCCATGTCCCATCCTTCTTCTTAACAAGGAGAACTAGAGCAGCAAAAGGACAAGTACTGGGTTGGATAATGCTAGTGGTCAACATCTCCTTGATCATCTTCTCAATCTCATTCTTTTGGAGATAAGGGTACTTGTAAGGCCTACGACAAACTGGGAGTGCTCCTTATTTTATAGGAGTTCTGTGATCATGTGTCCTGGGTGGTGGCATTGAATTAGGTTCTTCAAACACCTCAGAGTAATGTTCTATCAATGGATGAATCTGGGGTGGTATAGAATTTGGAATAGATGCAGCAGATAGTGAGCAAAGGTGTGCTATAATGTTGTCCTGGTTCTCTTGGTAGTACTTATGGAGAGATTGTAGTTGTATAGGTTTGGGTGTCAGAAGTGTGTTATAGGATTGCAATGTCACTATACCTCCTTTCCATTGGAAACTGAACTCCATTTTGTTAAAATCAAAAGGAAATGGGACGAACTTCCTTAAGCCACTGAGCTCCCAATACTATATCACAACCCCAAAGCTAGAAACCTAAGATCTATATGTATGGCATGGCCTTGAAGCATGATGGTAGTGTCTTTGCAGTTCCCTTGGCTTTGTATAGTGCTCTCATCTGCGACTACCACTTGCATTGGTTTGAGTGTGTCAGCCTTACATCCCATTCTCTTGCAGTGTCACTGTCAATGAAATTGTGTGTGCTGCAAGAATCAATAAGAATGTGTACCACCTTGTTATATTTTCAGGACCAGAATTACAAGCCATTGCATGCAGAGAAATCCCCATCCCTGACTCCTCTGGTGCAGCTTGAAGTGGTTTCATGTTGTTTGCAGCTTCCTGAATTTCTTCTTCATTGTCTGGTGTGATATCTGGTTCTTCTTCTTATCCTCCTATAATGAGGAAGAGCTGTTTCTGCTTACACTTGTGTCCTGGTGTGTAATTTTCATCACAAAAGTAGCAAAGTTTCTTCTCTCTCCTTTCTTTCATCTCAGCAGCTGTGAGTCTCTTATATGGAGTGGTGTAGGTTGATTCTCCTTTAGATGTGTTGGGTTCAGTCTTTTCTCCCCAGCTGGGAGTAGTTTTGTTCTCATTGCTTGTGATATAAGGTCTCATTCAAGCTTTGACATTATTCTCCATTGAGTTCTGCAACTTGGCAATGTGGTTCTCTTGTAATCTAGCTAGAGCTTTAGTTTGTGACAAAGTCTTGGGAAACTGCATCTGAACAGCACTCTGTATGTCTTCTTTTAACCCACTCAGAAAGCTATTTATGAAATACTCTTCATCAGCCCAGGGGTGAATAACTTTGATTCTAGGCCTAAGAATTTCAAACTTTGCTTGATTTTCCACCACAGTAGTAGTTTGTTGCAGTTTATTGAATTGTCCCAACAAATTTTCATGTCCAGGTTGAGAGAACTCAACACAAACCCTATCACTGAATTGGCTCCATGAAATTCCCTCCAATGTAGCAAACTCAGACCTAAACCAGCTGTCTGATTCCTCTTCCAAGTGCAGAGAAATGAAAATCAACTTCTGCAAGTCACTCATAGCATAAATGAGGAAATACCTTTCTAATTTATGGAACCACCCCAAGGGATCTACCCCCTTAAACTTTGGAAACTCAATTTTAGGTAATGGCAGGCTTGTGGTGCTGTAGTTTTTCACTGCATTTCCATTTTCTGTGGTTAAATTCATTCTACTACAACTTCCCATAACACTTTCACTCCTAACCCTAGAAGGAGGACCAGAAATGGAATCTCCATTCATTACTTCTGAATCACCAGTTATTTTCTCCTTGTTCTTTTGATTTGCAACCAGATTAAAACTGTTGGCCAATTTCTTAAACTGATCATCAAATTTCGCATCCATGCGTTCCAACTTAACTCAAAACTATTCCTCAAATTCAAATTGTTTATCTCAATACTCTTCTTCAAATTGGAGTTGATTTCGAGTAATTGGGAGTTCATACCTTTCCCCAAGCCGCCGATCTGTTCCCTGAGGTCATCAAGTGTCGAATCTACCTCTTTCAAGTGCTCTTCCAACACATCAACCCTAGTTTCTGGATCCATGTTTTGGTGGCCTTGACCGCGTGTTTTCGCCATTTTCATCATGATTCAGGCCCGGTGCGGTTCTCAACCTGGCTTTGATACCACTTGACAGGACCTGCGTTGCCTGACCTGAGAATTCGCCGGTGAATTTCACCGAGAAGAGAGAATTTTGAGAGAGGGAGAGGGAAGAACTCAGAATTCAAAGAGGGAAAATGAAATCTGTATTTTTCATAACCTTTCAATTACAATACCACCTTATATACTGGTGCATGAAAATGTAATAAACGAAACATTTGGGCCAATTACAAATAACGGAAAGTAGTAACGAATTAATACACGTCAGCTATCCTCCGCGTCGATTGGACCAATCAGGACTCGCCACCTGGCCAGTGCCGTTGTGCTGGTTTACTCTTAATTGGAACGACATCGTTCCAATTAAGTATTTGAACCTCAACGTTCAAAAATATGGACGACCATGATTAAACCGGAAGACCCGATCTAATGGTATCTGCTTCTCTTCATTACAAGTCATTAGTTTGTCAGTGGTTGCAATTTAGTCCACTGCCAAGATCATGACACACTCCGTCCCCCATAGTCGCCCAATTCGCCAAACAACACCCACCCGAACCCCCAGACCGGTCCTTGCTTCCCCAATCGCAGTCACCGGCGATGAATCAGCCACCAATTCTCGCCATGCTATCGCCGGCCGCCTACTATGGTAGCAACACCCTGCCTCGTCCGCCAAATCCGCCGCCACCACCAAACTCCCTGCAATCACCGCCGTTCACCCAACCACAATCCCAACTTCCTCCACCACCAGAAGCCGACCCCTACCACTACTACAACAACTATGTCCGCCGTCCGCCTCGTCTCACCACCTCATTCGTGTCTATCTCACATCAACTGACGCCGCTTCACCATACGCAGATGCGATCTTTGCCGCAGGAGAGCTCTATTAGGGCTTCTACATTTGTTGGGCTCCATTCAAATTCTTTTCGGTCTGCATCCTCAAATGTTTGTGGGTTTCAACTAATTATATTATCCCTCCTACCACTTTTGGGCCAGCTTCTTCACACAACCACTTTGGGCCTATTTCCTCTTCAACTGGATTGCCACCTTCCATCCCACAAGGGCCTACTGATCAGTTCACTCCCCCCTTCTTATTTAAACCCATGGTGCAATTTTGGTCAGCCCGCCCCACAAAAGAGCCAACCTCCGGTCCAAATGCATGTTGGAGCTGATTATCCGACACAGTACATGTGGGATCGTATCCACGCCCGTCCGCCTTGAGGACAAGGCGTTTTTAAACCGCAGGGGAGTTGATACGCTTCATCGTCATGTATTATTATTTTTTACTTAATTATTATTATTATTATCATTATTATTAATTAGATTATTACGTTATTTATGTAATTAATTTACTTAGATGTTTATTTAATTAGTTGGTGGACCGGACTTGGCCCGTAAGAGTCTAGGGTTAGAGTTAGCTGTCTATCTAAACGATTGTAGTCTTCAGTTAGTGGCATGGAATAAGAATGGTTTTTGATTTATTTCAATTATTCAGTTTATTTTTTGCAAAGTATTTTTAGGTTATACCGTAACTTGCTACGTAATTTCGCCAACGATACTGGTACGTATCACAACTCCTCTTAATGAGGAAAATCATGTTGATGTTTCAACATTAACTCGTCTACCACATCAATTTTCTCAGTGACCAAATAATGGTAACATTCACAAACCTCTTAGTTTCATCAGCCCATAGGATCTTCAAACTTTATCCACCAGCCGTTTCGTATCCATCTTTTTAATGATTTTGAGCTCCAACATTCATGCAAACAAAGCTTTCTAAGGTACTGTGTATGGCTTGTGAAGGAACCATTGAAAATCACGACCTTTCTGTCATTTATATATTAGTGTATGGTCAATTGTAAATTCGCAGTGTAAAATTATCTGTGGTAAATTGTAGAAAGCTCCCTGTCTTTTCAGTGAAAAACAAATGGGTTCCCCGTCACTTGGCCAGTAGCAGTAAAAAATCTTATGATATTGTTATCACTAACCAGGTCTGTAAGTCAAACTATGCAAATCGCTTACGACAGGCCAAAAATATGAGTAAGTACCACCTTTACATATGTCTTGAAACCCTAGTGTTCTCCGTCGAGTCCCAGCAAAGCTAAACGATCCACTTTTAAGAAATTCTGTAGGAAACAGTGTAGGCAGTTAATCTTTGTCGCACTCAGTTTCATCACGCGACATTATACAAAATGATGCATGCATGATTGTATATGGTTTATCTTTCAATCATAAACATTCGTAATACTGATCACATTTGAACAAATCATGCATCACAATTGCCGAATTCTTCGGGCGAATTCATCAGCCAAAGCCGGCAAATTGAGATTAACGGTTAATCTTGCTGAGATTTTCCAAGCACACGAGTAACAATATGCAACTACAGTGATGATAATAACAAGCTAAGTGTTTGATAGAGGAGGTGTACCTAGTGTCTTTGCTAATTTGACTGCATGACGGCGTGGTTTTCCTCCTCGATGTCGGTAGCACGCAATTTTTGTTCCCTCATCCTAAAAGTTTTTCTTTATAGGTAATCAAAAAATCACAAAGCTCAAAAAAAGAAAGTTTATAAAATAACTAAAAGGTCATTTCAAGGAAGAACTAGCCTTTAAAATAACAAACTAATAGACATAATAAAATCAGAAAATTATCAAGCGAACCAAGCGGCACGCTAAACTGGCACTCCAAGAGCAACTGAAGGACAAGCTTCTCGATGGAAGTATCAGTCATATGAATTTTATCAATGGCATGTTTGTTACACACCCTTCAAATGATGTAGGAAAATTTGGGTGTGTGTGTGTATGGGAATCAATTGGCCTGGATACTCTCTGAGTTGTGTGAATCACTCTCAGATTAAAGTATTTCGGTGGTATACACACGAAATCGATAATCGGATAAAACAGATATTCTGAAGAACGAATATGGTTGTTATGGATTTTCGAACTCACATGTTCTCTTTGTTTTTCTGACCAAAACTGACAAAATAGAGAGGGAGACAAGGCGTTTAATCTGGAGGTTATAACTGCCAGATTTCAGTCCGTTTTCCAACAAAAAATTAAATTGAAGACGTTTTTTATAAACCGGTGGGGTCCAACGGTGGGCTCCCCTCGGACCCCAGTCGGGAACTCCGCCCCCGAACCCCTGCAGTCGTCCGGGAGTTCGTTGTTCAAGACATTAGCATAGTTGTGTGCACGCTTGTACTCCACACCTCCTAACATGCACAATGTATATGCCAATGTCTACTTTGGTCATAAGTAAATCCGATTACATAAATGGCCGATGACACTAAAATCACCAACAAATGATCCACATGACAACCAAAGTAGCTGGGCGCTAAATTTCCTGCCTCTCTCTCTGTCCACCCGAACTCCACCCCAAGCTACGAGAAACTATGAAACTATAACGGGAGCAGTTCAACTAATGTCAAACGTCGCTAGAACCAGACCCCAAAAAGACTACACAACAGGTCCATGAAGCAGAAGATGATTAACCTCTCAAACACTGGCACTATGTTTGGATTTGGTGATTTGGTATGATGAGGAAGGAATTGGTACTGTTTGGATGAACTTTATGTAAGAAACTGTTGGAAAGTAGATTCAGATTTTCTCTGATAAGAAGAAAACAGAAAGTGAAGTAAACAAATTAAACAATAACATAAACTTACAGATTAAATGCCGACTAAAACGAAGATAATTTGAAGGACAGTCTCGTACGATGACGATATCCGTAAAGCAGTATTTGCCTCCCACGGTTGGTGCGTCTAATAGAATAATACTAAGAGGCGAATTGCTCCCCAGGATAAAGTCCTTCCTGTACTGTATACAAAGCACCATTGTACAGTACACGACGAACGAAACTATGTTTGAGATATATTGAGAGAATAAGAAGATGATTATTCGAATGACTAGAATGAGAAGAGAGACTGCAATTAATAGATATAAGGCACCTCTTACGAATAGTTGCAATTGTTAATTTCAAATTGAAAGGTTACAACTTTTCAATTCAAAGTAAAACGCGCAACTAATTTACATTCCTCAATTGAGAGATGTCAACCTTCAATTTCTCATTTTTCATTCATCAATCAATGATTTTGACGGGTGAGATCACGAACTAATCTCTTTACTTCTATAGTTTCATGTATGCTTTTAAGTGAGCTTTGTCGAACCCGGGTTTGAAGTCGTGTCAAAATCATATTTTCCAACAATCCCCCACATGAATGACAAATTAGCGTTGAAGATGAAAGTGTCAATCGGTATTCTAGACTCGATTCTCTCAGTAGGTATTTAATTTCATAAAGAGAAGTAGCCTTAGGCCTTGAACTTTTCCATTAGTGAGATACTATAGGGTATACTATCTAGACAGTGTGCGAAGCGCTTTGAACTGTTTTGCCGTGGTGTATACCTAGTCGAAAGTAACCACACAATTAATTTCCAGAACATAGTTTGTTCTCATGTTGTGCTCATTTTAGCCTTGAGAAACTTTTGCCTGGTTATATGAGTAGCTAATAACTCATCATTAGAGTTATCTAATTTCCGATCGGTTTGCGTGCAAAAATGGAGAATTTAGAGTCGTTCCGAGTCGTTTTGAGCGAGAATTGATCATGTGAGCGTTTTGTGCATTACTTGTGAAGTCTGGGCGTTTCTATCTCGTTTTACGTGTTATTTATCATATCTTGACACATTTGATCTTCACGGGGTGTTCATGTTGTGTTTTTCAGGAACGGAGCACGCGAGGAGCAAGTGGAAAGAGGAAACGACCTTCGGAAGGTTGTGATGCGCTCAAGAAGTGATGAGGTGATGCTCGGGAAATGATTCGGTGGCCAAAGATGCAAGTGGAAGCATTGTGGAAGTTGGCCAAGCACAAGGCATGTTGCAGGACCTCAAAAGGGAGGTCGCAGAACCTGATAGAAGCTACACAGGAGGCTCTGAGAAGGTGCAGAGGTCGCACGACCTCAAAAGGAGGTCACAGGACCTGGTGGAAAATTTCCAGAGGTCGTACGACCTCAATCTCAGGTCACATGACCTGGGGTCATGAGGCAGCAAGCAGGCAGCACTTGTTCAGGTCATGCAAGACCTATTCAGAGGTCACACGACCTCCTCCTGCATTTTCCAGAGGTCGTACGACCTGGAAGGGAGGTCGTGCGACCTGAGTCTGGCCCGAATTTTCTCAAACTTTGCGGGAACCTTTTGTAATTAATTCTAATTAGTCCCAAACACTTGGGAACGTATTTTTAGACTTGGATAGGTCGTTTTTGAGAGAAGAGACGGGACAACAACGTTATTGGAGCGTTGGGGGAGCTCGGAGCGATCCAGAGCCATTCGTTTTCTTTCTCTACTCTCTCTTCTTCGTAGTTTGTGTTCATGATCATGAAACTTGCTAATTTGATCATGATTTGTAGTAGCTAAGTACTTATTTGCTGGGAATTCTTTGTTGGAAAGTTAGGGTTTGCTTGAATGAATGTTTTGATACTTTGACTCGTTCTTTGGATTAAAATTATGCGTTCTCCTCTTATTATGATCATCTTGTGCTTGATTATTCAATGTTCTTGCGAGTAGTGTTAAGTACTTAGAATTGCATGTTTTAGTAGGTTATTGAGCACTTGATAACTAGCTTTTATGAGTAATTTATGTATTATATCTCTCTTTCTAGACTTATGCTTGTTTTCGTAGTTTTGCTTGTTTTATATCATGTTTTGTAGGCAAATACATGCTTTAAACAAGAGGCTAGATAGGGGAGAGCTAGAATGATGATTTGAGACGCTTTGGAGGGGCCAAGAGACATGAAGAAGATACTTGGGGGCGCTTGATTAGAATATTATTGAAGATTTGAAGGTCCAAGTTAGAAGAAAAATGGAAGTTAGAAGGTTAAAGTCACATTCAAGGGTGAAAAAGAGAAGAGACTAACGGATTGGGGCTAAAGTGCAAGGTTCTAAACAATTTAAAGAGCTATTTTGAAGAATCTCTACCGGAATAGGGGTTAAGTTGCAATTTTCTCAACGCTCTAAGAGGCAAGGGGGTATTTTAAAAGCTTCTAGCAAACAAAGGGGGAGCCGGGTGCAATTATGGTGAAATTAAGCCCTCTCTCACGCGTCCCTCTCTCTCTCCCCGTCCAAACCACGCACAGAACATAGAAACCCACAAAATCCTCCATTAGAGCTCGACCCAAGCTCTTCAAACCCTCACCCCGGCCTCATTTCTCCACCAAGTTGGCTCTAATTTGTCCCAAAACGCTCCCAAGACCGAGCTCTACCTATATATCCTCTCAATTCGGCTCAAGACACAACAAATCAAAAAGCCCCCATTTGACCTAGGGTTCATGAAGGTTCCAAAAATCAATGATAGAGATGGATTGGGATGAATTGGTAGGTGGAGATCACTCCTTGGACACCAAGAAACTCTTACCCACTGCCTATAAAAGCCAAGTTGAAGATTGAAGAAGCTCTCTCTGACCAACGCAAAATCTAAGCCGAACTCTTGCATCTCTCTCTTCTCTCTCGGCCTTGGCCGATTTCTGGGTAGTTCTTGGTGATTTCGTGCTCGTTTTGAGCAAATTTGGAGCCAAGAACACCTTAGGGAAGAGTTGGGTCAGATTCAAGGTTGTTCTTCATAATGTTCTTCATTGTTCTTAGGTTGTTCTTCATTTTTTGGGTTACTTGGCTACTTTTAGTTGATGATTCTGGGTTACTTGGCAACTTTTAGTTAAAATTTAAGAATAGCTTGTGTATTCTTGAGTTGAATCTTGAATCTAATGAAAATATTCATGAGTATGCTTGATATCTCTTGTGTTGCACTCTCAAATATGAGTAGCTAAATGTGTTGTTGGATTGATTGGTGATCCTAGTTGATTTTTTAAACTCGAATATGTTTGTGCTTTATGTTTTGTTGTTAGAGGGATTGAATTCTTGAGTACTATGAGTTGAAAGAGGAATCTCTATTGTGGCTTGATTGAGTATGTGGATTTCAATCGAAATAGGCATACTAAATGCTTGAGGCAAAATTTTCAGAACTGTCTCCCAGTTGCTGCTGCTCTTGATTTCAGAGGTTGCAAAGTTGATGTTATTTGCTGTCTTTGTGGTGCAGAAATTGAAACTGAATTTCTCATCTTTTTGAAGTGCAGTTTTGCTAAGCAGGTCTGGCTTCTCTCCCCTCTCCGTTTTGTAGCTAATATGTTTAATGGGCACAGCTTTTTTGAATGGTGGTATGAGGTGAATAAGAGAATTAATGAGGTGGAAAATAAAATTATTGCTCTAGGCCTCTTTATCTCCTTATGTTGGGAAATTTGGAAAGCCAGATGTGACTGGCTTATAGCAAGATCTCCTGGAAACCTCATTTAGTGTTTTCTAAAGCAGTGGCCAAATTATATGAGTATTATGATGCTAATGGTGGATCTTCTATTGAAAATCACAATGTCAGCTCTCAATCTTCCTGGACTGCTCCAAGTTCAGTTAATTTTGCTTATTTTTACAGATGCTGCTGTAAGGGTTAAGCAGAATCTGGGTAGAATTGATGCAGTCCTATTCAAAGACAATGTCGAAATTGACAGAAGATGTAAAAGGATCAATCATGTCTCAAATGCATTGGTTTTGGAAGCTCTTGCTGTAAGGGAGGCTATCCAGCTGGCTATTGAGAAAGGTTTTGATCAGGTCTGCATTTTATCTGACTCTAAGGGAGTGATTTCTGCATTTTCTTCAAAGGTTTCCTCGTGTCATAATGCCATTGATGCTATAATTGATGATTAAAAGAGGCTGGCATGTTCTTTTCCTTCTTGTTCTTTTATTTTTTTTTTCCTTCTGGATTTTGCTGTTTTGGCTCTTGTAGCCTTTCTTGTACTGGTTGTTTTGGCCTCTTCTTTTCTCCTGATTTAATGATATGCTCCAGTTTGATGAAAAAAATGCTTGAGGCAACATTGATTTGGATTTCTCCATTTGCACTCATGGATTGAACTCTCAAGCAAATGAGTTGGTTGCTGAAATTGGGTTACATGAATCACTAGGAGATCCAATTGATCCAACTTTTCTCTTACTAGCTCTAAAAACTCTTTAGCAACATCTTTTTAATTGCCTAGTTGTTTACTAAGTTTCTTTGAATTGTTTCGCACAAATCCTTGCTCTACCAAGCTTACTTGGTAGATTTGAAGCTTGGCTAGCTTAAAAAGCCTTTGAGAAATTTACTTTACTGCACTAGTTAGAATTAGTTTAGCTTGTTTCTTCATAATCAAGTGTGAGATATCTCTTTCCCAATCCTTGTGGATTCGACTCCGGACTTACTGGATTACTACTTGTAGCGATATCCTATACTTGGGATTTTCGTCGAACAAGTTCTTGGCGCCGTTGCCGCGGATTGGTGCTAAGAGGACTTACTCTTTAGTTACTTGCTTGTTTTTATTTTTTAGATACGCTTGAAGAAAATTCCGGGTTCATATTTGAGCTTTGGAACATAAAGAGAAAAGTGAAAATCACAAAAACATACTCTTACTTTTTGTTCATATATTAGTGGTAGAATTAGCTTAGCCCTTCCAAAGATTCTATCTCTTAATAGCTTTGAAATCATGGATGGAGATTATGGGCATAGTAGCAGCAACGAAATTATGCCATTTCGTACACTTAGAGATTTGATGCATCCATCTAGGCAAAGTTCACCCTCTTACTTCGTGGTTCCTTTGAATGAAATAAATTTTGAAGTTAAACCGGGTATAATCCAACTCTTACCCAAGTATCATGGCTTAGAGGCCGAGAGTGCCTACTCTCATCTTAAAGATTTTTGTGACATTGCCTCAATGGTTTATTGTAATGGTGTTTCTAGCAACACTATCAAACTTAGGTTGTTTCCTTTCTCTTTGAAGGATAAAGCCAAATCATGGCTTCACTCCTTGAGACCTAGGACGATAGGTACTTGAGAAGAATTGGAGAAAGAATTTCTCAAGAAATTTTTCCCCACTTACAAGACTAATGCCATAAAAAGGCAAATTGTGACTTTTTGTGTTAAGGAGGGAGAGCCTCTTCCCCAAGCTGGGGAAGGCTTCAAGGATCTCCTCATTGCTTGTCCTCATCATGGATTTGAAACTTGGAGATTGATTAGCTCCTTTTATGAGGGTTTGGCATCCAACCACAAGCACACAATCGAGTCCATGAGTGGGAGAGATTTATTTTTAAAAGGTGAAGATGAAGGGTGGGAATTCTTAGATGAGATTTGTGAAAAAGTCCAATCTTGGGACATGAATGAGTCTTCAAAAGAATTGTCTTCTAATCCTAAAGGTAGCATGCATTACATTAGGTCTAAGGATGAGGCATTATGCTCTTTTTTTAGTGATTCTCATGAGTTAGGCGATTGTCCCGACTTCCTAAGAGCCCAAGAGCTCATGGGTAAGCAAGTGAATGTTCTCAATTCTAACAATTTTGGGAAATCATATGACAACTCGCCTTACTCAACCACATATAACCCCAATTGGAAGATTCATCATAATTTTGGATGGAAACATGGCCAAGAGACACAAGTGAACCCCTCATATTCCACTTATGTCCCTCCCCAAAAGAGTGCTTTAGAAGACATCATAGAAAGGTTCATAGCTAGGCAAAACCAAACCGATCAAGAGTGGAGAGCTTCTCATGAAGAATTGAGAAATTCCAACCAAGAGTTGAAAGATGCGGTGGCTAGGCTAGAGTCTACTTTAAATGCTCAAGAGAAGGAAAAATTCCCCTCTCAACCTCAAAAAAATTCAAGAGGCCAAAGTTTCAATCAAGTGGAGCATGCTAAGGCTATCACCATCTTAAGAAATGGGAAGGTAGTTGACAATGGACTTCCAAGTGGGGAGTCCAATGAAAATTAGAAAGTAGAGTAGTGTCAGAAAAGTGATGACCAAGAGAGATTTGTTGACTTGCAAGAGTTTAGAGAGAGTCTTGACAAAAGAAAATAAGTGGTTGATGATAATGAAGAAATTAGGATTGTTCCACCATTTCCCCAAAGGCTAGTGGCCAATAAGATGAAAGCAAGTCACCAAGACATCCTTGAGACATTCCAAAACGTCAAAATAAATATTCCTCTCTTGGATGCTATAAAGCAAATTCAGGCTTAAGCCAAGTTTCTCAAGGACTTATGCACTTTCAAGAGAACTCTTCAAGTGAGAAAGAAGGCATTTTTCACCGAGCAAGTGAGCTCAATTCTCCAACATAACATCCCTCCAAAGTATAGAGATCCGGGTTCACCAACTATCACTTGCACAATTGGGAGTTATAAGATTGCTAATGCTTTGCTAGATTTGGGTGCAAGTGTAAACCTTCTTCCATACTCGGTGTATGAGAGGTTGGGGTTGGGTGAGTTGAAACCCACAAGAGTGACTCTTCAATTAGCGGATAGGTCCACTAGAGTTCCTACAGGCGTCATTGACGATGTGTTGGTTCAAGTGAACCAATTCTATTTTCTGGTGGATTTCATAGTTTTAGACACTACCCCTTTGTTAGTGGCACCTTTCCCATTCCTATCATTCTAGGAAGACCCTTTCTTGCTACTTCTAATGCAATTATAAATTGTAGGAATGGTGTGATGATCATTACATTTGGAAATATGACGTTGGAACTTAATATCTTCAAAACAAGTAATCAATCAAAAGATGATGATGACATATGTGAGATTAGTTGGATTGATTCTTATGTTGAAGTGATTGAGGATCCTACTACATTTTCCAATGGAATAGATGATCTTATTGTGCAAGATTTGGAATTTTTATGTGAAGAAAATAGCATTTTCTCATCATTGCTCATGAGTGAGGAATTTAATGTGGATGATTGGGTTAATCTTGTTAGTCAACTTGAACTTGTGAAGCCTCCTATAGAATCTACCCATGATTTTTCTTGTAGTAATATTGATGTACATGAGAAACTGGAGTTACCTTCTATAGTAAGGGAACCTCCTACTTATGATTTGAAACCCCCTCACTTGGAATTAAAAGATGAATGTTTAGGGGTTGATGATAATCTCATTTGCATGGCTAGTGACCATAACTTGTTTTGTGATGACTTAGAGGACATTCAAGGAGAGCCCCCACCAATAGAGATTGTGGATGAACTTTCAAGTAAGTTGGGGGGTTCAAGTGTTGGTTGTGAAAATTTTGAAGTCTTCTTTCATATTTCTCCTATTGATTTTGATGAAAATAAATTTCATGTTGTGAAAGGAAAGTGGCGTAGAATCTTGGATGAAAGTGTGAAATTAAAGAGTGCGAAATTTTGTGTTCATATTTTTGAAAAGGATCATAAGCTAGATTTTTGTAGTGAAAATGTTCTTCTCATTGAAGTTATTATGTTAACTAGTGGTAAAGATCCTCCTCTTGAACTCTCTCATGACAATTCTCTCATTTTAAATTTCCATGATGAGTCAAGTTTTTCTATCAAAATGTGTGATGTCTCTTACACTTTTTTTGAAATGAGCATTTTGAAGAATTTATTTAGAAAACAAGAGAGTGCAATTTTCATTAAGAAGGGAAAACTCAAATCCTTACATTTTGATTTTACTTGATCCGGGTATTAGTTTCCCAATTTTGTGCTTGAGATATTAGAGAATGTGAAAGAAAAGTTGGGAATGCAAAGAATGAAAGAGGGTTACCTTGACCCAACTCATGCTCATAGTCATAGGCAAGCTTGTCTTGACTACAAAAAATTAAAAGTTCCATGAATTGACTTTTCCCAGATAGAAGTCGCATGTTGTTCATAAATAAACTAGTTTGTCTCTATTTCTTGTATTTTTTTTTTATTTAAATTTTGTAGGTTGCTCTTGGAGGAGGATTGATGGTGCTCGGTGGCCAAGAAAGCTAAAATGATGTCCTTATATTCCTTATCTCTTGCTAAAATTTACATGCTCTTCCGTTGTTCTCACACATTGAGGACAATGTGATATTTAAGTTGGGGGGGGGAGTAGACTTATTTCTTGGTTAAATGGTCACTTGTATGATTATTCTTTCATTAGCGATTTACATGAAAAATACAAAAGAAAAAGAAAAAATGAAAATAAAAAAAACTTGAAAAATTGAAAAAGTTGAAAAATAAAATGTGTGAACCATTCATGAGAAACATCACCCTTTTCCCATGTCAAACCATAGTTTTTTTTTCTTCTTTCTTTGGTTGTTTTATTTATTTTAACCTTTCATCTTGAGTCTAGATTTTATTTTTTTCTTTAATAGATTTATTGATTCTTAGAAAGTTGTAGTTGAGTCACTTATTTCAAAAAGAAAAAAAAATTGAAAAATGAGAAAAAAAATGAGTAAAAGTGAAGAGGGGAGATTTTTGAAAGCTAGATGTTTTCAAATAATGAAATCTCTTAGTCCATGTTCTTTTTATTTTTATTTTAAAAAAAGAATTCTTTACTTATACTCAATACATCTACACCAATATCTCACATTCCGCGATTTCATGTTTAAGTCCTTCAAGCTAAGTTGATCACATAAACTTTGACGTCTTACTACTTTTGATAAAGGGTGCATTTTCTAAAGCCATTTGAACTTCACAAAAAGATTTTATTCTAATCGTTTTTGCGAAACTTGTAGCCCATTGGAGTGGTGCTGACCAATGACACCCATGCGATGCCTAAGAAATAGAGGGGTGTCCGGGGATTATGTTACGTCACCACCTAGATAGCTCCCTTGGTTTAGCTTAAAAAGCCCACTCGCTTGTATATTCATCTATTTCTTTGTGGGTCTTGGAGAGCCTTGGATTGGAGGTAAAAAAAAAATGTTAATGCTATAAATCTCAAAAAAAAAAAAATGAAATTATGATAAATCACACCACCTCCCGAAAATCCACAAAAGGATCATACAAGCCCACAACCATATCCCCAATTCTAAAACTCGTTTTTTTTCAAAGCTTTGGAGGTCCATCCTACATGGGTGCTTTTGAATAATTATGAGAATGACTAGTTTCATGTGATCATTATTTTTGAAGGCATACGTTCTTGCGAATTGGACTTAATTAACAAGTTTTGTGGATCGCATGAGTCACCTTCTACCAAACACCGCTCACATTTGTATGAGTATATGCTTAGACGTCCATAGGCTTCTTTCTCAATCTTTTTGGACTTTGAGAATTTATTTGAGGAGACATTTGTGCATTCTAATTTTTTCCCCACCACCAAAAAATTAAAATTAGCTAGTAATCTTTAGGATTTTATTTTCTTTGGGTTCTCACTTAGGATAGATAATGTTTGTGTGCGTTTTTGTAAATATTTGAGTCTAGTCTAGAATTGAGTCAAGCCTTGTCTAGTTGAGTGTGTTTCTCTCATGATTGGTTTTTCAATAGTTCACTACTTGTATCGCTCTCTTTGCTCGAGGACGAGAAAAAGGCTAGTTGGGGGTGTGTTAAGTACTTAGAATTGCATGTTTTAGTAGGTTATTGAACACTTGATAACTTTCTTTTATGTGTAATTTATGTATTATATCTCTCTTTCTAGACTTATGCTTGTTTTCGTAGTTTTGCTTGTTTTTATCTTGTTTTGTAGGCAAAGACATGCTTTAAACAAGAGGCTAGCTAGGGGAGAGCTTGAATGATGATTTGAGACGCTTTGGAGGGGCCAAGAGATATGAAGAAGATACTAGGGGGCGCTTGATTAGAAGATTATTCAAGATTTGAAGGTCCAAGTTAGAAGAAAAATGGAAGTTAGAAGGTTAAAGTCACATTCAAGGGTGAAAAAGAGAAGAGACTAACGGATTGGGGCTAAAGTGCAAGGTTCTTAACATTTTAAAGAGCTATTTTGAAGTATCTCTAACGGAATAGGGGTTAAGTTGCAATTTTCTCAACGTTCTAAGAGGCAAGGGGGTATTTTAAAAGATTCTAGCAAACAAAGGGGGAGCCGGGTGCAATTATGGTGAAATGAAGCCCTCTCTCACGCGTCCCTCTCTCTCTCTCCCGTCCAAAACACGCAAAGAACATAGAAACCCACGAAATCCTCCATTAGAGCTCGACCCAAGCTCTTCAAACCCTCACCCCGGCCTCATTTCTCCACCAAATTGGCTCAAATTTGTCCCAAAACGCTCCCAAGACCGAGCTCTACCTATATATCCTCTCAATTCGACCCAAGACACAACAAATCAAAAATATCCAATTTGACCTAGGGTTCATGAAGGTTCCAAAAATCAATGATAGAGATGGATTGGGATGAATTGGAGGGTGGAGATCACTCCTTGGACACCAAGAAACCCTTACCCACTGCCTATAAAAGCCAAGTTGAAGATTGAAGAAGCTCTCTCTGACCAACGCAAAAGCTAAGTCGAACCCTAGCCTCTCTCTTTCTCTTCTCTCTCGGCCTTGGCCGTTTTCTGGGTAGTTCTTGGTGATTTTGTGCTCATTTTGAGCAAATTCGGAGCCAAGAACACCTTAGGGAAGAGTTGGCTCAGATTCAAGGATGTTCTTCATAGTGTTCTTCATTGTTCTTAGGTTGTTCTTTATTTTTTGGGTTACTTGGCTGCTTTTAGTTGATGATTCTGGGTTACTTGGCTACTTTTAGTTAAAAATTAAGAATAGCTTGTGTATTCTTGAGTTAAAGCTTGAATCTAATGAAAATATTCATGAGTATGCTTGATATCTCTTGTGTTTCACTCTCAAATATGAGTAGATAAATGTGTTGTTGGATAGATTGGTGATCCTAGTTGATTCTTTAAACTCGAATACGTTTGTGCTTTGTGTTTTGTTGTTTCAGGGATTGAATTCTTGAGTACTATGAGTTGAAATAGGAATCTCTGTTGTGTCTTGATTGAGTATGTGGATTTCAATCGAAATAGGCATACTCAATGCTTGAGGCAACATTGATTTGGATTTCTCCATTTGAACTCATGAATTGAACTCTTAAGCAAATGAGTTGGTTGTTGAAATCGGGTTACATTAATCACTAGGAGATCCAATTGATCCAACTTTTCTCTTACTAGTTCTACAAACTCTTTAGCAACATCTTTTTAATTGCCTAGTTGTTTACTAAGTTTCTTTGAATTGTTTCACACAAATCCTTGCTCTACCAAGCTTACTTGGTAGATTTGAAGCTTGGCTAGCTTAAAAAGCCTTTGAGAAATTTACTTTATTGCACTAGTTAGAATTAGTTTAGCTTGTTTCTTCATAATCAAGTGTGAGATCTCTCATTCCCAATCCTTGTGGATTCGACTCCGGACTTAACGGATTACTACTTGTAGCGATATCCTATACTTGGGATTTTCGTCGAACATGTAGCTAACGTAGGAGGAAACTTAATTAGAACTTGTGTGGTAACTCCATGAGAGCTAGTCGATAAATCAAGATAATCACCTAGTCGTATCGTTATCTCGTAACTGGGTAGCGTTAATTTGGATCAAAGAGCGGATTAATGAACAATAATGCATGCTTGTAATTGAATTAGGTTTGGTTGATCGGTCTAAATTGATCATAAGTGTAGGCAAATTACTTGGTAACTCGGTAGTTCGTAGGTTACTTGATTGACAAGAGTAGCGTATTTGCGTTCCGAAGATTAAGACACCATTCATAGCGTCCCTAGTGGTTGACGCGGATTTACTAACGCGTATGCGCAAGTGCACGGTCAAGTAATTTAGGGGTGGTATTTCAACCCCGAGTTATCGATCCCACGAGGACAGACTTGAGACTATTTAATTAGTTACTTAATTTAGATTACGGTACAAGAGGAAGGGTTTGATTGATTTATGAATTAAAATAACAATTAAGCTAATATTTTTGTATTTTTTATATTTAAGAAATAGATATGGAGAAACTAGGCAATCTCTAGATCACCTAGGGTTGTAGACGATTTCCGGATTATCTGAGCCACACGTTAACTATATTCTAACTAAGCCGGGTAACGGCGCTGACTATCTCCTATCGGTCTCAAGCCATTCTACACGGTAGACTACAATCTCCTATCGGTCTCTTGTTTCTACCGGTCTGTTCTAGTAGGCTAACGACATGCACGAAAACGGGTCCTGTCGGTCCACTGTTGCACGAAACAGTTTAATTTCACCTACCGAATCTACCCACACTAGCCAATCCTAACACGTCTCTTCTTAGTCTCAGTGATACGGGATTGATGCTCATATCTCATCCTAGCCATTTAAAGTCACTTTCGCGCACTTCACTAGCCAACTAACGGTTCCGGATAATTACTCCATCCCCATTAAGAATTAAGCATAGATTATGAACAATTGATTTAGAACTTAATCAACTTTAAGCATGATTCATCCTATGAGCAAACCCTAGTTCATTGATTATCAATTCCTATCTTAGTCGTGTCAATATACTAAGATCCTTAACAAGATTCAAGAACTAACATCCATTCAATAGAAGAAATCAATAAGCATGAAACAAAGATTACGAATCCAGAAAAATCATCGTCTACATAACCCTAGGCTCTCTAGAGAAGCCTAACAATGGAGTTTAGCTAATAGTAATCAACCAAACAAAATTTACAAGTTTCTCCATACAAGATTTGAAAGAAGAAGAAGAAGAAGATGAAACCCTAGATCTTCAATGGAGGAGGAATCCTCCTCTTGACCCCCGTCTCTCCTATTCCTCCTTGCGTGAGTGATGAATAATAGATGAAAAGTGTCTCCTTGAATCAACATTACGTGTATTAATTATTCCCCAACTAGGTTAGGAAATAACATAACACTAAACGACGTAGTTTTGGCTCAAAAACAAGCAAAATCGTACATTTAGCTTCAGCAGATCGCACGATCTCCTTTCTCTGATCGTGCGATCTGGGTTGATCCTACGATCACAGAGGTGATCCTACACTTCAGTGAGTTTTCTTTTTTTCTTCCTTCGAGTATTGGCTAAGTCTCGCATCTGATCGCACGATAAAATATTTTGATCCTGCGATCTACTTCTGATCCTAGGATCAACTTTTGATCCTACAAGTCAGTGAGTTTCCCCACTTTTCTTCCGCTCAATTTTTCTAAGTCATCTCTTCTATTCTTCATTGGGGGTGTTAAGTGTCATTACCCAAACTTAAGAAAATGACACTTTAACCCCCTTTTTCCATCTTTGTCCTCTTTTCTTTCAATTTCTTCCTCTCCCAAGCTTCCCATATGTTCTGAAGTTCGTTTTCCTCCTCCTCTTGATCCATGAGCTCCGTTTCCTGTCCAACACAACACGAAAATACCTGGTGCGATCAAAAGTGACAAAAAATGTAAATAATGTGAAAAACGCCCAGATTAACAATTTATCACTCAAAGCTAAGCTTATCCAATTTTCTCAAGTTCACAGTGTATTTCTAATATATTCAACCCGGAAATTACACAAAACAGTACACAAACGTAGAAGAAATATAACTCTAATATAGAGTTATCATTGGTCCACAAGTAGAATTCCCTGCACTTGTCTCTCTTATAAGCAAAACCCCTTGAAATTCTTGTCTTCGTTAATTGTGAAGAAACTCATAATTAATTGAGATATTTTTTCTTTCATTTTAGTAGACTTAGGAAACTAACTCAACTTTGCGACTTGCCCACATAAGGTTAGACATAATAACTGATTTAACAAAGTCGTTTGGGTTCGACAACCCGGATTTCCGGATTTATTACTACACGCGAAGACCGTACACTTGCGGAGACCGTGTCAAGTTTTCCGCGCCGTTTTCGGGGACTTCGGCTAAATTAGTTATAATTCATAGCCTTAGGGAATTTTACTTTTTTGCTTTTTTTTATTTATGTGGGGGCATAATCTCTACGGGCAAGCTCCAGGCTATTTACCGTACTACTCCTATGGAGATATGTACAGCCCTCCTCCTTGCAATCAAGAACATGAGGAGATGAAAGAAATATTGAAGCTCTTGATATTTAAAATAGATAGAATAGAGGAAGGGATTGATAAGATGGGTGAAATTTTCCAGCTTCAGGGACAACAATTGGCCGAACTTTCGAGTGCATTGGCATATGCAGATAATGACGATGGGCCAAGCAACATCATTCCTCACTTAGTTTAGGAGTGAGAAGAGGAAGACGAAGAACCCCCAGATGTCTATGTCTATAATACTGTTCATCATGAAGTAATAGATCCTTTGGCTGCTTCATACTCAAATTCGTACTTAGATTGGGATGAGGTTGTGACGCCTATACAACTTGTGCCGCACATAATTCCGGAGCCATGGCATGAATGGGAGAGTGTGAACATCGCAAACTTATGGCCCACTGAAGATATTTGCTTTAAGGAACAAAGCCATGAAGCTAAGAAATTATTGCATGGAGAGGTTCACATGGACATGTATCAAGAAGTTCCTCTGCCTAATCCATATCTATTGGATATTATAAAATTGGAAAAATCGCATGAGGAAGACCAAAGACCCCAGTTTTATGCAATCCATGATTTACCACCTGTGATTCCGAGACAAGAGCTAGGGAAGGAAGCAGGAAAGGCAGAACTCAGAGTTGCAGCCGTTCCACTTGAGATACTAGATTCAAATGGCCAATCCTCGACGGATGTAGTTTTGAAGAATTGGAAGAAGAAAAATAAGAGGAAAGGTAAAACAAGGCATGTGGCGGCTAAAAACTTTTCTTTCTTCTTGCCATTAACTAATGTATTCTTGCATGAGAAGAGACAAAAAGAGAATCGATGGTGGAAGAAGAATAAGTGTAGAGAAAAGCTGCCTTTATCATGTTTGAGTAACTGGGTCGGGTCGTTGGCCTTAAATTACAAGGCGCTTGTTGGGAGGCAACCCAAAGTATTTTCTGCTTAATTTAGGGAGTGAGTTTTTAATACAGTTGTGTGTGTTTTGTTATTTATTTTGGAGAGATGAGAGAGAGGGGGACTGACATTTGTTTCCAAGTGACATATGTGAGCAGGATATGGGAGACTCAACCCTGGTGTGTCATGGCACATGTGACTTTTAGAGGGACTCGTGCATACGAGTTGGGAATTCTCAATGCGCAAATTCATGAAGAGGA
This sequence comes from Linanthus parryae, assembly GCA_023055425.1. Classification (NCBI taxonomy): domain Eukaryota; kingdom Viridiplantae; phylum Streptophyta; class Magnoliopsida; order Ericales; family Polemoniaceae; genus Linanthus; species Linanthus parryae. The sequence goes on along the minus strand of JALGPY010000005.1, from coordinate 113,103,596 downwards.
GAGCAGTCGACCCCAGTGTGCGAGTACACAATGACCTAGGGGAAGCACAAGTGGTGCCACACTAGTGCTTGGGGACTGTTGTGCACGATTTCTTCCCCACCTGTGAGGTGGTTGTGAGTATTTCTTCCCTCTGGCTGAATTTATGTATTTTTTTTTGTATTTCATGCTCCATCTCATCTACTGGCCTACGCATTTGAATTGTTGAGTTCTTTTGTATGATCTCTAAATTCGTTGGGGACAACGAAGCATTCAGTGCGGGGGTGGTTTAACTGTTTACTAGCCAATGTGTCTTGCATAGCCAGTTACATGTAGGATGTTTAGATTGTATTGTGTGTAGAGTCAGTGTTTTATGTTATATTTTTACTTATATTTTCGTATTGTGTGGATAGATTTATATTTTGTTTGCACTTTTACATAATTGAGTATACCCACCAACAAAGTAAATTGTGTAGAGTCAAGATTTTTTTATTTTATTTTTTCGAGTCAAAGCCTTGCAAATAGAGTTAGGAGATTATGAAAAAAAAAATTAGAAAATAGAATTTAAAAAAAAAAAACAATTGAGAAAAGGCAATTGAAAGAAGCTTAGACCTGGTTGATTTAGTGAGATGTGAAAATTTTAGGCATCGGGTGTGAATTTTGACCGAGAGTGAAACGTTTAGTTCCCCCTAGTAAGTATAGAGAGAATCTCATTACGGGAATGCCTACCTATTTTTGAACTAAATGAAATTTTAAAATATAAAGTGTGTTGTTTTTCTCTACAAGAGTTGAGCTTGGTGTTTGCTAAACAAGGCGAACGTTCATGTTGTCCGTCTTAGGTAGTCGCCAGCCCGCCTGGTAGTAGCACACAGAACAGCTGTGCGAGGATGTGTACTAGAGCACTCACTGCTTTTAGATCTTACCTTGTAGGACCACTAGTAAACCGTAATTGATCATTAGATTCATTGTTTGCCTCGTTAACCTAGGGAGACGATTCTTGGCCTTCATCACATATCGTTTAGAATCACATTTGTAGAGCGTCACGAGGAAGTAGTAGTTGAGGGAGTTCGATGAGGGAGTGCTTCATTTCACATTTATGTGAGTCCTATTGTTCGCATGTGCTTCATTAGATATCTTTGAGCGGATGCGAGGGTGAGTGAGTTGGCTTGCACACTACGGTGTGGCGGTGTTCCATGCCGTTACATCGTGGACATAGTAGAGGAGAATTTGAGTGCGTGACATCTAATCCGCACGAAATTGGGGTTGGTTGATTTGAATTGGTGGATCGTGCTAGGTATCGTTTTTTTTCATCATCGCGGTGTAGGAGGATCGGTTGGATTATGCACGAGACATGCATCTTATTGACTACTTGAGAGGGGGCGTGACTACATTTTAGTGTGGGGGTGTCGACTTTTGACTACGGACATCGAGATTCGTTCTTTTGACTACTACATCCCCACACATATGCTTTGATTGGTTTGCGGTTTGTTTGGTTCCATCGCGTGCTTCATTGAGTTAGGGGAGACGAATTTTATATGTGATACTCATTCATAGGATTGTTTATTTCCTCCCTGTAATGTGCTTACCATTTTCTAATTCCTGGAGGACCTCTCATGTATATTTGCTATTATATTGTGGATGTGTTGTTGAGAGGAAAAAAAAAAGAAGAAAAAAAAATAGAGAGAGAAAAAAAGGAGAGAAATATATTATTAAAGTATGCTTATTGGAAATGGAGGGGTAGAGTTCTTATTTCGTTGGACGGTGATTTACAGGTCGTGCATGTTCCGCCACGATGGCCACGGATATCGTTATTGTACCGGGGTTTGAGGGGATCGAGGGCCAGAGTCGGTGAGATTCGGGTTGTGGATCCTATCATCAGGGTGAGGGTGTGTGAGATGCGCGTTTTAATGTGAGAACGTGACGCTTTAGGACTTAGGAGAAAAGACAAAATGCACCCTTCTTAGATGGGTTATATACAAAAACAACCTCATTGTTTGGGGATATACAAAAACCACCCCTGTCTCCGTTAGTATCTAACGGCGCACTAACGGAGGGGTTAAAAGACATATTTACCCTCATTTCAGAAAAAAATGTCACAATATAAATTGTCTTCTTTTCCCTTCCCTCACATTTCTAACCCTAGCCTCCTTCTCTCTCTTATCTCTCACTCTTCACCCACAACCATCATCTCTCGTTCGAAGCACAGGGGGAGGCGCCGAACTTCTTGTTCTCCTCTCTACCCACTCTTTCGATCTCGACCCATCTGCAAAATCGGAAACCCTCGCAAACCTCTCCACCAGACTCTACCTCCCTGGATCTGCCTCATCTGTGTTATTGGGTACTTGCTTCGCAGTGAGATCGCCGTTGTCGATGGCGACATCAGCGGCGATAAGGGAGCAGGCGATGGGTTCGACTGGGATTAGAATCAGAGCATCAGCGGATGAGCATTCGGGTTTGGCTCCGACCCACCAACCCACGAGCGAAGCCTTCCCTCGCCTCTCCTTCACCAGTAGGGGCGGCATCAGCGACGTGAGACAGGTTCTTGAAGAAACAGAAGTTCCACATCCAGTGGTTCGCTCATGGGTTGGTGAAACAGAGGTTCATGGCCCTTCCTATGCCCCCCATTCTTCTTCTATTTCTCGGTCCCTCTTTCTCTCACCTGGTCGGCAATTTTTCATATCCAGTGGGTTTGGGAGGATTTTGGAATAAAATTTACATTTCATCGAAAAAAAGACTCGTGACATTGGAGGTTGAGGGTTGCTTCCGTGTAGTTGGTTTTGACTTTTTCGTTCGATTGCAGTTGGTTTTGTGTGGAGATTTGAAGTTTCTAGGTTGTTGTATGTTAGAATTGGACAAAAGTTGCAGCGTGTTGGAGTAGGTACTGGTATGGAGTTGGCTGTGGGTTTATTGTGGCTAAAGTGGCCGGATGCTGGTGGTTTGTTGGAGGAGATAATGGTAGCAGTAGTGGTGGTTTTGTGGCTGTAACTAGGTAGTTGCAGGTAGGTTTAATAGTGGGAGTGAAGGAGGCAGTTTGGTTGCTGCAAAATGGTGGTGTTGGTAGAGGGTAATTTGCTTGATGGTTGTTGGAGTAGGAAGCTACAGGTAATGAAATTGGTAGAGAGGGATGTTGAAGGTAGGCTTGAGGTGGCAGTAAAGTTAATGGTGATTGTGGTTAAGATGTAGAGTGGCATGTTCTCTACTGCTGATGAGTTTTGGTCTGGTGATTTGGCTGAAGTTTGCTATGGTGTTGGTAGATAGTTTGGTTACTTTTGTTGTTGTTCGTGTTGGTGGTGGGGAAGGTGGTGGTGTTGTTGGTGGTGAAGTTGTGGTGGCGGCGGCGGTGGTGAGGATGTGGTGGTGGTGATGGAGGTGGTGGCCAAGAACACCAAGGACACCAAGAAGTGAAGAACAAGAACAAAATAAACACAAAAACACATATTAGGGCAAAATGGTCATAAAAATGGTCAAATTGCACCCCCACTCAACTGACATTAACAGAAGGGTGGTATTTGTCTAACGTCCATCCACTGACAGGGGGTTTTTTGTCTCTGACAGGGGGGGTTTTGTATATCCCCAAACAATGAGGTTGTTTTTGTATATAACCCATCTAAGAAGGGTGCATTTTGTCTTTTACCCTAGGACTTATTACTTCATGATTATCCTTTTGTCCCTAAGCCTCAACATTCTAAACCGTTAGTGGAATAGGAGCTCGGGCTATGAACGTGACTTAGCCTTGGTTAGCATCTTATTTTATCAGCACACATGAAGAGGTTGATTGTTCTTCATAGTAAAGTTAAGCTTTCTATACTAACTATGGGGAATTACTTCTTGTCGAGTTTAGTTGCGGTTCACACCTCTTGCCTAACTTTTTTATCATCCATGAGCACTGGTCTATGTGTACTGAAATTGCCTGATCTCACAAAAAAGTATGCAATTTGTGTTTTATGTTTTAAGATCGAGTCTAGATTTGCATTTGCATCATCTTGCTGCATTGTAGTGTCGTAAGTCATGTTAAAGTCGTTTGAGTCATGTTGGCTAATAACATTTAGATGCAGTAGATGAGACTTTGCTCGGGACGAGCAAACGATAGCGTGGGGGTATTTGATAACTCTGCATTAGATTTATCTATTCGTATAATTTCCTATCGGTTTACGTGCAAAAATGGAGAATTTAGAGTCGTTCCGAGTCGTTTTGAGCGAGAATTGATCATGTGAGCGTTTTGTGCATTACTTGTGAAGTCTGGGCGTTTTCTATCTCGTTTTACGTGTTATTTATCATATCTTGTCTCATTTGATCTTCGCGGGGTGTTCGTGTTGTGTTTTTCTGGAACGGAGCACGCGAGGAGAAAGTGGAAAGAGGAAACGACCTTCGGAAGGTTGTGACGCGCTCAAGAAGTGATGAGGTGATACTCGGGAGATGATTCGGTGGCCAAAGATGCAAGTGGAAGCTGGCCAGGCACAAGGAAGGTCACAGGACCTCAAAAGGGAGGTCGCAGGACCTGATAGAAGCTACACAGGAGGCTCTGAGAAGGTGCAGAGGTCGCACGACCTAAAAAGGAGATCACATGACCTGGTGGAAATTTGCCAGAGGTCGTACGACCTCAATCTCAGGTCACAAGACCTGGGGGTCATGAGGCAGCAAGCAGGCAGCACTTGTGCAGGTCTTGCAAGACCTATTCAGAGGTCACACGACCTCCTCCTGCATTTTCCAGAGGTCGTACGACCTGGAAGGGAGGTCGTGCGACCTGGGTCTGGCCAGAATTTTCTCAAAATTTGCGGGAACTTTTTGTAATTAATTATAATTAGTCCCAAACACTTGGGAACATATTATTGGACTTGGATAGGTCATTTTTGAGAGAAGAGATGGGAAAAAACGTTCTTGGAGCGTTGGGGGGAGCTCGGAGCGATCCGGAGTCATTCGTTTGCTTGCTCTACTCTATATTCTTCGTAGTTTTGTGTTCATGATCATGAAACTTGCTAGTTTAATCATGATTTGTAGTAGCTAAGTACTTATTTGCTGGGGATTCCTTGTTGGAAAGTTAGGGTTTGCTTGAATGAATGTTTTGATACTTTGATTCGTTCTTTGGATTAAAATTATGCGTTTTCCTCTTATTATGATCATCTTGTGCTTGATTATTCAATGTTCTTGCGAGTAGCTAACGTAGGAGCAAACTTAATTAGAACTTGTGCGGTAACTTCAATAGAGCTAGTCGGTAAATCAAGATAATCACCTAGTCGTATCGTTATCTCGTAACTGGGTAGCGTTAATTAGGATCAAAGAGCGGATTAATGAACAATAATGCATGCTTGTAACTGAATTAGGCTTGGTTACTCAGTCTAAATTGATCATAAGTGTACGCAAATTGCTTGGTAACTCGGTAGTTCGTAGGTTGCTCGATTGATAAGAGTAGCGCATTTGCGTTCCAAAGATCAAGACACCATTCATAGCGTCCCTAGTGGTCCACAAGTAGAATTCCCAAAATTGTCTCTCTTTTAAGAAAACCCCTTGCAATTCTTGTCTTCGTTAATTGTGAAGAAACTCATGATTAATTGAGATATTTGTTCTTTCATTTTAGTAGGCTTAGGAAAATCACTCAACTTTGCGACTTGCCCACATAAGGTAAGACATAATAACTGATTTAACAAGGTCCTGTGGGTTCGACAACCCGGATTTCCGGATTTATTACTACACGCGACGACCGTACACTTGTGGAGATCGTGTCAGTAGTCTTAGAGGAGAAGGTTTATCATCCTCCTAGAACCGGCCCCATTTCCTACTCACATAGGTGAGAAACATTTAAGGGTATCTATCCATACTCGTCTTAACATGTAGTCTCATTAAAAGCATAGCTTACCCTGGTCCTATCACTCGTTGCCCTAGAAATGGAAAGGAAACACAGTTTCTTTGATGAGCGATTTTTGTATTTGCACAGACAGTTAGGTTATCCCTTTTGAACCTAGTTCTTGGGATCTCCAGTCACCTAGGTTGGGTTTTCCGCTATCGTGAAACTCTTTACGAGATTGGCATTAGCCCCATTTCCCTTGACAAAGCTACAACTCGTTCTCTCGATAAACCTTTAGTCACCGGATCCATTTTCTTTTGACTCTACATATTCGATCGATCTTATTCTTCGTGAGAGAATTTGCCTAATGGTATCTAGACTTACCATTATACATATTAATTTGTGCTTCCCTATTGCATTAAATGCTGATAGAAGACGCAACTTTTGGCCATGTTGGAATACCTTCGAGGAAGTAAGGAATTCATTCTGCCTCTTCCCCTGCCTTGTCTAACTCTATGAATTACGCTTCCATAGTAGATCTTGAAATGCACGTCTGCTTTGAAGATTTCCAGCAAAGTTCCGTGCCCCTGAGAGTGAATATAAATTCACTTGTAAATTAGTGATCTCTTAAGTTAGAGGTCCACTTGATCTTTTTTAGTGATCTTTATTTGGTAAAGAAAATAATTAAGCTTTCTATGAGGAGACTTACTAGCCCATAATCACAATGATTGGTACAAAGTGTTTGCAAACACACGCAAAACTCATATTTAATGAGTTATGTGCTTCTTGTTTTTTGTAAAATTATTTACAACAATTCTCCTTCTTCTAGGATTTATGTTGTAGTTTTAACAAGCCTCATTGTGCTTATAATTGATGTGTCCTTGTAAATGCATTCTAGTTGATGATCACAACTATTTAACTGCTTCACTGTGTTAGCACTTAACATACCATTTTGGTAGAACACAAAAGCAATCCATATTGTGGAACATTCCCAACAATTATAACCGTATTTCCTTTTCATTCTTTATGAAGAATATTTCAAATTAATTGCTCATTCTCCACTTATTATCTCTTCAAGATAATAATAATAGAGTTAATAGATAACTCCCTCTATTCATGAAACTTTGAATCATGAATTCCATCGAAATGTTTAAATGAAATTTGTAATTTATTGGTTCAAAATACCAATATCCATGAATTTTATGTTGTCCAAATTATGTAATAGTAAACAAATCATAAGTACTTTGACACTCCTGATATGCATTATACAAAATCGCATATCCATGATGCTTGAAAACTCTTGGAATGATGCGTGATTGATAATCAATCAAAATGAAAATTTTCAATCGCATATCCATGAGTGCTTCAAACTCTTGGATTTCCATGAGTGCTTGGAAACTCTTTGAATGATACGTGATCACAATGACAACTTTAAATCACATATCAATGAGTGCTTCAAACTCTTGAATTTCCATGAGGACTTGGAAACTCTTGGAATGTTTACAAAGTACACGTCTCATATTGATCTTCTAAACCTTCTTATAGAGGCACATGCATACAAACTTCTATAAGTTTCTAACAAACATTACAACATTGAATTTGGAGTTATAAACTCCTTTCACTATGTGACAAGAAGAAATTTCAAATACACGAGCGCTAACAATCATAAATTCTTAGCTACTCAACAAATATAGTAATTGTCATGTGTACTTTTCTAGAATGAACAAACGGTAGAGATTTCACTCTTCAACCGCTCAAATTATGTAACATGTTTGAGGTTGTCAAACCATTTTGAGAGATTTAGGCACCTTAAAAGGTCCAAAACCAAGAACCGTTACAAATTCCTTTAGGATAACTAATTTGATGTGTGTAACGTACCGATGTTTATTGTATGATCCTATTTTGATAACATACGTCGGAAAGGAGAAAATCATTTTTCTTTCCTTGCTCACCAAGAAGGGCTGTTTCCTTTAATTTCAATAATTTTCTATCTCCGAATTGTATTGCAACAACTAGTGATACTTGTCTCTAAAATAATGTTACTAGAAGTACTGATGTAGCCATAGCCACAAAATAATCCTCTACAATCCATATACAAATAAAGACGAAATAATAAACCAGGATGTTATTGAAAAACGTCTGCAAAAGGGTTATGAGGAAGTAACCATATGAAATTATGAATTGTTCCTTAACGTCTACTAATGTAGAAGTGAGACGAACCCATGTGAATGTAATATCAATAAGCAACCAAATTGTTACTGGAATATTAATTGAAGAAACATGTGACACTTTGTACCTCAAACATACCAAGGGAAAGAATCAATGGGTAGAACTACTCGAGGCTAACAGAGCACGAATCAAGTCCAAAACAAAACGTAAAGTTCGCAACAAGTAAAAATATTAATTTCCCGCAAATTCATCCATGTTCTTAAGACGGGTCAACCCTAAACCAGTAAAACAAACAACCCAGCATACTTAACCGTCAGAATCTCAATCTCTAGGCCACAATTTTCGACGTTTCAAAGGGCAATAGGTTCGAAAAACAAACCTTTACGAAAACCCTCTGTCAATTTTACATGAAAATGGCGAAGAATAGAATTTAGTGAAGAAAAAAGAATTTGCTCAAACAGAAAAAATAAACCTCAGTTTCGATGTATCAAACATGAAAATGATTCCCTTAGTCAAATGCTAAAGCGAAAGCCTTCATGAAACTGAAACTGACAACGAAGAAGAAAAAATGGCCCTAGTATAGTCATGAGAGACACATACAAGAAGGTATTGCCGTTGCGATCACGTTCATGGTTGTGGAAACTGAAGCACCACGGCTCACAGCGGAGGAGAGCCAGTTCCTCTTCAGGATCCATTCTTTCTTCGCAATCGTTTTCGTGGTGGGATTGCTGTCTTTTTGTGGGAAAATCTATGGTGAAGAAGGACGTCAACTCTGTTGTAACAGAACTCCTGTTTCAGAGCTCTGTTACCAGTTTGTTATAACATGTGGGCATTCGAGCAAGAACGATGAAAGCAAAACAAGAACGAGACAGATATTTAACGTGGTTCAATAATGAATTCGTAACGAACCCGCTAGCTACTCCACGGCCAGAACTCGATATTTTATTGAGAAGATAACCCGATTACAATGCACGTCGTGGCCGCAACGGCCACGGCGGCGACCCGAAACACACCCACCTGATACACATTAATAAATCTCTCAAGCTTTAATTACTAACCCGTGTGTGTATGTTTTAGCACCCATAGAAAAGTTCCTTTATATAGCCAAAAGTGTGGCAAGTGTGGCGGTTCACCAAGCCCATAAACCCACCTCCTTAGACTTTGACCATTCTCAATCCAAACTTGGAAACTAATGTTTCCACTTAAATTTCCATGACAAATTTTCTTTTTTTCTTTATTTGTTTTGCTTAGATCCCAAGTAATTACCAAAATAATTCAAGTCACAAGACTCAACAAATCTCCACCTTGACTTGATTCATCTCAGCAGCCTGAAACCAGAACCTAATGATTCTCTTCTCAAACTTGAACTGGATTCGTCTCTCAAAACCTGAAACGAGCACGCCTCCCCAAACAGATGTTCTGTAGCTGTATGCGAAACCCGAATCGCCAAATCGTTACTCCAACTACCATGCGTTCCTGCAACGACTGCGCCCGATGTGGTTGCACTTTCGTAAATAGAAAAAAGTGCTCCACCCATAACCAGACTTGAATGTATTCACTGAGACAGGACCAAATACATTCCAGATGCGCCCAATTGCGCCAGACAGATGCACCATGACAAGGGCCCATATGTCATTCAGACCAGATGCACAAATGACGAGTGCCCGAATTGTCATGCCAGATACGCCTCGTATGCCTCAGATGCGCCAGATGCTCGCCAGAAACATATCGCGCCAGATGCGAGCTCAATGCGTGTCATGGTACGCGCTAGGGCTGAGCAAAACCGGTCCGAATCGCCTAGTCCGAACCGAATTGGCCGTCAAAATAGTCAAGTTTGGGTATTTTGATTTATTATGGGTATGTTTAACCCAAACCGCCAAATCCGGGTGGGCCACGGGTACCACATTCAGAAACCTGAATAAAATAGACCTGACCCGCGGAGAGGCATATATATTGATCGCATGCCATATTTCTTAACCCTAGTGTCCTTATTTTCGCCGCTTCTCTCTCTCAGTCAAACTCACAGGTGAGCGATGGAGGGAGATTCACCCACCCCGACACCGCACCGTTGAGGCTAGAAGCCATCGTTTCAGAGCATCTCACCCATCAAGTCATCAGCGCCTCACCGTCTTCATCTGCGGCTCCATCAGTTTGTCCCTCTAGTCTCTAGTGTTTCGAGATAAATCGACATAGTTAGCATTTAGAACTCATACTTCGTAGTCCGTTAATTCTAGTTCATGTCGTGGTTCTTCTTCGTTCCTAGCATCTACCGATTTGAATAATCATGGTATGTTACACTTCACCTAGTCATGATTTTATGGTTTCTCTCTTCCATCGTTGTTGTTCCTGACCTTGATTGTCAAAATTAAGTCCTTATATGATGTGGCTGTCAATGGGTTTGTAGTTTCTACTGAAATTGAGCAAAATTCCTGAACACTTAATTGTGTTGTTATATGCACTGTTAAATGCACTGTTAAACTGTTAAACTCTCATAGTTCTTATATCTCACTGTTAAATGCACTTGTTTGTAGTTTCTACTGAAATGGTTTCTCTCTCATAGTTTTTATGCAGTGTTAAACTGATTGAAACACTTGTTTGTGTTGCTAACAGGGTGATATCACGGATCTCACAACTGATGACGGGGAAACTGATTGAAACACTTGTCTGGAAATGAATAGACATGCCATTGTCACCTAATCTGCCAACTTTTCATGAGAGGAGAATTTGTCAAATACCCAGGGGAAGGTAAGTTCTGACATTTCCCTGTCCTTCCTATGTATTGGAAATACTTAAATTCTACTCTCAAATGTCATTTTTGCTTCCTATTTCAAAACCGAGTTTGGTCATTTTATCTATTTTCTACTTGAAGTACACGGTGGAGCATTGCTTATGTTTCTAAGTTTGCTTGGTTTCAGACTGAGACTAAATGATAAAATATCTAGTTTGGTCTACCTTAGATGATCAGAGGTACCAAGAAACATTGACAAAGATAAAATATCTAGTATGATATCCTGAAGTTCTAGTTATCTACTTTATGGGATGTAGCTGCGGTTTTAACTCGACGAAACTTGACAACATAATTGTGGAACTTTTGATTGCTTTTCAAGAGTAGCATTTCTAGACGTTCAGCGAACCTATTGTAATAACTTTCTCTGAGGATAGAAGACGCAAGAGAAACATGGCACTAGCATAAGATGTTCAGTGGTTGTAGATCGAATATCACTCTTTTCTGTATATTTTTTTCTGTTCTTTTTCGGTTGGTGTTTCTATTGATTTCCACGGCCCATTTCCATGTGCTGCACATCATTTTCCATTAGGACACTCTTCACTCTTGATACATAAACGAAGGCAGCATATCACTAAATCTTTTGCTTTCCACCCGAAGTTGCATACTTTTGAGCAACTTACCATGTCTGGATAGTTCAAATTGCAGAGTTGTGCTATGGCCAACATGAATATTTTCAATTCCCATGTCTGGAAACGATGCAAGTGATGTACAATTGGATTTTCTTACAAACTGTAATGTGGGCTTTACTGAATGCAGGTGCAAATTAGTAGCTTTTGGTTTTGATATACCGTGGCAGGCTGGCAGCTTAGGCAATGAAGATAGAACTGGACTCGGGTTATTTCAGATGCAAACTTAATTTTTTTGATGCAGAATGTGTAGTGCATGGTTCTGTATAATATAGAATGTTTACTTTTAACTGTTGGATGCCGTGATCAGATTTAACCCAGCAAGTGTAATGTTAATGTACTCGGCAGATTGTAATTGGATTGTATTGTTAATGTTCTCGGCCGATTGTAATTAAGTTGTTATTTGCTTGTTTGAGCTAGTCTTCTTCAATTTACTATGCAAGTTGTGCTTACAGTTAGTATTTTTTTCAACCCGTAAAAACCGGTCCGAACCGGTCCGAGTCGAAAGACTCGATTGGGTTTTGGTATAGCGGTTACTTGATTGGGTATGGGTCGTGAAAAGGCAAACCCGGGACCAATGGGTCGGGGCATTAACGGAGCATTTACCCGCTCAACCCGGTCCGTGCTCAGCCCTAGTACACGCCCCCAAAAAATCAGATGCTAGCCAGAACAAACTCGTGCATAATGCGCGCCAGAACCAGAACCAGATGCGTGTGCCATAAATCTCACCCGCCAGATGCTCCATGTTGGTGCTCCAACTCGGACGAGTTCCTGCAATGCATGAGCCAGAACTAAATTCAATTCACACGCCAGATGCTCTGCGTCGGGAACCGGATGGCGCATGAATATCAATCGCCAGAACGCCAGATGCGCGTTAACCGCCAGATTCGCACCAGTACCGAAGGCGTGCTGGATTTGCCAGATCCCTGGCACGCCTTATCAAATGTGCGTTAGATTGCTCCAAAAAGAGCTCGGATAGCCCCCTCCACGGGGCTTCAGATGGTGGGTGTACCTGCTTCTCTCTAACGAACAGATCGATCTTGATCGCCAAACCAGACATCGTTCTTGGCGGAATCTCGAAACCCTACTCCTGATAGTCTGCTCCTCCTTAATCACGAAACCCTATCTTTGAGTTCAACCAAAACGTGAAACCCTAGCTCTAGGCTCCACCTAGATCTTGGAACCACGGCTCTGATACCAGTTTCTTGTAACAGAACTCATGTTTCAGAGCTCTGTTACCAGTTTGTTATAACATGTGGGTATTCGAGCAAGAACGATGAAAGCAAAACAAGAACGAGACAGATATTTAACGTGGTTCACTAACGAATTCATAACGAACCCGCTAGCTACTCCACGTCCAGAACTCAATATTTTATTGAGGAGAGAACCCTATTACAATGCACGCCATGGCCACAGCGGCGACCCGAAACACACCCACCCGATACACACTTATAAATCTCTCAAGCTTTAATTACTAACCCGTGTGTGTATGTTTTAGCACGCATAGAAAAGTTCCTTTATATAGCCAAAAGTGTTGCCAGTGTGGCGGTTCACCAAGCCCATAAACCCACCTCCTTAGACTTTGACCATTCTCAATCCAAACTTGGAAACTAATGTTTCCACTTAAATTTCCTTGACAACTTTTATTTTTTTCTTTATTTGTTTCGCTTAGATCCCAAGTAATTACCAAAATAATTCAAGTCACAAAACTCAGCAAATCTCCACCTTGACTTGATTCATCTCAGCAGCCAGAAACCAGAACCTGATGATTCTCTTCTCAAACCTGAACTGGATTCGTCTCTCAAAACCTGAAACGAGCACGCCTCCCCAAACAGATGTTCCGCAGCTGTATGCGAAACCTGAATCGCCAAATCGTTACTCCAACTACCATGCGTTTCTGCAACGACTGCGCCCGATGTGGTTGCACTTCCGAAATCAGAAAAAAGTGCTCCACCCATAACAAGACTCGAATGTATTCACTGAGACAGGACCGAATACATTCCAGATGCGCCCAATTGCGCTAGACAGATGCACCATGAAAAGTGCCCATATGTCATTCCGACCAGATGCACCAATGACGAGTGCCCGAATTGTCATGCCAGATGCGCCCCATATGCCTCAGATGCGGCAGATGCTCACCAGAAACATATCGCGCCAGATGCGAGCTCAATGCGTGTCATGGTACACGCCCCCTAAAAATCAGATTCACGCCAGAACAAACTCGTGTAAAATGCGCGCCAGAACAAGAACGAGATGCGTGTGCCATAAATCTCACCTTCCAGATGCTCCATGTTGTTTCTCCAACTCCGACGAGTTCTTGCAACGCATGAGCCAGAACTAAATTCAATTCACACGCCAAATGCTCCGCGTTGGGAGCCGGATTGCGCCTGAACGTCAATCGCCAGAAAGCCAGATGCGCATGAACCGCCAGATTCGCACCAGTACCGAAGGCGTGCTGGATTTGCCAGATCCCTGGCATGCATTTTACACGGGCCCAGATAGCCCCCTCCACGGGCCTTCAGATGGTGGGTGTACTTTCTTCTCTCTCACGAACAGATTGATCTTGATCGCCAAACCAGACATCGTTCTTGGAGGAATCTCGAAACCCTACTCCTGATAGTCTGCTCCTCCTGAATCACGAAACCCTAGCTTTGAGTTCCACCAAAACGTGAAACCCTAGCTCTAGGCTCCACCTAGATCTTGGAACCACGGCTCTTATACCAGTTTTTTGTAACAGAACTCCTGTTTCAGAGCTCTGTTACCAGTTTGTTATTACATGTGGGTATTCGAGCAAGAACGATAAAAGAAAAACAAGAACAAGACAAATATTTAACGTGGTTCACTAACGAATTCGTAACGAACCCTCTAGCTACTCCACGGCCAGAACCCGATATTTTATTGAGAAGAGAACCCGATTACAATGCACGCCGTGGCCACGGCGGCGACCCGAAACACACCCACCCGATACACACTAATAAATCTCTCAAGCTTTAGTTACTAACCTGTGTGTGTATGTTTTAGTACCCATAGAAAAGTTCCTTTATATATCCAAAAGTGTGGCCAGTGTGGCGGTTCACCAAACCCATAAACCCACCTCCTTAGACTTTGACCATTCTCAATCCAAACTTGGAAACTGATGTTTCCACTTAAATTTCCTTGCCAACTTTTTTTTTTGTTTTATTTGTTTTGCTTAGATCCTAAGTAATTACCAAAATAATTCAAGTCACAAAACTCAACAAACTCAAAAGAACTTTGTGCTTTCCAATCCGTCTCTGGCACAAGCTACCAACATCCCCGAAAAATTTTTCACCATGGTTAAGCTATAGTTGGATAAGTCGTTGTCTACGACTGGCTTTAACAATTAACACAACCAATTACCGCCGACAAAAATGTCAACATCTGAAGATCGACAGCAGGGTCCGAATCTTCGTAGACAAAACCCAACAGATTTCATGTAGAGCAGTTGTGCCCCTGATGGACAGAGTGCAATGCTTTTAAAGCCACTGAAAGGATGCGTATGCACCTCTGCGACTCAACCGGAAAGACATCACGGGAGGTAAAAACATGACCCTCTGAGAAGACACAATTTTTAAATGTTTAGTAGCAAATAACTGTCAAACACTTACTACTTTCAAACTTTTAAATGTTCACTAGAAAAGTAACTGCCAAACAGTTACTATCAAACTTCCAAAAGAGTCACATGACCGTTGGTGGCATACCAGAGCCAAATTGCTACCTGCTATTAAATAAACAATCCATTTAAAATTCATAATTAAGAATGAATAACACATTTTTCTCTGTGTTCTATACCAAACTATTCTTTTTTTTTTGATCAACCTATACCAAACTATTCATCCATTTATTGAAACTGTCCATACTAGAAACACACGCTTCTTTTGAATCGTTATATCCAGCCATCATCAACATAAATTGGACAGAGTTTCACAAATCCGACCACATCTGATCAGATCGATCTCTAAGCGCAGGCGCAGGGATTGTCAACAATGATCACATCATTATCGAATCGTCTAAGCAGCAAGTACTCGATGGCGAGCCTCACTACAAAAGAGATGAACACACCTCCATTAAACGATATGATCCCAAGCATCATGCAATAACCGATGGCCAAATAGAATCACTCTGGTGAACTTGGCCGGATTCTATCGTCCCTCCGGCTACGAAATTCAATCATACAATTTCTAATAGGCTCCTAGAATGGATTGATGTGCTTGGGATGCGGGTTTTCAGTCACACCATGAGGAAGTACCATTTCATAGTTGTACTATTTAACCCAATAGTAGGCAACCTCTGCACAATTCAGTACAGGCGCGCTAGGTTGATGATGTTGAAGGAGCCATTGAAGAACGCTACCCTACCTCTGATTTCAGTGAAGGCCCAACATTTCTTAGAGGATCACTTACATATATATGGACAAATGACAAAGCCTAATCGATCTTGATATTCAGATCACAAACCCATTTTTTCCTTCTGACGTGTTTTAATGGCCAACAAGTACAATAGGTAGTTGAAATTTCTCTACTACAGTCGGGGTTGGAGAGTACTATGATCACAACGACGGATACAATCACATGCAGATCAAACTGATTACAAAAAATATAAATGTGATTACGAAGAGGTTAATCAGATCATACAGATTCGGACATATAGTTCACATACTGTTTTCGGATAATTAAAGAGAACAGAAAGTCTAATACTGCTTTACGTTTGCTGGAAAGTAGACTCGGATTTGCTCTGATAAGAAGAAAACAGAAAGTGAAGTAAGCAAAATAAACAATAACATAAACTTACAGATTAAATGACGACTAAAACGGAGATAATTTGAAGGACAGTCTCGTACGACGACGATCTCCGTAAAGCAGTATTTGCCCCCCCCCCCCCCACAGTTGGTGCGTCAAATAGAAAAATACTAGGAGGCGAATTGCTCCCCATGATAAAAGTCCTTCCCGTACTGTATACGAAGCACCATTGTACAATACCCGACGAACGAGACTATGTTTGAGAGATATTGAGAGAATAAGAAAATGATTATACGAATGATTAGAATGAGAGGAGAGACTGCTAGTTATAGAAATAAGGCACCTCTTACGAATAGTTGCAATTGTTCATTTCAAATTGAAAGGTTACAACTTTTCCATTCAAAATAAAACGCGCAACTAATTTGCATTCCTCAATTAAGAGACGTCAACCTTCAATGTCTCATTTTTTATTCATCAATCAATGATTTTGACGGGTGAGATCACGAACTAATCTCTTTACTTCTATAGTTTCATGTCAAAATCATATTTTCCAACAGAAACAACTAGAAAATGTGAGAAATGGAAACCACATAAAGACCAATTCTCAATTCTAACCGAAAGTAGCGAGATTTGGTGAGAAAGGATATAATTAAAGTGCAGTATCTGTCATGCCACACTACCCCCGTAAAATTATGAATGATGACAAAAGTTTGATCTCGCACAAAAAATTATAAGAAAAAAAAATACCAGCCCACTCTACTTTGTATGCATACACAAATTATGCTACAGTATAATATATACTCCCTCCGTATCACCAGGTTCTTCAAAAACTTATATGGGTTTTATATGGGCCTAGCGATTTGGTTAGCAAAATAAAGCAAGAATGCAATAGTTTTTGGTGGTATTGTAGAGCTAAGTTTACTCTACGACACCATGAAAAGATTACCAAATTCTTGCATTGTTTTGCTAACAAAATTGTTATACCCAAATAATACCCAAATAAATTTTTGAAGAACCTGAAGATACGGAGGGAGTATACTTCAATAAATAGTATAGTATACATCATATATATATATATATATGGCTTTATCACTCTGTTTTTCAAATTATTTTACTTACGCTTCACCAAAAATATGTTTGTCTCATTTATTTTCAGTACCCAAAGTTGTGAGTAGTTGTGGTGTGTAATCTTATCATCGCCATGGCTCTATAGGTTCAACAATCGATGTTTATTAAAATTCATGTTCAATAATAAATCCCGGTGTTTTTGAAAGATAAGGATTCATTATGAAATTAATTTGTTTTTATTTTTGAATATGTTCATGATTTAAATTTAAAGTCGATTTCAGTTTTTTGCAAGCAATTAAAGGTGCATGCTTCTATCAAAGTAATGTTAAAAGGTCATTTTTGGAAGACTCTACTATAATTTTTTCCATTCTTTTATTATGTTTATTCAACAAAATAAGAGAGAAATTATAATGATTCCTTATCAATTCTCACTTCCATATCCAAACGTGGGCGTGAAAATAGAATCATATCTTATCATTTCTTTTCTCTTGAAAATTTGTTATGATCAGGACCTAGCTTAGAACGATGTTATTAAAAACGAAACAAGAACACAAGTATTAACGTGGTTCACTAGTTATTAGCTAGTTACCTCCACGACTCAAAACCCCGATTTTATTGAGAGAAACGCACGCGATTACAACCACTCGACACACACACTAGAAAGCTCCCACCTAGCTAGATAAAAGCTCTCAACAAAAGCTTGTAGCTCTCAACTTTCCCCCGCTGTGTGTGTGTGTGTTATCAGAGCCAAATGCACACTTTTATACTCATGTGGAGGGCGGTGGAATTGCCACCACATTCCACCTCCTCTTTTTTTTCCAAGAATTGCTTTGGACTTTTGACTTTTATTTTCTTGCCGCCTAAGCAATTCAAGACATCCCAACAAATCTCCACATTGTATTGAATCATCTCAACAACCCGAACATGAACCGATGCTTCTCTTCAATAATCAACCACAAACGTTTCACAGCTGTATGTGAAACTCTCACGTCACAAGTTGCTCCAACTTTGCCAAGTTCCTGCAACCTGTGCCCCCAGCGATGCTCCAACTCCCGTCTAGCTCCTTCAATTGAACCCTATCGATGCTCCAACTACGGCCGAGTTCCTGCAATCGAAACCCCTGTTTGTTGTTCCAACTCCCGTTGAGTTCCTACAATAAATTTGTTTGTTTTTCCGACTCCCACTGAGTCCCTACAACAAAACCCCCAAACACGTTGCTCCAATTCCCGCTGAATTCCTGCAACGTTCTGCGAAATTGCTCCAATTCCCACCGAATTCCTGTAATATCGCCCCCTTGCGTGCCTCATACGCGCCCCCTTGCACGTCTCACACGTGTCATGTCCCTCGTTAGAGACTCCCCCATGCCATATCCGCCTCCTCGTCAAGAGCACGGATTCCATGCCCCCCAACGGAGCTTAGAGAACTAGATCATCCTCCAAAGTACCCTCCACCTGCAGCCAAACCTGCAGATCCTGAGTTCATTCTTCGTCCACCGGTGTCTCTTTTCTCTACTGCTTGAACAGACGTCACCGTAGCTTCCCTTGGCCGTCATCAATGGGCCGGAACCCTGACTGTCTGAACCTCCATATGCAGCCATGTACCGCATCCCCTCTTGTCAAACTCAGCGGTGGTTGTATCGATCCCCTCCTCTTCAACCAAGGGCAACCACAGGCCTTGCTGCTTCAATAAAGCACGTACCTTGATATGCCACAAGATGAAGCTGTTTCTCTCCGTGAACTTGTCGATATTGGTCATCCCCCCGGTCATCTTCTCTGAGCTCCTTGTCCAGATCCTTAACCCCCAAATGTGTGCTCCACCTTGATCGCGAAACTCTAGCTATGAATTTCACGAATTGTGAAACTCTAGCTCTTTAGCTCCACCTTGATCTTGGAACACCGACCAAGCTCTGATACCATTTTGTTATGATCTGGACCTAGCTTCAAACGATGATAATAAAAACAAAACAAAAACACGAGTATTAACGTGGTTCACTAGTTATTAGCTAGCTACCTCCACGACCCAAAACCCCGATTTTATTGAGAGAAACGCACGCGATTACAACCACTCGACACACACACTAGAAAGCTCCCACCTAGCTAGCTAAAAGCTCTCAACAAAAGCTTGTAGCTCTCAACTTTCCCCCGCTGTGTGTGTGTGTTATGAGAGCCAAAAGCAAACTTTTATAATCATGTGGAAGGCGTTGGAATTGCTAGCACATTCCACCTCCTCTTTTGTTTACAAAAAATTGCTTTGGACTTTGACTTTTCTTTTCTTGCCGCCTAAGCAATTCAAGACACCCCAACAAAATTAATGAATCATTTCTTCTCTTTTCTTGCTTGTTTCCAAAACACAGTGTAGACATGCATAAACAGCACAATTAACTAAGATTTGGTGGTCTTTCAAAAAACTAACTTGTGACAGTGACGAACCATGTTGTCAATAGTCAAGATCCTGACATGATGAGCTGCATGCCAAAAAAAAGACACAGCCTCATAAGGAGCTTATTTTCCACATTAAAGGGGCTGGAGCCACGGAACTGTGTGCCCCACACAAAGCAGACAACAAAATCGAATAGAAAACAGCCCATTGGAAAACAAGGACCACTCCATGGTGACCTATGTTACCCGGACTCTAGAGCGGGTGTCGTTTTTGGGGTGTGTGTATTCAAGGATCGGATTTTTATATTTTTTGAAATTCAGGATCCGGGGACGCGGCTAAAAAGTGCCCAAATTTTGGACATGGGAGCAGGGATATGATATCTTCTATTTATGTGTTTGACAATATGTATGTCATGCATCCATTTATTCTTTTAGTGCATGTAAGGAGTTCAGTGATAATAATAATGTAGGCCAGGTAATATATTTTACATTTAGACTTTTAATAGTTATAAAACAGACTAAGCCCGCCCAATTATGCTTATTCATAAACCGAAATCAAACTTAGGGTTCCATCCGGATTCCTCGAGTGTGAACGAAGAAGAAGGCGACCTGCGACTCCTGCGGCAGAGAGACACAAATGGTGAAATGAATTTCGATGGTTCAATGCAAAGAGGAATTGAGCAAATAAAGCAAACGTCGGTCGTTTGGAACTATGAAGGCCAGTGAAGCGCGTCCACGGTCATACCGAATGCTGGTCGTGTCAACGAATCAATGCTGATACCCCAGCCAGTCCTGGTACTTAGGGCCAGTTGGGAATGTTGTGGTGGTTTAGAAAGCTTCTGTGGAGAAGGTGTTGTGAAAAATCTGTTGTACAAATTCCTATAAAAAGTGTTTGGTAAACTTCATATATAAGCTGCTGTGGAAAAACACGTTTTCAATTTTGTGTTTCGTACTTATTGTCTTGTACTATTGTAATTATCGAAAACACAATATCAGACATGATAAATTTTTAATACAATTAAATAGGTAATTTTTTAAAATTTATTGTTGTGGATAAGATGGCCTATTAACAAAAATTGTCAAAAAGCAGGTTCGGGAAAGCAACCCTTTCCGTGCTTCTCAAAAGCTGCGGTGGGGAAGCAGTTGATGTTAAAAAATTATCAAACACATCAAATACTGCTTTTAGAATCAGAAAGCACCGTTCTAAAAAGCAAAAGCATTACCAAACGGGCTCTTAGACTCAAATCCCATACTGTGTTCCAAGACATTAGAGTCAAATGAGTCTATGTACACTTTCCAAGTTGGATACTGAAAATAATGAATTCAACAGCCCAAACCATGCCCCACCAACATACCATCAGGGTCCCACTAAAACATAAGGATTCAAAACCAAACGATAAGGAAACAGAAATGGAGGCGACGAAGACTCCTTTACCATCCACCAATCCTCCCAAAACAAACAAACACGGTCTCTTCACTCTCTTGAACCAATCCCAACTAAGTCTCAACAAACAAATTCCGTCTGCACTAGAACACCACCCGCCCCTTTCATATAACACCCTTCCACAACCCACACCTAAAAAGAACCTATTACTGCACTAGAACACCACCCGCCCTTCATGAACCAAACTGACGTCGAACACTCTTTTCCAAAGACATTCCGGCTCCATCCCAGACCTCCTCAACCACTTCCCATATAAAAACTGATTAAAAGGACCAAACATGCAAATTCTTGGACCGCTACGCTCCACCGGGTGATACCCTGTATCCCAGATAACTAAATGGTACTTAAGCTCCTCACCCATTACTCTCCATAATAAATGACGCTCAATCTTCTCCAACCGCCTGGCTAGATTACCATAATGAAGAAGGACATAGAAGATTCAGTCGAGGGGGAAATTAAGTGCTCCAAAAGAGCACCACATGATTCTCTATGATACGGGTAGCCGTATCAATAATATTGTATTATTTATTTATTTAGTTGTTTAATCAATTATTAGTATTTAATTATGTTATTCGGGTTAATTAATAATCCGGGCTTGGCCCGTTAAGTCTAGGGTTAGGGTTAGGGTCAGTTTAGTTATCTATTTAAAGGATGTAATCCCCCCAGCTTATTCATCAGTCAATAAACAAATCAGTCTTTCTTCTTTTATCTATTTTATTTATCGTGTTTGTGTGCGTGTGTGTGCCCGATCGTTACCTAGAGGGTAACAATTGGTGCTTTCATTGAGAGTGTTGGTCGGACTTTTGTTCGCGGCACTCGCCCCATGGATCTCCCTTACGCTGTTGTGAATCTCAGTCGCAATGGTGTCCAACTGGTGCTTTTCGATGAAATCGATGAGCTCTCCCGGCAAGGTGAAGAGACTTATTGTCTTGGCAGACTTGGAAAAATTTCAAACGAGCGGGTACATCACCCGAGAAGATCTAGAAGGCCTCAAGGCAAAACGGAAGCAATTCAGGTTAATTTCGACTGATGAATTCTGCCGCATGCAGCACATCCTCATAGCCGACAAACTGCCGCCAGAGGAAGAACAGCAGTTGCCGCCACCACTGCCGACTGTGCAAACCCAGCAGCAGCCGGAGACATCGCTGTCTCCATCTACGCCCAAACCCACTACATCACTCGCCGAGGCCCTCAACCTGCCGGATTTCCCACTGCCACCAATTGAAGACCAAGAACAGCAGATCTCTCCACCTCGACCAACCCCCGAACCTCAGCCAACAAACCCCCCTCTGCCATTGAACCCGGCAGCAACACCACCAGAGCTCCATACCGGTGTCCTCACCGCCGTGGTCCTACTGATTCGCCAACAGCTATCCACACACCCCTCTGATTCTCACCCTGGGGTCACGAAGACAACTCCAAACTCACCAAATCGGAAACCACCACTACCAGATCCGAAAACTACCGGCAAATTCCAACGCCAACTGCTCCGGTCGTCATCCCCCACGCCGGAGAAATCAACCCAACCACCATCTAAACCTCAGCCCAATTTGAGATCCCCATCGCCTGCGACTCAGAAAGAGATCGGAGAAACACCGGGGGCCCTCCTTCCGTTACAGCCACCCATTCCGCCACAACCACCGCCCCCTTCGCATCCGACCGCCCTCTTATCGCCGGCGAGTACCCCGAACCAGAAACTCCACCATCCTCCAGCGCCGCTGCAATCTACGTCGGGAGGAATGCCTCCTCGTGATGGAATTAGGGCTCAAACCCCAATTGGGCTCTTTTCTCCTAATATTCATAATGGGCCTCATTATTTCGTATTCTACACAAAGGGTCCAACAAGTGGTCTGCACTATTATTTGGGCTTACTAATCACTATGGATCAGCCCAGAGATAAATACCTAGCAAGTTATAACCCAACTCAACATCCAATTCTAGCCCAGCTTCGTGAAGTGGTTCGACGACAATTTGATCTGGGCAAGATTAGTGGTAAGTTCAGACTACGAAGTGGCGTTTCGAAGACAGCTCGACGTCAATTCGATCCGGGCAAGAATAGAAACGATTTTTCAACGGCCGCCTTGAGGGCAAGGCGATTTTCAAGCGCGGGGGAGTTGATACGGGTAGTCGTATCAATAATATTCTATTAATTATTTATTTAGTTGTTTAATCAATTATTAGTATTTAATTATGTTATATGGGTTAATTAATAATCCGGGCTTGGCCCGTTAAGTCTAGGGTTAGGGTTAGGGTCAGTTTAGTTATCTATTTAAAGGATGTAATCCCCCCAGCTTATTTATCAGTCAATAAATAAATCAGTCTTTCTCCTTTTATCTATTTTATTTATCGTGTTTGTGTGCGTGTGTGTGCCCGATCGTTACCTAGAGGGTAACACTCTACCTCCAATGAGTGTGTGCCATTCAACCGAAAAAATGGTGGGCCCTACTGATCACTTGCATAAGTGGTACACATGAATTCGTAGTAGAGTACCATGTTATGTGATTTTGGTCATTCAGAGCACTTAGAAATTTCTCCCGCTCGAAAGATAATGCTACATCCAACAATTCAACTACGGCGATAATGCTCCACTATCTAATCACAGAGCTGAGACTCCTTGTGATTATCTACCCCAAGGGCAGCTCCAGATATTGCTTAAGAACTGAGACAACGTGCACCCAACAATTCTAGCAAACTCGGCAATCCTAGCCACATCCTCATCAATATCACCTCAGTCTTTTTAAAATTATTCTTAACCAAGAAACTTCATGAAAACAATCAAAAACACCTAAAAGATAACCCAAACAACCCACCTTCGTCTATTAAAAAGACCAAAGTATAATCCACAAACAAACGATTTAGAAATGTGAACGTGATTACCCTCGTGTCCAACCTAAAACACCCTAAAAAGATCCACTATACATCACTCTCTTCATTGTCTCAGCCACCATGAAGTCTAGTAAAAACACCATATGGGGCCAAAACCCATTCTATCATACGCTCTCAATATCTAGTTTGCAAAGCACTCTCAACTAAGTCATCAGTAACCTTACTCCCCCCCCCCCCCCCCCCCCCCCCCCCCCCCCCTCTTTTCCTCTGTTAACCTATGATCAACTCACTCGTTCATCACCAAAACAGCATCCAAAATCTACCCACCTGACGGAACGAATCATGATAGAGATGATATAGAAGCACAAGTGCATTATGAGTGTGGTGCCAGTGCAACATTTCTCCAAACGTATGGGTTGGGAGGAGCAGGGTGCAGTCTTTATTTATATGTTTAAGATAATTTGTATGTCATTTTTATATTTTCTATGATATTCATCTACAAAGTATGTTTTGAAGGACAAATATCTATATATTTTTCTATCTATTAGGTATTCTAAATATTGCTAAACTAAAACTAACGTGTCTATTTAATTGTTATAAATACAATTGTTTCTAAAAGTATGTATATACTATTAGACGTAATAATGTAGAAAAATGCCAAAGATTGTATGCTAGTCTTGGTGTATTGATTACCATACGGCCAAATTACTATGTTGTGTTAGAGTCATACTAATAATTGTAATTTCTTCCAAGGCCAACTTCCAATATAAATCAAACTTTTATTTAAGGCGCATTATGAGATTTGGGCTCCAGGTATTTTTAGTTAGACTACGCATTAGAGGCCCAGTCGTGTAATATTTTTTTTATTTATGGAAACCCAGTTGCGTAATCAATAAGCCCAAAACTTAAACATAACCGCTCTTGCGAGGATTGTATTCGTTAACGGTGAGAGACGCGATGACAGAGAACGAGCTGGCGATGATGTGAAGATCATAACTCTGACGACAAGAAAGAAGACTAAGAAATGACACCAACAAAGTCTTCGTAGCTACTATAGTTTCTCAAATATAAAGGGTACTCTTCTTCCGCTACCGCACCAGAACACATCAGATACGCGCATTGCCTCCCGAATCACCCGTACTTCCTTAAAGATGGTAAAATCTGTTTCAACCTCAACGGTAGCAACTTAGCCAAAATCTTATGCTTCCTCAACTTGGAATTAGGCTTCTCATTTCAGAATTATGCCCACATTTTAGATGCAATTTCATTTTTTCCATTAAACAACCTACAAGAGTCCCACAATTCCCAAAAGCTTGCTCTGAAATGGAATCATTACTATAAAAAAAGTTATAAGGATAAGAACTCATGCATCATTTCCATAACCTCCATCCTAATAGCAATCCAGTTACGCTAGAAGAAGCCAGCCATCAAGGCGTCAACCCATCCTGTCAACTTTGTTGGAAAATATCGATTTTGGGTCGACTTTGGACCCGATTTGTGAAGAATCGGGTTATCGATTCGTCGAGCTGAAAGTAGTTTTGGAAATCTTATGTCGAGGTGATCATCCTACTACTTTATTTCGACCAAAATCGAGTTCGGATGAATGAAAAATTCATAGGTGAAGATGGCACCTCAAGAAGGTGAAGGAGGCAACTTCAAGAGGGAAATTAATTCATCCCACATTGGAGGGAAGAACAAACTTGTTCACCTTATGTAGTTCAAGTTTGCACTATAGGGCACGCCCTTTGGGTGGTACTTTGTGTAGGAGGGAGGACCTAGCTATGGTCCGAACCACCACACGCGCGCGCGCGCCGTTCGTCCGGACGGCCGGCTCGGGCCGTGGGCTTGGGCTTGGGCCTGATTAAGCAATAACTTAATCTTTTTGGGCCCGTTTTTCGTTCCCCAACTGTTCCTAACAGGCAGACACCTTCCTCTGTTTCATCATTCCGAAATCCAGTATTCTTCCTCCTTCAAACACAGAGAGATATTCACACCAGTTAACAGGTTCGGCGGGTGCAATTCCAGACGGTACTTCTGCATGCACAGTGAGAGGCGATTATCCTGGGAGGCCTTCGCTCCGGATCAACAGTACCAATTGGGAGCGAATAAAGCCTTAAGGCCATCGTGTCTATGCACGAGATCGTCTCTGCTTTACTGCTGCAATTCTCCACACTCTGTAAGTTTTGTTCTTTCAGTTTATTTACTTTTTCGGGTCAGATTCTTGAACAGGTTCCAACAAACTTCACCCCAAAATAAAATAAGGCTTGTCTAACTTCATCCTCCTCAAACGAAGCATCCTTCCCGGCACTGACACACTCCTTTAAAACTCAAAATCTAGCCCGTCCGTTGACATATTCACCTCACTTTCATGGAAAATATCATAAAAGAAGAGAACAATTGCTTGGAAACCTCCTCATCTACAAAAGCTGAGTCACCTACCTGAGCAACGAGATCTAGCCACCTCAAACGAAGCATCCTTCCCGGCATTGACACCCTCCTTTAAAACTCAAAATCTAGCCCGTCCTTTGACCTATCCACCTCACTTTCATGGAAAGGATCATAATAGAAGAGAACAATTGCTTGGAAACCTCCTCATCTACAAAAGCTGAGTCACCTACCTGAGAAATGAGATCTAGCCTTATGTGAGAGTTAGCGAACCAAAGAAACACAACTTGAAAGGCTGATCACCCTTTTTTTAATCACAAGGTCCTAGACTCTTGGCACCAACCTACAGACTCAAGACTCACTACGAGAGAAAAATCACTCACCTGAAAGACCTTACTATCCTCCCCATCACCAAACGTGTTAGATGCCATCCCACCTATTCAATGGAACTCCTTTGATCCACTCGATCTCTCCTCTAAGGCTATGTTTGGATCTTGGAAATTTTACAGGAGAAGAAAAAGGAAATAAAAATAAAGGAATAGGAAAAAAAAAAAAGGGATCATGTTGTGAAACGAAAACTAAGAGAGACTGAAAATAAAGAGAGAGAAAGATGTGTATGGAGAATGCTATATTAAGAGGTGTATTATTCTCCAACCCTAAGCCTCCTTATATAGGCATTAGGTGGGCTTCTGGACCAGAATATAATTATACAAAATACACCCAACTATGTGGTGGATATTCACATCAGTCCAATAACATATTTCATAACACTCCCCCTTGAATATTCACCACTACGATGCCTCGTTAAAACCTTGTCATGAAAAACCCAGTGAGACAAAATCAATGACTAAGGAAAAAGAGTACATCTAGTGAATTCTATTAGCTAAACATAGGAGATGACATTCTTCTGGAATACATCTGAATAATCTTCGCAAGCCTCGTTAAAACCTTGCTAGGAAAAACCATGTGGGACAAAAAACCGTAGCGAAGGAAAAAGAGTGACGCGCTTTTAGCATTTCATTTGATCTCCCCCTCATTGGAATATCCTTGTACCTGACAAACAAAATTCATTGCAAAAACAACAATCTAAAAGAAATAATTAACAGTCATATTTGACAAAATACATATGCACATAAAACTACTCGCGAGTGTACACTTTTGATTTGCTTCAGGCAAATAATATTTCTCATGGGAACCAACCTCCATGGAATTTCACAAATTTGTGATTTATACGATTGTATTGTAACTAGTTACATCATATTATGTTGTACCTTAGTCCTTAAGACTAAAACAACATTATCATCATTCTCACCACGAGAATATTATACTAATGAGAATTTATCATGACCCATATATGATGTTTCTCCTTTTACAAGTCCCACGCTTAAAAGCGGACATAAAACTCGAGACAAATCCCACGCATACCAGCGGATATGTAGTCTCAACTTATCCCACGCTTAACAGCGGATATATGATATCTACATAAATCCCACGCTTAAGAGCGGATATGTAGTTTATGCATAAGTTGTAATTTATGCTTGGGGTTGTTAGTACTTTGAGTACTACACATTTTTGCTCTACATATTCAATAAATTTACCCCATCAATCTTTTATGCATTTGTTGACTTTCTTTTGGCCAATAACTATTTAGTCAACATTCTTCCCATAAAATAATCATATGATTTATATAGCGCTTCCTCAATTGTATCATCATTATTAGTTGGATTATAATATTGTATTACGGTACCTTTAGCTACTTCCAGAGCTATGAGCCTCTCCCACGGCTATTCAATTACCAACGTTGGTTTTGATCCATTATGATGATGTATATAGGAACCCCCAAGATTTCTCCAGAATGTTGTGTTCTTAATTTGTAGAGCATTTTAACCATATCCCAAATTATTTTGGATGCTTTGATTTATGTTCCTCTTCTGGAGGATCAACATATGTACACAAGCAACCCTTTTATGCTTAAAGTGTATACCAAAATCGACACCCATTAGTTGAGAAGCTATTCATTTTATAGGGATTTTTCTTTAGTACATACCCTTAGAGACAATGATAATTTGGCTCATGTCATGTAATAGGACCCATTCTCCCCTTCATGACCTGAGCAATATGATCATAACCATAATGATACTTTGTTGATGCTTCAGGCATCAATTTGTCTCATATGTACTTTGTGTAAACCAAACCTCAAATTAAAATAAGAACATTGACAATAAGCAATCTCTTTGACGCCGTAGTTCTCTAATCAAAGTTTCTTCAGGAAACCCAAAAAGAGACGTAAATGTCAATACCTTTATTTAAAAGTGAGTGGTTGTAGATTCTCTCTTCAGGGAGACCTTAAGATGTTATTTTATAACTCCATGTTATAATATTATTTTTCATAACTTCTGGTATGAAAATCACTTTTTACGCATGTAAAATGCGTTTGTCCAATAAACCCTCATGGGCTAAAAAAAATACATCTTCTGGATGCTCTACTTGAATCAATAACAAGTGTATAAACGGCAAAGTACTAGACAATATTAAAAATAAATGAGTGTATGATACAAGAAATAAAGATAATATAACCTCTTCAGGAGGGTGGATCATTATTTAAACTTCGAGCCATATCTTTGAGGTACTTACTATTTTAGAACTTCAGGTTCTAAAAATTATAATTGCTGGTTATGAGTGAAATAATGTAATATGCAATTTCGGGTACATATGACATGGCCAGATTTAACATCCATGGCGACCATGAATCCTCTTCCTGAGGTTTATTTTTGATCCATATGAGTAAATATAACAAATAAAAAAAAATACGTAACTTTAACATATAATAAAGTAAATAGAATGCTACCTCTTCAGGAGGTTTTTTTTTTTTAAAATGGCTAGAATCGTGGAAACGTCTCTTATGGAGATCTATAATTTCTAAATTCAGGTTACAAGTCATGAAAGAGCTGCATCTTCTAGATGCGCTTGTTTAGTTATATTGTAACTTCAGGTTACAATCACATCATTACGTAATGAAAAAAAATAATGCTTAAATATAAAGGAAGTAACATAGCATAACCTCTTTAGGAGATTCAGAGAAAATAATGTAAGACATCTTTTCTGGAGATACCTAATAATAATTTATGACTTCGGGTCATAAAAAAAAATAGCATCGTACTTTCAAGTCACGAAAAAAAAGTACTGTGATTCACAACTTTAGGTGTGAATATATAATTTTCATAAGCTTATCACTAGATTAATTCACATGAGAAGTCATACTTTACGAACCTTTTCTGGAGTCCGCATGTGCAAAATCACACATGATTATGCTGTAAGTATTTGAAAAATCGCAATATATGTTTATTAAAAGAAAAAATAACAACGAACAACTGCTAGCATCAAAGGATACAAGATCAGTTGCACAACCAATAGCCCAACGCCCTATTTTCTTTAGAGATCATACCAACATGACACATGTAATGCTGAATGGTGCGCCCCACCACGCAGGCATGCCACAGTGGTGGGGCTAGCCCCAATAAATACTTTCTCATGACAAACCCACAAACTGTGTGGAATGGTATGGCATAGTATGTTTTTTTTTTATGATTAAAAGTTAACAGACCAATAGCTAATGAACAATATTGTAAACAACCAAAAAACAATACCTGGCCCACTATCAATGTATTGCTTCTCAAGCAAGTTGGTAGTATAGAACTTCGACCGCAACAACAGCATAAGTTGGTGCTCGGGTTACGTTGCCAGTAGACTAGTTTTTTTTTTTTTTTTTTTTTTTTTGATACTTTGATTTACCCCTTCTCCGACTGATTTTCTGTGTGGTTTATGTAGGGTTTTGATTCATGGATCGCGCAAACGGAAGCATAATCAAACAAACAACCATGCAAAACCCTCCAAGGATCACAAGTCTAGATGCATAACGATAGTGAAGGTAAGAAATCATAAACACACCTTTGGGTTCTCCTTGATGACTTCAAACGCGAATAGTGTCACGTTCTCTATAGTTGATCCACGCCTAGAGTTGATCCTAGATCTCCAATCTCCTTGGTGCTAGCCCGGAATGAGAGGAGGGTGAAGGAATCACGCAAAACGAGACAAAAAGAAAGGGGCTCGGCCCTCTTTTTGGCCGACGGGGACGAGGGCGGCGGCAAGGGGGGCGTCGGCCTCCTTTGTTGCTTGCTCTCTCTCCTTTGTTCTCTCCTACTCTTGTTATGTTCTCTTTAGAGCATAAGTTATGAGGAAGGAAGGAAGGAGGGTCCTTTATATAGTCCAACAACTCCTTGTTAACTACCTAAAGGACTTATTCTAGTCCTACTAGAATTCAATTTAGTCCCTTCCTTGCAAATTAGTCCCTACTAAGTTTGCAAGGGTTTGCAAAGTGATCCTTCTAATTAATTAATCCAATTAATTAATTCCCAAATCTAGTACAACTCTATATAGCGTGTGACCCCATAGGTTCTATCTAGTTGGTAGCAACTATTTGCTAATATGGAGCGGTTTCTAGCAAAACATCCATTCTAGCCAACTAATAGAATAGTCATCTAGACAACCTTGTACAAGTAATTGTCTCATCCCTTTGCCTCCATATCCGGATTGGACACGAGACATACAAGTCACACTCGTATATCCAATCGCTAGTTTCTCGATCCATGGAATAGCCTTATTCGTGCAAATAACATCAATATCCCGTATATTGATTTATTTGAGTCTGGCCAGACATTCTATAAGCACTATCCTTCGAGTGGCCTAGGATATTTGCTCCCGTTATGTGGGAGGGGCAAATCCTCTCTATGTCCACTACGATCTCTAAGCTTGCTTCTCATTGTATCCAGTACACGCCTTTATAACTACCCAGTCACGGTGTAGCGTTTAACGCTACCAAGATCACAATGATCCACAACTAGAATATCTAGTGACTTCAAGTCTAAGGATGACAATACCATTGTACCCGAGAAGCACTTGTGACTCAACATAACGTGTATGTAGCCTTCTCGGTGATGGGTCAATCCAGTGCAACATTCCGTAATGCACACCTATGTGTTGGATCGTGATATCTCTATATCAATCCAACCCCATACTAGTCTATAGATGATTGTCCCATTTAATCATTATACTTGACTAGGGATATTTAAGATAAACAACACGATTGTAAATCTAAGGACTTCATTATATTAAATATCCAATAAATAATAAATGAATTTTTCTAGCCAAATACAAATTCATACTAAACTAGATTGCCTCTAGGGCATCTATTCCAACAGTCTCCCACTTGCACTAGAGCCTATCTGGCGCATCTCGTATGCCCATACTCCTAGTGTGCCTTTCATGCTTCCAGTGCGTGAGAGGCTTCGTAAGCGGGTCTGACAGATTATCATCTGTAGGAATCTTGCATATCCGAACGTCTCCTCTATTGATAATATCTCGAATCAGATGAAACTTCCTGAGCACATGCTTGGACTTCTGGTGCGATCTTGGTTCCTTTGATTGCGCGATCGCCCCAGTGTTGTCACAGAACAACTCCACTGGATCCGCAATGCTAGGGACCACACCAAGTTCAGAAACAAACTTTCTGATCCAAACAGCCTCCTTTGCTGCGCCATTTGCAGCAATGTACTCAGCCTCTGTTGTAGAATCAGCCACCGTCTCTTGCTTGGAACTCTTCCAGCTCACCGCTGCTCCATTCAGGCAAAACACATATCCCGACTGTGACCTAAAGTCATCTCTGTCAGTTTGGAAGCTTGCATCAGTGTAACCCCTTACACGCAATTCTTCCTCACCGCCAAACATCAAGAAAGCATCCTTAGTTCTTCTCAAGTACTTTAGGATGTTCTTGACAGCAATCCAGTGACTCTCACCTGGATTGGATTGGTATCTGCTTGTCATACTCAAGGCATATGACACATCTGGTCTAGTACATAACATGGCGTACATGATAGACCCTATGGCCAAGGCATAGGGAATCCTACTCATGCGTTCCTTCTCAATCTCATTGGAAGGACAACCACTCTTCGAAAGAGTGATTCCATGTGACATGGGCAAGAATCCCTTCTTGGAATCTTGCATGTTGAACCGTTTCAACACCTTGTCAATATATGTACTTTGACTTAGGCCTAGCAACCTTTTAGATCTATCTCTATAGATCTTTATACCGAGTATATAGGCTGCTTCCCCTAAGTCTTTCATTGAGAAACACTTTCCTAGCCAATCTTTCACAGATTTCAGCATGGGAATGTCGTTTCCAATGAGTAGTATGTCATCCACATACAAGACCAGAAAAGCTACAGAGCTCCCACTAACCTTCTTGTAGACACAAGACTCATCTTCGTTTCTGATGAAGCCAAACTCTTTGACCACTTCATCAAAACGTCGATTCCAACTCCTAGAAGCTTGCTTCAATCCATAAATGGATCGTTGCAGTTTACAGACTTTGTTGGCTTGCTTTGGATCCTCAAAACCCTCCGGCTGTATCATATACACGTCCTCGAGGAGATTCCCATAAAGGAATGCTGTTTTGACATCCATCTGCCAAATCTCATAGTCGTAGTATGCTGCAATTGCAAGTAGGATTCGGATGGATTTGGTCATAGCGACTGGTGAAAAGGTTTCATCATAGTCAATACCATGAATCTGTCTGAATCCTTTAGCTACCAATCGGCCCTTATAGGTAATCACATTACCATCCATGTCGATCTTCTTCTTGAAGACCCACTTGCACCCTATGGGCCGCGCCCCATCGGGTGGTTCCACCAAAGTCCATACTTTGTTGGTATACATGGATTCCATCTCGGATCTCATGGCCTCAAGCCACTTCTGAGAGTCTGGGCCACTTATGGCCTCCTCATAGGTAGTAGGCTCATCATCTATGAGCATCGTGTCACCGGAATCAGTTACGAGAAGTCCGTACCTCTCGGGTTCCTGGCGCACTCTACTAGATCTACGAAGCTCTTGTGTTACCTGAACAGGTGGCTCCACAACCGCTTGTGATTCCTGTTCATGTTCCATAATCGGTTCAGTGATTTGTGGTTCTTGAACTTCTTCAAGTTCTACATTCCTCCCACTTGCTTCTTTAGAGACAAACTCTCTTTCTAGAAACCCGCCGGTCCGAGCAACAAACACTTTGTTCTCGGTTGGATTGTAGAAGTAGTATCCCTCAGTTTCCTTAGGGTACCCCACAAATTTACACTTATCCGATTTAGGCCCTAGCTTGTCTGATTGTAAACGTTTTACATAGACATCGCAACCCCAAATCCTAATGAACGACAGTGTGGGACGCCTCCCACTCCACATCTCATATGGTGTCTTCATGACTGATTTAGATGGAACACGGTTAGTGGTGAAAGCTGCACTTAATAGAGCGTGGCCCCAAAATGATAATGGAAGATCGGTTTGACACATCATAGACCGAACCATATCCAATAGGGTTCGATTCCTCCTCTCGGACACGCCATTCCATTGTGGCGTTCCGGGTGGGGTGAGTTGGGACACGATCCCACACTCTCTAAGATAGTCGTCAAACTCTTGGCTCAAGTATTCTCCTCCACGATCTGATCGTAGAGCCTTGATACTTTTGCCAAGTTGCTTCTCTACTTCATTCTTGAATTCTTTGAACACTTCAAAGGATTCGGATTTTGCCCTCATAAGGTACACAAATCCATATCTACTGTAATCATCAGTAAACGTAATGAAGTAGACATAACCACCCCTGGCAGGCGTGGCAAATGGCCCACACACATCGGTATGTATGAGCGCCAATTGTTCACTAGTCCTCTCACCTTTCTTATTGAAAGGGGACTTTGTCATTTTTCCCAATAAACAAGCCTCACATGTCTCATATGATTCAAAATCAAATGAGTCCAGTAATCCATCTTTATGGAGTCTAGATACACGTTTCTCATTTATGTGGCCTAATCGACAATGCCATAAATAAGCAGGATTTAAATCATTTATTTTAATCCGCTTGGTATTAATGTTGTAGACAGGATTGCTTAGATCAAGGACATAAAGTCCATTAAATAATTGCGCACTAAAATAGTGAATATTATTCAAATAAAAGGAACAACAATTGTTCTTTATTGAAATAATAAAACCTTCCTTGTCCAAACAAGAAATAGAAATAATGTTTCTGCTCATAGCAGGCACAAAATAGCAATTATTTAATTCTAAAACTAATCCTGAAGGCAGAGATAGCTCGCACACGCCTATGGCCAACGCAGCAACCTTTGCTCCATTCCCAACGCGCAGATCTACCTCCCCTTTAGCCAATCTTTTACTTCTCTTTAGATCCTGCATATTTCGACAAATATGAGATCCACATCCAGTATCTAATACCCATGATGTAGAGACAGTTAAATTGACATCTACAACAAAAATACCTGGTGGTGGTGGAATCACTATTCCAAGCCTCTTGTCCTCCAGATATTTTGGGCAGTTCCTCTTCCAGTGTCCAGGTTGACTGCAGTAGTGACACTCACCCTTAGTCACGACCTTGGCAATGCCACCAACAGGCTTAAGGGCTTGTTCCTTGGACTTGCCTTTGCCCTTGGAGGAAGATGCAAACTTTTTCCCTATCCTTTATGCACCATCATAATGGCCTTGCCCTTACCCTTGTTGATGCTCTGTTCAGCCGTCCTCAACATGTTGAGCAAATCTGGCAGTGGTTTAACGATCTCGTTCATGTTATAGTTCATAATGAACTGTCCATAACTCTCGGGCAACGATTGCAACACAAGATCGGTTGCCAACTCTTGGCCGACCGGGAACCCAAGCCGGGCGAGATTCTCCAAGTACCCGATCATTCGGAGTACATGGGGTCCCACCGGGTTCCCTTCTGCCAGATGACATTTGAACAGTGCCTTTGAGACCTCATACCTCTCTACCCTCGCCTGCTCTTGGAAGAGCTGCTTTAGATGTTCGATCATATCGACAGCATTCATGTTCTCATGTTGCTTCTGAAGGTTAGAGGTCATGGTGCAAAGCATTAGGCAGGCCGCATCATTAGCGTCGTCAACACGCTTTTGATACGCCTTTAAGGCAGCAGGTGTCTGATTCTCTGGACCTTCTGGAACATGCTCCTCTATTGCGTACAGTTTCTTCTCTTGCTTGAGAACAATTCTCAAGTTTCTGTACCAATCAAGAAAGTTGGTTCCAGAGAGCTTATCCTTCTCAAGGACAGATCGTAGGGAATGTTGTGAACTCGATGAGTTGTTTGCCATTTGGTATTCTACAAAAGGAAAATATGCAAGTTTTAGTATTTGTGAATTTTTGACTATATTTAATAATGGCTAGTTTATTAAATATAGCTCCCACTATTTTTCTACGGATTAATAACCCTCAAGATATTAATGCGGAAAATATCCTTATATTTTCTAGTGGGCCAAGATCCATCTTTTTCATCTCCTTATGAGCTTGCTTTGGCAAGTCACCCATAATTCGACTACTTCTTAGGTAGGAACAATTCCAATTGCATCCCATATGCAACTCTTGGTTCAATCGGGCAAATAACTCCTTATTTATCCATCCATATGGATAATCCCAATTGATTGCCTCTAGGTTTCTTAATCAAATTAATAGCCTAGTTGTGTTCAACCTCTTATCTAAACAATTGCACATTGTTACGTGCCATCGCATTCCATCATTATGAACCAAGTCGCCATGCTTTGGCACGCACGAACTTGATAAATAATGATGATAATGAGTGTTTAAATAACGAGAAGGCAAGAACACAATATTGAATTTTTGAGGGATTTTTCAATTCAGTTTTAATTGTTTTGTTGATCAATATCAACTAATCTATCTATTTGAGTTTGGGCACAACTCCAAATAATAGATCCGGGTTGTCTAATTATCTTATTATCCTAATTGCATGCATCATCCATACACCAACCACACAAATAATAAGACAATAAATAAACAACCACAAAGCAGAAATTAAACGTGATGTGGATATGGCCTTTTCTAGACTAAGATAATTCCAAGCCAATGGAATTATCTATGAACCCTAAAAGCAAACACATCTCCATGCGTCTTGATCTTTTGGTCCATCCTTCGTAGTCTTGTGGGATACTCCATGCTCCATGCTCCATCTTTTGTGGCTTCCTTGGCTTTGGGTTTCTTTTCTCCAATCTTGGCTAACAATCTACTTTATCTAGCACTAGCTAATATCTATACTAAATAAAATAAATCTCACAAGTTGAGAAAAAAAAAATGGCACGCAGGCCATAAAACCCTAATTAATTATTACAATTAATTGATCAGCTTGCAGGCCGTAAAACCAAACCACAAAATTAAACATCCACATCAGACCACATCCTAAGGCCATATCCAATCACCATGCGATTTGCACATAAACAGTTAAAATCCAATTTTAACGCGCTTGGTCAATTTTAATTGATTTTAGGATTTCTAGGGTTAAAACGGTCCATGGGCCCAACAATCCAATTGCCCGGGCCCAATAAAGTTAACCACAAGGCCCTAGGGCCGGCCCGGCCCAAAACCCGCAAGCTAGGCCCGCGGGTTAGGGCCGCCCGGCCCCTAAGGGCGCCAATCTTGGGCGGCAAGCAAGGGGGGCGGTCCCCTAATGGGCCGAACCTCCTTATGGAGGTTGTTTCCAAAACAACCTCCTTGCTTGGAGCCCAAGTTTGGTTGTTTCCTTGTTTTGGGAGAACTCCTTCTTCCCCAAGGATGCCCAAACCCTAGATCTAAGATCCTAAAATTTCTCAAACTCACCAATTCATGCATCCAATGCAAAATTGGGTCTTGTTATGATCTAATTATTGACAAATTGCATCCCATGCTTGATTTGTCTTGTTTTACGCGATAAACAACAATTTAAGGTGTAAAACAACAAGAATGTAACACATAAACTACGTTTATGCTCTATGACCTGTGGCTCTGATACCACTGTAGGGTTTTGATTCATGGATCGCGCAAACGGAAGCATAATCAAACAAACAACCATGCAAAACCCTCCAAGGATCAAAAGTCTAGATGCATAACGATAGTGAAGGTAAGAAATCATAAACACACCTTTGGGTTCTCCTTGATGACTTCAAACGCGAATAGTGTCACGTTCTCTATAGTTGATTCACGCCTAGAGTTGATCCTAGATCTCCAATCTCCTTGGTGCTAGCCCGGAATGAGAGGAGGGTGAAGGAATCACGCAAAACGAGACAAAAAGAAAGGGGCTCGGCCCTCTTTTTGGCCGACGGGGACGAGGGCGGCGGCAAGGGGGGCGTCGGCCTCCTTTGTTGCTTGCTCTCTCTCCTTTGTTCTCTCCTACTCTTGTTATGTTCTCTTTAGAGCATAAGTTATGAGGAAGGAAGGAAGGAGGGTCCTTTATATAGTCCAACAACTCCTTGTTAACTACCTAAAGGACTTATTCTAGTCCTACTAGAATTCAATTTAGTCCCTTCCTTGCAAATTAGTCCCTACTAAGTTTGCAAGGGTTTGCAAAGTGATCCTTCTAATTAATTAATCCAATTAATTAATTCCCAAATCTAGTACAACTCTATATAGCGTGTGACCCCATAGGTTCTATCTAGTTGGTAGCAACTATTTGCTAATATGGAGCGGTTTCTAGCAAAACATCCATTCTAGCCAACTAATAGAATAGTCATCTAGACAACCTTGTACAAGTAATTGTCTCATCCCTTTGCCTCCATATCCGGATTGGACACGAGACATACAAGTCACACTCGTATATCCAATCGCTAGTTTCTCGATCCATGGAATAGCCTTATTCGTGCAAATAACATCAATATCCCGTATATTGATTTATTTGAGTCTGGCCAGACATTCTATAAGCACTATCCTTCGAGTGGCCTAGGATATTTGCTCCCGTTATGTGGGAGGGGCAAATCCTCTCTATGTCCACTACGATCTCTAAGCTTGCTTCTCATTGTATCCAGTACACGCCTTTATAACTACCCAGTCACGGTGTAGCGTTTAACGCTACCAAGATCACAATGATCCAC
Source organism: Linanthus parryae (assembly GCA_023055425.1). NCBI lineage: Eukaryota > Viridiplantae > Streptophyta > Magnoliopsida > Ericales > Polemoniaceae > Linanthus > Linanthus parryae. The sequence goes on along the minus strand of JALGPY010000005.1, from coordinate 113,065,428 downwards.
AACTAGAATATCTAGTGACTTCAAGTCTAAGGATGACAATACCATTGTACCCGAGAAGCACTTGTGACTCAACATAACGTGTATGTAGCCTTCTCGGTGATGGGTCAATCCAGTGCAACATTCCGTAATGCACACCTATGTGTTGGATCGTGATATCTCTATATCAATCCAACCCCATACTAGTCTATAGATGATTGTCCCATTTAATCATTATACTTGACTAGGGATATTTAAGATAAACAACACGATTGTAAATCTAAGGACTTCATTATATTAAATATCCAATAAATAATAAATGAATTTTTCTAGCCAAATACAAATTCATACTAAAGTAGATTGCCTCTAGGGCATCTATTCCAACAGTTTAGGTAGAGACTCGTGCTGATAACGTGTTGTGAAACGAAAACTGAGAGAGACTGAAAATAAAGAGAGAGAAAGATGTGTAGGGAGAATGCTATATTAAGAGGTGTATTATTCTCCAATCCTAAGCCTCCTTATATAGGCATTAGGTGGACTTCTGGACCAGAATATAATTATACAAAATACACCCAACTATGTGGTGGATATTCACATCAGTCCAATAACATATTTCATAACAGATCATTATATTTTCCTTTGTTTGGTAGCTTACATAAATTTGTAGGAAAACTAAATGAACATTTTTGTAAATAATACATCAAGACCCATACAGATAACATGATTACAATCTCTTCCCCACATGTCTTTTAAAATTATAACATGATCCCTTAAAACTCTTTCAAATTTCCCACCTTTGGTCCTTACCCGCAGACCCACCGTCAGCAGAAGATTTCAGAATCACCAACAGCTGTCACCATAGGATCGCCACCACCATGATTGTTAAAGCACACAGACCGCTACCACTACCATCACTGCTACCACAACTACCATCCGTACCAACCACCACCAATCTAATTGGACTCTGTATCTAATTCAATATCAACACATACCTCGAAATCAATACAATAGAAACCCGTAACACAGTCAATTCACATCCACCATAGCAGGCGACCCAAAATCCAATCAACCCATACGTAATGCTCAGAGAAATTTGTTGACAACGACAATCAGGCTGTCAGCATTGTCGGGGGTGGCAACATGATCGAGAGAGAGAGAGGTTCGAACAGACAGGGCCGACTTTATGCTTAGGCCACTTATGTGGTTGCTTAGGGCACCACATTTTAGAGGGGCACCAGTTGTTTGAAGATAGGGGTATTATTGTAATTTGTGCATATTTTATAGTACTGATTAAGATGAAAGTTAAGTAAATCAACCATCCTTTTGCCCCTTCAACTTCGTTAATGCCTTGATAAAAAAGATCTATAATATTGTCTGGATAAAAATATTATCTTATTGTCTATTAAGATAATTCTCTATTATGTTGTTTCTAATGTTAGGGTTGCAATTCTAATTTTTTCAAATCGGTCTAAAGTCTTCTAGTGGATTCGTTAGGTTGAAAACATAAATCCGAGTATGTGGAAAAAATACAATAAAAATTACTTAATAAACGTTGACGTAATTTATGAACTCTTGATCCATCGTCAATCACTAATTCAGTTGATATAGACAAAAAAAATGAGCCTCGTAATTTGGGTTCGCTTAGGGCCTTCAAAAGTCTAGAGCCGGCCCTGCGAACAGACAAGATGTGAAAGATGAGTGATGGTAGAAAAAGATTGCAGTAGAGAGATAGGGCTCTGGAACTCGAAAGAAATAGAAGAAGAGAGAGTCGCTGGAATTCGTTTTTGGAAAAAAAGATTGCTATCGCGCAATTTTTTTCCTGTGAGATTCTGCCCAATTTGGACGGAAATATGTTTTCCATTTTTTGATTTATAGTTTTCTACTACTTTTCATTTTGAATTCTTTACTTTTAATTTTCTTGGACTTCCAAATGCAAAAAGAAAATCACTTTCCGAGAAAACATTTTCTTTTCCTTCTAGTTTTCCAAGATCCAAACATAACTTTAATGCCCTCCTTTAGAAAAGATGACTTTCTACTCAAACCATAGCTCATATACCTCTTAATCCCATAACTCTCCCACGAACTAGTAACGCGACCATTAAAAACCTCTACCTACAGCCACATATTCTCGAAATGAGGAGTACGCCCCCTTTAATCCCCGAGAATCAAGAAGAGTACGATAATGGTCAGAATTTCTTTTAGTAGAAAAATGGTCAGAAATTGGGCGAATGAGAACAAACCGGCAAACACTCATATACCTCGTACTCTAATTAGCAGAAACCAATACTAGATTGCATGTCCTGTCCAAACCAAGTAAAACTCACACACCCCAACTGAAGATCCACTAAAGCTAACTCTACGGTGGGAAAGATGTGCATGGAACCCTTGAACACCCCACCACTCTTCCTTACCCTATTTGCGACTAACATTTCTAGATTTCTCGAAGGTGACTCTACGATCATTAGTGAAGAGTTTCATACACCATCAGTAGCTTACAAACAACACATTTTTATTGAGATACAACGGAAAAGTCCGCAAATACCCCTACAAATGTACAAGATGGGTTACATTTAATTTATAAACCAGAATCCTGAATCTATCGTTTGGACTGCCGGATTTGGTAATTTAAATTGTTGGTTCACTTCAATTATTATCTCTCACTCTGTCTCTCCCAAGCCTCGCACAGCATCACATTTTTAAATACTAATTTTCTATTTAGCAAATAAACAAAAAAATCAAAAATTAGGCATGGGTAATTAATTCCCGAGTGACAAAAAAGTCGGTATTGAAAGAGATCGAGTTCTGGAGAACACAGTTCAAACATGGCATCGAAGACATGGAAGGGATGTTGTTCGAACATGCAAGGCTGCATTTATCTTATGATGAAGTATGAACCTTCAAATATTAAGGGTGAGTTTGGGAATGCTTCTACTGCCAGCACAGCTGCTTTTCGACAGCAGAAGCAGTTTTAGTGTGTTTGGTAAAAATAAAATTTCTGCTTCTCCGGACAGTTTCTGCTGTCCCACAGCAATTTTCAGGAAGCAAGGGGGGAGATGCTTTTCCAGAAAGTGCTTTTGATTAATTTATCTACAACCGATTTTGACCTTGCAATTCTTTTAAAATATCAATAGTTATCTTTCCGGAAATGATACGTGTCATATATTTTTGTCATTTTACCCTATCACAGCAACTTCACAGTTGATTTTACCAAACACAAATTAACTATATCAATACTTTACAGCAGCTTCTACGTAATATTTACCAAACAACATTTCATCAAGAACTCACAGCAGCTTTTTACTGTGTTTTCACACAGCAGCTTTCTACCACCGCCACAGCATTCCCAAACTAGCCCTAAGCTTCTGGTGCGAAAGTTCTACACCATTTGCAGAAGAATAAGTGAAGTGATCAATACTCGGAATGCTATAAGTATATGAAATCTCCCAAGCCCAATTCCTAAAACCCTGAAGATCTGAAGTCCTCTAGTTAATAAAAACCCACCTACCAAAAAAGTCTTAGATATCTCATATTAATCACAAAATCACTTCATTTAGTGGAAATACGTAACCCCTAAAAGAACATAGAGTTCAATTCAGGAAGCTTAACAAAAGGAGAAGTAGAACCCAGCTTGGGCGAGGACTTTGGGGATGAACGACGGCAGAAAACAGCAGAAGCTCAGGCGACGGTGGAGCAATCGAGGTCGGCTCGATCGCTTTGTATCTCGAGCTCCGCAAGTTCTGATTCAGAACGTTATAGAAAGGAGGTATAAGAATTTTGTTAAGAGATCAATTTACACCTCTAAATCTCTCATATTTAGTATAAATATCAAGTTTTGCCCGCATGTTTCGAAAATTTCAGTTTCGGCTGATGAAATATGTACTGTACTCGTTTGCCATAGCCTTATGGCCCCAAGAAATGGCCCAAACACTTGCAAGTTTGATTTTTTGGACTAATACTACTAGACGTGCATTGACTTGATTAAATTAGAATTAATAAGATTAATGTTATTTTACTACTCGTACTATTTAATACATTATCGTATTTGATTTTGTACACTACTAATTTTGATATTAGCACTAGATTTAATTCGCACGCGTTGCGTACGGGGTACCTTCAATTCGGGCTGGTATAATTTTGGCAGTGCTGTATTATGCGCGAGCTGAGCTTTATTTTCGTTGATCAAGTCATGCTGTAATAATTTTCTCAATTACAGCAACCAAACATTTAAAATCTGAAATCTTATTAGTAGATTTTTATAGTGTATATAGTTGCGTGAAGAAGTCCCTTTATGACAAATTGTACATTAGAGCATTGCGTTGCGTATGAGTATGAGTATAGATTGTTGTTCTTCTATATTTCAGTGAACGGTGTGGCTGGTTTCATCTCCGATCACGCTCTGCTTATACCATGGTAAAATTCTCTATCTCGGAGTCCAATGTCAATGACCATGGTGAAATTCTCCATGTTGGAGTCGAATGTGTATTAAAGTTGAAATTGTAAGAGTTCACTGAACGGTCCGTAATCTTATGACTCTAATAGCATGAAACACAAGAGTTTGATACAAATGACAATCTTACCTTGCCGTGTCTATGAGGAACTATAAATCTTGCAATTGTCTTCAATTTAGTGATAGTCATAAGAAGCCGGTAGCGAAGCTGAAGGCGAGAAGGAGAAATAAGGAATACATTTTGGAAATGAACGGAGTTGTGTGTTTCTTCTTGTCCGCTTGAGTATGGAAAACAATATACTTCTTGCCAAAGGAAGCCCTCATGATCACATAGAAAAGTGTTGTGTCAAATATGAACAACTTAGGAACATCAGACTGCTCTCTGCACTCCAATTGATCTTCTTCGCATTCCTATTCAGTTCAAACTTGGTCTTCTGAATATTTGGAGTTTTCTTTCAATATCTTTTCTTATCAGCTGGCTTTCCTCCCATACATTTTCCTCTTTTAAACAACCTGACAGAAGGGGAACCAGAGTGTGAGTCTCCACTGCTTGAATCATCATCTGAGCCAGAGAAGAAAATTTGAGCCTTCTCAGAGGATCCGGGAAGTCCTATGAAGGGACTAGTGGCCTCCTCCTCTGCATGCAGGTGTTGTCCAATGGGTTCAATGGAAAACTAATTTTGTAGAGGGGACTTTTATGGAGTGTTGGGGAGGGGATTTTGCTGTGACTGAGTTTGAAATGGAGGTGAGATATTAAGTAGAGGTTGTAGGGTTTTGATTCATGGATGCGCAACGGAAACACAAACAATCATAAAACCATGCAAAACCCTCCAAGGATCACAAGTCAAGAGACATAACGATGGTAAGGGTAAGAAAACAATAACACACCTTAGGGTTCTCCTTTGATGACTTCAAACGCGAATTGTGTCACGTTCTCTATGGTTGATCCACGCCTAGAGTTGATCCTAGAATCTCCCAAGTCCTTGGTGCTAGCCCGGAAGAGGAAGAGGAAGAAAATCACGCAAAAGGAGACCCAAAGGAAGGCTCTCGGCCTCCTTGTGGCCGACGGGACGGGCGGCGAGCAAAGGGGCGGTCGGCTACTTTGCTTGTTGCTCTCTCTCCTTCTTTTTGTTCTCTCCCACTCTTGTTATGTTCAATTATGAGCATAAGTTATATGGGAAGGAAGGAAGGAAGGTCCTTTATATAGTCCAACAGCTCTTTGCCAACTACCTAAAGGACTTATTCTAGTGCTACTAGAATTCAATTTAGTCCCTTCCTTGCAAATTAGTCCCTACTAAGTTTGCAAGGTTTTGCAAAGTGATCCTTCTAATTATTTAATCCAATTAATTAATTCCCAAATCTAGTTCAACTCTATATAACGTGTGATCCCATAGGTTCTATCTAGTTGGTAGCAACTATTTGCTAATATGGAGCGGTTTCTAGCAAAACATCCATTCTAGCCAACTAATAGAATAGTCATCTTGACAACCTTTGTACAAGTAATTGTCTCATTCCTTTGTCTCTATATCCGGATTGGACACGAGACATACAAGTCACACTCGTATATCCAATCCACAGTTTCCCGATCCATGGGAATAGCCTTATTCGTGCAAATAACATCAATATCTTATATTGATTTATTTGAGTCTGGCTAGACATTCTATAAGCACTATCCCTCGAGTGGTCTAGGATATTTTCTCCCGTTATGTGGGAGGGAAAAATTCTATCTACGTCCACTACGATCTCTAATCTTGCTTCTTATTGTATCCAGTACACGCCTTTATAACTGTAGTAACCCCGATATTTATGTTACATGTTTAACTTTAAGTGATGATAGTATTATCTAAAAAAGTGTTTAAGGAAAATATTTTGTTAGTTATCCTAGACTTTTTATTAAGAAAAGTTATAAAAGAAAGTAGAAACCAAGTTGTATGTTTATTCTATTTGCAAACTAAAATGTCTTTTAAGTAATGTTTAGGGTACTTTGTGCAATATTGTATGAGAAATAAAATATAGTATTGAATTTTAGTTTGATGTTTTGGTTACATCAAATACTTGCATCAATATGAATATATGGTGTGCATTATATGATTTGGAACATACTTGCTCTCACTTATTTTGGTGTGACCATCACACTCAATTATTTTGGGACTATATAAGCACAAGTTGCATCATGGTCATCATTTTTCCTCCTCATTTTCTCACTCATGAATGCCACAACCTCTCATTTCTCTCCTCACTTCTCTCAAACCCGGTTTTGTTTCTCACCCACCAAAAACATGACCCAAACATCAAAATTTTGAGGTTCTAAGTGAAGAAGACTCATCTTGGGTGTTAGTATATCAAGTGAGGGGCATGTTTTGAGCATTTTCATCAAGATTAAATGTCCTAGGAGTCATCTTTCATGTCTTCCCCAAACCCACTTCAAGAACACCATGAAAGTATGAGTAAGCTCTACATCTTTTGCATCTACATCATGATTTTGTTCATTCACTCCTCATTCTTGTGATTCTATGAAAAAATTTTAGTTGCATGTTAGTGGATCATCATTTTTAAGATGCAATCTTAGCATTGACCATCTCATTTGTATGCTAGCATTGTGGATTTGTGATTGCATGTTCTTGATTCATCATCATCTTCATGATTTTCACACATGCAAGTATAAAATTGAGTTCTTGGGTATATATGTATATGCTTCAAATATTTTGATTGTCCAATTTCAGATCTTGGAAGAAAATTTCTTGCATGCAACAAGTTTTGAACTATACAAAACCATCAAACTCATGTTTTGAGCTAATTTTCAAAAAATCGAGAAAAATACTTAATTAATTCAGAAAATTACGAAAAATTCATAGTTTGCGTGTTTTCATATGATGTTTCTACAATAAAAATTTCAGAACCATTGGATTTGTATTTAATTTTTAATTGGCCAAAAACTTGGGCTGTTTTTACAATCTGTCCCACCCAGACCAGCAAAGTTTTTCATCGATTTCATGTACTTATTTTACTCCAATGGCTACAAAATTTGGATATGTTGTTCAAATGGGTGTTATTTACTTCCAGTTAAAATTTCATAATTTTTGGAATTACTATGAATATTTTATGAATTTATTACCAAGACCGCTTTTCAGCCTCTGTTTTACACCTAAACAACTCTGAAAGTTAATGTTTTAGAATACTTAAAAGTTTTCATAATTTTGATATTTTTATATATCATCAGTGAACTCTTTATACATGTTATGTAAAAATTTGAGGTCCCAAATAATTATTTTGTGTCACCTATGAATTTTGTACTAGCGATGGTTACACTTATTTTATAAGCATGATTTAGAAGTTTATCAAGTTATTAAAGCTAGTTATGCAAGTTACATTTTAGTTCATTATATGTCATATTACTCTTATATGCTGCATTTTACATTGCATATGCATCTAATAATATGTTTAATACAATACAAGTATATGGATGTGAAAGAAGTTTGTTTATCTTGCATTCATAAGACTAGTATCATTTTGCTAAGTGATTTAGGCATGTCTATGTTTGGAATCATTTCATGCTAAATCATTATGTGCTATGTTTGGAATGAACTCATGCTAAGTGCTTATGTGCTATGTTTGGAATGATTTTGTGCTAAGTGATTATATGTATGCTTTGTAGCGTTCTTTGCTATTTACGTGACAACGGAGTTGATGATCGTTTGCTTAAAGAAGAATGAATTTGGAATAAGGACTGTTAAATAAATGGATTAAGCTCGCAAGGTGAGTTACCCTACCTCCCAAAGTTTGTACCGAGCCTCAAGTTTCTTAAAAGCTTATGTATGTTCACGTTGTCCCTATTATTATGTGTGTATGTTTTCCTACTCAAATGAAATGTTTGTGCCCCATGGATGCTAATAAAGAAAATAAATAAACGTTTTATAAGATAAAACACGCTTTCAGAAAGGCCGCGGTTACCGTAGTGAAACCCCCTGTCGGGTATAGGCAGGCTACGACCCTTTTGCCGGGGCAATATAAGCAGGCAACGCGTCGCCTCACGAGCCGTCGCGATGGACATGTCCCTACGTTATGTTAAGTCACGAAGGTTACACGGGCCATAAGATAAGAAAATAAGCAAACATGTTCAAGTATGTTAAGGTCTCCACGTGAGACAAAGCAAGGTTCCTACTTGGAACAATACGATTTCTCATGACTCAAGTTATGCTTCACGTTACGCTTTCTTTACGATACACGTTATGCTTTATGAATGTCATGCTCTTTCAAGCTTCACAAGTATATGTATGTATGACTATGCCTTATGTTCATGTCGCTCCATGGGAAAGTTAGCCCTTTTTAGTTTTCCAAACCTACGGATGGGCGTAGATGTAACTCACTGAGCTAGTTGAGCTCACTCTTTCAATTTATCTTTTTTTCAGGTTTTAATAACATGTAAGAAGCAAGAAGTAGCATGGAGTTAAGTTCATATGTGATTACGTGCTTGATGACGCTTATGTGCTTAGATGCCGAGTATATGCTAGCCGACTTGGAGTTACTATGAAATACAAGTTGTTTTTTTTTTTGTTTAAGAATGTATAAGTTATATAATTATGTATGTATAAGACTTTGTATGAGCCATTGTATGATACCTAGAAACATTCCCGAGTTATGCTTTGTTACGATACGAGTCGAGATGGCTAAATGACATTGAATTTTTATGTTCCAACTTTCTTTTTTTTACAAATCATCTTGTTTATCAAGACGACCCCAAGTAATTTTTTTATTTACGCTTCCGCGAAGTTATTCTTAGAAACTTTTATCATGGATTTTCAAATTAACTAATTTAGCCTCTCGACGAGTCAAGGCCTCACCGGCATGTCGCGCCCTCCTCCCGTTAACGTAAGGTTTTATTAATCGCTAATCGGGGTCGGCGGGAGGGGGTGTGACAATAACTACCCAGTTACGGTGTAGCGTTTAACGCTACCAAGATCACAATAATCCACAACTAGAATATCTAGTGACTTCAAGTCTAAGGATGACAATACCATTGCACCGCGAGAAGCGCTTGTGACTCAACATAACGTGTATGTAGCCTTCTCGGAGATGGGTCAATCCAGTGCAACATTCCCTAATGCACACCTATGTGTTGGATCGTGATATCTCCATATCAATCCAACCACATACTAGTCTATAGATGATCGTCCCATTAATCATTATACTGGACTAGGGATATTTAAGATAAACAACACAATTGTAAATCCAAGGACTTTATTATATTAAATATCCAATAAATAATAAATGAATTTCTAGCCATAAATAAATTCATACTAAAATAGATTGCCTCTAGGGCATCTATTCCAACAGTCTCCCACTTGCACTAGAGCCAATCTGGCGCATCTCATATGCCCATACTCCTAGTGTGCCCTTCATGCTTCCACTGCGTGAAAGGCTTTGTAAGCGGGTCTGACAGATTATCATCTGTAGGAATCTTGCATATCCGATGCAGCCACCCCCTTATCCGACTCGGACGAATCGGGGAGGCCGAAGCTAAAAGTAACGGCGGACAATCGAAAGCACAACACCCAAGCACTTATATTACATATTATTAAACATTACATTACGACTCAAGTCCTTCGTACGTAGCTATTACACATTGTTCTTGCCTTATTCAAACTATCTTACATGAGTCAAACTATCTTACAACGTGACATGTCTTCCTCAGTGAGTCCCGTACCCAGCTATGCCAAAATCTTCTTCTTCTAATCCTGCGGTGGGAAAGAAAACGGAACCGCAGTTTCTAAATTCAGCCGGGAAATGCTGAGTAAATAAATACCCTAGCTCGTAAACAGATGACGAGGCATAATTCATTTTCAAAAATAGTAATAAGAGGAAGTAAATCTTTAAAAGAGTAAACAAGGCACACATCAAACTTTAAACTTCTCAAGCTTTCAATTTCTTCTTTCTTGATCTTTAAACGGGGAGTGATATCCCAATCTTGCCTTCCTTTATTCATAGACATTCTTTTCCTTGAAGAAAACCACTTTTAACTTTGTTGATACGGGGAAGATCTACTATCACTACGCATCCAAGACCTTAAGTGCCGGCACCCCTCTAAGACTACTCGCGGCCAGAGAGGTGAGTACATGGAGCGATCCGGCATGTTGCGACCGGATTAAAATAAACGGGTCGGGTGGACGTAGCCAGCCACGACCAATCTTATAAACGGGTCGGGTGAACGTAGTCAGCCACGACTAATCTTATAGAAAGCGAATATAACGATCCCCGCACAACTCTTTCCACTTTACGTTATTAGTGGATTAATATTATTCGTGTGACAGTTCTCAGTAAATCAACTTCTTCAACTTGCAAAGAGATTTCAAACAAAACATGTAACTCAAAAATATAATTTAGAGACAAGTATTAAAAACATACTCTGACACGAACAGGAGCTAGCACGCTAGGCTAGGCATATTTACTTACCTGGATTCCGTAGCGTCAACGTCCTACTTGTTGTCGTTGCTTACGAATCCGTTACCTACAAATCGGAGCTTCTAAATTGTCACAACTCTGTATAATTCTACGAGTCTTATCAATAACCCTAGTTATCGATTCTTAAAATTAGCCCGAACTCGCATACTAATTTATTAGCGTTTCTTTATTTCGTTATATTTTCTTATTAGCAAAAATTAATAAACAACGATTATTTATTTGAAGAGTTATTAAACTTTATGTTACAAAAGTCTCATTTATTTATAGAAACTATTTTTATAAAATACTAGTAAAAATTAATGGTAGTTTGTATTTTTACATAAAGTAAATATTAATATTATCAACTATACGATATTTGAATTTTTATGAAAGATCACTTCAAAATACTTGCAATGACGTAACGATATTTATAAGCTCGAAAAGTCATTTTATAAGTATTTAAACAACCAATTTTAAAGCTAAACAATAAAACGCAACGTTCGTTTAGTTTTTAATGAAAACATTACTCGTTTAATTTTTAACGAGCGATCCGTATATTAATTCGACGCCCGGATCACGTTTTTGTAACCGGGAGGAAATCTATTATTTTTTAGAAAATATTTTTAATCCAAAAATAACATTTTTATTTTTCGCGAATAATATAAAGTTTATATAAACTACACTTATAACCCCACAAGTTATGTCAAAAGTCAGCAAGACCCCCATCCTACTCACATCGCAGGTTATTTAACATGCAATACTACCCACCAAGTTCTCATATATGCAAACAGCTACCCCCTTCAACATAGTTAGCATGCTATAAATAGTTTGGCCAAAAGACACTTTAACCCCCCCTTTACATGATTATCAAGTTCATCATTCTAAACATGGAATCGAGCATACAAGATGCGATTTTGATTGTTTAAATTGAATCACGGCGAGATTTAGAGCATACCTAGGCCAAGAATGGCCGGAATCGGTCAAGAAACGAAGCTTTCCGGGTTTGCCGACGGTGAGTCGCGCAGTGCTCTTCGCCGCCGGTGATGGAGGACCTTCTAGCTTTGGTTAGGACTTGGGTTCATCTCCTGGGAGCTCTAGGAGTTGTTTGGTGGTGGTTTTGGTAGGCGGGAGTCACTGAGTTGCTTGGGCCAAGCTTCCCGTCGGCAAAAATGGTGGCCGACGGTGACTTGGTGGTGCTCTGTTTTGTAAAGCTCCGGCTGCTACTGCTTTTCTCTCTATTTATGCTCTGGTTGAGAGAGGGAGAGGGGGATTTTGGAGAAGAAATGAGCTAGGAGGTGGTGGGTTGAAGCTGGGTGTCGGGCGGTTGTTCCCGTCGGGAACATGGGAGGTGGTGGTGGCGGCTTTTGCCGCTGCTGCTGCCTTGCTCTGTTTCTGGGCAGAGAACAGAGAGAGGGAGAGGGAGATAGAGAGAGAGGGAACAGGGAGTTTAGAGGAGATGATGATGGGTGGTGATGGTGGTGTTCTCGGTGGTGTGGTTGGCCGCGGGAAGGAGGTGAAGGAGATGATGAAGATGAAGGTGGTGATGATTGTGGTGAATAATGGAGGTGATGACTCATTTTATAGGTAGACAAAAAGGAGAGTGAATCATGATGTTGGAGGCGGTGATGGTGATTTATTTGGCGGTGGAAATTATCTCCGAAGGTGAAGAAGATGAGTTGAAGTAGAAGATGAAGTTATGAGGAGTTATAAGGTGTGGTTGACACACTAACTTCGCGGTGGTCGTACACGCGTGAAAGGTCAATTAGTAAAAATAAATAAAACGTCGCGTATTCAATTACGAAAACTAACTTAATATTTTTTTCTAAAATCTTACGAATATCTCTTGTCAGTAAAACACTATAATTGAAGCGACTTTATTTTTTGCTATTAAATTATTTATTCATCTCTTAAATTTACTATTTTGTCCTTGTCAATTTTACGGGGTATTACAGTCTCTCCCCCTTAAACAAAGCTTCGTCCTCGAAGCTTAAACAATCTAAATATTCCTGATATTAAAATTTCTTCCTCGAAGCTAATTCAGTCAAATACTCCTGATGCTAAAACTTTTACCTCGAGGCTAAAATCAGCCAAATACTCTTGAGGCTAAAACTTTTGCCTCAAAACTAAAATCAACCCAATACTTTTGATGCTGAAGCTTTCTAATATGCAACTAACGATCACAGTCGCGATCAAGTAGCAGGCATGAAATTTCACACAGAAAGTGATAGCAAGCAATTATCATCTAGTGCATGCAATGCAACAAATATTGTGTCACGTAAAGACTGTATTCACGTCTATCTTACGCATGTGATTATAGTTCCATTTGGTTACTAAAGGTCAGGGTTAACTATGAGATAAGGGTACGAACGTGTAAAGGTACTAAATGAAATTTTGCGTAAATAAGGGTACGAAGGTACTAAATGAAAGGTTGCGTCCTCTCCCCCTTAGAGAGTGACGTCCCCGGAACTCAACGTACCTCATGAAATAAGTGTGGATACTTTTTCCTCATCTCTTCTTCGGCTTCCCAAGTCGCTTCCTCAGTTTGGTGGTTAGACCAAAGGACTTTGACCAGTCTGACACTCTTGGTACGCGTGTCTCTTGTCTTTGTATCCAGTATCTTGATAGGTTGCTCCTCGTAGGTTAGCGACGGGTCGAAATCAACCGGTTCAGGATCCAACACGTGGGACGGGTCTGGTACGTATTTCTTCAATTGTGATACGTGGAAAACATTGTGTACTCGCCCCAAATTCGATGGCAAATCCAGTCGATACGCAACTTCACCAATCCTTTCTATAACCTCGTATGGACCGATAAATTTAGGACTTAACTTACCTTTTAGGTTGAACCTGGTCACTCCCTTAGTAGGTGAAACCCGTAGAAATGCTTTTTCTCCCACTTGGAATTCCAACGGTCTTCTCTTTTGATCCGCGTATGACTTTTGCCTGTCTTGAGCTGCTTTCATACGTTGTTGGATGAGTCTTACCTGGTTTGTCATGTCTTCAATCATTTGTGGTCCAATGACCACCGTTTCGCTAATGTCACTCCAACAAAGTGGCGATCGGCATTTTCTTCCATATAGGGCTTCGTATGGCGCCATACCAATTCTGGCGTGATAGCTATTGTTATAGGAGAACTCGATTAACGGAAGTTTATCCACCCACGAGCCTTGGAAATCCATAACACAGGCCCTTAACATGTCTTCCAGCGTTTGGATTGTCCTCTCTGTTTGCCCATCTGTGGCTGGGTGGAAGGCTGTACTAAACTTCAGTTGAGTTCCCAATGCTTCTTGGAGCGCCCTTCAGAAATGAGAGAGGAAGTTAGGGTCTCTGTCCGAGATTATCGAACTTGGAACCCCATGATACTTTACGATGTTTCTGATGTAGGCATCCGCTCTCTGTTCCATAACCCATGTGTCTTTCATCGGGATGAATCTCGCAGTCTTGGTTAATCTGTCCACGACTACCCATATCTGATTCAGCCCGTTCTTTGAGGTTGGTAAGGCTGTGACAAAATCCATCGAGATGGAGTCCCATTTCCAACCAGGGATATCTAGTGGTTGGAGTAGACCTCCCATTCTCTTATGCTCGAACTTCACCTTCTGGCATGTTAAGCATCTGGCCACAAATTCCGCTACTTCCTTCTTCATGTTTGGCCACCAGAACGTCTTCTTCAAGTCCTTGTAAAGCTTATCGCCTCCAGGATGGACTGAATACGGTGTGTTGTGCGCTTCTTGCATCAACTTTTGCTTGGTCTCTGTACACTTCTGTGGTACACACCACCTTCCTTTGTAGCGTATGCTTCCGTCTTCGTGAATCTGGAATTCTTTGGCTTCTCCTGCTGCAATCTTCTTCTTGATTCTTTCGAGCTTCACGTCTCCAGCTTGATTGCGCCTTATTTCTTCAAAGAAATCTGGTACAGTTGTCATGCTTCCAAGCAATTTCTGCACCGTTCCTTGTTCCACCACTTCGATGTCGAGTTTTCTGAACTCGTGGCATAACTGATCTGCCAGGATTAACATAGCGTTCACTGCATGGCTTGACTTACGACTTAGCGCGTCAGCGACCACATTGGCCTTCCCTTCGTGGTACTGAATGCGTAAATCATAATCCTTGATAATTTCCAGCCATCTTCGTTGCCTGTTATTAAGCTCCTTCTGGGTGAAGATATACTTCAGACTTCGATGATCCGTGTAGAGCTTGCAAACGGATCCATAAAGATGATGTCTCCATATTTTCAGTGCGAAGACTACTGCTGCCAGTTCTAGGTCATGTGTGGCATAGTTCTCTTCGTGAGGTTTCAATTGCCTTGACGCGTAGGCAATCACCCTTCGGTCTTGCATCAGCACGCATCCTAGGCCCTTCTTCGACGCATCACTGTATACTTCGAATTCACCAGACTCGTTTGGCAAAGCTAATACTGGTGCTGTAGTGAGCTTTTCCTTCAGAGTTTGGAACGCTTCTTCACAGCTATCGTCCCAGTGATACTTCACCGCTTTCTTCATCAGTGTGATTAATGGCCTAGCGATCTTGGAGAAATCCTTTACGAAACGACGATAGTAGCCTGCTAAGCCAAGAAAACTTCGGATTTCTGACACATTCTTCGGTGTAGGCCAATCCTTGACTGCTGAGATCTTTGCTGGGTCCACAGCTATTCCTTCCTTGGAAATGATATGGCCCAGAAATGGAACTCGGTCCAACCAGAATTCACACTTCGACAGCTTGGCATACAGCTGCTCCTGCCTCAGCATCTGCAATACTTCTCGGAGGTGTTCTTCATGATCCTTCTCGTTCTTTGAGTACACCAGAATGTCATCGATAAAGACGACTACAAACTGGTCTAGAAATGGCTTCATCACCCGTTTCATCAAGTCCATGAATACTGCGGGAGCGTTGGTTAAACCAAACGGCATCACCGTGAACTCGTAGTGACCATACCTTGTACTAAAGGCAGTCTTTGGGATATCCTTCTCAGCAACACGAAGTTGATGATATCCGGACCTTAATTCGATTTTAGAGAAAACGCTAGCCCCTTGTAATTGATCGAACAAGTCATCGATCCGGGGTAGCGGATATTTGTTCTTAATGGTAGCATTGTTCAGTTCCCGGTAATCAATGCATAACCGTAAACTCCCGTCTTTCTTTTTCACAAACAACACCGGTGCTCCCCAGGGTGACACACTAGGTCTTATATACCCTTTATCCAAAAGTTCCTGTATCTGGTTCTTCAGTTCTTTTAATTCAGCAGGTGCCATTCGATACGGCACCTTAGAGATAGGTGCAGTTCCAGGTGCCAAGTCTATGGTAAACTCCACTTCTCTATGAGGTGGCATTCCCGGAATCTCCTCTGGGAATACATCAGGAAATTCCCTCACGAATGGTATCTCTTCTAGGCCAGTCTCCTTCTTAGTTACATCTTGGACATAACACAAGAAGGCAGAGTTTCCCTTTTTCACTTGGTATACTATGGTAAGGGCTGACACTAGTTTAATGCGAGGTTCCGTGGGGATACCTCGATAAGTAATCCTTTCTCCCTTTGGCCCTTTCAGTCGAACCTTTTGACCATAACAGTCAATAACTGCCCGATACTTCCCAAGCCAGTCCATTCCTAGGATTACATCTATGCCCCCTAGGTCAAACTTTATTAGGTTGGCGGGTAAGGTACTGGTTAGGATCTTCAATTCTACTCCTTCGAATACCGTGTCACAGACAGTTACGTGGCCATTAGGTATTGCTACAGGAACGGATATGCTAGACGACTTATGCAAACCCAGTTTCTCAACAAATGCAGACGATATAAAGGAATAAGATGCACCCGAATCAAACAATACGAAAGCTGGTTGCTCAAGGACAAGAAAAGTACCCGTCACAACTCCATGAGCGGCTTCTGCTTCAGTCCTTGTCAGCACAGCTATCCTTCCCACATTTCCATTCTGACCTCCTGCTCCATTGTTGTTGTTATTCCCAAATCCAGCATTATTGTTTCCATTCCTGGGTTGACCTCCATTCTGTCCTGCATTGCCCCCATTGTAGTTCTGTTGTCTCCCATAACCATTGCCTCCGTTGCTTTGGTTGTTACGATTCACATTCTGCTGATTCCCAAACTGCTGGTTGCGCCCAAAGTTTCCCCCGTTCTGCTGGCGGTTGCCTTGGTAGTTGTTCTGCTGTGGCCTTCCAAAATTACCCCCTTGGTTCATTGGCTGGTTCCTGGCTGGCTGCGAACGACACTCGTAAGCCCGGTGTCCTCTTTTACCGCAGTTGTTGCACGTGACCAAGTTTCCTTCGCAATCCTCGCCTGGGTGGTTTCGTGGACACCTCTTGCAATAATAACGACGGATTTGCTGAGCTCCAGTGTTCTGCTGGTTGCCACGATGCTGGCCCAGGTTGCCTCCTCCACTGTTAGGTTTGAACCGCTGATTGGCCTTAGCAAAGTTGTGATTGCCTCCGCCTGCCTCCTCGAGCTTGCGTTTCTTGCGTTTCTCATCTTGCGAGACACGGACTCGCCAGATGTCAGCAGCTCTGTCGTAGGCTTCGTGGAGAGTGGAATAATTTCGGCTCAGAAGTGACTCTTGTAGCCTTTCCTGAAGTCCTCCGATAAATCGAGAAATTTTGGAGTCTTCATCAGGCACCATGTTTCCAACAAATCGCGTCAACTCCGTAAATTTTCGGAAATACTCAGTGACGGAGTCATTTCCTTGCTGCAGGTTTTGGAATTCCATTTCCTTGCTCCTTTTCACATGGTGAGGGTAGAAACGCGATCGGAGAGCAGCTTGAAGAGCTTTCCAGTTGAAATTGGGTCTGGCCAACAGAGTCTCTCGGGCATTCCTCCACCAGAGGTTTGCTTCACTCTTCAGATAGAAGGCCGCGCAGTTAACTTTCCTTTCATCAGGGCACTCTACCACCTCGAGAATCTTATCCATTTCTACGATCCAATCCTCCAATTCAACAGGATCCTCTTTTCCAGTGAATTCCTTGGGTTTCATTTCTGACACCTGTTTGGCCCAATTAGTCCATGTCTGACCTCCGTTGTTCATCATCTGACTCATTTGTGTGAAGAACTGCTCCATGCTGATGTTTTCAGCCATTTGTCTCTGTCAAACTAACCTAAAGTGATATGGTAGTGGTCTATCAGTCACCCCCTATGGTATCCTCGGTTATGGTCGCAGATAATTCAATAATTATTTTACAATTATCTAGCACAACAATTGCGTAAATAACAGATAAACACGTATCACATAGAAATTATCGCAATAAAGCACATGTAATGTGTCCATAAATCAAATAGAGCATCAAGTACGAATCATATTATGTCCTTATCCTTCTTCTGATCATGGAGGTGAAGATTATTCACAACCAATTAGATGTGTCTTGAATCAAACTATTCACATAAGTCTATAACACACAAAACTTCTTAAGACAGGTTGTGGGTGGGTGGGAGATACCAATACCTATACTTAAGCTACCCATACCCCGAACGGCTTTCCAGTTTTAATTATCTTGCCCTATGTTCATTTGAAGTTGCCCTACAGGTTTAATTCCCTTTTACTGGACTATTGGCTCTGATACCACCTGCAGCGACCCCCTTATCCGACTCGGAGGAATCGGGGAGGCCGAAGCTAAAAGTAACGGCGGACAATCGAAATCACAACACCCAAGCACTTATATTACATATTATTAAACATTACATTACGACTCAAGTCCTTCGTACGTAGCTATTACACATTGTTCTTGCCTTATTCAAACTATCTTACATGAGTCAAACTATCTTACAACGTGACATGTCTTCCTCAGTGAGTCCCGTACCCAGCTATGCCAAAATCTTCTTCTTCTAATCCTACGGTGGGAAAGAAAACGGAACCGCAGTTTCTAAAGTCAGCCGGGAAATGCTGAGTAAATAAATACCCTAGCTCGTAAACAGATGACGAGGCATAATTCATTTTCAAAAATAGTAATAAGAGGAAGTAAATCTTTAAAAGAGTAAACAAGGCACACATCAAACTTTAAACTTCTCAAGCTTTCAATTTATTCTTTCTTGATCTTGAAACGGGGAGTGATATCCCAATCTTGCCTTCCTTTATTCATAGACATTCTTTTCCTTGAAGAAAACCACTTTTAACTTTGTTGATACGGGGAAGATCTACTATCACTACGCATCCAAGACCTTATGTGCCGGCACCCCTCTAAGACTACTCGCGGCCAGAGAGGTGAGTACATGGAGCGATCCGGCAGGTTGCGACCGGATTAAAATAAACGGGTCGGGTGGACGTAGCCAGCCACGACCAATCTTATAAACGGGTCGGGTGAACGTAGTCAGCCACGACCAATCTTATAGAAAGCGAATATAACGATCCCCGCACAACTCTTTCCACTTTACGTTATTAGTGGATTAATATTATTCGTGTGACAGTTCTCAGTAAATCAACTTCTTCAACTTGCAAAGAGATTTCAAACAAAACATGTAACTCAAACATATAATTTAGAGACAAGTATTAAAAACATACTCTGACACGAACAGGAGCTAGCACCCTAGGCTAGGCATATTTACTTACCTGGATTCCGTAGCGTCAACGTCCTACTTGTTGTCGTTGCTTACGAATCCGTTACCTACAAATCGGAGCTTCTAAATTGTCACAACTCTGTATAATTCTACGAGTCTTATCAATAACCCTAGTTATCGATTCTTAAAATTAGCCCGAACTCGCATACTAATTTATTAGCGTTTCTTTATTTCGTTATATTTTCTTATTAGCAAAAATTAATAAACAACGATTATTTATTTGAAGAGTTATTAAATTTTATGTTACAAAAGTCTCATTTATTTATAGAAACTATTTTTATAAAATACTAGTAAAAATTAATGGTAGTTTGTATTTTTACATAAAGTAAATATTAATATTATCAACTATACGATATTTGAATTTTTATGAAAGATCACTTCAAAATACTTGCAATGACGTAACGATATTTATAAGCTCGAAAAGTCATTTTATAAGTATTTAAACAACCAATTTTAGAGCTAAACAATAAAACGCAACGTTCGTTTAGTTTTTAATAAAAACATTACTCGTTTAATTTTTAACGAGCGATCCGTATATTAATTCGACGCCCGGATCACGTTTTTGTAACCGGGAGGAAATCTATTATTTTTTAGAAAATATTTTTAATCCAAAAATAACATTTTTATTTTTCGCGAATAATATAAAGTTTATATAAACTACACTTATAACCCCACAAGTTATGTCAAAAGTCAGCAAGACCCCCATCCTACTCACATCGCAGGTTATTTAACATGCAATACTACCCACCAAGTTCTCATATATGCAAACAGCTACCCCCTTCAACATAGTTAGCATGCTATAAATAGTTTGGCCAAAAGACACTTTAACCCCCCCTTTACATGATTATCAAGTTCATCATTCTAAACATGGAATCGAGCATACAAGATGCGATTTTGATTGTTTAAATTGAATCACGGCGAGATTTAGAGCATACCTAGGCCAAGAATGGCCGGAATCGGTCAAGAAACGAAGCTTTCCGGGTTTGCCGACGGTGAGTCGCGCAGTGCTCTTCGCCGCCGGTGATGGAGGACCTTCTAGCTTTGGTTAGGACTTGGGTTCATCTCCTGGGAGCTCTAGGAGTTGTTTGGTGGTGGTTTTGGTAGGCGGGAGTCACTGAGTTGCTTGGGCCAAGCTTCCCGTCGGCAAAAATGGTGGCCGACGGTGACTTGGTGGTGCTCTGTTTTGTAGAGCTCCGGCTGCTACTGCTTTTCTCTCTATTTATGCTCTGGTTGAGAGAGGGAGAGGGGGATTTTGGAGAAGAAATGAGCTAGGAGGTGGTGGGTTGAAGCTGGGTGTCGGGCGGTTGTTCCCGTCGGGAACAGGGGAGGTGGTGGTGGCGGCTTTTGCCGCTGCTGCTGCCTTGCTCTGTTTCTGGGCAGAGAACAGAGAGAGGGAGAGGGAGATAGAGAGAGAGGGAACAGGGAGTTTAGAGGAGATGATGATGGGTGGTGATGGTGGTGTTCTCGGTGGTGTGGTTGGCCGCGGGAAGGAGGTGAAGGAGATGATGAAGATGAAGGTGGTGATGATTGTGGTGAATAATGGAGGTGATGACTCATTTTATAGGTAGACAAAAAGGAGAGTGAATCATGATGTTGGAGGCGGTGATGGTGATTTCTTTGGCGGTGGAAATTATCTCCGAAGGTGAAGAAGATGAGTTGAAGTAGAAGATGAAGTTATGAGGAGTTATAAGGTGTGGTTGACACACTAACTTCGCGGTGGTTGTACACGCGTGAAAGGTCAATTAGTAAAAATAAATAAAACGTCGCGTATTCAATTACGAAAACTAACTTAATATTTTTTTCTAAAATCTTACGAATATCTCTTGTCAGTAAAACACTATAATTTAAGCGACTTTATTTTTCGCAATTAAATTATTTATTCATCTCTTAAATTTACTATTTTGTCCTTGTCAATTTTACGGGGTATTACATCCGAAGGTCTCCTCTATCGATAATATCTCGAATCAGATGAAACTTCCTGAGCACGTGCTTGGACTTCTGATGCGATCTTGGTTCCTTTGATTGCGCGATCGCCCCAGTGTTGTCACAGTACAACTCAACTGGATCCGCAATGCTAGGGACCACACCAAGTTCATAAACAAACTTTCTGATCCAAACAGCTTCCTTTGCTGCGCCATTTGCAGCAATGTACTCAGCCTCTGTTGTAGAATCAACTACCGTCTCTTGCTTGGAACTCTTCCAGCTCACCGCTGCTCCATTCAGGCAAAACACATATCCCGACTGTGATCTAAAGTCATCTCTGTCAGTTTGGAAGCTTGCATCAGTGTAACCCCTTACACGCAACTCCTCCTCACCGCCAAATATCAAGAAAGCATCCTTAGTTCTTCTCAAGTACTTTAGGATGTTCTTGACTGCAATCCAGTGACTCTCACCCGGATTGGATTGGTATCTGCTTGTCATACTCAAGGCATATGACACATCTGGTCTAGTACATAACATGGCGTACATGATAGATCCTATGGCCGAGGCATAGGGTATTCTACTCATGCGTTCCTTCTCAATCTCATTGGAAGGACAACCACTCTTTGAAAGAGTGATTCCATGTGACATGGGCAAGAATCCCTTCTTGGAATCTTGCATGTTGAACCGTTTCAACACCTTTTCAATATATGTACTTTGACTTAGGCCTAGCAACCTCTTAGATCTATCTCTATAGATCTTTATACCGAGTATATAGGCTGCTTCCCCTAAGTCCTTCACTGAGAAACACTTTCCTAGCTAATCTTTAACAGATTGCAGCATGGGAACGTCGTTTCCAATGAGTAGTATGTCATCCCCATACAAGACCAGAAAAGCTACAAAGCTCCCACTAACCTTCTTGTAGACACAAGACTCATCTTCGTTTCTGATGAGGCCAAACTCTTTGACCACTTCGTCAAAACGTCGATTCCAATTCCTAGAAGCTTGCTTCAACCCATAAAATGGATCGTTGCAGTTTACAGACTTTGTTGGCGTGCTTTGGATCCTCAAAACCCTCCGGCTGTATCATATACACGTCCTCGAGGAGATTCCCCTAAAGGAATGCTGTTTTGACATCCATCTGCCAAATCTCATAGTCGCGGTATGCTGCAATCGCAAGTAGGATTCGGATGGATTTGTTCATAACGACTGGTGAAAAGGTTTCATCATAGTCAATACCATGAATCTGTCTGAATCCTTTAGCCACCAATCGGCCCTTATAGGTAATCACATTACCATCCATGTCGATCTTCTTCTTAAAGACCCACTTGCACCCTATGGGCCGCGCCCCATCGGGTGGTTCCACCAAAGTCCATACTTTGTTGGTATACATGGATTCCATCTCGGATCTCATGGCTTCTAGCCACTTCTGAGAGTCTGGGCCATTCATGGCCTCCTCATAGGTAGTAGGCTTATCATCTATGAGCATCGTGTCACCGGAATAATTCACGAGAAGTCCATACCTCTTGGGTTCCTGGCGCACTCTACTAGATCTACGAAGCTCTTGTGTTACCTGAACAGGTTGCTCCACAACTGTTTGTGGTTCCTGTTCATGTTCCATCATCGGTACAGTGATTTTTGGTTCTTGAATCTCTTCAAGTTCTACATTCCTCCCACTTGATTCTTTAGAGACAAACTCTCTTTCTAGAAACACGCCGGTCCGAGCTACAAACACTTTGTTCTCGGTTGGATTGTAGAAGTAGTATCCCTTAGTTTCCTTAGGGTACCCCACAAATTTACACTTATCCGATTTAGGCCCTAGTTTGTCTGATTGTAAACGTTTTACATAGACATCGCAACCCCAAATCCTCATGAACGACAGTGTGGGACGCCTCCCACTCTACATCTCATATGGTGTCTTCATGACTGATTTAGATGGAACACGGTTAATGGTGAAAGTTGCACTTAATAGAGCGTAGCCTCAAAATGATAATGGAAGATCGGTTTGACACATCATAGATCGAACCATATCCAATAGGGTTCGATTTCTCCTCTCGGACACGCCATTCCATTATGGCGTTCCGGGTGGAGTGAGTTGGGACACAATCCCATACTCTCTAAGATAGTCGTCAAACTCTTGGCTCAAGTATTCTCCCCCATGATCCGATCGTAGAGCCTTGATACTTTTGCCAAGTTGCTTCTCTACTTCGTTCTTGAATTCTTTGAACACTTCAAAGGATTCGAATTTTGCCCTCATTAGGTACACACATCCATATGTACTGTAATCACCAGTAAATGTAATGAAGTAGACATAACCACCCCTGGCAGGCGTGGCAAATGGCCCACACACATCGGTATGTATGAGCGCCAATTGCTCACTAGTCCTCTCACCTTTCTTATTAAAAGGGGACTTAGTCATTTTTCCCAATAAACAAGCCTCACATGTCTCATATGATTCAAAATCAAATGAGTCTAGTAATCCATCCTTATGGAGTCTAGATACACGTTTCTCATTTATATGGCCTAAACGACAGTGCTATAAATAAGCAGGATTTAAATCATTTATTTTAATCCGCTTGGTATTAATGTTGTAGACAGGATTGCTTAGATCAAGGACATAAAGTCCATTAAATAATTGCGCACTAGAATAGTGAATATTATTTAAATAAAAGGAACAACAATTGTTCTTTATTGAAATAATAAAACCATCCTTGTCCAAACAAGAAATAGAAATAATGTTTCTGCTCATAGCAGGCACAAAATAGCAATTATTTAATTCTAAAACTAATCATGAAGGCTGAGATAGCTCGCACACGCCTATGGCTAACGCAGCAACCTTTGCTCCATTCGCAACGCGCAGATCTACCTCTCCTTTAGCCAATCTTCTAATTCTCTTTAGATCCTGCATATTTCGACAAATATGAGATCCACATCCAGTATATAATACCCATGATGTAGAGACAGTTAAATTGACATCTACAACAAAAATACCTGGTGGTGGTGGAATCACTATTCCAAGCCTCTTGTCCTCCAGATATTTTTGGCAGTTCCTCCTCCAGTGTCCAGGCTGACTGCAGTAGTGACACTCACATTTAGTCACACCTTTGGCAATGCCACCAACAGGCTTAAGGGAAGGTTCCTTGGACTTGGCAACTGACTTGCCTTTGCCCTTGGAGGATGAGGCAAACCTTTTTCCCTTTCCTTTCTGCACCATCATAATGGCCTTGCCCTTACCCTTGTTGATGTTCTGTTAAGCCGTCCTCAACATATTGAGTAAATCTGGCAGTCGTTTCACGATCTCGTTCATGTTATAGTTCATGATGAACTGTCCATAACTCTCGGGCAACGATTGCAACACGAGATCGTTCGCCAACTCTAGGCCGACCGGGAACCCTAGTCGGGCGAGATTCTCCAAGTACCCAATCATACGGAGTACATGGGGTCCCACCGGGTTTCCTTCTGCCACATGACACTTGAACAGTGCCTTAGAAACCTCATACCTCTCTACCATTGCCTGCTCTTGGAAGAGCTGCTTCAGATGTTCGATCATATCGACAGCAATCATGTTTTCGTGTTGCTTCTGAAGCTCAGAAGTCATGGTGCATAGCATAAGGCAGGCCGCATCATTAGCGTCATCTACACGCTTTTGATACGCCTTTAGGGCAGCAGGTGTCTGGTTCTCTGGACCTTCTGGAACATGCTCCTCTATTGCGTACATTTTCTTCTCTTGCTTGAGAACAATTCTCAAGTTTCTGTACCAATCAAGAAAGTTGGTTCCAGAGAGCTTGTCCTTCTCAAGGACAGATCGTAGGGAATGTTGTGAACTCGAATTTTGTGAACTCGATCGGTTGTGAGCTCCCACTAGTTTACCACGGATTAATAACCCTCAAGATATTAATGCGGAAAATATCCTTATATTTTCTAGTGGGCCAAGATCTATCTTTCATCTCCTTATGATCTTGCTTTGGCAAGTCACCCATAATTTGACTACTTTAGGTAGGAACAATTCCAATTGCATCCCATATGCAACTCTTGGTTCAATTGGGCAAATAACTTCTTATTTATCCATCCAAATGGATAATCCCAATTGATTGCCTCTAGGTTTCTTAATCATATTAATAGCCTAGTTGTGTTCAACCTCTTATCTAAACAATTGCACATTGTTACGTGCCATCGCATTCCATCATTATGAACCAAGTCGCCATGCTTTGGCACGCACGAACTTGATAAATAATGATGATAATGAGTGTTTAAATAACGAGAAGGCAAGAACACAATATTTGAATTTTGAGGGATTTTAAATTCAATTTTAATTGTTTTTGTTGATCAATATCAACTAATCTATCTATTTGAGTTTGGGCACAACTCCAAATAATAGATCCGGGTTGTCTAATTATCTTATTATCCTAATTGCATGCATCATCCATACACCAACCACACAATAATAAGACATTAAAATAAACAACCACAAAACAGAAATTAAACGTGATGTGGATATGGACTTTTCTAGACTAAGATAATTCCAAGCCAATGGAATTATCTATGAACCCTAAAACAAACACATCTCCATGCGTCTTGATCTTTTGGTCCATCCTTCATAGTCATGTGGAATGCTCCATGCTCCATGCTCCATCTTTTGTGGCTTCTTTGGCTTTGGGCTTCTTTTCTTCAATCTTGGCTAACAATCTACTTTATCTAGCACTAGCTAACTTCTATACTAAATAAAATAAATCTCACAAGTTGAGAAAAAAAATGGCACGCAGACCATAAAACCCTAATTAATTATTACAATTAATTGATCAGCTCGCAGGCCGTAAAACCAAACCACAAATTTAAAAATCCACATCAAACCACATCCTAAGGCCATATCCAATCACCATGCGATTTGCACATAAATAGTTAAAATCCAATTTTAACGCGCTTGGTCAATTTTAATTGATTTTATGATTTCTAGGGTTAAAACGGTCCATGGGCCCAACAATCAAATTGCCCGGGCCCAATAAGATTAACCACAAGGCCCTAGGGCCGGCCCGGACCAAAACCCACAAGCCTAGGCCGCGGGTTAGGGCCGCCCGGCCCCTAGGGCGGCCAAGCTTGGGCGGCAAGCAAGGGGGGCGGTCCCTAGGTGGGCCGAACCTCCTTATGGGAGTTGTTTCCAAAACAACTCCCTTGCTTGGTGCCCAAGTTTGGTTGTTTCCTTGTTTTGGAAGAACTCCTTCTTCCCCAAGGATGCCCAAACCCTAGATCTAAGATCCTAAAATTTCTCAAACTCACCAATTCATGCATCCAATGCAAAAATTGGATCTTGTTATGATTAATTATTGACAAATTGCATCCCATGCTTGATTTGTCTTGTTTTACGCGATAAACAATCAAATTAAGGTGTAAAACAACTAAAACGTAACACATAAACCACGTTTATGCTCTACGACCTGTGGCTCTGATACCACTGTAGGGTTTTGATTCATGGATGCGCAACGGAAACACAAACAATCATAAAACCATGCAAAACCCTCCAAGGATCACAAGTCAAGAGACATAACGATGGTAAGGGAAAGAAATCAATAACACACCTTAGGGTTCTCCTTTGATGACTTCAAACGCGAATTGTGTCACATTCTCTATGGTTGATCCAAGCCTAGAGTTGATCCTAGAATCTCCCAAGTCCTTGGTGCTAGCCCGGAAGAGGAAGAAAATCACGCAAAACGAGACCCAAAGGATGGCTCTCGGCCTCCTTGTGGCCGACGGGACGGGCGGCGAGCAAAGGGGCGGTCGGCTCCTTTGCTTGTTGCTCTCTCTCTCCTTCTTTTTGTTCTCTCCCACTCTTGTTATGTTCAATTATGAGCATAAGTTATATGGGAAGGAAGGTCCTTTATATAGTCCAACAACTCTTTGCCAACTACCTAAAGGACTTATTCTAGTCCTACTAGAATTCAATTTAGTCCCTTCCTTGCAAATTAGTCCCTACTAAGTTTGCAAGGTTTTGCAAAGTGATCCTTCTAATTAATTAATCCAATTAATTAATTCCCAAATCTAGTTCAACTCTATATAACGTGTGACTCCATAGGTTCTATCTAGTTGGTAGCAACTATTTGCTAATATGGAGCGGTTTCTAGAAAAACATCCATTCTAGCCAACTAATAGAATAGTCATCTTGACAACCTTTGTACAAGTAATTGTCTCATCCCTTTGTCTCTATATCCGGATTGGACACGAGACATACAAGTCACACTCGTATATCCAATCCACAGTTTCTCGATCCATGGGAATAGCCTTATTCGTGCAAATAACATCAATATCCTATATTGATTTATTTGAGTCTGGCCAGACATTCTATAAGCACTATCCCTCGAGTGGCCTAGGATATTTGCTCCCGTTATGTGGGAGGGACAAATTCTATCTTCGTCCACTACGATCTCTAAGATTTCTTCTTATTGTATCCAGTACACGCCTTTATAACTACCCAGTTACGGTGTAGCGTTTAACGCTACCAAGATCACAATAATCCACAACTAGAATATCTAGTGACTTCAAGTCTAAGGATGACAGTACCATTGCACCGCGAGAAGCGCTTGTGACTCAACATGACGTGTATGAAGCCTTCTCGAAGATGGGTCAATCCAGTGCAACATTCGCTAATGCACACCTATGTGTTGGATCGTGATATCTCCATATTAATCCAACCCCATACTAGTCTATAGATGATCGTCCCATTAATCATTATACTGGACTAGGGATATTTAAGATAAACAACACAATTGTAAATCCAAGGACTTCATTATATTAAATATCCAATAAATAATAAATGAATTTCTAGCCATAAATAAATCCATACTAAACTAGATTGCCTCTAGGGCATCTATTCCAACAGAGGTAAGCATCAAATCTCTTTAATTTTCTCCTCGTGATGAAACTTGAAATTAATATGGATGGTTGATTGACCGCAAGGCCATGAATCTACAGTTTGAGGAATTCAAACAGTTGAGTTTGTGGCTGTGGGTGGTACAATTGGTTAGTGATTTACATGTTCATTATAAGGCATTGGGAATTGAGTGTGGTAATTTAAAGGGGGAGTAATGTAGGAATAACGACATGATCAATACTCTATAAAGGGAGGGGGGGGGGGGGTTGAACAGAGTATGTAAACTTTTGCGAATTTTGCTAAAAGAGTGGTTTCAAAGATATTTGTAAAGTGCAGCAAGTATTTCAAGGCCTTGAAATGAGTTTCAAGCCCTTGGAATGAAAACATAAATAAATTGAAATCTGATAGTTTCCAAGGTCTTGAAATGAGTTTCAAGCCCTTGAACTAAAACCTGTTTTGAGCAGTGTAGTAGCTAAGTAAAAATCAGCAAAGTAAATGCAAGAGACACAATGATTTATAGAGCTCAGTCCACTTGCACCTACGTCTCTACCTCAGGGACTTGATCCCCGCAGGATTTTCAACTCAATTCTTATTAATCAAAAGCTAAGCCATAGATCTCGAGCACAGAGAGATGCCTTACTCTGTTACAGCTTATGGTTCTCACTAATATATCTAGTACTTGATCTCGCTAACTGATTAACTAATAATTCTCTATTTTTTACCTTGAACAATCCACGAGAATAAGAACTTGAAGTAATGTATAAATGATTTACAAATAAAGATCAGAAGAGAAGAACACTGAGAACTAAGTCTTCAGTGAAAATGCAGTGTTCTTCAGAAGGTTGGATTATGTGATGTAGATTTGCTCCTTGTTTGCTTGTCAATACTCTGTAGTGTATGAATGTCTCTGTGTATTGCTCTGAGTTGTGTATCTAAATTCTTCAGTAATTCCAACCTTTAAGAAGCATGTTTGAATTGAAGATCTTCAGAATTTTCTCAACAAAGTTTCCTTAAAAATAGCTTCAAATCTTGACTCTTCTAACAGCTTCCTCCAACGGCTAGTTGCTCAGTATCTCCAAGGATACTGTCTTGAGTTTGTTTAGGAGTAAGTTAGGAAGGTCAAGATCACATTTGAGCCAATAGAGAATCAAATCAATCACCTCAGTTTCCTTCTCTGCAGTATCCAGCTTAGAAACTAGTTCCTGCATTATAGGCAACTAAATATCTCTGCAAAATTTAGTCAAACAGATAGATTAAACACAATTTAAAATAGCGTAATGATTTGTCTTTCACCATCAAGTAAAATATAATCAATCATAGGATATCATGAGTTGGAATGAAATCAAACCTCCCCCTAAGTTCATGTTGTAATCTGTAGTGCTTGTTTCAAACCCTTGAAATCAATTTCAAGGCCTTGAAACAGTTGTGGTTTTGTCTTTCATGAAGGGGGATATTTTAATTTTAGCCTATTTCAAGGCCTTGAAACAGACAAGCTGTTTCAAGCCTTTGAAATAGGCTAAAATTAAAATATCCCCCTTCATGAAAGACAAAACCACAATCTGTTAGGGACTGGATTTCTGCGAAAAATATTCATTAGAGCATAGCATAATCCATGATAATAAAGTGTAACACAAGATATCCGAGTAATCCAACTTTTTGCAGCAATGTAAAACGGTAGCAATGTCTAGAAAACCCTAGAGATCCAAACCAGATGTCTAGGAAGATAAAATTACTAAAGGTAAACAAATAAACACCTAAATTTCTCTCACTTTTTTACTTTCATCAAAAAATAATGAGAGAATGTTGGATCAATGTTTGGAAAACCGAGTAAAAAAGGTTTGAAGACATATAAACTTTTAAGACTTTGAATAGAGGTTCAAGGCCTTGAAAAATAAAGAAAGAAGAGGCAAGAGTTAGGGGGTTTGGTCTCCATCTCCCATGGGCTCAGCACCTTCTTCTCCACTATCAGCACCACCACTTTCTTCCAACAGTTGCTCCTCAAACACTTTCTCTGGAATAACAACTTTATTTTTCTTCTTCTTGAGACCCTTCATCAATATCCCAGAGTCTGGACTGTCAGCATCAGATTATTCCTGTTCTTCATCACACTGTTCCTGAACAAATTATTTTCTTTTGTCCACCACCCTTGTTTTCTCATCCTGAGTTGTATGCTCACTGATCAGTTCTTTGGTTGAACCCTTTGCATCCTTCTTTGATCCTTCTGCAGCCTGAGATACCTCTTCATCCACATGAAGAATATCGATGCTCTTGAAGATGCTTTCAACCATATACTTTACTTGCTTGAATTCAGTGCTGAATTCATAACGATTTTCATTTAGCTCATACATTTCCTTCTCAAGAAATTCAAGTCTTTGAATCACCATAGAAAGGTCTTGAGGCTGTGAGGGTAAGCTTGAAGGAGGGGTCAAGGCCTTGGGTTTAGGAAACTTCTTGGATTGCAAATCCTTATCAGACAGATCAGAGTATAACTTCAAAATCCCATCACTGGTTTTCACAACACCAATTCTTTCAAATGCTTTCTCATCAAGCACGCTAAAACCAGTGGTAATGGTTTCTTCTCTTTCACTAGTGAGTTCAAGGTGAAGAAAGAATGCAGAAAGCATATTAGCATAAGGCAAAGGGTGCTTTCTTTCTTTGGTATGAGAGTAGAGCATGTGTTCCATCCAAATTGTTGGAAGATCAATCTCATAACCATGCATGATCAAGTACATAAAATATAACACCCTCTCAGTGATCAGCTCTCTTGAATTCTCCCTAGGCACTACACACCTCATCAGGATAGTAAAAAAAACTTTGACTTCAACAGTTAGCACAGAGTGTGTTAACTATTTAGAGGTAGAGACATTAGGTAGAAAGAATTATTCCCTAACCACTTTCAGTGCTTCAACCTTGTTAGGATAGTTTTCTGTGTTATATCTCTTGGGACAACCTATAACATTACCAAAATCAGAACGATATAACGTCATTGAAATCCCAACAACTATGAATTGAATCACCAAGTTAACATATGTTTTGAGTTGATTCATGTTCAGATATAAAAGCCTTGTAAGCCTAGGATAGGCAACTTCAGGAGGGTTTAAGATTTTCCAAAGACAAATTTTCTTCAGCCTCTTAACACACTCCAAATTTATGGTTTTAAACATGTTAACACTAACCATGCCACAATAGGCTAATGGTCTAGAAGCAAAACCATCTAACCATTGTCCTCTAGTAGTTTGAGAAATAAACCACTTGGTAGAAAGTTTCTTACCAGGGGACTGAGGCTTTTCTAAATAGATCTATAGTTCTTTGCCAGTGCTTTTCTCTTGTTCTTACTCTATAACCTTTTCTTTATCCTTGTCTGCAATTGTAGGATTCTTCTTCTTCAACTTCTTTGGACTAGCAACTTGTTCCTCTGACTGTTTCTCAGGATCAGTATGATTTGTCTTCTTCTTCTTGCTATAAGTTGGTGTCACATCTTTCTTTCTCTTCTTCTTTGGACGAGAAGGAGACTTTCCTTCAGTGGGACTTCTTGAACTAGAGTCCCCACTGATGGTTTGAACAACATCATCAGCAGTCTTCCTCTTCTTTTCTGAAACCACATTTGAACCTCCAGCCATCTAGATTCTTTGGGATTCTCTTCTTGTGCTCATTAGGGTTTGAGGGTGAAGAAGAGATAGGCAGGAGTGATATGGGGAAAAGAGAGAGAGAGAGAGAGAGAGAGAGAGAGAGAGGTAAATAATAGAGAGTTTGAGTCAGATAAGGAAACAGAAATATTTCTAAATCTCTTTAAGATCTTTTCAGTTTGAATGAGATTCCAATTTTGTGAGTGTATGACGCGGGAAAGGAATAAATAATACTGATTTATAAGAAAATAATTTTTGAAAAGTAAATATAATATTGAGCAGTTATCTACCAAGACAGCCCCCAATATTGGAAGATCAAATTTTTGGCTAAATAGCATACAAACTTATTTTCAAGGCTTTGGAAAGAATTTCAATGCCTCGAAAAGCTATATTACTGAAACAAGTAATATCAAGGCTTTGAAACGATTTTCATGGCTTTGAAAATTATTTCAAAACTTTGAAACACATAGTACTTTAACTGAATTTTACCTGATACTCCGCCTAAACCAATGCTTCCTTATTAAGCATACCCGGCTCTAATGTGAGGGTTGTAAATCTTTCTTCTGACAATGGTTTAGTGAAGATATCTGCCAGTTGTTTGTTAGTAGAAACACATTCAAGAATGATATCACCTTTCTCAGCATGATCTCTGATGAAATGATGTCTAACATCAATGTGCTTGGTTCTGGAATGCTGAACTGGATTCTTTGTAACTGAAATAGCACTGTTTTTGTCACATTTGATAGGTAATTCCTTGAAATCAAATCCAATATCCGTCATTTGCTGTGAAATCCACAATACTTGTGAGCAACAGGATCCAGCTGCTATATATTCAGCTTCAGCAGTTGATAATGCCACATAATTCTGTTTCTTTGAATGCTAGCTTATTAGGGATGAACCAAGGAATTGGCAACACCCTGAAGTGCTCTTTCTGTCAACTTTATATCCTGCAAAGTCAGCATCAGCTTGATCCTTATCTAAGGATAGTGTAGAACTCATAGGAGTCTTTGTAACTTTGGACTGAGATATATTGTACTTGTTGATCAAGTCCTTAGTATACTTTTTTTGATGCAGAAAGATTCCTTTCTTCATCTGTTGTACATGCAGTCCAAGGAAGAATTTCAATTCTCCCATTAAGCTCATCTCAAATTCTCTGCTCAAAAGACTTGAGAAATCCTTGTAAATAGAATCATTAGTAGCTCCCAACAGAATGTTATCGACATAGATTTGAACTACTAAAATTCCTTTCTCATGAGTCTTGATGAAAAGGTTTTTATCAACTAGTCCTCTTTTGAAAACATTTTCAAGTAGGAACTTTGACAGTCTTTCATACCAAGCCCTTGGAGCTTGTTTTAAACCATAAAGAGCTTTGTCAAGTTTATAAACATGACCTGGAAACTCATCACTTTCAAATCCAGGAGGTTGAGCGACATAAACTTCTTCTTGCAAATAACCATTTAGAAATGCACACTTGACATCCATTTGAAAAAGTTTAATGTTCATGTAAGATGCAAATGCAAGTAACATTCTAATTGCTTCTAACCTTGCAACAGGAGCAAAATTCTCCTCATAATCAATAACTTCTTCTTGGTTGTAGCCTTGGGCTACTAGTCTGGATTTGTTTCTGATTACCTTCCATTCTCATCTAACTTGAATCAGAACACCCACCTTGTGCCAATAACATACTGATCTTTTGGTGGAGGAACTAGATTCATACCTTATTTATCTCAAATTCATTGAGTTCACTTTTTATTGCAATGATCCAGTCTGCTTCTTGTAATGCTTCTTTCACATTTTTGGGTTCTACAAGAGAAACAAAAACATTAAAAGCACACAAATTTTACAATTGAGATCTTGTTTGTGTACCAGTGGATGGATTAGATATAATGTTGTCAACAAGATGAGATGAAAGATATTTGTATCTCTTTCTTGGATTCCATGGCTCAGGTTTTCCAGATAACTTTTCAATCCTTTGAGATCTTGAGGAAGTGGCTTGATCACTTTGCTCTTTCTGTTTCTCATTTTCAAGGCTTTGAGAACCATTTTTAAGGCCTTGAAAATTCTTCATGTTCTTCTACAAGCTTTCCTTGAAACCATGTGAAGTCTCTGCTTCATCTTTTGACTCATGCTTGTTCAAATTCATGTCTGCAAAACTTTCACTCAAAGAACCATCATAGCTTTCATAAAAAATTACATGAATACTTTCTTCAACAAGCTTAGTTCTTTTATTATAAACTCTATAAGCTTTGGTAGTCAGAGAGTAACCAAGAAAGATACCTTCAATACTTCTTGCATCAAACTTACCAAGATTGTCCTTACCATTGTTGTGAACAAAACAAGTGCAACCAAAAGGTTTGAAATATGAAATATCTGGCTTTCTTCCTTTAAAAAGTTCATAGGGGTTCTTATTCAAAATTGGCCTAATCAAGCACCTGTTAAGTATATAGTAGGTTGTGTTCACAGCTTATGCCCAGAATGACGCTGGCAACTTGCTCTCCAGAAGAATTGTCCTTGACATATCTTCAAGAGTCCTGTTCTTTCTTTCAACAACACCATTCTGTTGAGGATTTCTTGGAGCAGAAAAGTTGTGAGAGATACCATAATTACCACAAAATAAATCAAACTCAAGCTGATCAAATTCTCTACCATGATTACTTCTAATTGAAGCAATTAGTAGGTTTTTCAAGGTTTAAAGCTCCTTAAAAAGCTTTGAAAATTCATTTAGAGCTTCAGATTTATCTCTAAGAAACATAACCCAAGTAAATCTAGAATAATCATCAACAATAACTAACATACACTTCTTACCCCTTGGAGTTGGAGTCCTCATAGGACCACAAAGATCCATGTGAAGTAGTTCAATGGGTCCGGTAGTACTTTCAAATTTCTTTTGTTTGAATGAAATTCTTGTCTGCTTACCTTGAGCACAGGCTTTTCATACTTCATCATATCTGAATTTGATAGAAGGAAAACCTCTTACCAGGTTTTTAGAGATTATCTTGTTCAAGGTATGCAAGCTAACGTGTCCAAGCTTTCTGTGCCAAAGTTTTGAATCCTCTTTCAAGGCATTGAGACACTTCAAGCTTTCATCTGCAACTTCCAGATTTCTAATTTTGCACCACACATTTCTCTTTGTAAAAAATAACCTTGTTACCATTATCACAAAGTTGAGATCCACTAAGCATATTGAACTTCAAAACATCAACTAATAGACATCAGAAGTAGAGTTTTAAGAGTCCTTACCAACTTTACCAATACCTAAGATGTTGCATTTTTCTTTATCACCAAGTGTGATTGAGCCTTCATATTGCCCTTTCAGTTCTGAGAATAAAGATCTCTTTCCACTCATATGTCTGGAGCGTCCACTGTCCATAAACCATCTTTGATCTTTACTCTTGGTGACATCCTACAAACACCATTCACTGCCTTACCCAGCTGTTAGACCAAGTGTGAAATTTAGATTCATATTCAGGGTCAACATGTTAGGTGTTTTAACCCCCTTTGGAATCCAAATCTGTCTAACTTGTCCTTTAAGTTGAACTGGAAAAGTGTTCCTCATTATTTGAGGGTCTCTTCTTCTGAAAGGACAATTCATTTTAACATGACCAGTTGTGTTGCAGTAATGGCACTTAGGAGAAGTTTTGTTACTAGCCTTCACAAATCTGGTGTTGTTTTTTCTAGGAAAGTTTGGATTGTAGCCAATACCAGTTTTTTGAACAGACTGTAAGCTTCCTCCAAGAATCAAGTTCAGATTGTGTTCTGAGCCAGCAAGCTTTGTCATAGCCTTCTTAGAATCTTGAATTTTATCAGTTAGAGTAGTCTTTTGTTCATCCAATTCATCACAATGATGTCTTAGATCAACAATACTGACTGGTTTCCAAGGCTTTGAAATCTCTGTCAGAGTTCTTCTGAGAAATTTCAAGGCTTTGATTTTGACAAACAATTTCCAAGTTTTCTTTTGCTTGCTCATGAACCTTTTCTTTCAAAGTTCTAACTTGTTTCAGATAGTCCTCCTCATTTAAAAGCATTGATCTAAGATAATCAGTGAGGACATCTGTTGGTTTAGTAATCAAACAGTTTACCATTTCCTTAATGTTTTTTTCAGAAATTTCATCATGCTTGGCCATAAGGGAGAGGTTGGCTTGTTCTTCTTCAGATTCAGAATCACTAGAGGAATCAGAATCACTCCAAGAAGCTATCATATCTTTCTTTCTTCCGTCATGGTCTTTCTTCTGAAAGTATTTGCTTTCCTTTTGTGGAAAGTCTCTGATTAAGTGTCCTGCATCACCACACTCAAAGCAATTCATTACTTTAGTTTTATTACCATGAGAGATTGATTTACCTTTGTAGTCACTGCTACTGGAGGAGCTGTGTTTATCCTTGCTGAAGTCCTTGTTTCCAAAGTTCTACTTCATCTTCAAAATTCTAGTGAAGGCTTTGGAAATCGGAGCAAAGGGATCTTCATCATCATTTTCTTCTGGTTCTAGGCTTTGAGATGATTCACTCTCCTTGGCCTGGAGATCTAAGTTCTTGACACTGTCTGGTAAATATCCATCAACTTCATTCATAGAGATTTCATGTGTGAGCAGCATTCCATGTCATCAAGTTCAAGAGATGATAGATCTTGAGCTACTTCAATGGCAGTAGTCTTTGGTTACCATTTTGCTTTAGAAAGACTTCTCACAATCTCTCTAACCTTTTTTTCATTGGAAATGTGTTTTCCTAATGAATCAAGGTTGTTCACAATATTAGTGAATCTTTTGAACATGTATCTGATTGATTCATCTCCATTCATCTTGAACAGCTCATATTGCCTAAGGAATATATTTATCTTGGTCTGCTTGACTTGGCTAGTTCCTTCAAAGGTCACCACAAGCTTATCCCATATCACCTTTTCGGTCTTGCATCCTGAAATCCTGTTAAATTCATCTGTACTCAAAGCACAATATAAGAGATTCATAGCTCTGTAATTTTTAGAAAATTGCTCTAATTCAAAGGCAGAAAGTGAATCCTCGGTTTTGGGAGTCCTGATCCCATCTTTTTCAGTGTAGAATATATGAGGACCCTTCTGAATGATAGTCCGTAGTTCCATATCTTGATCAATGATG
Organism: Linanthus parryae; assembly: GCA_023055425.1. Taxonomy (NCBI): domain Eukaryota; kingdom Viridiplantae; phylum Streptophyta; class Magnoliopsida; order Ericales; family Polemoniaceae; genus Linanthus; species Linanthus parryae. Next base: position 113,028,501 of record JALGPY010000005.1, on the reverse strand, counting down.
AACATTTTCATCAGGGCTTTCCGGTGCACAAAGTTGTCTCCACAGAACAAGGAGGTCTGTTAGCAGCTCTTCCCTGTGAGAAACCACCATCACCTACAGTACTCATAATCACAAGGTTATTAGATCTATGCAGTGATACAAGCTCTAATACCAATTGAAAGGGGGATTAATGTAGTAATAACTATAGGATCAATACTCTAGAAGGGGGGGGGGGTTGAATATGTAGGGTTTTGATTCATGGATCGCACAACGGAAGCATAATCAAACATAAACCATGCAAAACCCTCCAAGGATCACAAGTCTAGAGACATAACGATTGTAAAGGTTAGAAATCATAAACACACCTTTGAGTTCTCCTTGATGACTTCAAACGCGAATAATGTCACGTTCTCTATAGTTGATCCACGCCTAGAGTTGATCCTAGATCTCCCAAACTCCTTGGTGCTAGCCCGGAATAGGAAGAGGAAGAAGAAATCACGCAAAACGAGACCCAAAAGAGGGTCTCGGCCTCTTTTGGCCGACGGGGACGAGGGCGGCGGCAAGGGGCGGCGTCGGGCCCTCCTTGTTGCTTGCTCTCTCTCCTTTGTTCTCTCCCACTCTTGTTATGTTCAATAATGAGCATAAGTTATGGGAAGGAAGGAAGGAGGGTCCTTTATATAGTCCAACAACTCCTTCTAACTACCTAAAGGACTTATTCTAGTCCAACTAGAATTCAATTTAGTCCCTTCCTTGAAAATTAGTCCCTACTAAGTTTGCAAGGGTTTGCAAAGTGATCCTTCTAATTAATTAATCCAATTAATTAATTCCCAAATCTAGTTCAACTCTATATAGCGTGTGACCCCATGAGTTCTATCTAGTTGGTAGCAACTATTTGCTAATATGGAGCGGTCTCTAGCAAAACATCCATTCTAGCCAACTAATAGAATAGTCATCTTGACAACCTTTGTACAAGTAATTGTCTCATCCCTTTGTCTCCATATCCGGATTGGACACGAGACATACAAGTCACACTCGTATATCCAATCCATAGTTTCTCGATCCATGGGAATAGCCTTATTCGTGCAAATAACATCAATATCCCATATTGATTTATTTGAGTCTGGCCAGACATTCTATAAGCACTATCCCTCGAGTGGCCTAGGATATTTGCTCCCGCTATGTGGGTGGGACAAATCCTCTCTACGTCCACTACGATCTCTAAGCTTGCTTCTCATTGTATCCAGTACACGCCTTTATAACTACCCAGTTACGGTGTAGCGTTTAACGCTACCAAGATCACAATGATCCACAACTAGAATATCTAGTGACTTCAAGTCTAAGGATGACGATACCATTGCACCGCGAGAAGCGCTTGTGACTCAGCATAACATGTATGTATCCTTCTCGGAGATGGGTCAATCCAGTGCAACATTCCGTAATGCACACCTATGTGTTGGATCGTGATATCTCCATATCAATCCAACCCCATACTAGTCTATAGATGATTGTCCCATTTAATCATTTTACTTGACTAGGGATATTTAAGATAAACAACACAATTGTAAATCTAAGGACTTCATTATAATAAATATCCAATAAATAATAAATGAATTTTCTAGCCATATACAAATTCATACTAAACTAGATTGCCTCTAGGGCATCTATTCCAACAGTCTCCCACTTGCACTAGAGCCAATCTGGCGCATCTCGTATGCTCATACTCCTAGTGTGCCCTTCATGCTTCCACTGCGTGAGAGGCTTTGTAAGCGGGTCTGACCGATTATCATCTGTAGGAATCTTGCATATCCGAACGTCTCCTCTATCGATAATATCTCGAATCAGGTGAAACTTCCTGAGCACGTGCTTGGATTTCTGGTGCGATCTGGGTTCCTTTGATTGCGCGATCGCCCCAGTGTTGTCACAGAACAACTCCACTGGATCCGCAATGCTAGGGACCACACCAAGTTCAGAAACAAACTTTCTGATCCAAACAGCCTCCTTTGCCGCGCCATTTGCAGCAATGTACTCAGCCTCTGTTGTAGAATCAGCTACCGTCTCTTGCTTGGAACTCTTCCTGCTCACCGTTGCTCCATTCAGGCAAAACACATATCCCGATTGTGATCTAAAGTCATCTCTGTCGGTTTGGAAGCTTGCATCAGTGTAACCCCTTACACGCAACTCTTCCTCACCGCCAAACATCAAGAAAGCATCCTTAGTTCTTCTCAAGTACTTTAGGATATTCTTGACTGCAATCCAGTGACTCTCACCCGGATTGGATTGGTATCTGCTTGTCATACTCAAGGCATATGACACATCTGGTCTAGTACATAACATGGCGTACATGATAGATCCTATGGCCGAGGCATAGGGAATCCTACTCATGCGTTCCTTCTCAATCTTATTGGAAGGAAAACCACTCTTCGAAAGAGCGATTCCATGTGACATGGGCAAGAATCCCTTCTTGGAATCTTGCATGTTGAACCGCTTCAACACCTTGTAAATATATGTACTTTGGCTTAGGCCTAGCAACCTTTTAGATCTATGTCTATAGATCTTTATACCGAGTATATAGGCTGCTTCCCCTAAGTCCTTCATTGAGAAACACTTTCCTAGCCAATCGTTCACAGATTGCAGCATGGGAATGTCGTTTCCAATGAGTAGTATGTCATCCACATACAAGACCAGAAAAGCTACATAGCTCCCACTAACCTTCTTGTAGACACAAGACTCATCTTCGTTTCTGATGAAGCTGTAGATAGTGCTTTCTGAGCTGACAAATCTTGGCCACGTGGAAACCATCTAGCACACTATATTGTGCTCCACACACACTGGATCACCAGCCGCGCTGATCCATGTGGGGGCTGCGAGACAGGGCCCTCGCATACCACTGCACGGGACTTATAGGGACTTAGTGGTTTGGAGGCTAGAGTAAGTCCTGTCGCGTGCGAGCCAAGCCCGCACGCGACCTTTAGTAACTGCTTTGAGAGATTTATGGCACGAGCTCCATAAACCCGGTCAATCCGGTCAAACCCGGTCAACCTCATAACGGTTCCGGTATTCGCGCATAACGTGCTGTAACGGTCCCTATATATAAGGACGAACGTGCCGTTGTGGTTAAGCTAATTAAGCCGCCATTGATGGGCGCATTAACCACACTGCAACGGTCACGTTCTCCGTTATATATAGGACGTTAACCTTTCCATACAAAGGAGAACACACTAGCCATACGCGGAAGCTCTGCCAAACCTCTGTCTCTCTCTCAGACATTACTATTGCCTTGCTCTCTCCCTACACACAACCCAACTCTTCCTGTGCTATCTCTGATCCTCTACTTACGGTGTACACGGAGGTCTCCTCGCCGGAATCTCTTGTGCACATTTTGGTGAACCCGACGTGAACTTACCATCAAAAGCAGCCATGTCTCAGGAGGATGATGTCAGCAACAGATCACCTTCCACCGAAGCCGCCTCAGGAGAGGAGACCCGCCGTACTCCTACGACCCCCGTTGAGGCACCGACGCTAGAATCCTTGGACGCCACCATCCAAGGTCAGGCGAAAGCCCTCAAAGCTCAATCTGCGCAGCTAGAACGGATCATGGCTGTCTTGGGGACTCTTGCACCTAACCTAGCGCAAGCCACCGCCGTCTCTCAAGGAGGAGGAGCCCCTACCGCTCCAGGACTGGGAGTGTCAACCACAGCTCCCAACCCTAATCTGCAGACTCCACCGGCGACTACGCAGCTACCTTCAATTCAAGGGTCAACAGCTCAGATGTTGCCTCTCACTGCTCATACTCCTCAGCCTCCGGCTCTGGTACCTAACCCGGCTTCGCAGTATCCCTTGCCTCCTCCAATGGCAATCTGGGGCAATGCGAATGGACAATATGTCCCTAATCCTCCAGCGACATACGTGTCGCCTCCGCCTGCGGCAACCCCTCCTCCCGTTACCGAGGGAAACATTCCAGAATGTATGACGTCCTTGCAGAAGCGCATGGACACTATTCTGGCTCACCAATCGTTCGCGGATACCATCATCCCGAAGCTAGACAACGATCCACCTATCCCGCGAGAGATCTATCTCATGCCTAACCCGGTGGGGTACAAGGCTCCTAAATGGGACAAGTTCGAAGATGTCAACGGAAACGCTCATGAACATGTCATGCGTTTCATCGATGTCATGTGACCATATGGAGCCGATCCCAAACTGCTGATGCGAGAGTTCCCAAAATCCTTGGGGAACGTAGCGTACAAGTGGTACAGAACGTTGGAAGCCGGATCTGTGAAGACCTGGGATGACATGGTCTAAAAGTTCTACCCCAAGTTCTTCCAGATGGAAGAAAAGGTGACAATGATCCACCTCTCGCGGATGTATCAAAAGCGCGAGGAGGACGGTATAACTTTCATCAAGAAGTTCAGGGCGAAGTCCTTGGAATGCAAAGATCCGATGCTCGAAAGTCGGCTCGTAGAGATATGCCTGTAGTGCATGCGAGATGAATACAAAGGTGGCTGCGAAGCTAGCAGAATACAACATCAGGCAGATATGCTCCACCCCCTATTACTCGAAAGGGAACGGGCAAGCTGAAGCGACCAACAAAACGCTGTTGAGGATCTTGAGCAAGATGGTCGCAGATGACCACAATAAGTGGGCTGATTCTTTAATCATAGCCTTGTGGGTTTATCGGACTTCTCCAAGGACACCCACAGGGGTCTCACCGTTCCTCCTATGCTATGGGGCTGAGGCTGTGGTACCTGCGGAGGTGAAAGTTAATTCGGCAAGATTGGCCTTCTACGCATTGTATGACAATCAACGCGATCATGACTTAGTCTTGCTGGAAGAAAAGCGAGAACAAGCTAAAAGGACCAACAAGCGGTATCAAGAAAGGATCGCTCGTGCATACAACAAAACAGTCCAGCGTAGAGATTTCGCAGTTGGAGATTTGGTCCTGCGCGCATCTGACCATTGCATGCGAGAGGCGGCTCACCCAAAATTCGCAGCCAATTGGGAAGGACCCTTTGAAGTCACAGAGGTCTTTGACAGTGGCTACTGCAGCATACGAAGGTTGCACGGAACGACCTCAACCCCAAGCTCAGTCAACATGCGCTGGATTAAGAAGTACTATCCCTGACTTCTCTCAGTTTATGCGTTTTATTACAACGTTGCCTTATGCTACGTATAGCTATGATTTGCGCATCGTCTCTCCCATATGAGAGAACTGTAATCTCGTTTCTCCCACATGAGAGCTCTATAATAAAAGACTTCTCCCAAATGAGAAGAACTTTACACTTCTAGCCGTTTATATTACTTTATTTAGTTTATTATTACTATTAGCAAAAGCCTATCTGTCACGATAGCAACCTACTCAAATGCGATCTTAATCGATCTTCTAAGCCTATCTGTCACGATAGCAGCCTATTCAAATGCGATCTTAATCGATCTTCTACGCCTATCTGTCACGATAGCAGCCTATGCAAATGCGATCTTAATTGATCTTCTAAGCCTATCTGTCACAATAGCAGCCTATGCAAATGCGATCTTAATTGATCTTCTAAGCCTATCTGTCATGATAGCAGCCTATGCAAATGCGATCTTAATTGATCTTCTAAGCCTATCTGTCACGATAGCAGCCTATGCAAATGCGATCTTAATTGATCTTCTAAGCCTATCTGTCACGATAGCAGCCTATGCAAATGCGATCTTAATTGATCCTCTAAGCCTATCTGTCACGATAGCAGCCTATGCAAATGCGATCTCAATTGATCTTCTAAGCCTATCTGCCACGATAGCAGCTCATGTGAAAACAATCTTAAGTGATCTTTTAAGCCTATCTGTTGTGATAGCAACATTATGTAACATGATCTTAGATAATCTTTCAAGCCTATCTGTCGCGATAGTAGCACTGTGCGAATGCGATTTGAAAATCGTTGTTAAGTCTATCTATTGTGATAGCAACATTATGCAAAATGATCTTAAGTGATCTACAAAGGTCTATCTGATGAGATAGCACCTGCATTTTAATCTGGGGCAAAATCACAAGCCTATCTGCCAAGATAGCAAAGCTGCGTGAACATGATCTCGAACGATCTAACAACATATCTGCGAATTTATACGGCAGATAGCAAATACGAAGTGTGTATATAGCATTACACAAGGCGAAATCTGCCGATACGCATGCGAAATTGTAATTTGTTGTAACAAAACAGCAAATCGTACAAAGCAATTTATCATTATGAGTCAAAAGGACTTGCAATTTATCTGTCTAGATAACAGCTTACAAGTGAAAAAGATCAAATTTAACTACGCAGCCAACACGGCTTACAATGCATTCGAAAAGTAACTTACAAGCACGAAGTTAAACATCGCGGGAATCCTGACTGAAAAAGGATGAACCTAACGGTCCTAACACCAGCTATGCGATGCACAGATCTGCGGCCAAAGATCTGTAGCAAGTAGGATGCTTCTGCGAAGAGATCAACTCGCCATTCGCTACATCCCTAGCAGCAAGATCTGGGTGATGCTACGTCCAAGATCTCAGGATCTGACAAGGCCCCTGTCTGATCAAGATATGTACCAGAGGAACCACCTGTTCCGGCGTATGCAGTCGTGCAAAACAGGGGAAGCAGTCATTCCTCTGGTACTAGGCTCCTTGTCCTGATAGACAAGGGCATTGGCTCGCACTTGCATTCATCTCATGATAGAGCTTCATAGCTTCTTCAACCTTTTGCTTTTGCTGCTCTACCTTCTGCTTCTCAGCTGCGAGGTTTTGGTGGCCGAGTTTCAAAGTTATGGCTGCGCGAATCAGGGTAACTCTTTTCATAATAAACTTGAAACCCAGCATGCCTTGAACTTTGGCGAGAAGATTTTGGCACATGCCAAAAAGCAATTCGGCACTCTGAGGAGAAATGGTCGCAGGCGTGGCCGCAGACAGCTGCTCCAAAATCCAAATGGCCTCGGTAAGAAACAGCCTCCTGTCAAAAGGCCCTATCTCCAGGGATCTCGCAAATGATTGGGGGTAGGCGAGGCGCATCCGAGCTAGCCAGTCCACATCGGCTTGCTTCAAACCTAAAGCAATGTCAAAGCCAAGTTATGCTCTTAAACTCGCAAATGAATAATGCGGGGTGCAAACAGCAAACCACGACTTACCAGTCCCTTCAAGGATCTCACGAAGAGAAGGAATGCGTGTTGCTGGAGTGATTGAAGACTGTCCTCGCTCCATTGCCCTTCTATCAGCTGCGAGCTCTAATTCCTCATAGTTGGGAGGAAGAGTATAAGCCGCACCAGCTGCGACCACAGCCCCGACCTGCGAGCCCCAAAAGCTCCACGCAGGAAGAGGTGCCGCTGACTCAGTCATTGCTGGAGGCGTAGTAACAGCCGAAGTTGCTTGGCGAGGGACACTCTCAGATGCGGTAGCATCAACAGCACTTGTCCTCACTTCCTCAGCACGGGCATGGACATCTTCCTCCATTAAAACAGCGTCAGCCTCCGCATCATCAGAAAGTTCGATGACGTCCTCAAAAGGCTCTCCTACGTATTCAGCAGCTGCGACGGGCTTCTCGGTATGAGAACTCGGCACTGGGACATAGGACTCAGAAGGTCGACTTCTTTGCTCCAGCACAAGTTCATCAGCATCGCCTGCGATACAAAATGCGAGGGTATGAGGTAACTCGTATTGTACGTTATTTTACTATCTTTGCTAAAGCTAAGAGCAAGCACCTCCACGCGGAGGTGGGATTGCAGTATCTTCGTCATACACTAAAGACGTGGAACCATGCCCTATTAGTGTGTCCTCATTAAGCATGTCTTTAAAATGAGCGTGACCTGGGGCGCGAAGAAACTAGTCATGATTATGCTTTGAGTTGCTAATCTTAGTTCACGCATATCGATCAAGTGATTACCCGAGGGTTCACCGCACTTGCCTACTAGCCAACGGCGAATGTCAGCTTTTGACACACCATGCTTTAATGCATCAACAATGACATCTCGATAAGTTACTGCGAGATTAAAAATCTCACCTTTATTGCCGCCTGCGATTTCTTCAAAATCTGCTTGGGCTTGCTCCAAAGCTGCTGCATCCTCTTCTGGAGCCACATCCTCATCCTCAGCTCGAGGAGCCACCTCTTCGGGAAGAACATCTTCCTCATCAGTTGGACGCACTAAGTCGTCAACATGCTGTTCTTCGAGGCTCCTCTTCCTCACACGCTCGAGCTCCTCCTCTTCTCGCTTTCTTCTCCTTTCAGCAGCTTCCGCAGCTGTCTTCCTGGACTCGGAAAGAACGTCCTCGCTTATGGGTTCGTCAGAAATGCCAGAATGAGCACCTCTCTTCTGTCTCTTGGCTAAAAGACCACTGATGGTCTCATCATCATCATCATCATCTGCGAAGGAATGATTGGTTCAAAATCAGTTTGAAAAAGAGTTATGATAATGAGAAGGGAAACGCGACGGAGTACCTCCTGATTCTTCCTCATGTATCACATTTGCTCTTTCTTCTTCTTCTTCATCTCCTTCTCCTGGTTCCCGCCTCTCCTCTTCTTCCTCCTGGCCGAATGGAATGAAGGTCTCTACTGCGAGCTCCTTCCGCGCTTTACTAGGCATACGACCTTTGCCCTTTTCCTTGGCAGAAAGGGACCTCGCAGGAGGAGAAGTTGGAGCGCTTTTAGGGGAAGAAATTGTAATTCCCCTTTGCCTGGGTCTCTTCGCTCTTGGCGCGGCAGTCGCTGGAGGAGACGGATCTTCTTTGGGCGGAGACGAGGCCGGAGCATTGTCTATCAGCGAGTCAGCAAAAGCATTCATGACCTCGCGAATCCTGGTTTCGACCTCAGGGTCCATCCTCGATGCTAGCAGGAACGACTGTCCTTGTCTTCTTGTGGTAACAATAGTGTTAATCAGCGATTTGGAACGATCGCCAGATGCGAATCTCCGCACATGGCACTATAGCAAGCAGTGTAGAATAAAGATGTCAATATGAGAAAATCAAGAAGTGCTGTTAACGCATGCAAAAGAAGTTGCTTACCTTAGCAAAAGTCTCGCTATATCTGATGACATGCGAGTCGCCTTTCTTAACTGCGGCGATCTTTTCATCCAGAATAACGGCAGGGCACAAATGGTTCTCATGATCCAACAATGAGTAGCAACCATATTCAGACTCGTCCAGACTGCAGTTGGGGCAAAACGGAAAAGAGTTTCTTTTGATCACAGGAGCTCTGCTTGGCTGAGGGGCTGACTGCGTCTCAAATCTTGTCTGCTGGGCATGCCAGTATGCGAGCCAGTTCTTAGAACAACCACCTTCGCGGTTACCCGCACGTTGCTCAAAGGGAAGGTTGCTCATGAAGACCGTTTTGCACTCCTTTGTCAACAAACGCTTATAGCAGCCTCTGATAATAGACTGTGGCCAGATTGATGGTGCCACTGCATCAAAGCCGAACTGGGGAGAAACGCGAGTGGGATCAACATCCACGGGAATCCTCTCATACCTCGGCGCGAGCTCACGAATATGCTCTGCGAGAGCAGGAAGGGAACCTCGCAGGCACCAGCAAAAGAATTCGCGATAGCGCTCATGGAAATGCGATCCCTCTTCGAAGAGGAGCTCTTCTGAGAAGACAACACCCTTGGAAGGGTACAGCTTTGGAAACCATCGCACGTTTTCAATACGCATGGCATAGGTCCTGGCTATGAAATCTCGCCGATTGTCTCATATCAGACTCCAAACGCACTTGGTATTGTTCGTCCCGAACCACCTTGCAGCTCTGCCGCTGTTACGCTCCTCCACCGCGCCTGGGGGACACCACTTGTTGGGCTTAGAAGCAGTTGGGGCATAGGAAGGCCATCGCTCAAAGACCCACATCGTCAAGAAGGCAATGTTGACGAAGGTCAGTATGTCGAGGCGGCCGCGCGATTCTTTCATGGCCACAACCAACTGATCCAGTCTGTAGTATAGCGTGCCCAAGACCAAGGGCCCGAGCGCGACTTTCTAGCCAAGGGCCAGTTTCACAGCAAGCGGCAGAACGTGATAGAAAACCCCATCGTGCGGGTGACCATCGATTAAGTACCTCGACAGCCAGGCACAGAGGAAGGCACAAAGGGTCAGGTGATAGCCTTTACCCTCCACGTAATTCTTGGCCTCTGGGTCTTGACTCAGAAGCTTCTTGGTAATGCTGCTGTTCGCGTAGTCACGAAAGAAGTACTGCACCCATTTGTTCCAAGTATTCTTCGCAGACGTGTCAACCAGTTGCCAGTCAGGAAGGGCGTTGGTAGTGGTCCACCGGGTGGAGATTTTCTTTACCTCTGACAAGCACTCCTCCATCTGCGTGTACAAAGCAATCTCCGCATCCGTCCTCAAAGGACTCAAAGGGTCCACTTCACCCATGGGAGATAGATCATACAGCATGTGTACATCCTCGAGCGTAGGGGCAGCCTCGAACTCAGCAAAGTGAAAAGTGTGAGCCGCAGGCGAGTAGCGAGAAAGAAGGTTTAGAAGCATGGACTGGTCCAGCTTCACGGCAGCACCCTTCATAGCACGAACGGCGAATTATACGCCGGCCTCGTTGAGAGTCACAGCATGATCGGTCAACACATGGTCAATCCACTCATCCATGTAGTCCAATTTCTGGACAAAAGCTTGGGTGGAAATCGCAGCATACGGGAAGTACCCATTTTCGATTCCCAATCAAACCACGTACTCGGAGCCAATCAACTCAAGCAAGGCTGAGTTAACTGGAGGAGTCAATGTTAGCAATCCCTCATTGGGGACAGAAGCAGGCAGTTTCTTTGCCTTAACCCTCGCGTGGTAGAAGTCTTTGCCACCCAGATAGGGGGCTTTTCGCCATAGAGCTCGTGGAAGATCAGGTATTTCTTCGTCCTCCTTGGCGGGTCTAGTTCCTTTTGTCTTGGCCATTCGTGCGGAAGAGCAAGAAAAAAGGGGGGAGAAATATGCACACTTCAGTTTGAATTCTGAGATTCAAGATCTATGGGAAGAAAGATGAACAGTTTCTGGTATCAATTTCAGAAATTAGAGGATTGCATTATCAGGGATTTCAAAACCCCACATTCAAGGTCCTTATCATTGAAGGATTAAATCAAAATTGGGTTCAAAGATTGGAGCTTCTTCACAAGTTTCAACAGATAATATGTCATGGGTTTGCAGATCCAACACAGTTCAAAGCATACATCGGTATGTTAAACGAAATTAAACAAGGCCAACCTTGTTTTGGTAAAGCTTGCTTGGATGCGCACAGTTGAAGAAGACGATTGACAAGAGTGAACTGGTGATTGATTATCTGAATCTGATCTCGAAGACTTCCGGGTATCATTCACTTTAAGAGAAAGAAGTGATGCTTTGCAACAATAGAGAGTACAAAGTATTTATCCAAAAACAATGAAGGGTTGCGTCCTTTCAGTAGTCGAATCGCAACCGTCACCGTCGAATCGCGCAATCACAGGACGAGCTGACGTCACGCCTAAAACCCTAAAGTCCAGACGGCACGACTCTAGGGGTTTTAGGTGATAATGGCACGCACGGAGGCTGAATTTACTCATGTTTGAATTGGTGCGTGGCGACGACGCGTATGTTGGTTTTCGCGCATGGAAGTCTATGCAGCTATGATTCTTCACGCGCAGAAAGGGGGCTAATGTAGATAGTGCTTTCTGAGCTGACAGATCTTAGCCACGTGGCAACCATCTAGCACACCATATTGTGCTCCACACACACTGGATCACCAGCCGCGCTGATCCATGTGGGGGATGCGAGACAGAGCCCTCGCATACCACTGCACGGGACTTGTAGGGACTTAGTGGTTTGGAGGCTAGAGTAAGTCCTGTCGCGTGCGAGCCAAGCCCGCACGCGACCTTTAGTAACTGCTTTTGAGAGATTTATGGCACGAGCTCCATAAACCCGGTCAATCCGGTCAAACCCGGTCAACCTCATAACGGTTCCGGTATTCGCGCATAACGTGCTGTAACGGTCCCTATATATAAGGACGAACGTGCCGTTGTGGTTAAGCTAATTAAGCCGCCATTGATGGGCGCATTAACCACACTGCAACGGTCACATTCTCCGTTATATATAGGACGTTAACCTTTCCATACAAAGGAGAACACACTAGCCATACGCGGAAGCTCTGCCAAACCTCTGTCTCTCTCTCAGACATTACTATTTCCTTGCTCTCTCCCTACACACAACCCAACTCTTCATGTGCTATCTCTGATCCTCTACTTACGGTGTACACGGAGGTCTCCTCGCCGGAATCTCTTGTGCACAGAAGCCAAACTCTTTGACCACTTCATCAAAACGTCGATTCCAACTCCTAGAAGCTTGCTTCAATCCATAAATGGACCGTTGCAGCTTACAGACTTTGTTGGCTTGCTTTGGATCCTCAAAACCCTCCGGCTGTATCATATACACGTCCTCGAGGAGATTCCCATAAAGGAATGCTATTTTGACATCCATCTGCCAAATCTCATAGTCGTGGTATGCTGCAATCGCAAGTAGGATTCGGATGGATTTGGTCATAGCGACTGGTGAAAAGGTTTCATCATAGTCAATACCATGAATCTGCCTGAATCCTTTAGCCACCAATCGTCCCTTATAGGTAATCACATTACCATCCATGTCGATCTTCTTCTTGAAGACCCACTTGAACCCTATGGGCCGCGCCCCATCGGGTGGTTCCACCAATGTCCATACTTTGTTGGTATACATGGATTCCATCTCGGATCTCATGGCTTCCAGCCACTTCTGAGAGTCTGGACCACTCATGGCCTCCTCGTAGGTAGTAGGCTCATCATCTATGAGCATCGTGTCATCGGAATCGGTTACGAGAAGTCCATACCTCTCGGGTTCCTGGCGCACTCTACTAGATCTACGAAGCTCTTGTGTTACCTGAACAGGTGGCTCCACAACTGTTTGTGGTTCCTGTTCATGTTCCATAATCGGTTCAGTGATTTGTGGTTCTTGAACTTCTTCAAGTTCTACATTCCTCCCACTTGCTTCTTTAGAGACAAATTCTCTTTCTAGAAACACGCCGGTCCGAGCAACAAACACTTTGTTCTCGGTTGGATTGTAGAAGTAGTATCCCTTAGTTTCCTTAGGGTACCCCACAAACTTACACTTATCCGATTTAGGCCCTAGCTTGTCTGATTGTAAACGTTTTACATAGACATCGCAGCCCCAAATCCTCATGAACGACAGTGTGGGACGCTTCCCACTCCACATCTCATATGGTGTTTTCATGACTGATTTGGATGGAACACGGTTAATGGTGAAAGCTGCACTTAATAGAGCGTAGCCCCAAAATGACAATGGAAGGTCGGTTTGACACATCATAGATCGAACCATATCCAATAGGGTTCGATTCCTCCTCTCGGACACGCCATTCCATTGTGGCGTTCCGGGTGGAGTGAGTTGGGACACGATCCCACACTCTCTAAGATAGTCGTCAAACTCTTGGCTCAAGTATTCTCCTCTACGATCCGATCGTAGAGCCTTGATACTTTTACCAAGTTGCTTTTCTACTTCATTCTTGAATTCTTTGAACACTTCAAAGGATTCGGATTTTGCCCTCATAAGGTACACAAATCCATATCTACTGTAATCATCAGTAAATGTAATGAAGTAGACATAACCACCCCTGGAAGGCGTGGCAAATGGCCCACACACATCAGTATGTATGAGTGCCAATTGCTCACTAGTCCTCTCACCTTTCTTATTGAAAGGGGACTTTGTCATTTTTCCCAATAAACAAGCCTCACATGTCTCATATGATTCAAAATCAAATGAGTCTAGTAGTCCATCCTTATGGAGTTTAGATACACATTTCTCATTTATGTGGCCTAAACGACAGTGCCATAAATAAGCAGGATTTAAATCATTTATTTTAATCCGCTTGGTATTAATGTTGTAGACAGGATTGCTTAGATCAAGGACATAAAGTCCATTAAATAATTGCGCACTAAAGTAGTGAATATTATTTAAATAAAAGGAACAACAATTGTTCTTTATTGAAATAATAAAACTATCCTTGTCCAAACAAGAAATAGAAATAATGTTTCTGCTCATAGCAGGCACAAAATAGCAATTATTTCATTCTAAAACTAATCCTGAAGGCAGAGATAGCTCGCACACGCCTATGGCCAACGCAGCAACCTTTGCTCCATTCCCAACGCGTAGATCTACCTCTCCTTTAGCCAATATTTTACTTCTCTTTAGATCCTGCATATGTCGACAAATATGAGATCCACATCCAGTATCTAATACCCATGATGTAGAGACAGTTAAATTGACATCTACAACAAAAATACCTGGTGGTGGTGAAATCACTATTCCAAGCCTCTTGTCCTCCAGATATTTTGGGCAGTTCCTCCTCCAGTGTCCAGGCTGACTGCAGTAGTGACACTCACCCTTAGTCACGGCCTTGGCAATGCCACCAACAGGCTTAAGGGCCGGTTCCTTGGACTTGGCAACTGACTTGCCTTTGCCCTTGGAGGAAGAGGCAAACCTTTTGCCCTTTCCTTTCTGCACCATCATTATGGCCTTGCCCTTACCCTTTTTGATGCTCTGTTCAGCCGTCCTCAACATTTTGAGCAAATCTGGCAGTGGTTTAACGATCTCGTTCATGTTATAGTTCATAATGAACTGTCCATAACTCTCGGGCAACGATTGCAACACGAGATCGGTTGCCAACTCTTGGCCGACCGGGAACCCTAGTCGGGTGAGATTCTCCAAGTACCTGATCATTCGGAGTACATGGGGTCCCACCGGGTTCCCTTCTGCCAGATGACATTTGAACAGGGCCTTTGAGACCTCATACCTCTCTACCCTCGCCTGCTCTTGGAAGATCTGCTTTAGATGTTCGATCATATCGACAGCATTCATGTTTTCGTGTTGCTTCTGAAGCTCAGAAGTCATGGTGCAAAGCATAAGGCAGGCCGCATCATTAGCGTCATCAACACGCTTTTGATACGCCTTTAAGGAAGCAGGTGTTTGGTTCTCTGGACCTTCTGGAACATGCTCCTCTATTGCGTACAGTTTCTTCTCTTGCTTGAAAACAATTCTCAAGTTTCTGTACCAATCAAGAAAGTTGGTTCCAGAGAGCTTGTCCTTCTCAAGGACAGATCGTAGGGAATGTTGTGAACTCGATGAGTTGTTTGCCATTTGGAATTCTACAAAAAAGAAAATACGCAAGTTTTAGTATTTGAGAATTTCTGACTATATTTAATAATGGCTAGTTTATTAAATATAGCTCCCACTATTTTTCTACGGATTAATAACCCTCAAGATATTAATGCAAAAAATATCCTTATATTTTCTAGTGGGCCAAGATCCATCTTTCATCTCCTTATGAGCTTGCTTTGGCAAGTCACCCATAATTTGACTACTTTAGGTAGGAACAATTCCAATTGCATCCCATATGCAACTCTTGGTTCAATCGGGTAAATAACTCCTTATTTATCCATCCATATGAATAATCCCAATTGATTGCCTCTAGGTTTCTTAATCAAATTAATAGCCTAGTTGTGTTCAACCTCTTATCTAAACAATTGCACATTGTTACGTGCCATCGCATTCCATCATTATGAACCAAATCGCCATGCTTTGGCACGCACGAACTTGATAAATAATGATGATAATGAGTGTTTAAATAACGAGAAGGCAAGAACACAATATTTGAATTTTGAGGGATTTTTAAATTCAATTCTTAATTGTTTTGTTGATCAATATCAACTAATCTATCTATTTGAGTTTGGGCACAACTCCAAATAATAGATCCGGGTGTTCTAGTTATCTTATTATCCTAATTGCATGCACCATCCATACACCAACCACACAAATAATAAGACAATAAATAAACAACGACAAGACATAAATTAAACGTGATGTGGATATGGCCTTTTCTAGACTAAGATAATTCCAAGCCAATGGAATTATCTATGAACCCTAAAGCAAACACATCTCCATGCGTCTTGATCTTTTGGTCCATCCTTCATAGTCTCGTGGAATGCTCCATGCTCCATGCTCCATCCTTTTGTGGCTTCTTTGGCTTTGGGCTTCTTTTCTCCAATCTTGGCTAACAATCTACTTTATCTAGCACTAGCTAATATCTATACTAAATAAAATAAATCTCACAAGTTGAGAGAAAAAAAAAATGGCACGCACGCCATAAAACCCTAATTAATTATTACAATTAATTGATCAGCTCGCAGGCCGTAAAACCAAACCACAAAATTAAACATCCACATCAAACCACATCCTAAGGCCATATCCAATCACCATGCAATTTGCACATAAACAGTTAAAATCCAATTTTAACGCGCTTGGTCAATTTTAATTGATTGTAGGATTTCTAGGGTTAAAACGGTCCATGGGCCCAAACAATCAAATTGCCCGGGCCCAACAAAGTGAACCACAAGGCCCTAGGGCCGGGCCGGCCCAAAACCCGCAAGCCTAGGCCGCGGGTTAGGGCCGCCCGGCCCCTAGGGCGGTCAATCTTGGGCGGCAAGCAAGGGGGCGGTCCCTAAGGGGGCCGAACCTCCTTATGGGAGTTGTTTCCAAAACAACTCCCTTGCTTGGTGCCCAAGTTTGGTTGTTTCCTTGTTTTGGGAGAACTCCTTCTTCCCCAAGGATGCCCAAACCCTAGATCTAAGATCCTAAAATTTCTCAAACTCACCAATTCATGCATCCAATGCAAAAATTGGATCTTGTTATGATTAATTATTGACAAATTGCATCCCATGCTTGATTTGTCTTTGTTTTACGCGATAAACAATCAAATTAAGGTGTAAAACAACTAAAACGTAACACATAAACCACGTTTATGTTCTATGACCCCTGGCTCTGATACCACTGTAGGGTTTTGATTCATGGATCGCACAACGGAAGCATAATCAAACATAAACCATGCAAAACCCTCCAAGGATCACAATTCTAGAGACATAACGATAGTAAAGGTTAGAAATCATAAACACACATTTGGGTTCTCCTTGATGACTTCAAACGCGAATAATGTCACGTTCTCTATAGTTGATCCACGCCTAGAGTTGATACTAGATCTCCCAAACTCCTTGGTGCTAGCCCGGAATAGGAAGAGGAAGAAGAAATCACGCAAAACGAGACCCAAAAGAGGGTCTCAGCCTCTTTTGGCCAACGGGGACGAGGGCGGCGGCAAGGGGCGGCGCCGGGCCCTCCTTGTTGCTTGATCTCTCTCCTTTGTTCTCTCCCACTCTTGTTATGTTCACTAATGAGCATAAGTTGTGGTAAGGAAGGAAGGAGGGTCCTTTATATAGTCCAACAACTCCTTATTAACTACCTAAAGGACTTATTCTAGTCCAACTAGAATTCAATTTAGTCCCTTCCTTTAAAATTAGTCCCTACTAAGTTTGCAAGGGTTTGCAAAGTGATCCTTCTAATTAATTAATCCGATTAATTAATTCCCAAATCTAGTTCAACTCTATATAGCGTGTGACCCCATGAGTTCTATCTAGTTGGTAGCAACTATTTGCTAATATGGAGCGGTCTCTAGCAAAACATCCATTCTAGCCAACTAATAGAATAGTCATCTTGACAACCTTTGTACAAGTAATTGTCTCATCCCTTTGTCTCCATATCCGGATTGGACACGAGACATACAAGTCACACTCGTATATCCAATCCATAGTTTCTCGATCCATGGGAATAGCCTTATTCGTGCAAATAACATCAATATCCCATATTGATTTATTTGAGTCTGGCCAGACATTCTATAAGCACTATCCCTCGAGTGGCCTAGGATATTTGCTCCCGTTATGTGGGAGGGACAAATCCTCTCTACGTCCACTACGATCTCTAAGCTTGCTTCTCATTGTATCCAGTACACGCCTTTATAACTACCCAGTTACGGTGTAGCGTTTAACGCTACCAAGATCACAATGATCCACAACTAGAATATCTAGTGACTTCAAGTCTAAGGATGACAATACCATTGCACCGCGAGAAGCGCTTGTGACTCAGCATAACATGTATGTATCCTTCTCGGAGATGGGTCAATCCAGTGCAACATTCCGTAATGCACACCTATGTGTTGGATCGTGATATCTCCATATCAATCCAACCCCATACTAGTCTATAGATGATTGTCCCATTTAATCATTATACTCGACTAGGGATATTTAAGATAAACAACACAATTGTAAATCTAAGGACTTCATTATATTAAATATCCAGTAAATAATAAATGAATTTTCTAGCCATATACAAATTCATACTAAACTAGATTGCCTCTAGGGCATCTATTCCAACAGAATAGAGTATGGCAACTTCTGCAACTTTTGCTAAAAGAGTGGTTTCAAAGATATTTGTAAAGTGAAGCAAGTATTTCAAGGCCTTGAAATGAGTTTAAAGTCCTTGGAATCAAAACAGAAAGTGAATTGAAATCTGATAGTTTTCAAGGCCTTGAAATGAGTTTCAAGACCTTGAACTGAAACGTGTTTTGAGCAGTTTATGAGCTAAGTAAAAAAGCATCAAAGTAAATGCAAGAGACGCAATGATTTATAAAGTTCATTCCACTTGGACATATGTCTCTACCTCAGGGACTTGATCCCCGCAGGATTTTTAAATCAATTCTGATTAATCAAAAGCTACGCCCTAAATCTAAAGAATAGAGAGATTCCTTACTCTGTTACAGCTTGTGGTTCTCACTAACCTATCTAGTACCTGCTCTAGCTAAATGATTAACTAAGAATTTGCTATTTTTCACCTTGAACAATCCACGATGATAAGAACTTGAAGTAATATCTAAATGATATACAAATCAAGATCATAAGAGAAGAACAATGAGTACTAAGTCTTCAGTGAAAATGTAGTGTTCTTCAGAAGATTGGATTGAGTGATGTAGATCTGCTTCGTGGTTGCTTGTCAATCATCTGTAGTGTATGAATGTCTCTTTGTATTGCTCTGAGTTTTGTATTGAAATTCTTCAGTAATTCGAACCTTTAAGAAGCCTATTTGGATTGAAGATCTTCAGAATCTTCTCAACGAACTTTCCTAAAAAATAGCTTCACATCTTGACTCTTCTAACAGTTTCCTCCAATGGCTAGTTTCTCAGTATCTTCGAGGATATTGTCTTGAATGTTTTTAGGAGTAAGTGAGGAAGGTCAAGATCATATTTAAGCCAGCACAGAATCAAATCATTCGCCTCGGTTTCCTTCTCTGCAGTATCCAGTTTAGAAACTAATCTGCAATGCTTGTTTCAAACCCTTGAAATCAGTTTCAAGGCCCTGTTTCAAGCCTTTGAAACAGGCTGAACTTATAGTAATGTTATAGGTTAATGATGAGACAATATTGGAACTCCAACAGTTGGTTCAGTTTTTATAAGTTCAATCATCTGTCTTGCATCATGATAACAATCATACAAAGGATATAAACAATCATATTTTTGCAAAACATTGTAGCAAATCTACCACTATAAATATCCCTAATAACATAGATCAGTATGTATACAGAGAAACTCTACCTAGAGTAACATGTACTCACTGACTATGTGCTCTCTCAAGAAGACCTCAGTTCTTGGTATCTCTTCCTAGTGTATTCACAAGTGAAGTCGGACTTTAAAATATGGTTGTATACAAGGCATCAATTTCATATGCTTGGATGCTAAAATATTAGATTGTCAAATATTTAGTAGAACGAAATGACTTGCTATGAAGCAATTATAAATAAGTCAAAACATTTAACTAAATTTCATATTGCATCATTATTTCCCACACAAGAGACGTGACCAAATTAGTGGTGGACTACGAATAAAATGCTCGTGACAAATTTTTGAATCAATTTGGACATTATATCCTGCCAATACCAAAGTAGCATATTTACAATGAAACCAAACTACGTGCTTCAAAATATTGAAGTGCCCAAGAACTATAAAGCATAGGCTTTTTATAACTGCGAGCAATTTAAAAAAGTTGCATAGATCCCCATGTAGTAGAAATGTCCAATGAAATATAAGAGCAATATAGAGCAAACAATTGAGGGGGATATGAATACATAAATAGAATCGTATGGTCTCTCAATTTCAGCTATAGGAATTTTTGAATGTGTATTTTATTTAAGAACTAATGGTGATGATAGCGTCAATAGAGAGGGAAAAGGTGACATAAATATTCATGTGAGGAAGTGAATAAAGAGAAAAAGGGTCCTAAAACAATATGAAGTAAGAGCTACGTAAACACGTAGCAGATTCCATGGATTAGCAGGTTTACCAAAGCTCTGTGTAGTCATAAACACTCGGTGGAAAAGAGCGATGCAGTCCCCGTAACCACAATCATAGATTTTGGAGACTACGGAATAAAAAAAATAAACAAATGTAAATTGTTATAATATGAATTAGTTGCAATTACCAAAATATCTGAATCAATAGATCAACTGATCAAGATGGAAAATAATATGTATTAAAAATATCACAAAAGTATGATAATCAACGGTGAAAGGGACTAAACTATTGATTTAATAGATACATGTTGCTTTTCAACGACACCGCACCAATATACTGTTTAAGATATAGATTTGTGGTTTCTAGCAGACAAGAAATATGTATCTAATAGTATAACACCAACAAATAATTCCCTTCAAATTTCCTTATTAAAATTTGAAATTCAAATCGTATATGCATGCAGATCCATAAAGTGTAAACCTAAGAGACATGCGATGGTACTTTAAAACTCATTCCATTTTCATCAGTTATACTTCATTGAGCAACAAAGGTTGCTAAACAAGTTCATCTAAGATTTATGTTTAGCAGAATTTCTCTTTATCTGAATGATTGCAATTCCAAATTCAGGTTTAATCACTGTTATCAGACATTATCAACCATTAATAGACTTTGTAATGGGATCTTAAAAAGACAAAATATAAATAATCTAAGGCACTACGACAAAAATACTCGATATACCTCTATATTAGGAAATCTAACCATAGATGAAAATAAGTATTGATGAAGCAGTAGAAAATTATTTTCATGTATACTTTCCATATGCACTAAACTCCAAATAGAAGATAGCTATCGTTCTTCTCATTTTAACTAATTATGCCAATCATACATTTTCATGTACATAAATTGTGTGAACATGTATATATGTGTATATGTATATATATACATATATATATATATATATATTATTCAATTATTTTAGAACCGCAACACATGTTACAAAGAGTACTAACACTTGAGGCCCGAAAGACATGAAAACACGCTATCCGTTTTTATGTGTACAACTTGAGTCCGGATTCTCTATAGCACTTTTCCTATAGAAATTTGGTAGCACTTTTGTTACGATCTCGACAGATCATCACGAAGAAATCCAACGGATTTGAACTCACCGTTGGTTTGCAAATCATGTGTTTCAGTGACAACTCCATGAATTTGCAAACAACCAGTGAGTTCAAATCCGTTGGATTTCTTCTTGATGATGTGTCGTGATCGTAACAAAAGTGCTATCAAAGTGTTATAGGAAAAGTGCTATAGATAATCCAGACTCGTCCAACTTACCTCAAATTACGGTCCCAAATGTGTCTTCTTACCATAGAAGCTACTGAATTTTTTTTCTTTACTTCCATCAATATCCTATTTTAAATTCCTACTTATTCACTTTCCAAGACATGTACCACAAAAGACAAGGGAAAATTTTACAAAACTACCAAGCCATTAGTGTTTCCTTAATACACTAAAGATTGGATGGAGGGAGTAAGCTGTGATAAAAACCAAGTCAACTTTCCTTAAAGATGTTGACACGGATGGTATAAAATACCATACCACCTAGGAACCTTCTAATCCTTGTTAAGTAGTCATTGAGAAGGGTGATAACTTAGTCAAGTTTTAAAATTAGTTTTTGGCGAAGGCTTAAGAACATGTTGGAGAGTTCTAGAATGTTTTAGATAGGAAGGGTGCGGAACCATGCAATAAAGTAGGAAGTTATAGAGTTACAATTAATTAGAGTATCTAGATCCTTCCATGGAGGAGAAGGAAATTTATAAATAGATGAGAGCTCATTTGGAGCAAACCATCTCTCAAATAGTGTATATCTCATGTATTATCTCTCTAGAATAATAAGAGTTCTCTTCCTATGTATCACTCTTATACTCCAAGTATTTTGTTAGCTTCACATATCTCTAAGTTGTAGCTTCACATGCTCGAGTACTAAGTATGAATTAAAAATGGTTCAAAAGCCAAGGTCGAACATCGAATATTTTTCATAAGCAGAGCCGAAGCCTGTTATTTAAAGGGGGCTGAAACTCTTCCACTCGGATAGGGCTCTTTTACACCCATACATGTCTCGAATGTACATTTTCATGACAAGATCATCATTCTAAACAAACTTCATAAATTAAGGTAGATATAAAAAAATTCTACCTGTGTTAACTGCAATACAGCACACTAACTACAGAACTGCAAGTACATTGATAACAACCAAGTCAATCTACTAATAACATTTCAATCATAGTTACATTCAACCACAACAGGCGACTACTACCCTCGAAATAAGATGATCAAACAATAGATTTGGACTTGAAAATGACAATCTCTAGAACCCCATCGGACTTTAAAGTTGGAGAAGCGATTCTTGGGTCAACAAGGCCACGCAAGTTGAATAAGATGCTGAACGGTCCAGGCGGACTCATTTGTTGCACTTTCATCTCATAAGCATTCGATGAATCTTTCAGCAGCATCGCACCCAGAATTTCTACTCTTCCCTCCTTTTGGATATTGCATTGCAAACTACCTGCCATGACATATATTACAAGCGTTAAGACCATAACGATCTTTACAAAACGAGAAATAATAACTACTAATCACATCGCAATTTCACTACTCTTCATCTGATCTCTTTCTTTCTTTTTTGTCAAATCATCTGATCTCTGTAGAGGTAGTGATTTTAAGGTAAGGTAGATACATAAAGAGAAAATGCACTATCAATAAAACCAAAAAATACCAACAAAAATAGAGCCCACTCTGCTAACCAAGCCCAAATACATAGAGCTGTCAATCGGACTGGTTAATCGCGATCGAACAGGCCCTTAACGGCTAGGTTATTACTCAAACCGTATAGTTCCAAACCGGCATGGGACCAAGTTATTAGTGGTCGGACTAGTTATATGTATCCTTAGTGGGACCATACCAAAAATTGGTCATAACCAGCGGTTAACCGACACGTATAGGTTAACCACGGTTAACCGCTCGGTTAGCAGGTCTGATTGCAGTCTTTCCCAACAAGTTATAATATATATATATAATATAAAAATATATAATGAAACTATATTTTTAATTAAAGATAAAAATAGTGGTTTTTTAACTGTCCCGAACTGAACCGAGCCGGTTTAGGGGGTTACACCGGTTAACCATTAACCATTTTGACAACTCTACAAATACATTAAGGCCTCGCTTGGGTAAGGTACAAAATGATGGGGATAAGAGCTGTACTGGTATAAGCGGTAGGATATGGTTGTACTGGTATAAGACAAGATAAAATTGTACTGGTTCCGAGTGATTGGTTAGATCACGATATGAGATAGACTAAGTTGCAGGGAGATGCATTAACATGTTTGGGTAGTGCATGATAAGAGCTATGATATGTGTTTAAATCACCACATTACCTTGCTTGTTTAAAAGTTATTTTTTAAAATTATTTTGTCTTCCACGGTAGACTGTAAACAGCAAATAATATTACACACGCACATTTTGACATGTTAAATGAAAATATTAGAGTAGCGATAATTATAAATCTTAGCTCAAGATATCGTGATGTAAGTCTATTATTCCTTGCATCATATATATGCATATATATATATATATATTATACATATATCTATGTGTGTGTGTGTGTACATATATATTATTATGTATATACACATATACACATAATATATATGTATACATATGTATATATATATATGCATATGTATATATATGGGGAAAATTATGTGATACCAGAACACCCTCCTTATACCCTCCTCCCCTTATCTTACTTTATACCACCCCCTACGTGGTATAAGGTTGTACGCAAAAAATTGAGAATCGTACCTAAGGGATAAGAATCAGTTTTGTACCTGCTCCTTATCATGCACCCAAACACAGGATAAGGAGCATGAGTTACATTTTTATCCTTATTCCCCCTCCTTATACCTTACCCAAACGAGGACTTAAGGTTAAAGTCGTATAACCTCCTAAAAATGAAGAACAGTGAGAAAAGTGTTAGAGATATTACCATACTAGCATATTTTTGTTAGGAATTAGTCATTGACAATATTCTATTTCCTAGTTTAGATGTTACCTAGTTCAGTTTATTCCTTGTTGACCAAGTATTGGCTATCTATATATAGGCGTTTTTAATAGCTTACATTATAACGCAACATTCAATACTACCATTATTCTCATATTCTACATGGTATCAGAGCATCACGCTCCTGGTGACATGATACTCTTTCGCGTGCTCTGGCGGGCGGCGCCACTACTAGTCACCCGTCAGACCACCAATATCGTCTTTTTTCCCCAACACAGTGCCTCCGCTTTCACCTTGCCGATTCCAGGAGGCAAAGCCTAGCTCACCAGAACAACTAATTGACTCCAAACGTCGTTCATCTTGACGTCGGCCTCTTTCCCTGTGTCTCTTCTAACGCCGGCACAACCCGACATCTTTTTGCAGTGCCCCAGAAACTGATCTCTCTGCTCACGCAAAAATCGTGTTGCATTTTCAACTCCAGAACAGCCGTTGTTGAGGTCTAATTCAAAGGTTGTTTAGTCTCGTTTCTGGTCCAGGCCAGTCGCCGCTTTTCAGCTGCATTGTTCCGTCTTATTTGCTGCTTTTACTGGTCATTTCTAGGTCCGAATTAGATGCTGATCCTGTTGCGCTTTCTTGATCCTTTTTGGGTATTCTTCAGACAAGAAATTTAGCAGAGGAAGCAGTCAACCCCGGTGTGCAAGAACACACTGACCGTATGGCAGCATAACAGGGCACTACCAGTGCTTGGGCACTGCTTTGCATGATTTCGTCCCCTCCCTTGAGGAGGTTGCGAGTATCTTTTTCCTCTAGCCGAGTTTTTGTGTTTCTTTTATTATATATGTCATGCTCCATCTCATCTACTGGCCTGTTGCATTGAATGCTGATTCATATGCATTATCTCTAAATTCTTTGAGGACAATGAAGCATATAGTGTGGGGGTGGTTTAACTGTCTATTAGCTGATTTGTCTTGCATAGCCAGTTACATATAGAATGTTTTGATCTTATTGTGAGTCAGTGGTGTATGTTGAGTTTAGTTTTCTTCTTATATTGTAGTATTGTGTAGAGTAAATTTAAATACTATTTGCACTTTTAAAAAATTGAGTATACCCATCAAAAATTTATATTGTATTTTGTGGATTTTTTTCGTGTCTAAGCCTTGCATATAGAGTTAGGATATTATGGAAAATACAAAAAAATAGAAAAACAGAAAATCCCTTAAAAAAAATAGAAAATTGAAAATTAGAGAAAAGGACATTGAGAGAAGCTTAGATTTGGTTGATTAGTGAGATGTGGACACTTTAGGCATAGGGTGTGAATTTTGATCGAGAGTGACATTTCTAGTTCCCCCTATTAAGTATAGAGAGAATCTTATTACAGGAATGCCTACCAATTTTTAAACTAAAATGATTTTTTTAAAATCTAAAGCGTGTGCTGTTTTTCTCCTAAAAGAGTTGATCATGGTGTTTGCTAAATAAGTCGAACGTTCATGTTGTCCGTCTTTGGTAGTTGTCAGCCCGCCTCGTAGTGGCACACAGAACAACTGTGCGAAGATGTGTATTAGAACACTCAATGCTTTTTAGCTCTTACCTTGTAGGACCACTAGTACACCCTAATTGATCCTTCGATTCATTATTAGTCTCTTTGACCTCAGAAGACGACTCTTGGACTTCATCATATCATTATAATCACATTTATAGAGCGTCACGATGGAGCAATAATTGAAGGGTTTTAGTTGAGGGAGTCCTTCATTACATATTTGTTTGAGTTCGACATATCTCATATGCTTCATTTGATATTTACGAGGGGATGCGAGGGTAAGTGACTAGTCTTGCACACTACGGTGTGGCGGTGTCCCATGTCATTACATCATGGGCACGGTAGTGGAGAGTCTGAGTGTGTGACGTCTAAACCGCACAAAAAATTAGGTTGGTTGTACTTAATCGGTGGAATGTGCTAGGTACTCGAATTTTATCATTTCATCGGAGGTCTGGTTGGATTAGGCACATGACATGATATTCAATTTGCTACTTGAGAAGGGGGCGTGACTAAATTCTACTGTGTGGGTGTCGACATTTTACTACGGACATTTCATTGTGGCTTCGTGGCATTACGCGTTTCATGGAGTTAGGGGAGATGAAATATTATTGTGATACTTATTCACGACTTTGTTTATTTCCTTCCCCTGACATTATTACTACTGCTTGATTCTTTGAGGAGGATCACCCGTACATTTTTTTTGTATTATTGATGTTTCATTGAGAGAAAAAGAAAATAAAAAAAACACATAATAGAAAAAAAAAGAAGAGAGAAAAAAGGAGAGGAATTAAGTTAAAACAGTGTGCTTATTGGAAAACGAGAGGTGACAGTTCCTAGTTTCAGATTGAAGATAAAGATTGAATTTTGCGAATTGTTCTCCGCGATGGCCACATGATTGACATGATACCGGGGTCTAAGGGGATTTAGGGCCGGAGTCGGTGAGATTCGGGTTGTGGATTCCAATCATCATGGTGAGGGTGTGTGAGATATGGATTTGGTGAGCTTATGTGACGCTTAAGGATTTTTTTGCTTCATATAAGTTATATCCTTTTTTTCCTTAAGCCTCATCACATTTGACCAGCAGCGGAATAGGAGCTCGGACTGTAAATGTAACTTAATAGCGTAATACCCCGGTATTCTGGGGGGTATTTTTAATAGTTTAGTGAATATTTTGGGTCGATACTGAGATTTATAAAAGTAATTTCTTTTTATTAAATAGCATTTACATTATTCATATATATATATATATATTATATTTTGCTAGAAAAAAACAAAAACAAAACATACTTCTTTTTTTATTAAAAGTTTAGTAGTTAACTAAGCGTATTATTTATTAAATGTGGCATGTCGTGTAACATTTTATAGATGACCAACATGAAACTTTTAAGTTAATTTTACGTATCCGACCACTGCGAACCCCGTACTCCAGCCACACCCAAAAAAAATTCGGCATAGACTTAAAAACCGGACCGACCGGTTCGACCGGTGAACCGGTTGGGTAACCGATCCGGTTTAACCAATGGACTGTCCATGCAGAAAACCGGTCAAAACCTGCAGTTTTCACCGAACCGGTGAACCGGCCGATTCTGACCGGTTTTTTCGGTTTTTGCACACAGAAATTGAAATCCAAAACTATCTCTGTTTTGACATAAATGAGATTAGATTAGCAATTTCTGACAAATTCAACCCTAAATCATGCCTTCACCAAACCTCTCAGCCAGATATGCTCGTCCTCAACCTCAGCCTCTATCAATTCTCTCTGTTTTGGTGAATGAAGTGAGGAGTGCACCGTTGGCTAACATTGAAGATTTACAAATCATAATGGGTGAGAGAAGTGAGTAGTGGGTTTTAATATTGTGTAACAACATAGAGATAGGCGTAGAGGGAGAGAGGTGTGGTGAGAAGAGATGGAGGAGTAAAAACATGAGAGAGAGAGATGGGGTGAGACCGTGAGAAAAGAGAGAAGGGGGTGAGAAGATAAGAGCAAACTAAATCTGAACAACCCTAAAAAAAGCATCGGTGGTGTTGAATGGTGATTCTAATGCCACATCATCGTTTGCTTTTGTTTTTTTAAAGGTTTGATTTTTTGAAAAAAATTGTATGTTTAGTTTATAAATGTAGATATTGTTTTTGTTTTGTACTATAATATAACTCATGTGCTCCTATATAGATTTGACCAATATTTTGGATATATTTGAGTTTTATGCTATATATTAATTAAATTTATTACACATTTATATAAGATATAAAATTATTTGGGTTTGTAAATTATATTTAGGTTTGATCTACTAAATATATGCTATATACATAAAGTTTGATCAACTAGTTGGTCATATTTAAGTTTACAAGTTATATTTTAATTATGTTTAATGAATACTTATATACAAATAAATACTTATATATTATTAAAAAAACGTGCGATTGAACTGGTCCGACCATCGGTCCGATAATGAACCAGTGCCTCACCAGTTCGATGGCCGTCTGGATTTTGAAACTTTGCTTTTCGGGTCATCTTCTTCAACTCATTCCCCTTAGGAGACCGACCTCTCCATTGTCGTCTCCAACTACGACACTGCCCCCACGACCTCATCTTCAGCCAATTTCAGTCCTAATTCACCCAAAAACCTCTAAAGCCCGAACCTTTCTCACCAAGCAACTGATTTCGCCCAATTTTGTGACTCAATTCGGAGTCGGAATCCTACCCGGAAATGCTCCTCTTCGTGATCAAACTCATCCCCCAAGGCCTATAAAAACCCCTCAAAAAGAGCTTAGAAAACCCACACCCAAAAGTTCTCAATCTCGCCCTCGAGTTATCCCTCTCCCGTTCGAATTGCCGAGCAAACCCAGCTGGTGAAAACCAGTCGGGTCCGACGAAGACGAAGCCCAGCTCTGGCCCTTTATCCGCTTCTCCGCCGCCTCCCGACGCCACCGCCTCTTTCTCGTCGTCACTGTCGCCATCGCTATCTGGCGCACCCAACAACCGGAACCTCCCATCGTCTCCGTCGTCTTCTTCTCGTTCCTCCTTTCGGTAAAATCCAAACCCTCTTTTCTCAATTCAATTCACCTTCCTTTCTTGAAAAGCAATTGGTTTTGAAATTTGTGGGTTGCTATGTTTTATAATGTGAAGTTAGGGAATAGAGAAGTTGGATGAAAATTTGATAGTGAAAGTTGTTCGGGGATGAACTGTGGGTATGTATGTATGTATATAGGGTGTAACTGCGTGTCTTTTTCAAAAACTGTGGGGGTGTTAATTGAAGTTTCTAGAAGTGGGAGGGTACTTCATGCCTTTAACTAAACAAAAGGTTTATGTTATTATTAGGGTATCATTTGTAGTTTTAATTCTTGTTATTTGATAGATAAAATAACGTTTTTTTATACTACTAATAAGCTAGCTGATTACGGAAATAAATAAAAAATATCATTTTGTAATCTATTTAAAATATCATTTTTAATAATACAAGTAGGTTATAATAAATAATAGTGTATTTTCTTAACAACCAAGTTGATTAATATTTTTTTAGACATATGAAACAAGTGAGTTCTGTAGAATACTGTGTAATAATATATATATATCCTAAACAAGACTAGTTGTTTATTTTAAGTTTTTATGTATATAAAACAAATATAGCTTCTTATACTTGAAAAATATTTGAATATGCAAATAAGATATTTTTTATTTCAATTTTAGTTCTTATACTTATAAACAAATATTTTTTTTTTCTGTTTAATCTTAATTCCTAAACTTCTACTTATAACTAATAAAATATGCTTCGTCTTGGGAGGTTAGTGGGGGTAAGCTTGCATTGCATATAGTATTTCGTGTGCATGATTTTTGTATGAGCAATACATTAATTAGGAATAATTGTTGTAGACGCCGAGCTCGTAGACGACGAATTTGTGGAGGATCCATATTACTAGGGCTTCACTTGCTTTCGTGTGACGAGCTCACTTCAATCCAAGTAAGTTTGTATGCATAAAACTTTCAACTATCAAAATGTGTTTGGCGTGAGTTACTGGTATATCACACAACTGTTTTAAAGTCTTAAATTTGAAATACCTCTTTGAAAAGTATGCGGTACTTGTGGGCACTAGAATAAATCATGTAATATCTTAATGAACGATAAATGATATGGGGTGATGTACAGAGGATGTCTGTGAATGCTACGAACGGAGGCGCCTGTAAGACGATCCTCCTTGAGTTTCATACCCTACCCTATATGGGTTTTTATATTGTGAAATCTATATAGTACAACCTATGCATGTGTGGGTCACAGTTGTATAGGGGTGTCGACACTTCAGGTCTCCTAGTTATTTCAGGAAGAATTGGGATGGACTATAATATCCCAAGAGATACCCTATTTCTTATTTATTGCATCGTGACCTCTTTGTGGGCATTCGCTACCCGCTGGGCTCTAATACGCCTCAGCTCAATTAATGATTTAATGTGAAGTTACTTTAGCTATATTTGCTTCGGCTCTTTAAGCCAAAACTATATTTTACGCGTTGTTGTATATGCTTACTTAGTTTTTACTGACAAACTTTTACTGTGCCGACTTTTGCCATTTGAAAAACTGCAAGTTATGAATAAAGTGGGGAAACGCGTACACTTAAGTTGAAGGCTAAGATCAGGGTGCTAGGAAGCATTTCGTTTTTTAGGAAAATTTTTATTAAGAATTTATATTTAAACAATGTCATTTATTCTTTCAAAATTATTGTTGGAGGGTTTCTCATTTTTCCTAAATAAATGCACTTTGGGTTCTCGTTTGGTTGAACTAGCAAGGAACCGTAGGTTTAAGGATTGTTTCAGTTGATATCAGAGCCGATGGTTCCAACACTAGAGCGACCTTTCAATTGCCATTGATTAAGGATAAAACATAAATTGACACTTTTTTGAAATTTAAAATGGGCATAGGCTATCTAAAATTAAAATAAAACTAAACAACCCGGGGTTATGGGGATAGTGTAGTCTTAAATCTTTATTGTCTCTTTAATTGACCTATCCTGAACATTTGTTCCCGGTTGGATGAGTTGCTGGTTCTCAACCATGTGCTTGATGTTCCCCCATTGCATGTTTTGTGAGTATCGTTGTGGACTACCTATGTTATATACATTGTTATTTTACTGTCGAGTGACGCGTCCACATCTGAAACCTTTTCTGAGACTTCTCTCTCTTTATTGCCTGCCATATGGCCTATCATTCTACCCCACCCTTGGACCGGACGTGGAACCAAGCTGCGTATGAATATCAGAAGGTGAAAGCATCTATAAAACTGTTACGAACTAGTGGTCGATCATTGTCAAGATTAGAGTTGAATACGAAATACCAATCGTCGTTTCAAAGCCACTGATGTGCTGCCACTACATTCTTAATGAATTGAACGACGTGCTAACTTGGTTACCATTGAAGCAGAGGTATGATAATATCATGAGAGTTCTTGGTGAGGTGTAGAATGCCAACCCGACGAGGTCATGCCGAATAAGTTCCCCACTTGTTCGAGCATTTACTGAATTGGGTTCCGCGGACATCACTCCTCTAAGGGGAAGAGGATGTGACAACCCGTCCCACTTCAGGCCTTCTCTCATTTACTTAAGTTGCTGCGTGCATGCATAGTCGTTCCCTTGTTGCACTTAAGCACATTTAGGCGTTATAATTAGGTCGCGTCATCTTGTAAATTATTTGAAGTTGTTGCTGATTTTAGTGCTGGAGGATTTGTTGTAACATTCGGGGACGAAGCATTGTTTTAATGGAGAGGTGATGTAATACCCCGGTATTATGGGGAGTATTTTTAGTATTTTAGTGAATATTTTGTGTCATTACTGGGATTCATAAAAGTAATTATTTTTATTAAATAGCGTTTACATTATTCATACATATATATATATATTATATTTTGTTAGAAGAAAAAAAAAACAAAACAAACTTCTTTTTTTTATTAAAAGTTTAGTAATTGACTAAGTGTATTATTTATTAAATATCGTGTGTCGTGTAACATTTTATACGTAATCAAAATAAAGAGATTTAGTTTATTTTACGCATCTGGCCACTGCGACCCCGTACTCCAACCACACCCAAAAACTTTTCTGGTCATCTTCTTCAACTCCTTCCCCTTACAGGAGACCGGCTTCTCCGTTTCCCTCTCCGCCTTCAACTCCAACACTACCACCACGACTTCCTCTTCACCCAATTTCAGTCCTAATTCATTCAAAACCTGCTAAAGCCAGAGCCTTTCTCACCAAACAACTTATTTCTCCCAATTTTGTGACTAAATTCGGTATCGGAATCCTACCCGGAAACACTCCACTTCCCGATCAAACTCATCACCCAGGGCCTATAAAAACCTTTCCAAAAGAGCAGAGATAACCCAAACCCAAAAGTTCTAAATCTTTCCCTCGAGTTCTCCGTCTCGCGTTCGAATTGCCGAGCAAACCCAGCCGGTGAAAACCAGCCGGGTCCGACGAAGCCGAAGCCCAGATCCGGCCCTTTTTCGGCTTCTCTGCCGTCTCGCGACGCCACCGCCTCCTTCCCGTCGTCGGTGTCGCCCTCGCTGTTCGGTGCACCCAACAACCGGAAGCTCCCATCGCCGTCGTCGTCTTCTTCCAATTCCTCCTTTCGGTAAAACCCAAACCCTCTGTTCTCAATTCAAAAATTCGACATGATTTCTTGAAAAGCAATTGGTTTTGAACCTTGTGGGTTGGTATGTTTTATGTGAAGTTTGGGAATAGATAAGTTGGATGAAAATTTGATAGTGAAAGTTGTTTCGTGATGAACTGTGGGTATTTATGTATATAGGGTGTAAATGCGTGTCTTTTGTATAAACTGTCGGGGTGATAATTATTGTTTCTGGAAGTGGGAGGGTACTTTATGCCTTTAACTAAAAAAACTAACATATACTACCAAGACAATTAACCAAATAAATATATCTTTTCAAGTACAATTTTTACAATTTTGTAACCCGTTTAACCGGTCTGAACCGGACCGAGTAGAGAAGTTATGATTGGTTTGGGTATCTCAAATCATTGGATAGCTTTGGGTTGAACATTCTCCAACCCGTACGTATTGGGTCGGGAAGAAATACTCGAAAAAACATGTCCGTGGTCACCCCTAGTAATAATATATATATCCTCAACAAGACTAGTTGTTTATTTTAAGTGTTTATTTATATAAAAACAAATCTAGGGTATTATACTTGAATAATATTTGAATATGTAAATAAGATGTTTTTTATTTCAATTTTAGTTCATATACTTATAAACAAACATTTTTTTCGATTTAATCTTAATTCCTAAACTTCTACTTATAAGAAATAAAAATTATTCGTCTTGGGAGGTTTGTGGGGGTACGCTTGCATTGCATACATGATTTCATGTCCATGATTGTAGTATGAGCAATACATTGATTATGAATAATTGTTGTAGACGCCGAGCTCGTAGACGACGAATTTGTGGACAATCCATATTACTAGGACTTCGCTTTCTTTCGTGTGAGGATCTCTCTTCAATCCAAGTAAGTTTGTATGCAACAACACCTTTAACTATCAAATTTGTTTGGCGTGTGGTACTGGTATATCGTATAACTGTTTTAAAGTCTTAACTTTTGAAATACCTCTTTGGAAAGTATGCGGTTACTTGTGGGTACCAGAATAATCATGTAATGTCTTAATGAACGATAAATAATATGGGGCGATGTACAGAGGATGTTTGTGAAGGCTACGGCCGGACACGTAGGGATGGAAACGGGTCGGATCCGGATCGGATCAAGCTCGATCCGATCCAGATCCGACTAGGAGAAATGGGATCCCGATCCGATCCAGATCCGTTCGGATCATCACCGGATTCGGATCAGATCGGATCGGGTTTCATCCAGCTGATCCAAATCCGATCCGTAGATCCATATAATACGTGGTTGGATCGAATTCGGATCGAATCCGACTTGGTTTTGCAATAAAATACAAAAAATAACATACGAAATAAACACTATTTCA
Source organism: Linanthus parryae (assembly GCA_023055425.1). NCBI lineage: Eukaryota > Viridiplantae > Streptophyta > Magnoliopsida > Ericales > Polemoniaceae > Linanthus > Linanthus parryae. The sequence goes on along the minus strand of JALGPY010000005.1, from coordinate 112,994,772 downwards.
TACGCTAAGGCATGTTCGCAAGTTATGAAGCCTGAAACACAACATAAATAGTTTTGTAGGTTGGAATTACTATTGTATTCTTCTTGGAAGTGATAGTGGGGAGGTAGTATGAATATATTTGTAAAGCAAACTTATACGTCGGATCGGATCGGGTCGAAACCCGGTGGATCTGCCCTTAGATCCAAATCCAAATCCGATCGGATCTGGCTTTCTAGATCCAAATCCGATCCATTTTCAATTGGATCGGATTTGGATCCAATCCATTCGGCCCGGATCGCTCGGATCACAGATCGGATCGGACCATATTGCCATCCCTACGGACACGACCATCGCCCCGTAGCCTTATCCTTCACACACAACTGTATAACCTATGCATTCATAGGTTGTACTCCATAGCTTTCACAGCCCGAAAAAACTGTGGCCCCGATGTACAAGGTTTCATACCCTACCCTATATGGGTTTTCATATTGTGAAAGCTATGGAGTACAACCTATGCATGTGTGGGTCGCAACTGTATTGGGGTGTCGACACTTAAGGTCTCATAGTTATTTCAGGGAGAATTGGGATGGACTGTGATATCCCAAGAGGTACCATATTTATTATTTATTGCATCGTGACCTCTCTATGGGAATTTGTTACCCACTGGGCTCTAATACGCCTCGTCTCAATTAATGATTTAATGTAAAGTTACTTCAGCTATATTTGGTTTGGTTATTTAATCCAAAACTCTATTTTACGCGATGTGGTATATGTTTACTTAGTTTTTACTGTCAAACTTTTACTGCTTTGACTTTTTCCATTTGAAAACCCGCAGGTTATGAATAAAATGGGTGAACGCGTACACGTAAGATGGGGCTAGGATCAGGGTGCTAGGAAGCATTCCATTTTTTGTTATGGAAGCATTCCATTTTTTTAGGAAACTTTTTATTCATAATTTAGATTTAAACAATGTCATTTATTCTTTCAAAACTATTGTTGGAGGGTTTCTCATTTTTCGTAAATAAATTCACTTTGGATTATCGTTTGGTTGTGCTAGCAAGGAACCATATGTTCTAGGGTTGTTTCACTTAGCCTTGGTTAACCTCTTATATTTGTCAGCGCACATGAAGAGGTAGGTTGTTCTTTATAGTAAAGTTAAGCTTTCCATACTAACTATGGGTAATTAGTTGTTGTCGAATTTAGTTGCGATTCACACCTCTTGTCTAGCTTTTTCATTACTCCAGGAGCACTGATCTATTGTGGATTGAAATTGTCTGATCTCCCAAAAAGAATTTAATTTGTGTTTTTTGTTTTAAGATCAAGTCTAGTTTGCATTGCATCATCTTGCTGCATTAGAGTGTCATGAGTCATGTTAGAGTCGTTCGAGTCTTGCTGGCTAATAGACAGTTAGATGCAGTAGATGAGACTTTGCTCGGGACGCCAAAATGGCAAGTGTGGAGGTATTTGATAACTCCTTTATAAGAGTTATCCTACGTACACTTTACATTGTTATTTCTGTGAGTTTCGGTGCAAAGTTATGAATTCCGGGCTTATTTGAAGAGAAAATGTGTTTTTGGATGTTTTTGAGCTTAAACGTACAACCCGGGCATTTCTTATTGGTTTGAGTATGGTTCGAATGATGGTGTTTCTTATTGGTTTTCAGTATGATTTGAATGAATTATCACATTTGATCTTCACGGTAGTGTTCGTGTTGTTGTTTGACAGGAATTACGTATGTGGGAATCAATTGGATAGAATAAACGAGCTTCGGAATAGAAGAAAAGCCAAACGGATGTTAAAGCAACTGAGGAAATCCTGGAGCTTCGGTGGTCTTCGTAGGAATACAATTTGTATTCGTACAAAGACAATTCCTTAGCCAATTTTTTATAAAAAAGAAAGGTTTCCCAGAATAGCTTGTTGTCTCAAAGTATGACGGTCTTCCTACGAAGACAATTTGTCTTCTTACGAAGAAACTGTGCAGAGGCGGCCAAAATTAAGGAAAAAATGCCAAAATCTTTCCTAATTGACCCGGGATTCTTAGGGAACGTATATTAGACATATAAGGTCATATTACGCAGAGAACAAGTTTGGAGAGAACAATTGGAACCGGAGTTCGTCGTGAAATCGAGTATACTACCGTTTGATCTCTTCTCTCTTATCTTTTTATCATTTTGTCTCATGATCATGAAAACTCTTGTAATTATGATCATGAGCAGTAGATAAGTACTTAATATCCGGATTTCTCAATGGTAACTAGGGTCTGAAGTCGTTTTGGCGAATTATGAGTTTGATTCACGTTTTTCTTAAACTTTAATTGATGATGAATGGTTGTGCTATGTTTAATTCTTGTTCTTAATTCATATTTGTGTGGTTTGATCACCTATACGAAGATCATAGGTAACTGGTTAGGGAAAGCAACAAATTGCTCAGATTATTGAATTAAGCACGTAGTCACATGTTAGAGAGATCAACCACACACTCTGAACATTGAGTAGAACTAGTCGATCTTAATACATGTTTCAGGAAAAATTAAAAAGTTGGTAACTCGGTTCTAGTTCAACCTAGGCATTGAAAACTCACTTGGTGGGTCGGTTAGTAGCGTTGCTCGTTAGGCAAATTAACTCATCATCAGTGTTTCAGAACAAAATTCATTAACGGTGGATACCTAGCAAACCTAGAGAAAATCCTGACACTCGTCTCTCATATTAACATAAATTCTCATAATTAGTTTGTTCTTTCAGTTTTTATCTTAGCAAACAAATCAACTACTTGTCCACATTAAAGTTAATCGTCCTAATCAAGTCACGACAAGTCCTCTGGAATTCGACAACCCTGTTTTCTACATTATTACTAGAAAAATAACCGTACACTTGCAGAAATTGTGTCAACACTCTGTTACTTAGTGTATTCATTTTTGCTTATGTGCAAGTCTTATGTCTTTTCATTCTTCTGTTTGCGTCTCTTCTTGACTTTGGAAACCCAATGACTTCCAATAGTCTTGCATCCATCTGGAAAGTCAACCTAGCCTCAGACTTGATTGGTCCCTTATAGACTCTAACTCTTCCTGTAAAACTTATGTTTCATTATTTCATAACCAAGGGATGATAGAGCCTTGGAGGCTATCCTATCGTCATACAAGGTGACCCTAAAGGTCTCCCTTTTGATCTCAAACAATCGATAGGTTATTCTTGACGAGCGATTCCTCTGCATAGGAGGATTTTCAGTTCTTTCATCCCTAGGGATGGGCATCTTGTTTGGTAAGTCACTTCCACTGTCCAAAGGATCGTGAGGAACTATTTCCTCATAAGTTACTAAGGAACGAGAGTTTTCCAGTGGTTCCTCCACGCTTGTTGTAATATTCTGCTCTTTTAACAGTTTTAGTATTTGTAATATTTACGTGATATATTTTTTGGAAGAAAGCTTAGATGGAGTTACAGTTCCTTCTAAGAGTTTTTACTTCTTAAAGTCTAACATGTCATTACTATTCTATTTATTGTAAATTGATGTTTTTTGCATAGTATGCACATGTCATGTGTAACTATATACAGATGTATGTAACTTGTGAAAAGGATGCATGGATGAAGTTTTCATTAGCTAGCAAGTTTACTATCAAGTAAACATCTTGGTGTTATTTTAAAGAATTTTATTTACATGGGATTGAATGAAATTTGGGAGATATCTTGCCAAGTGCCCCTTCCTGAATGATTGTGTCATGGTTCATGCTTACTCTTGGTTTCTCTTTATGGGTAATAAGAAGAGTTAGTCAGCTATGCTTGTTTTGGAGTTCGGGCAGAAATATTTAGGGGCCAAATATAATTTCATTTCTTACACACACAAAATTGGAGAGAATGAATAGGCAGAGAGTTTAGGACTTGGCGATTTGCTTCAAAGAACTGGTTTGGTGTTCTCAATTGATTTCCAGTATCAGCTTTCAGGATTTGTTTTTTATTTAGGTAGGGGAATCTAAATTCTAAATTTTCTGCAGTTACAGTGTATTTCTGTATATACTGCTAGTGTGACTTTATATCTTATCATATGTCTGCTGATTACCTAGTGATTAATAAATCAGGGTGTTGTGTATTTGGTGTCGCATATTGATGTGTAATAACTGGCTGTTGTGTTAAGTAGATTTTAGATTTCTACGCTACCTGTTAGCGGGACTGACACGCTCCAACGACAAGTTTTAACAGTTGTCGTTGCAGTAATAAACCGAAAATCCGGGTTGTCAAACCCAAGAGACTTCGTTCTGAACTAGTTATTACTCTAAACCTTATGTGGGCACAGCGCTTTGAGTTTGTTTGAATAAATCTACTAAAATTGAAAAGAAAACAACAATTAAACTGTTTAGATGATGGCACGATTAACAAGAATAATTGATAAAATTACTAATGAGGGATAAATATAGGGAATTCTCTCTAGGATCACTAGGGATGATATGAACTATGTTTTGATTCATGAAACACTAACATGTGTTCAATTATTAATCAAGCAACATTCAACTCACTGAGTTACCAAAATGCGTCATCTATGCCTAATTCAACTTAGTCATGCATTACGTTCATTATTCTACTTTACGATCCTAATCAATAATACCGAGTTACCAAGTAGTAATATAATCAAGTGAATAGTTCAATTTTCGACTAGAAATCAAGGAGTTACACATGAACCCTAATTAAGATCAATCCGACGTTAGCTACGCGCAAGAGAGATAGAGATTTAACATAAACTCTTCATAATTATACAAGAACATGATAATTAAGTCAAAACATGAGTCACAATCTCAAAACAACGAGTTCATACCACAATCCTAGCTATTAAACGAGAATTCCTGGTAAAGAGGGTTTAGCTACTACAAGACATGATCAAAGTACAAAGTTTCTTGATCATAAACCAAAAACTAGAGAGGAGAAAGAGTTTAGAAATCAAACGAAGAATTCAACGAATCGAAGCACGCACCAATGGCTCTCCTCAACACGTTCCAAAGCTCCCAAGTGCGTAGAATACCCCAAGGCACAGACTACTAGGTCTAAAACGGCCCCAAAAGTTCACAACTTTTAAAATATTACAAATCAGCCCCAAAATTGTCGTTTTTTCCCATCTGTTCGTACGAACAGTCGATTGCTCGTACGAGCACTTGTGGTTTTGATCTCCAAAATTCTTCCAAGTCAAAGTGTTTGTACGAACACTTTTCTGTTCGCACGAACAAGTCTGGCAATCTTCTTCTTTGGCTCTTTTTCTTGCTTCTTCCTTCTTCGTCTTCAATTCCGAGCATCTCTTGAGCAATTCCAACTATCCGAAGTTCACTTCCAATCTAAGATCATCGCTCCGAGCTCCCGGTTCCTGAAATCCACAACACTAAAACATACCGGAAGATCAAACAATACAAATATAGCACAAAGTACGTGAAAAGGTGCCTGGACTCAACAATTACGATAAAATGCTTAATCATGCTCCAATTTATCAAAAATTAGCCTAAAACACAAGTGAATGCATCGGAAACTACGCAAAATGAAAAGTAATCACATAAGAATATAACTTCAATTATGGGATTATCAACTATCCCCACACATACCATTTGCGCGCCCCGAGCAATCTATCGAAACCGACCACATCTCCAAACTTTCTCCCCCATCAAACAATGGTAAAAGTCCAGCTAATTGCATTCTTTTCGAAACACCACTTGCGTACAAACCAAGACTAGCCGAATCGTTTCAAACAACGACTCAACACTTGACTCAATTATGCAACAATATGATGCCATGCAATCTAGACTCGATCCTGCACAAACACGTATATACATAAACACAAAGTTTTCTATCTTTTTGGGTGAGATTGGGCAATCTTAATTCATTCGAACTGACATGTCATCAAGCTCTCAGTACGCTCAATTCGCAAAACACACAACATAGATATCCGCAAACCAAGTGAGACTTACGTTTCTCAACTTGAAATCCCCCTAGATATCATAGAGATTTTAACGTCTCTCTCTAAAAGGGATACCCTCTCGTGTGCGCCGAAAGCGGTAGAGACATCCTAGCCTAGCCTAGTGCACCATCCGAGCTTTTAATCTCAAGCGTTAAATCGGTTGAAGGCTTAGGGACGGTAGGATAGGCCTTTTAGAAGCGTAGTCCTACTTTTCGTGACAAATCTCACCAAAACCCCCATTCTCACGCTCCCTCACCACGATCAATGAATCGCAAGACCAAACCTCACAACCCGGCCCTCGATTCCCTCACCACTGGTGTAACGCCGTACTTGCGGCCACAATCGTTAAGAAGAACAAGTGATCAAAGCTACTACTACTCGGATTTTTATTCAACGAACTAATAAACAAAATAAACAAAATACTAAGAACAAGCACTTCTATTTTTTTTCTTTTTTTTGATTTTTTTTTCTTTTTTTTTTTCAATAATACACAATATAATATAAACCAAGTATCAACTTAAACCACGTACATCCGAGTAGTCTAAAATGTCATAAAATATGGTGGGGATGGAAAAAGTAATAGATGATGATATACGTGAAGAATCACCCATCCCCGCACTCGATGAAGCCCAGTCTCTCTCAAAATAGCCGAAAATATAATGTCGACACGTGTCACTACCCATCCTATCCTCTGCAACACCGAAAGATGAAAGTAAATTCGTGACACGCCCTCCAATGCAAATCAATCAACCCACCTCAATGGTGCGGAAAGAATGTCACGCACATGGCTTCGCCTCCTCGTGATCATGATGTATGGACACGACTCACCGCCACACCGAAGTGAGCTAGCCATTTCACCCTCACCCTCACATCGCCTCATAAAACTAAATGATATGAAATCCACAAGATATATTGTAACACCCCCGATTTCCAGAGGAGCCGGAAACCGGTCGGTGCCCTCCGTACAGGGGATTTTACCCTTTCGTACAAGGAGTGGTAACCATAAACAAGTAAAAGAAACATCCAAACTATTGATTCATTACAATAAAAGTGTACAACATCTGTGACTGGTTCCAAACTGGGCACCGAGTCTAACAAAACATATTTTACAACAAAAAGGCTCTCCGGTTAATTACTATACTCTACTGTTTGCATGAGAGAACGTGTTCGAGATCCCAGCGCGTTACCCCAAGCAACCAATCATAAACCTGCGGGGAATTTAAAAGAAACAAGGACGCAGTTTTTCGAGTATTAGTAAAAACTGAGTGAATAAACACCTTAGCATGTAAAACACAGTGGCTAAGAAAGGTTACCGGGTTTACATTTGACATAGTTTAAACAGTAACAGAGTATAAGTATGAACATAAGAGTAAAGACTTGAACTATTTTCAGAAATATAAGTACGAGTAGAAGTCACGATTATCAGAGTTCTCAGAAGTTATTGTTTCTAAACTGAAAGTTATTATGAGTAGCCGATTCGTTTACCGAGATATTCATACGTTTCCAAACGTGATTATGAAACAAGTCATATTATTATGTCACAGTAACCAGGGGAGACCAAGCTGAAGTATATCATCTCAGATCGGATATCTAGATCAAAATTGGGAAAACCTTTCCTGGGGAAACCTTCCCAGCGTAGGACGACAACGAGAGAGAAAACCTTTCCACCGTGCCTGGCGTTATGGAAAACATTTCCCGCCCCCACTATAATAATAAACTACGTCACAATTTGGGAAAACCTTTCCCGATGTAGGACGACAACAAGAGAGAAAACATTTCCTCCGTGCCTGGCGTTATGGAAAACCTTTCCCGCCCCCACTATAATAATAAACTATACTAGGCGAAGAGTCGTGCCATCTGAGAGAAAAATTAAAGCCAACTAAGGGGATTCCAAGTAACAACCAACTGGTTCCGGTACATGCGATCTTTCACTTTACGTTGTTAATGAATTCTGACAGTGACAGTTTGAAAAATGAGTTTTTCAATTTGAAGACGAGTAGTAAAGTGACAATTTAAAAGCAAGTACGACAAGTTTAGGAATTTCGAAATAATGTGCGGAAATTATTTCCAAATAAAACAAGTATATCACCCGAAAGAACTTGGCACGCAAAACTAAGAATGTAAAATCACAGGTATATTTTGAGACAAGACATAAATCATGTTTTGACACGAAAGAAGATAAGCACACGAGACTAAGCATGAATACTCACCGTGAGAGCCGAAGATAAGCAAGTAGCACTACAGGTAGAGAACGCCTTGTTCTACGTAGTCAGGCTCTACAAACAAACACAAATAGTCCTAATCACAAACAAGTTTGGTTTACAACGTTTGACGATGCACTACAGGTAGAGAACGCCTTGTTCTACGAAGTCAGTCTCTACAAACAAACACAAATAGTCCTAATCACAAACAAGTTTGGTTTACAACGTTTGACGATGCACGTGTCCTATTTGAATGCAAGCGAAAGCTCTAAGTAATTATAGCCACCTAATTATATTACAAAAGCAAATTATATATCGACTACCAAGCATGAATCTCCAAAACAATTTAGAAAAGTAAATAATAAATTTTAAGAATATGAAACTATTTAATTAAACAAACTTATGTTGCCACACCCCACCAATACCACACGGCCGGCCGGGCCGCATGATTTGGTATAGATGTCTCCGCCCGGGGTGATGAGCCCCATTGGGAACGGATAAGGATCGTCGGTTCACAGTTAGTACAACCATCGAATATCCAAATATAATTATTATACAATCATAAAAACAGTGACATTGTCTGAATTGTATAATTACAATAATTTACAAAATGACAATTACTAGGTGATATACTAAGCAGCTCAATATCCTAGCCAGCGGCGTCGTGATCGTTCCCCCACCTCGACAGCCAACCTGCGGTTTTGAAATAGCAAAAGCCGACGCAGTTTTTACAGAAAATAATCAGCAAACGGCTGAGTAAGATAACACCCATAGCACGTAAATAGATTATGAGACATATGACAGGAATAACGTATTCGTTGATAAATAAATGTCAAATATTCGCGGGAAAAGCGTTCACGTTGATTTGACGTGTCAAACTCAAACTTCGTATCGAATTCGAATTTCATATATCCAGCCCAATGATGTGGCCCATCTTGGGGAATCACCTTTAACAAGATATATTTCAATATTTCGTATTCCAACCCAAAGATGTGGACCATCTTGGGACATCACTTTTAAAGATATTTCGCAATATCACTTTAAATCTCAGGATAATAACATTCTCATCGAGTCCAGAAATTCATTTTAGTAATTAGTTGATACGGGGCGTGACCATATCCAATCCACAACCTCTTTTTCATAATGTGCAAAAGCACCCACATAACCATAACTCAAACACTGGAGGTTCGCATCACAACGCCTCATAACCATAACAAATCAAAAGGAGGTCAACGCCTCATAATCTCATAACAGTAACCAATCACAATATGTCGGAAATGCATCGTATTAGGGATATGGCACAAACCCACGCACAACAGCGTCCACTTTAAATAATTACGAATTTTCTTTCAAGATGTAACAAGATGTGAATCGGGAGCTCCAAGTAAAACCGGTGTGGCACATTCATAACATTTGATATATGAGAGGTATTTGAAATTGAGCAATATGTGAGCGGTGTGCTCCTTTTGAATAATCGTTGCCCGTGGACGTCCTAATATGGTAGACCTCAATTCAAAATTGAATTTAGGTTCTTATTTCGAATTCTTATTTTAGATTTGGATTATCATTTCATACGATACTTCAAAGAAGAATATTTCAAAAGCAATTAAATTAAATAAAACATGTATAATAGGAGTTCACAAATAACACACGCGATACGCGAAAGAAGGAAAGGCACACAACGCTAGGCATATTAACTTACCTTAAATCCAAACGTCAAATAGCTCGGAATAGTCCTCACGGGTAGGCTTAGCTCTTGTTTATGACCTCAATCCCCCACAATTTTATCAATTATAATTATATATGTACGAGATAAAATCTTTGTTAACTTATTATATTATTTAGTTATTACTTATTTTAAATGTATAGAATTTTTACCTTTTTACTTTCAATTACAAAAATATTTATTTTCTCATATATATGTAAAATAGTTAACTAGTTAATATTAATGATAATAAATAAATAATAATGCTTTAGGTTATGGAAAAAGTTATTAAAGAGTTTAGTTAAAACACAAATACCTCCCCCATAGTTTCTGTAAAGTACAAAAATCACCCCTTTCATACCCACTAACAACCTCTTCTTCAACCTCAAATTTTAACTCACGAATCTCTTAATATAATGATACCCATGTTGTTTTGATCATCTAGAAATCTAGTTCAAGTCAAATTAAGGAGTTTCATGCCAAGAATCGATCAAAACCGTTACCGAATCATAGAGAAATCGCTCGCCGAAGTTGAGTCGGAACCTCGCCGGAATTAATGGCGCTCCGGTGGCGTTGGTGGCTGGCTATGGGTGTCTCCTGTATCTTCGGACTTCCGGGAAGTCGGGTAAGTCGCCGGATAGTGGATGAATCGAGCGAGGAAGGCTAGCGGCTGGGTTCCCGTCGGGTCGGGCCTTCAGGTCGCCGGCGATGGTGACCTTTGCCGCCATTGTTGTTGCAGCTCTTGCTCTGTTTCGCGACCAGAAAGGGAGAGAGAGAGAGTCGGGGACAGAGAGGGAAGGAAGAGAGAGGGAAAGGTGTGGGTGGTGGTGGTGATTCCCGTCGAATTCGGGTCGGCAATGGTGGTGGTCTTTGGCCACTGCCGTTGCTGCTCCTTTTGTTTTTTCGTCGGGCGTAACAGAGAGGAGAAGGAGAGATAGAGAGAGAGGGAGAGAACAGAGGGGTATGATATTGATAGGGAGGAGAAGACTCATGGTGATGATGGTGGCGGTGCCGAAGGTGGTGGTGTTGATGATGGTGGTGATTGGGGAGTTGTTGATGGTGGTGGTGGTTGTTGCACTACTGCTCTGTTTTGGGCAGAGGGAGATTGAGAGATTGAGGTGTGGGAGATGGTGGTGATGAAGGCTGTGGTGGTATTGGTGGGTTTCGCCAAAGAAGAATAGGAAGGTGATGGCGTTGGAGGAGGAAATTGAATGGGTATTGGTGGTGGTTGTTGGTTGTGAAGAGGAGAGCAACAAGGGTGGTGGTGGCAGTTTTGTTGCTGCCGAAGGAGAAGGAGGGAGGTGTTGATGAGGGTGTTTGTGTTGTTGTGTTTGTGAGGAAGAGGGGGATTATATAGAAAGGGGGAGTAGGAAATTGAGGGGGTAGATGGGTCGGGTTGAGAGTTTGCGAGTGTGTGTGTGTGTGTGTGTTTTCCGAGAGGGAGGAGGAGGAGAGAGAGAGAGAGAGATATATGTTTGAGAGAGAAGAGAAAATTAATGAGGGTGATGTTTTTGTGTGAGTGTGTGGGTGTGTTGTGAGGGAAGTGAAAAAAAAATGAGGGGAAGGGGAGATGTATGGGTGATGTGGGGGAGGAGAAGGAACAAGGGGGGATGTATTTGGTTGATAGGGGTGTAGGGAGGTAGAGGTGTATGGAAGGATGGTGATGGAGGAAGGAGGAGGAAGAGATGGAGATGTGTGAGGGAGGAGGGGGAGTTGTCTCCCGGTGAAGAGAGAGAGAGAGAGAGAGAGAGAGAGAGAGAGAGAGAGAGAGAGAGACAGAAAAGAGAGAAAAATAAGAGAAGATGGGGAGGAAATAATAATAATAATAATAATAATAATAATAATAATAATAATAATAATAATAATAATAATAATAATAATAATAATAATAATAATAATAATAATAATACGTGTTTTGGGTCGGGTCAAGAGAGGAAATACGAGTTAGGCGTATTATACGTACAACTATATCGGGTTGTACTTTTATACGGGTCGGGTTAAACAAAATACGAATAGTTAAAAGTATTTTATACGTATTATGTACAAGTATAAGTTATTTGCATACTTTAACTTTGATAAAAGACAACTACAACCCCCTACATGTAAAAATATTTGCACACTTTTATTTGTCTAAAATACACTATCCTCCCCAGCCTTTTATTCAGTTTAGTTTCAAGCCTTTCTGAACTACATTTACCTCCCCAACTATTCAACTTAATTAATTTATAAATTTTGAAAACTACAATTGTACCCCCTACTAATATTTAGTTAACTAGTTTATATTTTCTTAAACAACAACTACCTCCCAAATTTTTAACTAAATTAGTTTTAACTACTATAATTATCTCCCTACTCTTCAAATTAACAATACATTTTTTAAAATTACAATTATAACCCCTCAAATTTTATCCAACTACTTTATAATGTCTCAAATTTACAATTTCAATTTCATTCTTTAACTAATTCATTTAGAACTTTTTTAAATCATAATTATAACCCTAACTCTATCAAAATTATTAACTTACCCTCTTGTAAAGAATTGGGGTATTACATACAACCCATACTCCCCCGATTAACTGTTTAAAGTAGTTTAGAACAACTTAACGTTTCTTGTGAAAATCGTAGTAGGTGTTCTCTTATTTATAAGATAATAATATGATTAAGAGTATTAAAAGTTGGGATTTAAATCTCACAAGAGGGCCAATATTTGTTAGTAGAGAGATTTAACAATGCTAGTCGGGTTTTTTCTTAATTAATCGTAAATTATAATCTGTAGGCCACGATTTCGTAGACGGTAGGTTTCTTGAGTACGAGTGGTAGGACTCCCGTTGCCATAGATATACCGACCTCTTTATCATCGGTAAGTTCATATGTGCAATACTTTAACTGTCAAAATGTTATTTGTGTGCTTAAAGAGACAAATTGTTCTAACTTGCGGTACTTGGAATTTATAAATGTTTTGGGAACTATATTTTGAGAAATCTCTTTGAATGTTACTATCGGAAATCAGGAATCTGGGAACATATATTATTGTTACGAAATGACAGTTGGAAATCAAAATCACACTCTTGAGAAGTGATGGTTCGGAATCATATGATATTATGAAATGAAAAAGGATAAATGCATTGTAATATAATTGGGGCAATGCACAGAGGATGCGGAAATTACGGCTACGGCCGGGGGCGCCAGTAAGAGATCCCCATTTTTGTTATGGCTCCGGCCGGAGGCGCCAGTAAGCGATCCTCCTTTATTACTATGGCTCAGGCCGGAGGCGCCAGTAAGCGATCCTCCTTTATATATATGGCTACGGCAGGGAGCGCCAGTAAGCGATCTCCCTTGTATTGTGAAACTATGGAGTACTACTTATACCTGTGCGGGTTACAACGGTATAGGGGTGTCGACACTTAAGGTCTCATAGTCGTGTTTACGAGCGGGGATTTGACGTATGGGCATCCCACAACGCTCGGGTGAATTGGGATCTTAGTTATCCCAAGAGGTACCCTATGGTGATATATATATATATATACATTGCATCGTAACCTCTCTGGGGCATTTGACACCCGCTGGGCAACACTACACCAACTAAACTAAAGGATAAGAAAGGAATCAGTTAATATTCGACAACTCTTTTGAATTCCCGTTGGATATCATGTTATTCATATACATGCTTTCGTGCCAAAACTCGTTTTACATATTGCAGTATGAATTTACTCAGTTTTTACTGATTAAACGTTTTCCTGCGGTTGGCTTGTGCTATTTTAAAACCCGCAGGTTATGAGTAAGGTGGGAGACGCTCACGACGCCGCTGATTAAGATACTAAGCTACTCAGTAATTCACATAGCATTTTCCATTTGTAAATGTAATTATTTCTTTCAGACAATGTTACTGGTTTATCTTGAATGTATAATAATTATATTTGGATATTCGATGGTGATACTAACTGTGAACCGGCGATCCTGCTCCGTTCCCAATGAGGCTCATCACCTCGGGCGGAGACATCTCCTCAAACACGCGGTTCGGCCGGCCGTGTGGTTTGGTGGAGTGTTGCATATGTATTGATAAAATAGTATCAAACTTTACAATTTATTGTAATCCCAATAGTATATGAAGTAATACGAAATATAGATTTCATTTATCTTTTAAGCAATATAATGTTTATTAAGTATATATATATATATATATTTAAACATATACAAAAATATATTTTATTAACTTATCTTTCAAGAACTAATTATAAATATCTAATTGTTAACAATTTCTAATTCATAAATTTTCATCTTTTAACAAACATTACAAAACTATTTATACTTATTTAATTTTCTAGCATATAAATAAAGAGAAATTAAATAAATATTTAAAGTAACTAAATACAAACAATACATACATGTATAAATACATATATATAGCAGTTTAGTAGTAAATACAGCAAGCACCCCCACTACATAAAAATAACTTTTGACATGTGACATAACATAACCTTAAAGTCTCAGATAGTGCAAGAATACCCCCCTTTAACAAGTTTATATTCACTTATGCCATCTTCTCCAAAACACAACTTCCATTTAAGATTTCAAAATCTAATTTCGACGATCAATAAAGAACGATGAGAAGATTTAGAGCATACCCATATGAAGAAAGAGTAGAATGGGCCAAGAAACGAGGCGGGTCGAGCTCGTTTCGACGGCCGCCGCGGCGGCGATCGAAGGGGCTTCTCCAGCTGCCTTCGGGCTTGGCTCAGGAGCTCCTCGTGCTCCTCGGGAGCTCAGGAACTCAGTGGAAGCGAGGAAACGGGCTGGGAGTTTCCGGTTTGGTTGGGCTCCAAACTTGGTCGGCGTTAATGGAGGTCGGCGGCGCGGTGGTGATGGAGCTTGGCTCTGTTTCTACTGCTGCTCTCTGCTGCTACTGGTTGTGTTGCTGAGTTCGTGAGTTCGAGAGAGAAAAGAGAGGGTGAGTGGCGGTGATGTTGGTGGATGTTGCCGGAGGTGAGTTCAACAAAACAGGGGATGGGTCGGAGAGATTTTCAGTGGTGATGATGGTGATTATGTTTGGGTTCGGGAGAGGAACAGAAGGATGGAGAGGTGCAGAAGAGAGGGAGATGCAGGGAGAGCAGAGAGGGATGGAGGTCACGGTGGTGGTGATGCCGATGGTGATGATGATGGTGGCAGTGGTGATTGTGTTGGTGGGTTGAGTTCGGGGGGTTGCAGAGAAGTAAATAATAATAATTTGACTGATAAATATAAACTTGATAGGTAAAAGTAAATAAGACTGACAAACGATATTTGACTATCTATAACGGAGTTTGACTGATAGAAATTAAATTTTTACTGATAAAATAAATTTTAATTATTAAAAGTAGTTTAACTGATATACAAATGAATTTGATTAATAACTGTAAGTTCGACTTGTATTTTTAATAAAGTTCAAATATTGATTTTGAGAAAACTCTTAAACGTTTTATCTTAATAAAGTTTTACTAAATATTTGATAAAAATGTATAGTTAAATTTTTATCAAAATAAAATAAATTTATCTAAAAATAATTTATTAGAATAATCTAGCTTATCAAAATAATTATAAACAAACAATTAGTTAATCACTATGAAATCAAATCACGCATAATATCTACAACGTCTTATTACGACTACCACTACCATCAAACAATACGATTCTCAGTTTCTCCAAAAATAACTATGCCATACAAAATTACTAAAATAAACCTAGAGTAAAATACCGGTTGTTACATCCTTCCCTTCTTGGACTAAGCTTTGTCCTCGAAGCTTGAACGCGGTACTAGGACTTAGTGGTCTTTATTGGAAGTCACAGCTAGACAAAGATACAATTAACAGGCAAATGCATGCACGGAGAAAATAGGGTCGTTACATCTTCCCCCACTTAGGGGTGAGCTTCGTCCTCGAAGCTGGAAGGGTTTCTATTAGTCTCTACGGGTTCTAATACGAAGTGAAATGTAGGGTGATCGCGGATAGGCAGCGAATTCGTCTCCATGTTGCATGCTGCTTCCCCCTCTATCTGATTCATCGCAGGATCTATTCGCCTGACCTTTGGACGTTGCACTGAGTTGCTTCGTTCCATTTCGGTTGGCACATTGCTTTTGGCGCCTTACCAGGATAGCCTATCAGACGAGCGTCTTATACTAAAGCCTATCGATTTGAAGGGCAGGGGTATGCAAACTGGTAGGATATGAATCGATGCGCACAATAAAGGTTCTAACCGTGCAAGAGGACATTATATAAACATATACTCAATAGAAATTAATCATGTAATAGACTCGTCCAAATTCACGAAATTTGAGAATAAAATTTTCACAAGTTACGAAGCATATAGCGAAGTGCGATAGAACACTCAGAAATCAACACAAAGCGAGGTAAAACACCCTTAAGTCGTGTAAGAAAGAACACACATAAGTGTAGGATATAGTATTTCAAAAACAAGGATGAGGGTGGGCGGGAAATACCCACGTCAGTCACTGGTCATTCGAACATGTATAAGCACAGAGGCTTGAAAATGAAATGAAAGTAAAGACAGTTAACACATATCAGTTAGGCATGCGAGGATAAACAAGAGTCATAACCCAAATCCCCGGCTTATTCAGATTTTACTTTTCAGTTTGTCTTGCCCTACCGATTTCAACTTCAAGTTCAAAATTAGCTTTAGTTACTTTCAAAAATCTTAGTTTTAAGTTTTTTCTCCCTACAGTCCTACTGGATGTCACTGCTCCGATACCAAGTGTAACACCCCCGATTTCCAGAGGAGCCAGAAACCGGTTGGTGCCCTCCGTACAGGGGATTTTACCCTTTCGTACAAGGAGTGGTAACCATAAACATGTGAAAGAAACATCCAAACTATTGATTCATTACGATAAAAGTGTACAACATCTGTGACTGGTTCAAACTGGGCACCGAGTCTAACAAAACATATTTTACAACAAAAAGGCTCTCCGGTTAATTACTATACTCTACTGTTTGCATGAGAGAACGTGTTCGAGATCCCAACGCGTTACCCCAAGCAACCAATCATAAACCTGCGAGGAATTTAAAAGAAACAAGGACGCAGTTTTTCGAGTATCAGTAAAAACTGAGTGAATAAACACCTTAGCATGTAAAACACAGTGGCTAAGAAAGGTTACCGGGTTTACATTTGACATAGTTTAAACAGTAACAGAGTATAAGTATGAACATAAGAGTAAAGACTTGAACTATTTTAGAAATATAAGTACGAGTAGAAGTCACGATTATCAAAGTTCTCAGAAGTTATTGTTTCTAAACTGAAAGTTATTATGAGTAGCCGATTCGTTTACCGAGATATTCATACGTTTCCAAACGTGAATATGAAACAAGTCATATTATTATGTCGCAGTAACCAGGGGAGACCAAGCTGAAGTATATCATCTCAGATCGGATATCTAGATCAAAATCGGGAAAACCTTTCCCGGGGAAACCTTCTCAGCGTAGGACGACAACGAGAGAGAAAACCTTTCCTCCTTGCCTGGCGTTATGGAAAACCTTTCCCGCCCCCACTATAATAATAAACTACGTCACAATTTGGGAAAACCTTTCCCGATGTAGGACGACAACAAGAGAGAAAACCTTTCCTCCGTGCCTGGCGTTATGGAAAACCTTTCCCGCCCCCACTATAATAATAAACTATACTAGGCGAAGAGTCGTTCCATCTGAGAGAAAAATTAAAGCCAACTAAGGGGATTCCAAGTAACAACCAACTGGTTCCGGTACAATATGATCTTTCACTTTACGTTATTAATGAATTCTGACAGTGACAGTTTGAACAATGAGTTTTTCGATTTGAAGATGAGTAGTAAAGTGACGATTTAAAAGAAAGTACGACAAGTTTAGGAATTTCGAAATAACGTGCGGAAATTATTTCCAAATAAAACAAGTATATCACCCGAAAGAACTTGGCACGCAAAACTAAGCATGTAAAATCACAGGTATATTTTTAGACAAGACATAAATCATGTTTTGACACGAAAGAAGATAAGCACACGAGACTAAGCATGAATACTCACCGTGAGAGCCGAAGATACGCAAGTAGCACTATAGGTAGAGAACGCCTTGTTCTACGAAGTCAGGCTCTACAAACAAACACAAATAGTCCTAATCACAAACAAGTTTGGATTACAACGTTTGACGATGCACGTGTCCTATTTGAATGCAAGCGAAAGCTCTAAGTAGTTATAGCCACCTAATTATATTACGAAAGCAAATTATATATCGACTACCAAGCATGAATCTCCAAAAAAATTTATAAAAGTAAATATTAAATTTTAAGAATATGAAACTATTTAATTAAACAAACTTATGTATTGATAAAATAGTATCAAACTTTAAAATTTATTGTAATCCCAATAGTATATGAAGTAATACGAAATATAGATTTCATTTATCTTTTAAGCAAAAATAATGTTTATTGAGTATATATATTTAAACATATACAAAAACATATTTTATTAACTTATCTTTCAAGAAATAATTATAACTATCTAATTGTTAACAATTTCTAATTCATATAAATTTTCATCTTTTAAAAAACATTACAAAACTTTTTATACTTATTTAATTTTTCTAGCATATAAATAAAGAGAAATTAAATAAAGAATTAAAGTAACTAAATACAAACAATACATACATGTATAAATACATATATATAGCAGTTTAGTAGTAAATACAACAAGCACCCCCACTACATAAAAATAACTTTTGACATGTGACATAACATACCCTTAAAGTCTCAGATAGTGCAAGAATACCCCCCTTTAACAAGTTTATATTCACTGATGCCATCTTCTCCAAAACACAACTTCAATTTAAGCTTTCAAAATCGAATTTCGACGATCAATAAAGAACGATGAGAAGATTTAGAGCATACCCATATGAAGATAGAGTAGAATCGGTGAAGAAACGAGGCGGGTCGAGCTCGTTTCGACGGCGGCCGCGGCGAAGATCGAAGGGGCTGCTCCAGCTGCCTTCGGGCTTGGCTCAGGAGCTCCTCGTGCAACTCGGGAGCTCAGGAACTCAGTGGAAGCGAGGAAACGGGCTGGGAGTTGCCATTTTGGTTGGGCTCCAAACTTGGCCGGCGTTAATGGAAGTCGGCGGCGCGGTGCTGATGGAGCTTGGCTCTGTTTCTGCTGCTGCTGCTACTGGTGGTGTTGCTGAGTTCGTGAGTTCGAGAGAGAAAAGAGAGAGTGAGTGGCGGTGATGTTGGTGGATGTTGCCGGAGGTGAGTTCAACAAAACAGGGGATGGGTCGGAGAGATTTTCAGTGGTGATGATGGTGATTCTGTTTGGGTTCGGGAGAGGAACAGAAGGATGGAAAGGTGGAGAAGAGAGGGAGATGCAGGGAGAGCAGAGAGGGATGGAGGTCACGGTGGTGGTGATGTCGATGGTGATGATGATGGTGGCAGTGGTGATTGTGTTGGTGGGTTGAGTTCGGGGGTTGCAGAGAAGGAGGAGGTGCAAGATATGGAGGTGGACCAGAGGTGGAGCTGGGAGGCGAAGGTGGTGTGATTTGAGGTGGTGGCTCACGGTGGTGATGATTGGAGGTTCTCTGTTTTCCTGGGTTTCTTCTTGGCAAAAACATAGTGTGGAGATGGAGGTGGAGAAGGTTAAGAGGATGAAGAAGAAAAGGGGGTTAAGACGAGATGAGGGAGCAGCAGGATTGAGGAGCAGGGTTGAGGTGATTTGAGAGGAGGCTAGCAGGTAGCTAGCTGGTGAAAGTGAAACCACGCCGAGCGTGGTTTTCGGAAGTGTGGGCGGCTGAAACAGCGGAAAGCAGAGGAAGAAGAAAAGTGAGTTGATGGGTGAGAGAAAATTATTGGGTGTGGCGGAGTCACGAGTTTATGCGGCTGTTCGGGTACACGACGAGTAATTAAAACGTGATAACTAATAAAACACGACTATAAATTAACATGTTTTAAACAAACGATTTTGAATAATAATAATAGTAATAATAATAATAATAATAATAATAATAATAATAATAATAATAATAATAATAATAATAATAATAATAATAATAATAATAATAATAATAATAATAATAATAATAACAATAATAATAATAATACTAATAATTTGACTGATAAATATAAACTTGACAGGTAAAAGTAAATTAGACTGATAAACGATAATTGACTATCTATAACGGAGTTTGACTGATAGAAACTAAATATTTACTGACAAAATAAATTTTGATTATTAAAAGTAGTTTAACTGATATACAGATGAATTTGATTAATAACAGTAAGTTTGACTGGTATTTTTAATAAATTTCAAATATTGATTTTGAGAAAACTCTTAAACGTTTTATCTTAATAAAGATTTACTAAATATTTGATAAAAAATTATAATTAACTTTTTATCAAAATAAAATAAATTTATCTAAAAGTAATTTATAAGAATAATCTAACTTATCAAAATAATTATAAACAAACAATTAGTTAATCACTACGAAATCAAATCACGCATAATATCTACAACGTCTTATTACGACTAACACTACCATCAAACAATACGATTCTCAGTTTCTCCAAAAATAACTACGCCGTACAAAATTACTGAAATAACCCTAGAGTAAAATACGGGTTGTTACATCCTTCCCTCCTTGGACTAAGCTTCGTCCTCGAAGCTTGAACGCGGTACTAGGACTTAGCGGTCTTTATTGGAAGTCACAGCTAGACAAAGAGACAATTAACAAGCAAATGCATGCACGGAGAAAATAGGGTCGTTACATATATAATGAAGTACTCCCTCGTCGAACCTCCCTCACTCACTCCCTCTGTCACGACTCTTAGGAAGGCCAAACTAACGAGTGATAGTAGTCACAATGAATGGCTCCTAGGCGTAAAGGGCTACGAATAAAGGGGTACATGGATCAATGGGGTTAACTAAGTGGACCTAGCCTGTGAGACGGGACGTGAGGCCCCCATAAAACTCACTCGGACGAAATTTTTGTTGCCACTACGAGGAGGGGTTGTCGACTACCTAAGACGGTGGTCATGCACTATCGGCTAACTACTATAATGTCTCAAAAGCAGCACACACTTTTCGATTCAAATTTTCAATTAAGTTCAAAAATGGCTTCGTCACCCGAGTTACGAACTCTCTCTATGCATCCTAGGGGATTCTCAACTTTAGGCTTGCTTTCTCTGTTTCCACACACCTACGCGCAAATATACAAAATCACTCACGCACATTCCATCACTGAGCTCTCTCCACGCTCAAATTCTTTTCCCTTGCCCTTTCTCAAAAAAGTTCATTTTTGTTTTAGTCCTAACTCTACATGCAAGGCCAGACGCGAAAGATGACTCGAAACTGACTCATTTTGGGTGGGTGGACTCAATTAATTAAACGTGCAATAATAAATGAAAACGTCACCTAATCACGACACGATACGAACAATATATACAAGAACGACACGGACTACAAGTACTGACTCGCAATATGACACAAACATCCTACATGTAATAGGGTAATGCAGACACGAACTTGGCTAGCCAAGGCTAAAATTCCCCCCACACTAGAATGCTTCGTTTTCCTCAACGAAAATAGTGATCAAGTAAAGGAATCAGCACTTCTAATGTGGGAGACGGTGAATCTACTCGTAGTTGTCCTCCTGATCCGCAACTCCCTCTGCTGGATCAGGTGTCTCATAGTCGCTAGATTCATACCACCACTGTCCAGTCTCTGGGTTTGTCTCTAGGGTAACGTTGGCCGCCTTGGCCATCTGAATATGCCATCCCCCGGTAGTCTTAAGGGACGCTCCCATCCTCCTACGATTTCTCCGGTCATGAGCGAACTGCCGCGCATTCTCAGCCTTAGACTCTATCATAATTTGATGCATGCTCTGCTAGAGGGTGTCGTTAGCAGACGCCGCGCCCTGACCTTACCCACTGGCTGAACCACTCGCTTTCCCTTTTCCCTTACTAGCCCTAGCTACCTTTGGGGGTTTCTCAATTTTCGACCAATGCTGCTTCGTCTCCGTCACAATATCCAAGTCACTAACCACTACCCATGCGTCTTTGGCCAATTCGGTTAACAAGCACGTATGACTTGGAGCCATTCTATTTCTCTCATCCTTGCGTGCCATGATTTTGGTCCAAATAATTCGAGGAATATCAATCATCATCCCTAACCACATGCACATGGCCATACAACAGAGGAGGAATGTATAAGTAGGGTTAGGCGTAATGCCCAAAACCCAATTCTCAAGTAACTCACACACCCACCCAGCACGCGGGAGCAGCTCGTTCCTATCTACCAACCAACGAGGAAAACCTGGATTTCTCTCCCATGAGTCGACCCCCTCCACAAAATAGAATGCATTTACCATCGGTATGACATCATCTCTCCTAATCATGGAATAGTAAGCACATTCCATGGGGCCGTCCTCGGAGTCAGCTAAGTCTAAGAAGTTCATGGCCTCGCTAATCGACTCGGGGGGTGATATGCACCCACTTGCCCCTACAGTACATGAGACAGTCATCCTTACTCTCACCCTCATCATGACTATACCGCAAATTGACATAAATTTGTCGCGCAACCTGCGAACTAGAAGGCTCACACAACTCAAACCAGCTGTGTAATCCCTCACGGTGTTAAAGGTCTAAGAGTTCCTTGGGTAATGGTTTCTTCTTATCAAAGGGAAATTCTTTCTCCGCTTGAACCTTGAGATTTAAGTAACAGTCAGCGTAAGATGCACGGTGAGCCTTAAATCTAACAAAACGGTAACTACAAAAATTACCCTTTCTCACATTGTCATTCGCTATGTCAAGCCTACTTGCCAACCTACCCTGTCTCAAGCAGGGTCTAGGTGGAAATGGTTCATTGAGTATCGTGTGCTCTGGAGATGCCGGCACCACGTACTCTGGTTCTTTGTCGGTCTCCAACTCGGTATCCTTGACTACCCTTTCATCCTCATTATCCTCCCAAACCCCCTGAAACACCAGGTCACTAAGAGACGCAATCTTCCCCATTTTGAACAATTGAGACAACGAACAATCGAAACTATGTGCACAGTGACATGATTGTGTGAGCGGAAATAACCAATTAAGCACGTAAACATGTATTAGCAAATAATCCCTAGGACTCTAGTCAATCGCCCCCAACGCCGCAACTAAGCGAGAACTAAATGCACCAAGATTTTACTAATGTGCCTAGTACTCGTAAAGATAGGGATTAGGACGTAACTACGTTCCCGGAGCTAATCCTACGGGCACGATTTTCAGAAAATTCGGCAAGATGGACCGTTTCGGGTCGCCAAAATTTTGTGTTGAAATCCACGATTGAGTGGTGTTCTTTGCTCCTCACGGTGTCCCCGTTGATATCTTCTTCTTCACCCAAGCTTTAATCACAACCAAAAAGCCCCAATTTTTAGAGTTTTCTTCAAGAACCCTGGGTTCTTCAATCTGCCAAATCGTTCCTCTTCCTTCGAATTCACCCAAAACACCATGAATTATTGATGACAAGCTTCGAATCGCGCACAAAACCCGTGTTTTGGCTGCGAATTTGGCTCACACTGTGTATAGGAATGGCGTCAGGTGAGAAGGTGTGTTTCTGAAGCGGACGAGAGTAGCTCGCTGCACGGCACGGTGGCCGGCAGTGGTGATGGCGCTGGCTTCTGGTTCGGCGGTGATGCGGTGAGGGAGAAAAGCAAGGAGAAGAGTCCCGTCGTGTGTAATGAGGGAGAATAGAGCTTCAACGCCCAGCTACTGGGTTATTGGTGGAAAATTATATAAAAGCCAACTTTGCCCCTGTCAAGACTCGAAATAACATTTTAACCCCCTTGTCACAAGTGTTCGCACAAACAAGTAAGTGTTCGTACGAACACTTCACAGAAAGTGTTTAGGAAAGTTAGCAGTCCCCTCCACAAACAAATTTTGTTCTTGCGCGAACAAGTCTGGAAGATTTTGTCCGTACGAACACATAGAGTGTTCGCACGAACACTCTAGTCCTGAGTGTCGTTTTCTCCTCCAATTTCTTGTGTGGATCGTTGTGGCTTGCCGTTATGCATTTCAATCACCCCCATTCATCCCAGGATCATGTTTTCATGGAAAAGTTACCTATTAGTCGTGGGAATTCCTCCATCCTTATCATCAACACATTTTCGCTCGAATTCCTCCGCACATATCCGTGTATTGTCCGTTTTAAGCTTTCAGAATCCCATGCGCGCACTCCACCTATCATCGGAAAGCTCTTGACACCACCATGATGCTTTCATAGGTATCACTCCTCGACCTCGAGTGATTTTTCACTTTTTGATCCTTTTTCTTATCAATCAAGCTGCTTCCTCGGTATTCGTGCATTTTCTTGTATACACGCGCATCAAAAAGGGGAGTCCGAATCGCGTCTCCACATGTAATTCTGCACATGCTCAATTCAAATGTGAGGTCCACTCTCTCTCTCACCCCTCAGATAGGAAACTGTATTGAAAAATGCACACAATATTATTTAAACACACTCTCTACACTAAAGCATAAAAATACGTTGGGTTGCCTCCCAACAAGCGCTAGTAATTTACGGTCGACGGCCTGAACCAGTTACCTCAGAGAATATCAAATTGCGGGAGTCGAATGGAGCCACTCAATGACTCCAATGAGATTCCCGTCCACCAACAGCTTTGCTCTCTGGCCGTTTACTTTGAAGCGACCCCCGTTCCATCTTCTACCTCAAGAGAACCCCACGGACAGACTGCAGTGATCGTATATGGGCCACTCCATTTGGACTTCAACTTTCCTGGAAACAGCTTCAACCTGGCGTTGAAGATCAACACCTTCTGTCCCACTTGGAAATCTCGCGCGATGATGTACTTGTCATGCCATTGCTTGGTTCTTTCTTTTTAAATATTGGCACTCTGATATGCCATCAACCGAAATTCTTCGATTTCAAGCAACACCTGTTTCCTTTGCTCACCCTAGAGCTTAGCGTCCAAGTTGATCTTTTACAACGCCCAGAACGCCTTGTGCTCAAGTTCCACCGAGAGATGGCATGACATCCCAGAAACCAGCTGGTAGGGAGACATGCGTAAGGGAGTTTTGTAAGCTGTACGATATGCCCATAGACTGTCATCCAGATGCAACGACCAGTCTTTGCGTCCCGGACTGACCGTCTTCTTTAGAATTTCCTTGATTTCCCATTATATTATGGATGGTAGGCCAAGGATACCTTATGAGTCTTCACTCCATACTATCAAGACGTTTTCGAAAACTTTGTTCACAAAATTCGATCCCTCATCACTGATAATGGTCTTCGGCGTCCCAAACCGCGTAAAAATATTCCTGCGCACGAGCTTCTCAACCGTAGCGCCATCGTTCTTTGGACACGCCAAAGCCTCCACCCACTTGTTCACGTAGTCAACAACCAAAAGAATATAGAGATTACCAAGTGAAGACGGGAATGGCTGCAACAACCCCCTTATCCGGCTCGGACAAGACCGGGAGGGCGATGCTATAAGTAACGGCGGAAATCAAAAGCATAACATCCCAAAATATTTATTTATTACATAACACAAAATTTTCTAGATATTACACAAGCGTTTCTGAAACTACTACATTATTCTTAACTAGCCAAAACTAGATTCTACTCAAGGTGAAATACAACTACGTGAGTCTCGTTTCCCAGCTACACCAGTCTTCAGCTCCTAAACCTGCGGTGGGAAGAAAACAGGAACCGCAGTTTTCAAAGTCAGCATGGAAATACTGAGTAAGTGACACCCAAGCTCGTAAAACAGAAGATGAGGCATAACTTTCTTTTCATAAAATATACAGAGGAAATAAAACTGTAAATTTGCAAAGTAAAACATGATGCATCCAGTAACAACAATTATAAAATTCTCATTCGTTTGATCTTCTTTTCTCAACTTTCAAACGTGGAGGGTTAGACCAAATCTCTTTCTTCTTCTCTTTCTTAAATATCTCAAATCTCATAAAACTGTATTATTAACTTTGTTGACACGGGGAAGAATCTACTAACTCTACGCATCCATGACCTTAAGTGCCGGCACCCCCCTAAGACTTCTTGCGGCCAGAGAGGTGATTACATGGAGCGACCCGGCAGGTTGCGACCGGGTTATACTAAAAACGGGTCGAGAGGACGAAGCCAACACGACCAATCTAATCACAGGCCGAGTGAACAAAGTCAACACGGCACTAATACGCTTCTCCCGTACAACTCTTTCCACTTTAATTAATTATGCATTAATGTTATTCGTGTGACAATATCAAGAAAAATAACTTCTTTAAAATGTAAGGAAATATGAAATAAACATATAAATAAGTAACAAACACTTTACGAGACAATTATTAAAATCAACTTGCGACACGAAAGGAACTTGGCACGCAAGACTTGGCATGTTCACTTACCTTACTTTCCGTAGCAAAAGCACGTCCTAGCACTGGCTCGGGCCTACCAAGATGTCACCTACAAATCGTGTCTTCTACGTCAACAAATACCCAAATAAAATGCTATAAGTCCTTAAAGAGTATTTATATCAACTTAAACCCCACTATTTATATTTCTATCGTTTTATTACCCATTTATAATTTCCTAGAAATGCTACAACTCATCTATTTTTAAACAACTATTCTTATTATTATTATTATTATTATTATTATTATTTAAAAGTGACTATTTAGATTAATAAAATTATGAACTAAAGAAATTATACTTAAGAACTAATTTGAATTATAATGAAAAAGTAATATTTCGACTATTATGTTTTTAAGAGAAACTTCACACGATACTATATTATTTAGAAAAGTCTAATTTAACAAGTTTAATAACCAATTTTATAATTTAAGTGATTAAACGTTGTTTATCACAAGTTTTTAACAAAAATGTTTCTATTTTAATTTTTAGCAAACCGTTTATAATTTCTTCAACCAAATAAATTTTTCGAGACGAGAACAAAAGCTACTATTTTTAGATATCATCTTTAAACCCACAATTATTATTAATTAATATTTTTATTTTTAGCTAAAAGTGTAATTTTAATTATATAAACTCTAATTTGTAATAAAAATCAACAAAAACATAGTTTATATCAAAACAGTTATATTAAAAGACTCTAGTCACCCTATAATTTCTGAAAATATCAAACAGTCCCCCTCTATCATGTTATAACTTTTCTGAAAACTACACTTTGACCCCCTTTTCAAGAACAACTCTATTTTAGCTCTTCAAATCATGAATCTAGCTACCAAGTTTGGATTTTGATTATGTATAACGACTAAGCAGAGGGTATAGCACGTAACTAGGCCAAAAATGGCCAGAAACCGTGAAGATATGCGACGGGTCGAAGTCTCGAGTCGGAGTCGCCGGAGTTGAAGCTCACCCGCCGGCTTTAATGGCTTCTTTGGCCGGTTCTGGACCTTCTGCTGTCCTAATCGGGGCCTTAGGAGTCTAGTGGTAGTACTGGTGGTCGCTGGGTGTGCTTTGGCGGAGCTTCGGCCAAGTGGGTCGCCGGAATCAATGGTGGCGGCGGCGGCAGTGATGGCTTTCGCTGCTGCTGCTATCCTTCGGTGCCTCTGACCTCTCCTGGTCCAGTAAAAGGGGCGGAGAGGCTGAGGGAGTGGGACGAAGACGAGGGAGAAGGAGGCGGTGTAATGGGTCTTCACCGGTGGTTGTCCCGACGGGAACACGACGGCGGTGGTGGCTCTGCTTCTCTCTGCTAGCAGCTGCTGCAGTGGTCTTCGAACAGAGAGAAGGTGAGAGTTAGAGGAAACAGAGGTTGAGAGGGTCGTGGGTCTGCTGGGTGGTGCTTGCTGCCGGAAATAATGGCGGCAGTGGTGGAGGGTGGCTGCTGCCTCTCTTCCTCCGCTGCTGCTGTTGGCTCTCTGGTGGCAGATAGGTGGAGAGGGAGAGAGAGAGAGAGCTGAGTGGTGGTGGTGGGTTTTTTCCGAACAAAACAACAATGGTGGTGATGATGATGTTGACGGTGATGAAGGTGGTGGTGGTAGCTGCTGGTGTTGTGTGGAGGTAGGGGCTGCTGGTGAAGCTCTTATATAGAGCTTTTTACTTGGTGGCCAAGGAGTGGAGGGCGGTGGTGAAGCCTCCCGAAGGTTGGGGCGGTTACGGGTTGGAGGCGGTGATGAAGCTTTGCCGTGAAGAAAATTTTGGAAGGGATGAGTGAGAGGGAGAAGTTGTAATGTGTGGGTGAAGTACTAGTGTTTTAGTGATTGGGTGTGACAAGCACATCTAGTCTCGCGGTGGTCGGGTACGCGTTAAAACTATAATTTTAACTAAATTTATGAAACGTTAACATATTATTTCGCGATTGTTAATCTATTAGTTTTCTAAAATTTTCTACAAACAAAACTCGAAAATTTATTCTCATATTATTTTGCCAATAAAAATTATGATTATTCTTCTTTAATGCTTATTTTACCCCTACGGATTAAACGGGGTATTACAATGGCCCCATGAAATCAATGCCCCATACATCGAACGGCTCTACCTCCAACACGAAATTTTGAGGCATCTCATTTCGGTTGGAAATATTACCGGTTCCTTGACACCGGTCACACTGCTGCACAAATAGATGATTGTCTTTATGCAATGTAGGCCAAAAGAAACCACTCTAAATAACCTTGTCTACTATTCAAGATTTGCCAAAATGACCCCGATAGTTCAACTCATGGCAGTGTCTGAGAATCTCTAATGTGTCTGGTGTTGCTACACACCTCCGCAATATGCTATCTGCTCCCAGCTTGAACATATAAGGATCATCCCAGAAGTAATGTCGTGCATCTGCAAAGAACTTCTTTCTCTAGTGGGAGGACATGTCTTTGGGGACTATTTTGAGAGCCTTGAAATTTGCCAAATTCGCAAACTAAGGCACTGCTGCGACCACTATCATAAGCTGTTCATCTGGAAATTCTTCTCTGATTTGCACCTCCTCGTGCTTCTCATTCTCCAAACGTGATAAATGGTCAGCCACTACATTTTCTACCCCTTTCTTTTACTTTATCTCTGTGTCAAATTCTTGCATCAACAATACCCACCGGATCAGTCTTGGCTTGGCATCTTTCTTGGTGAGTAAATACTTGAGGACCGCATGATCAGTAAAGATGGTCACCTGAGACCCCACAAGATATGGTCGAAACTTGTCTAATGCAAAGATAATAGCTAGCATCTCCTTCTCAGTAGTAGCATAGTTTACATGAGCATTGTTCAACGTTCGGCTAGCATAGTAAATAACATGAGCTACCTTGTCCTTGCGCTGTCCTAGAACTGATCCCATCGCATAGTCACTAGCATCACACATGAGCTCAAATGGTAGGGTCCATTCCGGCGTGGTGATGATGGGTGCGCTAACCAGCTTTTCCTTCAGCAGATCAAAAGCTGACTTGCACTCTACATTAAAATCAAAGACTGCATCTTTCTCAAGCAATCCAGACAAAGGCTTCGTGATCTTCGATAAGTCTTTAATGAAGCGCCGATGGAACCCTGAATTTCCCAAGAAACTTCTTACCCCTTTGTCAGAAGTGGGGTAGGGAAGCTTCTCAATCACCTCAATCTTGGCTCTATCCACCTCTAAACCTTCGATGGAGATCTTGTACCCCAAAACAACTCCCTCTGTAACCATGAAGTGACACTTCTCCTAGTTGAGCACTAGTTTGGTGTCAATGCATCTATCCAACACATGGGCATGTTGCTGCAAGCAATCTTCAAATCCATCACCATACAATGAGAAGTCATCCATGAACACTTCAAACTTGTGCTCCATCATATCGGAGAAGATCGACATCATACACCTCTCAAAAGTGGCAGGCGCATTGCATAACCCAAAAGGCATGCGTCGAAAAGAAAAAGTCCCATAGGGACATGTGAAATGTCGTCTTCTCCTGATCCGCTGGCTCAATGGCAATCTGGTTGTACCAGATTACCCATCCAGAAAGCAATAATCTGAGTGGTGATCCAGCCTATCAAGCATCTGATCAACGAATTGGAGGGGGAAGTTATCCTTTAAAGTGGCATCATTGAGTTTGCAGTAATCCATGCAAACTATTCACCCAGTAACAGTATGTGTAGCAATCTGATCGCCTTTCTCCCCTTCCACCACAGTGATACCCCCCCTTCTTCGGGACACACTGCACCGGGCTAGTCCATGTGCTTTCAAAAATTGGGTAGATGATGCCCGCATCCAACCATTTAAGCACCTCTTTCTTCACCACCTCCTACATATGAGGGCTGAGGCGGCGCTGAAATTGAACTACCGGTTTCTTGTTCTCCATAAGCTAGATCTTGTGCTGGAAAACTGTGGGGCTGATCCCCTTGATATCTGCTATGGTCCATCCCATAACTTCTTTCCTTTTCTGCAACACTTTCAACAATTGCTCTTCATGTTCCCTGTCCAAACAAGAAGACACAATCACAGGTAAAGTATCACTAGATCCAAGATATAAATATTTCAAATGTGCAGGTAAAGGTTTTAACTCTAAAATAGGAGCAATATAAAGAGAAGGAATAAGATTCTTCCTGCTTCCCTCATTATAGAGGGGTAGGGGCGGGCGCCAATGAGTCTCCATAGCCTACTCGTTTTCTCTAGAGTCAAGTAGAGCAAGTTCCTCATATAGTCGCTCTAATAAAATGTCTTCCCCCTCATCCGGTGTGTATGCCTCCACACCAAAACACTGCTCACTCACCGCATAAGCGGGAAACTTCATAGCTTCAAAGACGTTGAAGGAAACTTTCTCATCATTGATCATCATCGTCAACTCTCCGTTAATTAGCTACATCAATAATGGTCTTCCCAGTGGCTAGGAATGGACGACCCAGGATAAGGGGGACATCATCATCGACCTCCATGTCTAGGATCACAAAATCAGCAGGGAAGATGAATCCATCATTTCTGAATAGTACATCTTCCAAGACACCCCTTGGACGTTTGATAGTGCGGTCTGCCATCTGCAAGCACATTCTCGTCGGTTTTGGTTCTCCCACACCAAGTCGCTCAAAAGCTGATGTGGGCATTAAGTTGATGCTTGCGCCAAGATCACACAATGCCCTACCATTAAAGGCATCTCCCAATGTCACAAGAATGATGAAACCGCCTGGATCTTTCATCTTCTTAGGAAACGCCTTTTGCACCACAGCGCTAGACTCCTCATTTAGAGTCACGGTCTCAAAATCATCCATGCCCCTCCTATTAGAGAGGAGGTCCTTAAGAAATTTCGCATACTTGGGCATTTGTGAGATGGCTTCCGTAAAGGGAATGTTGATGTGCAACTTCCTGAAGATATCCACAAATTTCTTGAAGTGCTTAGCATCCTCTTGGCTCTTCAATCTCTGCGGGTATGGCATACGCATGCTATACTCCTCCTTTGGCCTTGGCTTCTCCTCCGACTTCCTACTCGTGTCCTTTTATTTGGGAATCACGGTAGGCACAGGAATTTCTTCTTCCAACACTTTTTCAGTGGCCTTGGTCGCCTCAGCTCGTGCGTGGGTAGGATATGAGGGATCCTAAGTGGTTGTCCCACTGCGAATAGTAATAGCTTTCAACTGCTCAGGTGGAGTAATTGTGTTAGAAGGAAGCATCCCAGGTGGAAGTCCAGTGTTTTGATTGGCAATTTGCCCAATCTGTATCTCACGACTCTTCATTGTGGCTTCCATGGAGAAAATTTTGCTCTCCATTCTATCTTGATTAGCGAACAATTTTCTCAATAAGGCGTTTTTCTCTTGGTCTTCTGGTTGCTGAGCCAGTTTTTGTGGAGCTTGTCTTTACACTTGGTATGGGACACTAGGCCTCTGGCCGGGTGTATATAATCCACTACTCGGATTGGCATAGCTGAAATTGGGGTTGTTGTAGTTATTGGGATGATAAGTGTTGGACCACTGTTGTTGTCGTGGTTGACCCAAGTAGTTCACATCTTCAAATGCATCAATGTATTTCTTATTTGCATCCGCCACCATCTCTCCAACAGATTTCACCTGTGCCAATGGATTCATGCCGCTGAAAGCTGAAGTCATAGCTGCCATCTGCTGTTCGAATTTCTGCTCCACCATTGTTTCAATCTTGCTGACTAACTCCCTATCGGATTTTAAGTTCCTACCAGTCTCAGACCTCATAGATTCCCTTTTTACCACACTGTTAAGCAAATCCTGGCATCTCTTCACTCCCAAGACCATAAAATTACCCTGAGCCATCATGTCGAGTTCCTTTGTTATCTCTCTATCTAGGGCATTATAAAAGTAGTGCAGTAGTTTGAACCATGGCTCTCCGTGAGTAGGAAATCTGCGAAGGAGCTGATTGAATTTTCTCCATGTGTCTCCCAAAGAATCATCCTCCTGCTAATTAAACTTTATGATGTCAGCCATTCGTTGTGTAAACTTGGACGGTGGAAGATATTTCTTGAGGAACTCTTGGCAAAACTCGGCCCATGTAGTATTACAACCCGTCGGAAGCTCCAGGAGCCATGTATTTGCTTTCCCTGATAAAGAATAGGGAAAGACCGTCAGCTTTACAATATCATCTGGCACTCTCTAATCATGAATTGTGGAAGTAATTTGGTTGAAGTTGAGTAGATGGGCATTTGGGTCATCCCCCAGAGCTCCAGTAAACACAAACTCATCTGGAACCATATTAATTAACTGTTGACGCAATTCAAAATGAGCTGCATTGATATGTGGCCTGACGATCGTGGGAAAATATCCATCCGGTGTGGTTCTGAAGTAGTCTACCAACGGACGATCATCAATTTCAGCATTGTTGACTTGTGCCGCGGCATTCTGCCCGTTATTTCCACTATAATTTCCCCCATTAGTGCCTCCATTGTTTCCACCGTTATTAACTCCAGTGTTTCCCACTTTTACCCACACACTAGGAAGTGGTTGTGGATTTTGGGGGGTTCGGCGAGCCATTGAAGCTTGCATCTCTACCATCTGAGCTCTTTGCTACTCAGTCTCTCTTGTCCTATTAGCTGCATCTTCCACAGCTGCAAGTCTAACTGCCTCCGCATCTTGCATGCCTTTGCGGATCCTCTCAGACTTAGCTCTAGTCTGCTCATACATAGTAACTGAGCTTGTCTTCCTCTTGTCTCTACGTTGTGCGCGTAACAAGGATTTCGGGTCTTCGAGTGTTGGGTGCAAAGGTTCGTCTCTAGAACGGGACATGCACCGTGAAATCCAACCTGAAAACACAGATCACACAGAGAAAGTAGGTGAGTAACAGATATAAACAGAAAAATAAAATTCCCTGAAGCTAGGAATTATAACTAATTTAGCCAAAGTCCCCGGAAACGGTGTCAAAAACTTGACACGCTCCAACTGCAAGTGTACATTTGTCGGTGCAGTAATAAACCGGAAATCCGGGTTGTCGAACCCAAGAGACTTCGTTTTGAACTAGGTATTACTCTAAACCTTGTGTGGGCACATCGCTTTGATTTTGTTTGATTAATTCTACTAAAATTGAAAAGAACACAACAAGTTAACCGTTTAGATGATGGCACGATTAACAAGAATAATTGATAAGGTTACTAATGAGGGATAAATACCGGGAATTCTCTCCAGGATCACTAGGGATGATATGAAACATGTTTTGATTCATGAAACACTAACATGTATTCTATTATTAATCAAGCAACATTCAATTCACAAAGTTACCAAATGAATCATCTATGCCTAATTCAACTTTAGGCATGCATTACGTTCGTTATTCTACTTTAAGATCCTCATCAATACTAACGAGTTACCAATTAGTAATACAATCAAGTTAATAGTTCAATTTTCGACTAGAGCTCACGGAGTTACCACATGAACCCTAATTAAGATCAATCATACGTTAGACAAGAGAGATAGAGATTTAACATAAACTCTTCATAATAATAGAAAAACATGATAATTAATTCAAAACATGAGTCACAATCTCAAAACAAACGAGTTCATACCGCAATCCTAGCTACGAAACAAGAATTCCCGATAAGGAGGGTTTAGCTACTACAAGACATGATCAAAGTACAAACTTTCTTGATCATAAACCAAAAACTAGAGAGGAGAAAGAGTTTAGAAATCAAACGAAGAAATCAACGAATCCAAGCACGCTCCAATGGCTCTCGTCAACACGGTTCAAAGCTCCCAAGTGCGTAGAATACCCCAAGGAACTGACTACTAGGTATAAAACAGCCCCAAAAGTTTACAACTTTTAAATATTACAAATCAGTTCCAAAATTGTCAATTTTTCCCTTCTGTTCGTACGAACAGTCGGGTGCTCGTACGAGCACTTTTTGTTTTGAGATCCAAAATTCGTCTAAGTCAAAGTGTTCGTACGATCACTTTTCTGTACGCACGAACAAGTCTGGCAATCTTCTTATTTGGCTCTTTTTCTTGCTTCTTCCTTCTTCGTCTTCAATCCCGAGCATCTCTTGAGCAATTCCAGCTTTTCGAAGTTCACTTCCAATCCAAGATCATCTCTCCGAGCTCCCGGTTCCTGAAATCCACAACACCAAAACATACTGGAAGATCAAACGATACAAATATAGCATAAAGTACGTGAAAAAGTACCCGGACTCAACATTTACGATCAAATGCTCAATCATGCTCCAATTTATCAAAATTTGGCCTAAAACACATGTAAATGCATCGGAGACTACGCAAAATAACAATTAATCGCGTAAGAATATAACTCCAATTATGGAGTTATCAGGGACCTGCTGGGCTGTTTTGGCTCACCCCTCTGTTTTACAAGTTGAGAAGGATTGGACCAGATTTTGGCGTTGGTAGCTAAAAAGTGAATTGTTTAGCTAAAATATATAATTTTAGCTGTTTTAAGCAATTTGTTCTAAATTACTATTTTGGGCAGATATTTATAAAATTGTCATTTTTGTCAAGATGGTGTAATTTTTCAGTAATTTCAGTCATGTACCAGGTTTTCAGAAATATTATTAAAATGTGGTTTTAGAGGACTGTGTGTCCTGCTGGTTGTGTTTTGGGAGTCTGAAAATGTCAGAAGGGTTGACAGTAAACCGTGATTTTTAACGTATAATCGATATCTTTGTTAAAAGTGTGATCGGGTCGTCACAACAAAGTGTCAAACGGGTTGACTAGTAAAACTTGATTTTTATCAAATAATTGATTTTTATTGTTAATGTGTGAAGGATCATAACTTCTGGTATGAGACCCAACAAGTTGATCCATACTTTGAAAAGCTGAAATCAGAAGTTAAGGATGGCGTGCAGAATGAATTTTCTATTTGGCGTGATGGAATGTTATTATTCAGAAATCGAGATTGTGTACCAAATGATCCATTGTTAAAAAGAGATATATCAGAAGAGGCACTTCATTGTATTCTATGCACCCCGAGAGTATAAAAATGTATAGAGATCTGAAGGAGCATTGTTGGTGGGTCAGAATGAAAAGAGAAATTGCAGAATTCGTAGCTCGATGCCTAACATGGCAATAGGTAAAGGCAGAACGTCAACACCCTGGCGGTTGATTACAGCCACTCCTAATACCTGAGTGGAAATGAGAACACGTGATAATGGATTTCGTGACTGGACTTCCACGTTCTCAGAAAAGATTTTACTCAATATGGTTGGTCGTCGATAGGTTAAGCAAGTCAGACCACTTTCTTGCCGTAAAGACTACATATACTATTGATAAATATGCTAGATTGTATATGGAAGAGATTATTCGCTTACATGGGACAACAGTGTCGGTTGTGGCTGACAGGGATCTTAAGTTCACATCGAGGTTTTGGTTGAGTTAGCAACATTCTTTAGAGACCACTCCCGGATTCAGCACAGCATTTCACCCACAAATGGATGGCCAGTCTGAAAGAACAATCCAAACTTTGGAGGATATGTTACACGCTTGCATCATGGACTTTCAGGGGAGTTGGGATTGGTATCTACCGTTGGTGGAATTTGCGTATAATAACAGTTATCAAGCTATTATTGGTATGGCCCCATCTGAAGCGTTGTATGGGAGAAGATGTAGAATTCGACGTGCATGGGTGAAGTAGGAGAAAGTAAGTTGTTAGGTCCAGAAATAGTCCAACAAACAGCCGATAAAGTGAAAGTTATTCAAGAACGATTAAAGATAGCACAAAGTCGCCAAAAGAGTTATGCAGATAAACGGAGGCGAGACTTGGAATTCATAGTTGGTAACCGAGTATTCTTACGTACATCCTCGTAGAAAGGAATTATGCGCTTTGTCAAGAATGGAAAACTAAGTCCAAGATATATTGGGCCATTTGAAATTATCGACATAATAGGAATTGTCGCCTATCGTTTGGCATTACCCATGGACTTAGGTTACATGATGTATTCCACGTATCTATGTTGAGGAATTATATAGCCGATCCGTCTCATGTGTTATCTTCTCCACCAGTGGAATTAAAAGAGGATCTAACATACATTGAGGAACCTGCAGAGATTCTGGATCGAAGGGAGAAAATACTACAGAATAAAAGTATAATGTTAGTGAAAGTGTTGTGGAGAAGTCATACACTTGAGGAGGCAACATGGGAAAGTGAGGATATCATGAAAAACCAACACCCTCAACTGTTTCGGTAATTGATTTAATTTTGGGACGAAATTTTATTATGGGGATGAGAATTGTAATACCTAAAGTAAATAGGAGGTATATAACAAAAATATAGATTTATTTATATATATATATATATATATATATACTCATAAGGGTTATATTTGACAAAATTATAGTTACAAGGAGGTACTTGTAGTTTAAAATATTTACTTTGTGTACTGAGGCGCTGCATAAGTTTTCTTTCTCGGTTCGCTGGGTTTATCAACACACACACGCGCATACTACTCAAAAGAAAATTGCCTTGGATTCTCTGAAATTCGAAGGCTTCTTGGGTTTAGAGAAGACAAATAACCAATTTGGGCAAAAGAATTGGTTGTGACAGAAACTTCTTCAGGTAAGAACTTTGGAATCTTTAAACTCTGCCCTATTTCCCCTTCTGCATCCCTTGCCCAGATTGGGTAAATAGCCTATATGCACAACACTCTTTTTTGTTATTTGAGTTGACTTCGAGTATAGGTCAATGATTTTGAGATGCCCTTAGTACTCTCTTTGAATTTGGAATATGAGTATTGTATATGAGAGTTCATCCTCGTTTACATGAGTCAGATAGTGTAAGGACGTGTTTTTGATAAGTCATTCAGAGAAGTTTCTTATTTTTTCTCCTTGAGTACCCTAAACTTGTTCTCTGTTTAGATGAGAAATCTCAGGTTTTATATTTATTTTACGCATGAGCTGAATTGGGAAGTGTAGTTGCAACAACCCCCTTATCCGGCTCGGACAAGACCGGGAGGGCGATGCTATAAGTAACGGCGGAAATCAAAATCATAACATCCCAAAATATTTATTTATTACATAATATTAAACAACACAAAAGTTTCTAGATATTACACAAGCGTTTCTGAAACTACTACATTATCCTTAACTAGCCAAAACTAGATTCTACTCAAGGTGAAATCCAACTACGTGAGTCTCGTTCCCAGCTACACCTTAGTCTTCAGCTCCTAAACCTGCGGTGGGAAGGAAACAGGAACCACAGTTTTCAAAGTCAGCATGGAAATACTGAGTAAGTGACACCCAAGCTCGTAAAACAGAAGACGAAGCATAACTTTTTTTTCACAATAAATATAAAGAGAAAATAAAACTGTAAATTTACAAAGTAAATCAGGAACTCAAATGTAACTGTAAAACTGTAAGAAGTGAACCTGATGCATCCAGTAAGAACACTTATAAAATTCTCATTCGTTTGATCTTCTTTTCTCAACATTCAAACGCGGAGGATTAGTCCAAATCTCTTTCTTCTTCTCTTTCTTAAATATCTCAAATCTCATAAAACTGTATTATTAACTTTGTTGACACGGGGAAGAATCTACTAACTCTACGCATCCAAGACCTTAAGTGCCGGCACCCCCCTAAGACTTCTTGCGGCCAGAGAGGTGAGCACATGGTGCGACCCGGCAGATTGCGACCGGGTTAAACTAAAAAAGGGTCGAGAGGACGAAGCCAACACGACCAATCTAATCACAGGCCGAGTGAACAAAGTCAACACGGCACTAATACGCTTCTCCCGTACAACTCTTTTCACTTTAATTAATTATGCATTAATGTTATTCGTGTGACAATATCAAGCAAAATAACTTCTTTAAAATGTAAGGAAATATGAAATAAACATATAAATAAATAACAAACACTTTACGAGACAACTATTAAAATCAACTTGCGACACAAAAGGAGCTTGGCACGCAAGGCTTGGCATGTTCACTTAGCTTACTTTCCGTAGCAAAAGCACGTCCTAGCACTGGCTCGGGCCTACCAAGATGTCACCTACAAATCGTGTCTTCTACGTCAACAAATACCCAAATAAAATGCTATAAGTCCTTTAAGAGTATTTATATCAACTTAAACCCCACTATTTATATTTCTATCGTTTTATTACCCATTTATAATTTCCTAGAAATGAAACAACTCATCTATTGTTAAAAAACTATTCTTATTATTATTATTATTATTATTATTATTTAAAAGTGACTATTTAGATTAATATAATTATGAACTAAAGATATTACACTTAAGAACTAATTTGAATTATAATGACAAAGTAATATTTCGACTATTATGTTTTTAAGAGAAACTTCTCACGATACTATATTATTTAGAAATAGTGAAAAGTCTAATTTGACAAGTTAACAACTAATTTAATAAGCTAAGTGATTAAACATTATTTATTGCAAGTTTTTAACAAAAACGCTTCTATTAAAAATTTTAACAAACCACCCGTTTACTATTTTCTTCACCCGAATCAATTTTTCAAGACGAGAACAAAAACTACTATTTTTAGAAATCATTGTTAACCCAAAATTATTATTATTATTATTATTATTATTATTATTATTATTATTATTATTATTATTATTATTATTATTATTATTATTATTATTATTATTATTATTATTATTATTATTAACTAAAAGTGTGGTTTATTTATATAAACTCTAAATTTATAACAAAAACCTTATTTACATTAAAACAGTTATATTAAAAGACATTAGTCACCCCATAGTTTCTGAAAATACCAAACAGTCCCCCCTTTGTCATGTTATAACTTTTCTGAAAATTACACTTTGACCCCCTTTTCAAAAACAACTCAATTTTAGCTCTTCAAATCATGAATCTAGCTACCAAGTTTGGATTTTGATTATGTATAACGACTAAGCAGAGGGTATAGCACGTACCTAGGCCAAAAATGGCCGGAAACCGTGAAGATATGCGACGGGTCGAAGTCTCGAGTCGGAGTCGCCGGAGTTGAAGCTCACCCGCCGGCTTTAATGGCTTCTTTGGCCGGTTGTGGACCTGCTGCTGGCTTGGTCGGGGCCTAAGGAGTCTGCTGGGATCAAGGAAGCACGATGGGTGCTGCCAAATCACTCCGGTGAAGCTCACCGGAGTTTGGCCGGCAAAAATGGATGTCCGGGCGGCGGCTACGCTTCTGCTGGGGCTGGGGCTGCTTCCTTGGGCTCTGATTCAGGTCAGGGGTGAGCCAAGATCGACCAGAGAGGTCAAAAAGGGCAACGGTGATGAGATAGAGTGACGTGGGTTGGCTTTCCTGTTCGTCGCCGCCGGCATAGGGGTGGCCGTGGTGGTTGTTGTTGTCCCCTACCAGCTTCTGCTGCTGTTGGTATCTTCCCAGGGAAGAGGGTAGAGTGAAAGAGAGAGAGAGGAAGTTGGTGGCAGTGGGTTTGTTTCTTTCGGGTTCTTGCCGCCAGTAATGATGGCGAGTGCGGTGGTGGGTGAGGCTGCTGCCACCACTGCCTTGTTGCTGCTGCTCTTGTTGGTTTCTGGTGGCAGATAGGTAGAGAGGGTGTGAGAGAGATGAAAGTGGTGATGGTGGTGGGTTTTTACCGAAGTTTCAACGACGATGGTGGTGATGATGTTGACGGTGGTTGTGGTGGTGAAGGTGGCTGCTGGGGCTGTGTAGGGGTGGCTACAGCTGGTGAGGCTCTTAAATAGAGCTGGTTGCTTGGCGGCCAAGTAGCTGAGGGCGGTGAGAAACCTCCCGAAGGGTGTTGGGGCGGTGATGAGTGTGGGAGGCGGTTTTTCATGCTTTTCCGTGAAGAAAATTTTGGAAGGGATGAGTGAGAGGGAGAAGTTGTAATGTGTGGGTGAAGTACTAGTGTTTTAGTGATTGGGTGTGAAAAGCACATCTAGTCTCGCGGTGGTCGGGTACGCGTTAAAACTATAATTTTAACTAAATTTATGAAACGTTAACATATTATTTCGCGATTGTTAATCTATTATTTTTCTAAAATTTTCTACAAACAAAACTCGAAAATTTATTCTCATATTATTTTGCCAATAAAAACTATGATTATTCTTCTTTAATGACTATTTTACCCCTACGGATTAAACGGGGTATTACATCCCTCCCCCCTTAGACAAAGCTTCGTCCTCGAAGCTAAATCAGGCAACTACTCATGATATTCAGATAATCTAACAAACAACTATCTAACAGAATTTATATCACATGGCTGGCAAGTAATTCCACGTAACAAATAATAGCAAATAGCCATTTTAAGATATATGTAATGCAACACGTAACACCAAATAAGGTCGTGGTCACATCTTTCTAATTAAGTGGTCTTGGTCCCATTAGGTTACTAAGTCTCAAGGCTAACCACGTCTCAATAGTACTAAGAACGTAACACTACTTATCGAAAGGTTGTCGTCCCTAGAACTGAACTCAATATTCGAAAAATATACAAGCCCTTAGTACCTGATCAAGTAGGTTATCAACCCGAAGTTGGCTGCTCATAGTTAGGGAAATCTCCTGTGCCAACTCCATACTCAGCTTCTGCCTCAGTCTTTGTCAACACTGCAATTCTTCCTACATTGGTATTTTGAGCTCCTGCTCCTCCTGCCCCATTGTTGTTGCTCATCCGGTATCCAGCATTATTGTTTCCAGTCCTGGGTTGAGCTCCATTCTGTCCTGTATTTCCTGGGTTGTAGTTCTGCTGCCTTCCGTATCCATTGCCTCCATTATTCAGACGTTTCCCATTCGGCTGGCGGTTTCCCTGGTAGTTGTTCTGTTGTGGTCCTCCAAAGTTGCCTCCGTGGATTATTGGCTGATTCCCAACTGGTGGTCGTCGACATTCGTAAGATCGGTGTCCCCTCTTTCCACAATTGAGGCATGTGACTACATTTCCTTCACAATCCGCTCCGGGGTGGTTTCGTGGGCACTTCTTGCAGTAATGACGGCGAATTGGCTGTGTTTCAACATCCTGCTCACTGCCTCGGTTTTTCTCATGGTTATTTCCTCCATTGCTAGGCTTGCCCTTTTCAGAGTTGGTGTTACTTCCCCATGTTTCTTCTAGCTTACGTTTCTTGCGTTTCTCTTCTTGGGTGACACGAACCCGATAGATGTCAGCAGCTCTGTCGTAGGCTTCATGGAGAGTAGAATAGGTTCTACATAACAGAGACTCCTGTAGTCTTTCATGCAGCCCAGCGATGAATTTAGAGACCTTGGAATCCTCGTCAGGTACCATGTTGCCTACAAACCTCGTCAACTCTGTAAATTTCCGGAAGTACTCCGTCACAGAATCGTTTCCTTGCTGTAGGTTCTGGAATTCTAGTTC
Organism: Linanthus parryae; assembly: GCA_023055425.1. Taxonomy (NCBI): domain Eukaryota; kingdom Viridiplantae; phylum Streptophyta; class Magnoliopsida; order Ericales; family Polemoniaceae; genus Linanthus; species Linanthus parryae. Next base: position 112,953,327 of record JALGPY010000005.1, on the reverse strand, counting down.
CTTGCTCCTTTTCACATGGTGAGGGTAGAAGCGAGCTCTCAGCGCAGATTGAAGGGATTCCCAGTTGAATTTCGGATCCGCTAGCAGAGTTTCTCGTGCATTCCTCCACCAAAGATGCGCTTCGCTTTTTAAGTAGAAGACAGCACAGTTGACTTTCCGGTCATCAGGACATTCTACGGTCTCAAGGATTTTATCCATTCTATAATCCAATCCTCTAATTCCACGGGATCCTCTTTTCCCGTAAAATCCATTGGTTTCATATCTGCCACTTGCTTGGCCCAGTTAGTTCCTGTCTGTCCTCCATTATTCATCATCTATGTCATTTGCGCAAAGAATTGCTCCATGGTGATGTTCTCAGCCATCTGTTCCTGTCAAACTTTCCTAAAGTGATATCGTAACGGTGTATCAGTCTCATCCTACGGTATTCCTGGTTATGGTCTGGGAATCTCAACAACATTCTCATAATTTCATAATTCGCAATGCCTCTAACACATAGCACTCATCACATAGCAACTTAACAGTAACACATATAACTTATGTCAACAACTATAACTCTTCTTTCCACAGCAAGCAGAAATCAACTCTTATTCTTATCATGAAAGTAACAACTATCTATAATCATTGAAATGAATCTTAAATCAAACCATATCACATAAAACTCAACAATCTCAAAGCAGGATGAGGGTGGCTGGAATAATCAGAACTTATACTTAGGCTACCCATAACCCCAACGGCTTTTCCAATTTTAATTATCTTGCCCTATGTTCATTTTAAGTTACCCTACAGGTTTTTAAACTGGAACGAACGCTCTGATACCACCTGCAACAACCCCCTTATCCGGCTCGGACAAGACCGGGAGGGCGATGCTATAAGTAACGGCGGAAATCAAAAGCATAACATCCCAAAATATTTATTTACTACATAATATTAAACAACACAAAAGTTTCTAGATATTACACAAGCGTTTCTGAAACTACTACATTATCCTTAACTAGCCAAAACTAGATTCTACTCAAGGTGAAATCCAACTACGTGAGTCTCGTTCCCAGCTACACCTTAGTCTTCAGCTCCTAAACCTGCGGTGGGAAGGAAACAGGAACCACAGTTTTCAAAGTCAGCATGGAAATACTGAGTAAGTGACACCCAAGCTCGTAAAACAGAAGACGAAGCATAACTTTCTTTTCACAATAAATATAAAGAGGAAATAAAACTGTAAATTTGCAAAGTTAATCAGGAACTCAAATGTAACTGTAAAACTGTAAGAAGTGAACCTGATGCATCCAGTAAGAACACTTATAAAATTCTCATTCGTTTGATCTTCTTTTCTCAACTTTCAAACGCGGAGGATTAGTCCAAATCTCTTTCTTCTTCTCTTTCTTAAATATCTCATATCTCATAAAACTATATTATTAACTTTGTTGACACGGGGAAGAATCTACTAACTCTACGCATCCAAGACCTTAAGTGCCGGCACCCCCCTAAGACTTCTTGCGGCCAGAGAGGTGAGTACATGGTGCGACCCGGCAGGTTGCGACCGGGTTAAACTAAAAACGGGTCGAGAGGACGAAGCCAACACGACCAATCTAATCACAGGCCGAGTGAACAAAGTCAACACGGCACTAATACGCTTCTCCCGTACAACTCTTTCCACTTTAATTAATTATGCATTAATGTTATTCGTGTGACAATATCAAGCAAAATAACTTCTTTAAAATGTAAGGAAATATGAAATAAACATATAAATAAATAACAAACACTTTACGAGAAAACTATTAAAATCAACTTGCGACACGAAAGGATCTTGGCACGCAAGGCTTGGCATGTTCACTTACCTTACTTTCCGTAGCAAAAGCACGTCCTAGCACGGGCTCGGGCCTACCAAGATGTCACCTACAAATCGTGTCTTCTACGTCAACAAATACCCAAATAAAATGCTATAAGTCCTTTAAGAGTATTTATATCAACTTAAACCCCACTATTTATATTTCTATCGTTTTATTACCCATTTATAATTTTCTAGAAATGAAACAACTCATCTATTGTTAAACAAATATTCTTATTATTACTATTATTATTATTATTATTATTATTTAAAAGTGACTATTTAGATTAATATAATTATGAACTAAAGAAATTATACTTAAGAACTAATTTGAATTATAATGACAAAGTAATATTTCGACTATTATGTTTTTAAGAGAAACTTCACACGATACTATATTATTAAGAAATAGTGAAAAGTCTAATTTTACAAGTTAACAACTAATTTAATAAGCTAAGTGATTAAACATTATTTATTGCAAGTTTTTAACAAAAACGCTTCTATTAAAATTTTTAACAAACCACCCGTTTACTATTTTCTTCACCCGAATCAATTTTTCAAGACTAGAACAAAAACTACTATTTTTAGATCATTGTTAACCCAAAATTATTATTATTATTATTATTATTATTATTATTATTATTATTATTATTATTATTATTATTATTATTATTATTATTATTATTATTATTATTATTATTATTATTAACTAAAAGTGTGGTTTATTTATATAAACTCTAAATTTATAACAAAAACCTTATTTACATTAAAACAGTTATATTAAAAGACATTAGTCACCCCATAGTTTCTGAAAATACCAAACAGTCCCCCCTTTGTCATGTTATAACTTTTCTGAAAACTACACTTTGACCCCCTTTTCAAGAACAACTCAATTTTAGCTCTTCAAATCATGAATCTAGCTACCAAGTTTGGATTTTGATTATGTATAACGACTAAGCAGAGGGTATAGCACGTACCTAGGCCAAAAATAGCCGGAAACCGTGAAGATATGCGACAGGTCGAAGTCTCGAGTCGGAGTCGCCGGAGTTGAAGCTCACCCGCCGGCTTTAATGGCTTCTTTGGCCGGTTCTGGACCTGCTGCTGGCTTTGTCGGGGCCTAAGGAGTCTGGTGGGATCAAGGAAGCACGATGGGTGCTGCCAAATCACTCCGGTGAAGCTCGCCCGAGTTTGGCCGGCAAAAATGGAGGTCCGGGCGGCGGCTACGCTTCTGCTGCGGCTGGGGCTGCTTCCTTCGGCTCTGATTCAGGTCAGGGGTGAGCCAAGATCGACCAGAGAGGTCAAAAAGGGCAAAGGTGATGAGAGAGAGTGACGTGGGTTGGCTTTCCCGTTCGTCGTCGCCGGCACAGGGGTGGCCGTGGTGGTTGTTGTTGTCCCCTACCAGCTTCTGCTGCTGTTGCTATCTTCCCAGGGAAGAGGGTAGAGTGAAAGAGAGAGAGAGGAAGTTGGTGGCAGTGGGTTTGTTTCTTTCGGGTTCTTGCCGCCGGTAATGATGGCGGGTGCGGTGGTGGGTGAGGCTGCTGCCACCACTGCCTTGTTGCTGCTGCTCTTGTTGGTTTCTGGTGGCAGATAGGTAGAGAGGGTGAGAGAGAGATGAAAGTGGTGATGGTGGTGGGTTTTTACCGAAGTTTCAACGACGATGGTGGTGATGATGTTGACGGTGGTTGTGGTGGTGAAGGTGGCTACTGGGGCTGTGTGGGGGTGGCTGCTGCTGGTGAGGCTCTTAAATAGAGCTGGTTGCTTGGCGGCCAAGTAGCTGAGGGCGGTGAGAAACCTCCCGAAGGGTGTTGGGGCGGTGATGAGTGTGGGAGGCGGTTTTTCATGCTTTGCCGTGAAGAAAATTTTGGAAGGGATGAGTGAGAGGGAGAAGTTGTAATGTGTGGGTGAAGTACTAGTGTTTTAGTGATTGGGTGTGACAAGCACATCTAGTCTCGCGGTGGTCGGGTACGCGTTAAAACTATAATTTTAACTAAATTAATGAAACGTTAACATATTATTTCGCGATTGTTAATCTATTATTTTTCTAAAATTTTCTACAAACAAAACTCGAAAATTTATTCTCATATTATTTTGCCAATAAAAATTATGATTATTCTTCTTTAATGACTATTTTACCCCTACGGATTAAACGGGGTATTACAGTAGTACTGGTATAATATGAAAACAGTGAGGGTGCCCAAGTATTGGGACTGAATTCGGGTTGTTCAGCCTGCCAAATGATGTTCAAATTTTCTAAATTTGGTGACAATTAGATTCATATATATAGTTAATTCATACAAAAATTCATGCCGTTATCTTAAGCCAATAACGTCAATTAATTTATGTTGTACACGATGGTTTCCACTCTCTTTATCCAGGTTATATTCTGATCATTTATATGTTTTAAATCTGCTACGCAGGACTTTATGCCAAGTTCTAGGGGGCTCGAGGCGATTTCTTTACGGATAAAATTCCAAGTATTTTGGCTCTAATATATGAGATTACATTTTTTTTTTCATTCATTTCAAGTTACGGACAGAGAGAGAACACCTAAGGAATAGCGTCCATCGGATTCCGAGTTCTATAAGTGAGGTGTGTATGCGTAGTATTACTATATGTACATGGAAGTTATGGTCATACAGTTCCTTAACTTTTTTAGCATGTATAAAATGTTTGATATATGTGAGCTAAACTTTTGATGAATAAGGATAATTATGCAGTAACATTGTTATTTCCTGTAAAAGAATCATTTTAGAGAAGACAAAAATGATTAGTGTTTTGTTTGCCTAGTTGGTCTGGAGATTATTGAGTTGGAAAGAATTGTTGGTTCAAGTGCGCGTGGGGGTTTTTCTTTGGCTTTAAAGCCTAGTTTGGATTGCTTGAGGGATGTGTGTTTCCGCCTTGAGCATGGAAATTGGCTGAATTACCTAAAGCAATGAGTGGTTCCACTTTAGTTTTGTAAGGTCATAGGTTTCATGGACTTGAAATAATTAGATATTTCAAGGCCTTGAACAAGTTTTCAAAGCCTTCAATCAGGTTTCACAGGCTTGAAATAGCAAAGGCCTTGAACCAGGATTCAAAGCCTTGAAACTGTCTGACCTGCATACATGTTCTGAGGAGGAGTTTTTCTAAACTCTTTTTGATTTAATATCATCCCTCTCACCCATGTACTTAATTTGTTATTATTTGATGATGAAAGACAAAATGTTTTATTATATATTACATGTTTTAATCCATTATTTTGACTCAGTTTTGCAGGGAAATTTTACTTCCTATATTTGCAGGATTTGTTTCCTTATCTAACTTTTGCAGGAAGGAAACTACTCAGTGAAGAGGATCATGTGATCAATTAGATCTTCTTAACAGCTTCTCAATTTTTTTAAAGACAAGATCACAGCAAAATCTATGAAAATTGTGATCAACTATCCGTTGGAGAAGGCTGTTGAAGAGAGTCAAAGTTGTTGCCTAAAATACAGGAAGTTGTTGCTGAAAATCAGGGAAGATTTGCAAAGTTTCAAACCGTATAAATAGAGCCCAATTTGAAGCATCAACACACAACACCCAACGGGAAAAAAGTGAGACATAATTCTAGATTGACAAGCATCAAAGAAGTTCATCACTCTCACAATCCAACACACAGAAGTTCACTGCATTCTTCACAGGAGTTTTCTACTCTAGTGTTCTTTCGTATTGTACTTTATTGGTAGATCATTTCTGTAATACGTCTATACATAATTCTCAAGGATCGTTCAAAGTGAACAATAGAGAATTCTTAGTTAATCATTAGCTAGAGCAGGTAATAGATAGGTTAGGGAGAACCACAAGCTGTAATTGAGTAAGGCAATTCTCTGTGCTTGAGATCTAGGGCTTAGCTTTTGATTAAAAAGAATTGAGTTGAAAATCCTCCAGGGAGAAGATCCTTGAGGTAGCAACGTAGATCCAATCCTCTGTCTCTTGCATTTACTGTTCATTCACATTCATAGTTTTTACAGCACTTAAACTTGTCTGTTTTTCAAGGGTTTGAAACTCTTTTCAATGCTTTGAAAAAGACTTGTCTGTTTTATTGCAAACTTTATTTCAATCCAAAGGCTTAAATTTGTGTTCAAGTCCTTGAACTCCTTTGCACTAAAACTAAAACTCTTTTCCTCCTCTATTTTTGCAAAAAATTGGCATATTCTTTTCAACCCCCCCCCCCCCCTTCTAGAGTATCCGTGCTGCATATTCATCTGCATACTCCCCTTTCAATTGGTATCAGAGCTTGTACACTATATAAGATTTAACAATCTCGTGATCATAAGTACTACAAGTGATGGTGGTTTCTCACATGGAAGAGCTTCCAACAGACCTCCTCTATTTTTTGGAGACAACTTTGCTCACTGGAAAGCCCTGATGAAGATGTTCATCATTGATCAGGACATAGAACTTTGGACCATTATTCAGAATGGACCTCACATTTTCTTTACAGAGAAAGATGGGATCAAAACTCCCAACTCTGAAGACTCACTCTCCTCCTCTGAGTTAGAACAATATTCTAAGAATTACATAGCTATTAACATCTTGTATTGTGCTTTGAGTACAAATAAATTCAACAGGATTTCAGGCTGCCAAAGAAATATGGGACAAGCTTGTGGTGAAATTTGAAGGAACTAGTCAAGTCAAGCAAACCAAGATCAACATCTATCTCAGGCAATATGAGTTGTTCATGATGAATGCAGATGATTCAATCAGAGAGATGTTCAAGAGGTTCACAGACATTGTCAACAACCTTGATTCTTTGGGAAAACATATTTCCAATGAAGAAAAGGTGAGGAATATACTGATAAGTCTTCCAAAGGCCAAATGGGAACCAAAGACAACAACCATTGAAGAAGCTCAAGATTTCTCATCACTACAACTTGACGACCTACAAGGGAAGCTCATGACACATGAAATATCCATGAATGAAGCTGATGGAGAGCTACGTGAAGGTATCAAGAACTTAGCACTTAAGGCCAAAGAGAATGAGAAAATTAAAAGCCTTGAAACTGAAGATGATGACGATGAAGATCCTTTTGCATTGATCTCCAAAGCCTTAACCAGAATTCTCAAAATGAAGAAAAACTTTGGAAACAAAGACTTGAACAGAGAAAGAATAATATTATCCACTAGCAAGGACTGCAAAGGTAAGTCTTCTTCACAAAATAAATCCAAAGTCATGAACTGATTTGAGTGTGGTGATGTAGGACATTTGATAAGAGACTGTCCACACAAGAAAAGCAAGAACTTCCAAAAGAAATACCATGACATGAGAAAGAAAGCTATGATAGCTTCATGGAGTGATTCAGATAGCTCAAGTGAATCTGAATCTAAAGAAGAACATGCTAACCTATGCTTCAAGGCCAAGCATGATGAAAGTTCTGAGAAGAATATTGAGGTAATGGTAAACTATCTGATTTCAAAATCAAAAGATGCTCTTTCAGATTATCTCAGAACAATGCTTTTAAATAAAGAAGGTTATCTGAAAGAGATCAGACTTTTGAAAGAAAAAATTCATGAGCAAGCAAAAGAGAATTTACAACTTGTTTGTCTAAATTAGAATCTTGAAATCTCTCAGAAGAAAACTGACAATGATTTCAAGACGTTGAAAACCAGTTTCAAAGCCTTGAAAACACAAGTCAAAGAAGTAGTCACTGATAAATCTTTGATGAGTAACAACCTTGTTAATCTGAAACATCAGGTTGATGAATTGGATAAACAAAAGACTACTCTTGCTGAGAAACTTCAAGAATCTGAATTAGTCAAAGTAAAGCTTGTAGGCTCTGAACATAAGCTAAACTTGATTCTTGGAGGAATTTCAAAGTTTGTTCATAAAACTGGTATTGAATACAATCCAAATTTTCCAAGAAACAAAAATACCATATTTGTGAAAGCTCGAAGCAAAACTTCTCCTAAGTGTCATTTATACAACAATATTGGTCATATGAACATGACTTGTCCTTTCAGAAGAAGAGACCCTCATATAATGAGGAACACAATTCCATTTCAACTTAAAGCACAAGTCAGACAGACTTGGGTTCCTAAAGGGGTCAGACCATCTAACATGGTTGATCCTGATTATGAGTCCAAATTCAACACTTGGTCTAACAGCTGGGTAAGGCAGTTATTGATGTTTTCAGGTTGTCACCAACATCAAAGAAAAGAAGTGGTTTATGGACAGTGGTTTCTCAAGACACATGAGTGGAACGAGATCCCTATTCTCATTATTGAAAGAGCAATATGAAGGTTCAATAACACTTGGTGACAAAGGCAAATGCAACATTCTTGGTATTGGTAAAGTTGGTACAGATTCTGTAAATTCTATTTTATATGTGTATCTAGTTGATGGTTTGAAATTTAACTTTCTTTATCTCAACTTTGTGATAATGGCAAAAAGGTTATCTTTGATAAAAATAAATGTGTGGTGAAAAATGAGAAATCAGGAAATTGCATTCTCACAGCCTCTAGATCAACAATGTTTATACTTTTCAGACTAACAAAGTTGCAGGTAAAAGCTTAAAATTCCTCAAGGACTTGAAAGAGGATTCAAGGGTTTGGCACAGAAAGCTTGGTCAGATTAGCTTGCATACCTTGAACAAATTGATCTCCAAGGACCTGGTAAGAGGATTACCATCTATATTGTTCAAAGAATATGATGTATGCAAAGCTTGTGCTCAGGGTAAGCAGACGAAAAGCTCATTCAAACCAAAGAAGTTTGTTAGTTGCTCTAGACCTATTGAACTACTTCACATGGATTTGTGTGGTCCTATGAGGACGCCAAATCCAAAAGGTAAGAGGTATATGCTAGTCATTGTAGATGATTATTCTAGATATACTTGAATTATGTTTCTGAAAGAAAAATCTGAAGCCCTCTCTAAATTTTCAAAGCTTTGCAGAGAACTTCAAAACTTGAAAATACTACCCATAGCTTCAATAAGAAGTGATCATGGTAGAGAATTTGATCAACTAGAATTTGAATTATTCTGTTCTAAGCATGGTATCTCTCACAATTTCTCTGCTCCTAGAACTCCTCGACAGAATGGAGTTGTTGAAAGAAAGAACAGGACTCTTGAAGACATGTCAAGGACATTGCTTCTAGGAAATAAGTTGCCAACACATTATTGGGCAGAAGCTGTGAATATAGCAAATTATATTCTGAACAGGTGCTTGATCAGGCCTATCTTGAAGAAAACCCCCCATGAACTCTTCAAATGGATAAAGCCAAACATCTCATACTTCAGACCCTTTGGCTGCACATGCTATGTCCACAACAATGTTAAGGACAAATTGGGTAAGTTTGATGCAAGAAGTGATGAAGGTATATTTCTTGGTTACTCTCTTACTAGAAAAGCTTATAGAGTTTATAATAAAAGAACCAAGTTGGTTGAAGAAAGTGTTCATGTTATTTTTGATGAAAGCTATGATGGTTCTTTGAGTGAAAGTTTTGCAGACCTGAATCTGAACAAGCATAAATCAGAAGAAGAAGCTGAGAAATCTATTGGGTTGAAGAAAGTTTCAGAAGGAAATAGAAGTCATTTTCAAGACCTTGAAAATAGGTCTCAAAGCCTTGAAAAAGATGATCAAAAAGAGATGAATGATCAGGCCACTACTTCAAGGCCAGAAAAGATCTATGGAGAACCTGAACCATGGTCTCCAAAAAAGAGATTAAAATATATTTCATCTCATCCAGCTGACAATATCATCTCTGACCCAACCACTGGTACACAAACAAGGTCACAGTTGAAGAATCTTTGTGCTTTCAATGTCTTCATTTCTCTTGTAGAACCCAAAACTGTGAAGGAAGCTTTACAAGAAGAAGACTGGATTATAGAAATGCAAAGTGAACTCAATGAATTTTAAAGAAACAAGGTATGGAACCTAGTTCCTCCACCTACAAATCAGTCTGTCATTGGTACCAGATGGGTGTTCAGAAACAAATTGGATGAGAATGGCAAAGTGATCAAAAACAAAGCAAGTTAGTTTCCCAAGGTTACAATAAAGAAGAAGGCATTGATTATGAGGAAACTTTTGCCCCAGTTTCCAGGTTAATTCTGCTTGCATCTGCATCTTTCTAAAACATGAAGCTACTTCAACTGGATGAGAAATGTGCATTTATTATTGGATACTTGCAAGAAGAATTTCATGTTGCACAACCTCCTGGTTTTGAAAGTGATAAATTTCCAGATCATGTTTATAAACTTGACAAAGCTCTCTATGGTTTGAAACAAGCTCCAAGAGCTTGGTATGAAAGATTGTCAAAGTTTCTACTTGAAAATGATTTCAAAAGAGGATTGGTAGACAAGACCCATTTCATAAAAACTCATGAGAAAGATTTACTTGTAGTTCAAATTTATGTTGATGATATTCTGTTTGGAGGTACTAATGATTCTCTATGCAAAGAATTCTCAAGTCTTATGAGCAGAGAAGTACAACATGTCTCAATCCAAAGAGACCAAGACTCCAATAAGCTCTACACTGCCTTTAGATAATGATGAATCTGGTAAGAGTGTCAATGTGAACGAGTATAGAGGTATGATTGGATCATTACTATACGTTAGTTATAGTATACCAGATATCATGTTCAGTGTATGTATGTGTGCAGGATTTCAAGATGATCCAAAAGAATCACACTTAACTACGGTGAAGGGAATATGCAAATATCTCAATGGTACCAAAGACTTAGGGCTTTGGTATGCAAGACATTCTAACTTCTCTTGGCATGGATTTTAAGATGCTGTTTTTGCAGGTTACAAAGTTGATAGAAAAAGCACTTCTGGAACTTTCCAATTTATTGGATCATCTTTGATCAGTTGGCACTTCAAGAAACAAAACTGAGCTGCTCTATCAACAGCTGAAGCTGAATACATATCTGCTGGAGCATGTTGTTCACAAGTGTTGTGGATTGCTCAACAGTTGAGGGATCTTGGATTTGATTTAAGAAGTATTCCCATCAAATGTGACAACACTAGTGCAATATCTATCACAAAGAATCCAGTACAACATTCAAGAACCAAGCATATTGATGTTAGACATCATTTCATCAGAGATCATACTGAGAAAGATGATATTGTTCTTGAATTTGTTTCTACTAACATGCAACTTGCAGATATCTTCACTAAACCATTTTCATATGAAAGATTCTCAGATCTAAGACTGGAATTAGGCATGCTAAATAAGGATGCATTGGTTTAGAGGGAGCATTAGGTAAGGAAGTTAAGTCTTTTATGTGCTTCAAAGGTTTGAACTGATGTTCAAATCCTTGAAAATCTATTCAAATATTTGGTCTTATGTGCTTCAGCTTAACAGCATTTCAAGACCTTGAATGAAAATAAGTCTGATAACTGATTAGTGTATAAGTTTTGGATCTTTCAGTATTGGGTGCTATCTCTGTAGATATTTTCTTAATATTGCCCCTACCTTTTTCAAAATTAATTTTCAGCCAAATTTAGTATTAAATTATTTATTTCCAACAGCTTCAAATATTTGAATCTTTGTTGATCATTACAGATCTTTTAAGATCAGAAAAAATATTGCAGTTTCCTTTTCAAATACAAACTCTCTGAGTATTTATCTCCTTCTCCTTTCCTTCACTCCATATCAAATCCACCTCTCTCTATTCTTCTCCCAAACCCCAATGAGCACTAGAAGAGCCTCAGAAAGAATCAAGATGGCTGGAGGATCAAAACAGAGTATAGAGAAGAAAAGAAAGGCAGTAGTGGATGAAGTTCAAGAGATTAGTGGAGACTCTAGCTCTGGAACTCCTAGTGCAGAGGTAGTTGCAGAGCTTCCTCAACCCAAAAAGAAAGTCAAGAAGGATGAAACTCCCTCCTCAGAGAAGAAGAAGAAGAAGAAGAAGAAGAAGAAGAAGAAGAAGAAGAAGAAGAAGAAGAATAAAGAGAAAGCTGCTGCAGAGAAGCAACCTGAAACAGATATCTCTAGCCCCAAGAAGCTGATGAAAAAGAAGAAGCAACTCAAGCTGAAAAAGGGAGAGGAAAGGTAACAGAGGGACAATAAGACAATGTGGAGAAAGCATTGCAGATCTACTCAAAGATTACTGCTCCTGATGAATCTTGGTTCATCTCAAATACTTCAAAAGGTTAGTGGTTAGGTTGTTTTTCTTCTAGGCCTATTGCTTTCTGTAGCCTGGTCAACATGTATGTGTTAACTGGAATGAATATCAATTGCATTACCATGCTGAAGAAAAGCTCTTTGTGGTTCATGTTAAATCCTCATGAGCTAGCATACCCTAGGCTTACCAGACTGTTTTATCTGAACATGAAGCAACTTAAGAATTCCCCACACTTGGTAATCAAGACTGTAGTTGTTGGTGTTACTATGGAGTTGGATCATTATGAGCTCTCAAATGTTCTAGGATGTCCCAAGAGGTATGACACACAGAAACATCCACCTAAGAATGAAGCCTTGAAGTTAGCCAGACAGGAATTCTTTCTACCAAATGTTCCTGCATCATCCAAACAATTAACACACTATGTGTTAAATGTTGAAGCTAAAGTGTTATTCTCTATATTGATGAGATGCATCTTTCCAAGCGAACATTCAAAGGAATTAATTACTAAAAGAATACTCTGTATTATGTATCTGGTTATGCATGGCTATGAGATTGATCTGCAGAAGAATGTAATGGAGCATATGTTGTTCAGCCAAACAGATCAGAGAAAGCATCCTTTGCCTTATGCAAATATGCTAACTTTCTTCTTTCAACACCTTGAAAATCCTATTGCTGGTGAGGAGTCTATCAATTCTGGAATTGGTGTACTGAATGAGAAAGCCTTTGAGAAGATTTGATTGGTTAAGACCAAAGAAAAGATTTGGAAGTTGTATTCTGATTTGACAAAAGAATAGCTCAATGCAAATAAGTTTGTCAAGCCCAAAACCTTGACCCCTACTTCAATCCAGACCTCTCAACCTCTTGATTTGTCTTCCATCCTTCAGAGACTTGATGGTCTAGAGATGGATAACAGTGAGATCAAAGAGAATCAGCATGGGTTTGAGACTGATCTCTCACAGGTCAAATACATGGTGGAAACCATCTTTAGAAGCATCATTTTGTTTGATGTTTCTAAGGATGAAGAAGGTACAAAGAAAGGTGATTCCGACAAGAAATTTCCAAGAGAAAATTCCAACCAGGAAGAGGCTGCTCCAGTCAAAGATAAGGGAAAGCAAGTGGTGGTACAAGCTGCTCAGGAAGGAGATGAAGTAGACAGCCCTGACTCAGATGATCTGCTGATTACTCTAAAGAAGAAGAAGAAGAAATATCCAAAGGGTGCTACCAAGGACAAGACTGAAGAAGTGACTGCTACTGATGAGAATGAAGAGGAACAAGAAGAACAGGATAAGACTGATTATGACGGTGAGGAAGAAGAGGGAGATCAAGATGGAGATGAAGACCCAACCCCTTAAATCCTGCCTACTCTTTCTTCCCCATTCTTTCTTTTAAGTCTTTAAGTTTTATTTTCTAAAATTTCCAAACACTGATCCAACATATTCTCACTCTTTTTGATGAAAGTCAAAAAGGGGGAGAAAAATCTTAGGTTGTTTTCCCTTTTTTTGCTTTTTAGATGACCTATCGTTTGGTCGGCAGGATTTTCTGCTACTTGCAGTTTTTGTTAATAAGTTAGAACTTTTGGAATTACCGTGTTATTATTATTATTTGAATTGTGTACTAATCAGTACATTTTGCAGATACTTAGAATCAAAAGAGTTGAGGTTTTGTCTTTCATCAAGGGGGAGATTGTAAGGTCACAAATTTCATGGACTTGAAATACTTAGATATTTCAAGGCCTTGAACTAGTTTTCAAAGCCTTGAATCAGGTTTCACAGGGCTATTTCAAGGCCTTGAACCAGGATTCAAAGCCTTGACACTGTCTGATATGCATACATGTTCTGAGGGGGAGTTTTTCTAAACTATTTTTTATTTAATACCATCCCTCTCACCCCTGTACTTAATGGTTATTATTTGATGATGAAAGACAATTTTTTTTAATATATCTAACATGTTTTCATCCATTGTTTTGACTCAGTTTTGCAGGTTGGCAAGATATCTCCCAAATTTCATTCAATCCCATGTAAATAAATTTCTTTAAAATGACACCAAGATGTTTACTAGATAGTATACTTGCTAGCTAATGAAAACTTTCATCCATGCATCTTTTTCACAAGTTAAATACATCTATATATAGTTACACATGACATGTGCGGACCATGCAAAAACATCAAAATTGTCACTTATTAAAATTTTCTCCCGAAATTTATGTTCTAAAAAAAAATTGTCACGTACCCACAAGAGCTCATCACCTCCCCCACCCAACCTGTATTAGACTGTGTACCTTTAGCTCGACAGTGTGGTGGCTCACAAGTGTGGTGACTCACAAGTGCCTACCTCTTGTATGAAATCTGTCACAGACACGCGTCAAAACACCCGCCCACTCCCAGATACACTATCCGTACTTTTGGTTGGGATCAGCTCTGTTACCAGAATCGAGCTTCACCTTTCAACATGAAAGATTCGCGCTTCACTTTTTGTTCATCTATGGAATTCATCAAGCTAAATAGATCATCTATCCTTTTGAGCCAATTCTCTGCTTCTAGCGGAGCCACAATACTCCAGAAACCTTAAGGTTGAAGTTTCATAAATTTCTCATAAAAACTAGTTGACTTGTCCTCCTCGTGAACGTTGTGTTGTCCCATTGGAAATTCCATATATCGTTCCATCGTCTCAATCAATTTCTCAATGAGTTCCCTATTTTTCTCACCTTGTATCGGAGGAGCGTGTACCACAGATTTGCAGCGTGACTGTTCAGGCACATGAGACTCCTCACCGTCCACCTGGTCATGTTGTCCAAGAGCATCCATTCCTGAAATCAAATCAAGGTTACTAAGATAGGAAAAAAATACATGAATAACTTATCACATTTAACTTGATTAATGACTCAAATGACAAGGATAAATAAACCTCATCCTAATGTCCACTGCCACTACTAAACATACTAGGTATGCAAAGTCCAAAGATCCAGAGGCTCTGATATCAAAATGTCAAACCCCCCATCTTTATAAAAACAAGCATTTTTTTATATATTACACCAAGAATCTTAATTATATACGTATACATACATCATTCTCCTCCATCTCGGTACTTCAAACACATTTATGTTCATTATAAGCACGTTTATATTGTACACAAAACAATCTGACATTAAAGTCAGGATATGAAATCTCGATTGACAATTTCAGAATTTCAGACCATTAATAACTACAATTTTTACAAAAGAAAACGGCCTCCGAAAATTACTTCTCTATCGTGGCAGGGGACGCTACATCCCTATTGCTCCTGAAAAACCAAAATAACTGAATGGGCGTGAGAACTATTAACACTCAACAAAAAAACTAGAAAATATTTCTAATAAATAATGCAAATAATAAGGCTAACCAGTTCCCTTACTGGAACTTCTCCATATGAGAAAAAAAATAACATCACCACTTAATTAAACTTGAAAGGGGAGTATGCAGATGAATATGTAGCACAAATACTCTAGAAGGGGGTGTTGAATAGAGTATGCCAACTTTTTGCAAAACTAGAGGAGGAAAAGAGTTTTAGTTTTAGTGCAAAGATGTTCAAGGACTTGAACACATATTCAAGCCTTTACAGAAATGATCTACCAATAAAGTACAATACAGAAGAACACTAGAGTAAAAAACTGCAGTGAAGAATGCAGTGAACGTCTGTGTGTTGGATTGTGAGAGTGATGAACTTCTTTGATGCTTGTCAATCCAGAATTTTGTCTCTCTTTTTGCCCGTTGAGTGTTGTGTGTTGATGCTTCAAATTGGTCTCTATTTATACAGTTTGAAACTTTGCAAATCTTCCCAGATTTTCAGCAACAACTTCCTGTATTTTAGGCAACAACTTTGACTCTCTTCAACAGCCTTCTCCAACGGATAGTTGATCGCAATCTTCAGAGATTTTGATGTGATCTTGTCTTTACACAAATTGAGAAGCTATTAAGAAGATATGATTGATCACATGATCCTCTTCACTAAGTAGTTTCCTTCCTGCAAAAATCAGATAAGGAAACAAATCCTGCAAATATAAGAAGTATGTCTCTTCCTGGTTGATTGTGTCATGGTTCATGCTTACTCTTGGTTTCTCTTTATGGGTAATAAGAAGAGTTAGTCAACTCTTCTTGTTTTGGAGTTCGGGCAGAAACATTTAGGGGCCAAATTTAATTTCATCTTTTACACACACAAAATTGGAGAGAATGAATATGCAGAGAGTTTAGGACTTGGCGATTTGCTTCAAAGAACTAGTTTGGTGTTCTCAATTGATTTTCAGTATCAGATTTCTGGATTAGTGTCGCATGCTGATGTGTAATAACTGGTTGTTTTGTTAATTAGATTTTAGATTTATACGCAAGTGGTTAGGCAATACCTGCTGGGCTGTTTTGGCTCACCCCTCTGTCTTGCAGGTTGTGTAGGATTGGACCAGATTTTGACGTTGGTAGCTAAAAAGTGAATTGTTAAGCTAAAATAGATGTTTTTAGCTGTTTTTAGAAATTTGTTTTAAATCACTATTTTGGGCAAGATATTTATAAAAATGTCATTTTTGACAAGCTTTTGTAATTTTTTAGTAATTTCGGCCACATACCAGGTTTTCAGAAATATTAATAAAATGTGGTTTCAAAGGACTGTGTGTCCTGCTGTTTGAGTTTTGGGAGTCTGAAAGTGTCAGACGGGTTGACAGTAAACCGTGATTTTTAACTTATAATCGATATCTATTGTTAAAAGTGTGACCGCGTCGTCACAACAAAGTGTCAGACTGGTTGACAGTAAAACGTGATTTTTATCGAATAATCGATTTTTATTGTTAAATGTGTGACGGGTCGTCACACTTGTAGAGATTCTTATGTCCACGAATCTTTCCCTGAACTATGGACATCTCATATGAGAAATCCTACATCTCGTGAACCTATTTAAGTTACACTACTCATAGGCTCTTGCGTTACAAATACGCAATCCCTAGAACACTCTAAATAGCTGATGAAGATACGCTTCTTCTATGAAAACACTTCTTTAATCTAGGTTCCAACTTCCAATCCTTGTGGAAATTTGGTTAGCACATAAGTTGTCGATCCCCATGGACTATGGTGACCTGACTCAGGTTGTCTTTTGGTCACATATCGTAGGACGTAGTGGCTACCGACTTGGTGGGCTCTTGGTTGAATATGTCAAAAGCCGTTTAGCGAAGCATCTCCTCAAAAAAGGGACATGCATTTTGCATGCACTATCATATATCAAACCATCTTTTACAATATCATATTCCACATATCCGCTACAGCACCCTCTTGCGGAGAGTAGGGAATGGACAACTTCCTTACTACTCCCTTTCCATCACAACTCTTGCTCAGATAGATACTCGCAGTCTCATTCTGTTTAAAGAGATATTCTCTCGTCCAGATGGTTCTCTACCTGTCGTAGATACCTGTCTGAAGCACTTTGGTGCCTCGAACTTATGTGACTTCTAGTACACATATTTGAGACGTGTACAATCATCTACGAATGTGATGGAACAGTAAGCGCCATGTCTTAGCTCTAACAAATAATGGAACATAATAACAGAATGAATAAAATGTAAAAACTAAATAGTCCTTACTGCTTTACTAAATGGCTTGCGTTTTCCCTTTCCTATAAGGCAAGAATCACACACAGGTAAGGATTCCTTGGACAACGTTCCAAGGAGGTATGCACGAGCTATCCTAAACATTCTTTGCTGTCATTGTGTGTCTTAATCTAGCGGACCGTCGACAAGAATCTTAGTCACTACTCTATGGGGGACATCAAGGGATTCTAATGCTTCATATTGCTATAATATAAGAACGCATCATCCACTTGTGATATAACCGGATCCAAAGGTAAAATGAGACCAAAACAACTTTGGTGGTTGTTCCCTCAAAGATAATCCTATGGATCTAAACCTAAAAACCTTAGACGAGAAGTTATTGCCAGATCTGGCCTTATGTCTAGTCTTAGAAACTCTCATGCCCCCTTTTACATTTGTCAATATTGGGCTTTTGGTCTCTGACCGCTGTTGCCCCTAGATGTCCTTATCCTTGCTCTTACATTCTCCTCACGGTCTCAACCGGGGCTAGGGACTAGATACTTTACTTACAGTCTTAGAAATCACTAACCGCTTAGACTTCAGCAGTATGATGGACTAGTATTCTTAAGCAAACTCTAGTTGCTTAGATCCTATAACCAAGCGATATTCGATCTTATCAGAACATGTTGACCCTCATAAAATGTGTCATATATGTCTTCATGGCACTATATGAAAACGTGACAGAGATTGTAACAACTATATTTGTTGCTAATGGGATAACTTGTACCAGACTTCCTTTAACTCTATGATCATAAATCGCATGACTCTCATACGATATTTTCGAGTGTTCATTATTATGATATGAGTCACCACTCGTAATTAAGGAGGGATTTAAGATTCGTTACTCACAACTAATGTACGCTAATGGCTAAGGTGGATCCAAGATTCTTCTTTGATCAATTCCTACAATCCTTGAATTTCAATGTGGTCTTGAACTTTAACGATGAGGTCATTTCCTCAGTTTGGCATAGCACGCTCTTCAATATTGTCTTGCATGCTGCCTCCCACTATTGGTGAGCCTTAATAAATGTCTATGTGTTGTCGTGACGACTAATCACCGCAGTTTCGACCATTTGTAGGTGGTTTGATGACCCATGTCCATCGAATGGTACATAGTACGGCGACACGTCACGTCGTTTGATAGTTCAAGATCTCCAGAATGAATGTGTTTACAAACTTAGGGGGAGTTTAATCTTTGATGATGAAAGCCAAAAGGATCAGAACTGTTAAAGACTCAAAGTTTCAAAGTTTTGAGATAATGTTTGCTTGTGGTAAATGTCTATTATTCTTAATAGTTTATGTGATTGCAGGCTTGGAGATTGGATTGAGTGGTGATTTAATCATTCACTATTGTATTTAACAATTATTATTGAGCTTATGTTTTGATTGAACTAGTTTTGCAGCTTTCAGGATTCTGTTTTAAAGCTCATTCATATGAATTGGCAATCAAAGATCCAAAGCTTTGAGATTGCTTTTATGCTCAGAACTGCTTACCTGAATTCTGTATGCAGGATGAGTTTGATGGATTCAAGATTGGATTAGTAGTTAATCTAACTTCTTATTGTGTTATCTATCTTGTCTTACAGTTATATACACATGTGGCTATTTGTGAATTTTTCTTTGGCAAAATTAGCTAGGGTTTATGCAGGAACTGTCTGTCTAACATATCAGTTTATGTGGCTAATTTTTCTAGATCTTGTTTGATCTTTGTGGCTGAGATTGTGCAGATTTGTTGGTCGTTCAAACGTCTATAAAGACGGTCTATTCAAACATGGCTATCGAAAGAAGCATCTCAGGGGAGAGGATTTATAGGAATTTAGTTCCTAAAATCTCTCAAGCAGTTGCAGTTTGTTCATAAAAGTTGAAGTTTGAATTTCAAACAGGGATATACAAAGAGAGGCTAAAACAAAAGAGATATTGAAGAGTTTTTCATACGTGGGAGATCAATTTACAAAATTCTTCAAACAATCAAGCCTATCAACAACTACATGAATCGCAGATCATTCATCAAATCTGAAGAACACTTCCAAGCTTCACCAACTTATCTTTTCTGTGTTCTTTTACTTGTAGTGAATTTGTATTATTCATTCTTACTTTCTCAACCTCAAAAACTTAGAAGTTTATATGTTCAAGTGAACAAGATAGGTTGGGAACCACAAGTTGTATAAGTGTAAGGTAGCTCACTTAGGCTTGAGATCTAGGGATAAATCTGGGTGATTAATAAGAAGTGTGTTGAAATCCTGGAGGATTAGATCCCTCATGCAGAGACTAGGTCCAATTGTGACTGAACTCTGTAAAAATCATTGTGTTCTTGTGCCTTACTTTTCTGTTTTTCATATATGTTAAGTATCAGTTCAAAATAAGTAACTCCAAAGCTTTGGAGAATTTCCAATCTCAAAGCTTTGAAGCTACTGTCTTCTGCAAATGCATTTCTAGCTTCTCAAATCTTTTCCAAAATTTTGAGTTTTCAACGGCACATCTGTTTGAAGTTTCAAAAGACTGGTTATTTAGCAAAAGTTTCCATAATCTATTCTGTAAAGTCACAGGTTTCATGGACTTGAAATACTCAGGCCTTGAACCAGTTTTCAAATCCTTTAATCAGGTTTATTTCAAGGCCTTGAACCAGGATTCAAAGCCTTGAAATTGTCTGACCTGCATATATGCTTCTGAGGGGGAGTTTCTCTAAACTCTTTTGATTTATTTCTATCCCTCTCACTCGTGTACTTGATGTGTTATTATTTGATGATGAAAGACAAACTGTTCTCATATATCTAACATATTTTAATCTATCAGTTTGACTCAGTTTTGCAGGGAAATTTTATTTCCTAAATGTGCAGGATTTGTTTCCTTATCTGACTTTTGCAGGAAGGAAATCACTTAGTGAAGATGATCCTGTGATCAATCAGGACTCATGACAGCTTCTAAAAGTGTTTGAAAGAACAATCACAAAGATATCTCCGAAGATTGTGATCAACTATCCATTGGAGAGAGCTGTTAAGAGAGTCAAAGTTTGTTGCCTACAAAATAGGAAGTTGTTGCTGCAAATTTGGGAAGATTTGCAGAGCTTCAAACAGTATAAATGGATCTCATTTTGAAGCAACAAGATACAACACTCAACGGGAAAAAAGAGAGACACAATTCTGGATTGACAAACATCAAAGAAGTTCATCACTCTCACAATCCAACTCCCAGAAGTTCACTGCATTCTTCACTGCAGTTTTCTACTCTAGTGTTCGTCTGTATTGTACTTTATTGGTAGATAATTTTTGTAATACGTCTATACATCATTCTCAAGTATTGTTCAAAGTGAACAGTAGAGAATTCTTAGTTAATCAGTTAGCTAGAGCAGGTAATAGATAGGTTAGGGAGAACCACAAGCTGTAACAGAGTAAGGTAATTCTCTGTGCTTGAGATCTAGGGCTTAACTTTTGATTAATAAGAATTGAGTTGAAAATCCTGCAGGGAGAAGATCCCTGTGGTAGAGACGTAGGTCCAAGTGGACAGAACTCTATAAATCCTTTGTCTCTTGCATTTACAGTTCATTCACATTCATAGTTCTTACAGCACTTAAACTTATCTGTTTTTCAAGGGTTTGAAACTCTTTTCAAGCCCTTGAAAAAGACTCGTCTGTTTTATTGCAAACTGTATTTTCATTCCAAAGGCTTGAATTTCTGTTCAAGGCCTTGAACTCCTTTGCAGTAAAACTAAAACTCTTGTCCTCCTCTAGTTTTGCAAAAAGTTGGCATACTCTATTCAACCCCCCCCCCCCCCCTCTAGAGTATTTGTGCTTCATATTCATATGCATACTCCCCTTTCAATTGGTATCAGAGGTTGTATCACTGTATAAGATTTAACCATCTGGTGATCATGAGTACTGTAGGTGATGGTGGTTTCTCACAGGGAAGAGCTTCTAACAGACCTCCTCTATTTTGTGGAGACAACTTTTCTCACTGGAAATCCCTGATGAAGATGTTCATCATTGATCAAGACATAGAACTTTGCACCATTATTCAGAATGGACCTCACACTTTATTTACAAAGAAAGATGGGATCAAAACTCCCAAATCTGAAGACTCACTCTCTTCTTCTGAATTAGAACAATTTTATAAGAATTAAAAAGCTATTAACATCTTGTATTGTGCTTTGAGTATAGATGAATTTAAAAGAAATTCAGGCTACAAGACTGTCAAAGAAATCTGGGATAAGCTTGTGGTGACATTTGAAGGAACTAGTCAAGTCAATCAAACCAAGATCAACATCTACCTCAGGAAATATGAGTTATTCAAGATGAATGCAGCTGAGTGAATCAGAGAGATGTTCAAGAGGTTCACAGACATTGTCAACAACCTTGATTCTTTCGGAAAACATATTTCCAACGAAGAAAAGGTAAGGAAGATACTAAGAAGTCTTCCAAAGGCCAAATGGGAACAAAAGACAACAGCCATTGAAGAAGCTCAAGATCTTTCATTACTACAACTTGAAGCTCCTGACACATTAAATATCCATGAATGAAGCTGATGGAGAGCTACCTGAAGGTGTCAAGAACTTAGCACTCAAGGCCAAGGATAATGAGAAATTTCAAAACCTTAAAAGTGAATATGATGATGATGAAGATCCTTTTGCATTTATTTTCAAAGCCTTGGTCATAATTCTCAAGACGAAGAAAAACTTTGGAAACAAAGACTTCAACAGAGAAAGAAACAGATCATCCAGTACCAAGGACTACAAAGGTAAGTCTTCCTTACAAAATAAATCCAAAGTTATGAACTGCTTTGAGTGTGGTGATGCAGGACATTTGATAAGATATTGTCCACACAAGAAAAGAAAGAACTTTCAGAAGAAAGATCATGACAGGAGAAGGAAAGCTATGATAGCTTCATGGAGTGATTCAGATAGCTCCAGTGAATCTGAATCTGAATAAAAACATGCCAACCTATGCTTCATGGCCAAGCATGATGAAAGTTCTGAAAAGAACATTGAGGTAATGGTAAACCGTCTGATTTCAAAACCAAAAGATGCTCTTTCAGATTATCTTAGAAAAATGCTTTTAAATGAATAATATTATCAGAAAGAGATTAGACTTTTAAAATAAAAAGTTCATGAGCAAGCAAAAAAGAATTTACAACTTGTTTGTCTAAATCAGAATCTTGAAATCTCTCAGAAGAAAACTGACAATGATTTCAAGGCCTTGAAAACCAGTTTCAAAGCCTTGAAAACACAAGTTAAGGAAGTAGTCACTGAGAACTCTTTACTGAGTAACAACCTTGTTAATCTGAAACATCAAGTTGATGAATTAGATAAACAACAGACTATTCTTGCTGAGAAAATTCACGAATCTGAATTAAATAAAGTCAAGCTTGCCGGCTCAGAACACAAGTTAAACTTGATTCTTGGAAGAAGTTCAAAGTCTTATCATAAAACTGGTATTGGATACAATCCAAGTTTTCCAAAAAATAGCAGTACCAGATTTTTGAAAGCTGGAACAAAACTTCTCCTAAGTTTAATTTTTGTAACAAAATTGGTCATATGAAGATGACTTGTCCTTCCAGAAGAAGAGACCATCATATAATGAGGAACACATTTCCATTTCAACTTAAAGGACAAGTCAGACATGTTTGGGTTCCTAAAGGGGTCAGACCACCTAACATGGTTGATCCTGAGTATGAGTCCAAATTCCACACTTGGTCTAACAGCTGGATAAGGCAGTGATTGGTGTTTGCAGGTTGTCACCAACATCAAGAACAGAAGTGGTTTACGGACAGTGGTTGCTCAAGACACATGAGTGGAAAGACATCTCTATTCTCAGAATTGGAAGACCAATCTGAAGGTTCAATTACTCTTGGTGAAAAAGGCAAATGCAACATTCTTGGTATTGGTAAAGTTGGTACAAATTCTGAAAATTCTATTTCTGATGTATATCTAGTTAATGGTTTGAAATTTAACTTGCTCAGTGTATCTCAGCTTTGTGATAATGGTAATAAGGTTATTTTTTATAAAGAGAAGTGTGTGGTGAAAAATGAGAAATCAGGCAATTGCATTCTCACAACCTCTAGATCAAACAATGTTTATACCTTTCAGACTAACAAATTTGCAGGTAAGAGCTTAAAGTGTCTCAAGGCCTTGAAAGAGGATTCAAGGTTTTGGCACAGAAAGATTGGTCACATTAGCTTGCATACCTTGAACAAATTCATCTCCAAAGACCTGGTAAGAAAATTACCATCTATCAAGCTCAAAGAAGATGAAGTTAGCAAAACTTGTGCTCAGGGTAAGCAGACCAGAAGCTCATTCAAACCAAAGAAGTTTGTAAGTACTTCTAGACCTATTGAACTACTTCACATGGATTTTTGTGGTCCTATTAGGACACCAACTAAAAAAGGTAAGAGGTATATGCTAGTAATTTTAGATGATTATTCTAGATATACTTGGGTTATGTTTCTAAAAGAAAAATCTGAAGCCCTCTCAGAATTTTCAAAGCTTTGCAGAGAACTTCAAAAACTTGAAAAACATACCCATTGCTTCAATTAGAAGTGATCATGGTAGAGAGTTTGATCAATTAGAGTTTAATTTTTTCTGTGCTAAGCATGGTATCTCTCACAATTTCTTTGCTCCTAGAACTCCTCAACAGAATGGATTTGTTGAAAGAAAGAACAGGACTATTGAAGACATGTCAAGGACAATGCTTCTATAAAATAAGTTGCCAAAACATTACTGGGCAGAAGCTGTGAATACAGCAAATTATATTCTGAACAGGTGCTTGATCAGGCCTATCTTGAAGAAAACCCCCTATGAACTCTTCAAAGGGAGAAAGCCAAACACTCATACTTCAGACCATTTGGTAGCACATGCTATGTCCACAACAATGGTAAGAACAACTTGGGTAAGTTTGATGCAAGAAGTGATGAAGGTATATTTCTTGGTTACGCTCTTACTAGCAAAGCTTACAGAATTTATAATAAAATAAACAAGCTGGTTGAAGAAAGTATTCATGTTATTTTTATGAAAGTTATGTTGGTTCTTTGAGAAAAAGTTTTGCAGACTTGAATCTGAACAAGCATGAATCAGAAGAAGAAGTTGAGAAATCTCTTGGGTTCAAGGAAGGTTTAGAAGGAAACAGAAGCCATTTTCAAGACCTTGAAAACAGGTTTCAAGGCCTTGACAATAGAGATCAAAGCCTTGACAAAGATGATCAGAAAGAGATGAATGATCAGGCCACTACTTCAAGACGAGAGAAGATATATGGAGAACCTGAACCATGGTCTCCAAGAAAGAGATTCAAATAATTTGCATATCATCCAGCTGACAATATCATCTCTGACCCAACCACTGGTACACAAACAAGGTCAGATTTGAAGAATCTTTGTGCCTTCAATGCTTTCATTTCTCTAGTAGAACCCAAAAATGTGAAGGAAGCTTTACAAGAAGCAGACTGGATTATAGCTATGCAAAGTGAACTCAGTGAGTTTGAAAGAAACAAGGTGTGGAACCTAGTTCCTCCACCTACAAACCGGTCTGTCATTGGTACCAGATGGGTGTTCAGAAACAAATTGGATGAGGATGGCAAAGTGATCAGAAACAAAGCAATGTTAGTTGCTCAAGGTTACAATCAAGAAGAAGGTATTGATTATGACGAAACTTTTGCTCTAGTTTCCAGGTTAGAAGCAATAAGAATTCTACTTGCATTTGCATCTTTCAAAAATATGAAACTATTTCAAATGGATGTAAAATGTGCATTTCTGAATGGCTACTTACAAGAAGAAGTTTATGTTGCACAACCTTCTGGTTTTGAAAGTGATAAGTTTCCAGATCATGTTTATAAACTTAACAAAGCACTTTATGGTTTGAAACAAGCTCCAAGGGCTTGGTATGAAAGATTGTCAAAATTTCTGCTTGAAAATGATTTCAAAAGAGGATTGATAGACAAGACCCTTTTCATAAAGACTCATGAGAAAGATTTACTTGTAGTTCAGATTTATGTTGATGATATCCTGTTTGGAGCAACTAATGGTGTTCTATGCAAAGAATTCTCCAGTCTTATGAGCAGGTAATTTGAAATGAGTATGATGGGAGAGTTGAACTTCTTCCTTGAACTTCAAATACATCAATTAAAGAAGGGCATTTTTCTGCATCAAAGTAAGTATACTAGGGACTTGCTGAACAAGTACAACATGTCTCAATCCAAAGAGATCAAGACTCCAATGAGTTCTACATTGTCTTTAAATAAAGATGAATATGGTAAGAGTGTCAATGTGAAAGAGTATAGAGGTATGATTGGATCATTTCTATACCTTACTGCTAGTAGACCAGATATCATGTTCAGTGTACGTATGTGTGCAAGATTTCAAGCTTATCCAAAGGAATCACACTTAACTGATGTGAAGAGAATATTCAGATATCTCAATGGTACCAAAGACTTAGGGCTTTGGTATCCAAGACACTCTAACTTCTCTTTGCATGTATTTTCAGATGCTAACTTTACAGGTTACAAAGTTGATATTAAAAGCACCTCTGGAACTTGCCAATTTGTTGGATCATCTCTGATCAGTTGGCACTCCAAGAAAAAAAACTCAGTTGCTTTATCAACAGCTGGCGCTGAATATATATCTGCTGGAGCATGTTGTTCACAAGTATTATGTATTGCCAAACAATTGAGGGATCTTGGATTTGATTTCAGAAGTATTCCCATCAACTGTGAAAACACTAGTGCAATATCTATTACAAAGAATCCAATACAGCATTCAAGAACCAAGCATATTGATGTTAGACATCATTTCATCAGAGATCATGTTCAAAGAGGTGATATTGTTCTTGAATTTGTTTCTACTAACATGCAACTTGCAGATATCTTCACTAACCATTTCCATGTGAAAGATTCTCAGCTCTAAGACTGGAATTAGGCATGCTAAATAAGGATGCATTGGTTTAGAGGGAGCATCAGGTAAGGAAGTTAAGTCTTTTATGTGCTTCAAAGGTTTGAACTGATTTTCAAAGCCTTGAAAATCTATTCAAAGCTTTGGTCTTATGTACTTCATCTTAACAGCATTTCAAGACCTTGAAACTATTTTCAAAGCCTTGAAAATAAGTCTGATAACCGATCAGTGAATACGTTTTGGATCTTTCAGTATTGGGTGCTATCTCTGTAGATATTTTCTTAATATTGCCCCTATCTTTTTCAAAATTGATTTTCAGCCAAATTTAGTATTAAATTATTTATTTCCAACGGCTTCAAAGATTTGAATATTTGTTGATCATTACAGATCTTTTAAGATCAGAAAACTATTGCAGTTTCCTTTTCAAATACAAACTCTCTGAGTATTTATCCCCTTCTCTTCTCCTTCACTCCATATCAAATCCACCTCTCTCTATTCTTCTCCCAAACCCTAATGAGCACTAGAAGAGCCTCAGACAGAATCAAGATGGCTGGAGGTTCAAAACAGAGTACAGAGAAGAAGAGAAAGGCAGCAGTGGATGAAGTTCAAGAAATTAGTGAAGACTCTAGCTCTAGAACTCCTAGTGCAGAGGCAGTTGCAGAGCTTCCTCCACCTAAGAAGAAAGTCAAGAAGGATGCAACTCCCTCCTCATAAAGGAAGAAGAAGAAAAAGAAAGCTGCTTCAGAGAAGCAACCAGAAACAGAGATCTCTAGCCCCAAGAAGTTCAAGAAAAATAAGAAGGCAACTCAAGCTGAGAAAGGGAAAGGAAAGGTAACAGAGGAACAGCCAGAGAAAAATGTGGAGAAAACATTGCAGATCTACTCAAAGAACACTGCTCCTGATGAATCTTGGTTCATCTCAAACACTTCAAAAGAAACATGTAAGGGAACACATGCTATTCAGTCAAACAGATCAGAGAAAGCATTCCCTACCTTACGCAAACTTTCTCACTCAATTCTTCCAACACCTTGAGATTCCTAATGCTGGTGAAGAGTCTATCACTTGTGGGATTGGTTTGCTGAATGAGAAAGCTTTTGAGAAGATTGGGGTAGTTAAGACCAAAGAGAAGGTTTGGAAGTTGTATTCAGATTTGACTGAAGAAGAGCTGAATGCAAAAAAAATTGTTAATCCAAAGGCCTTGACTCCTACTTCAAGCCAGACATCTCAACCTCCTGATTTGTCTTCAAACCTTCAGGGACTTGATGGTCTAGAAATGAACAATAGTGAGATCAAAGAGAATCAGCATGGGTTTGAGAATGACCTCTCACAGGTCAAATACATGGTGGAAACTATTTTTAGAAGCATGACTGTGTTTGATGTTCCTGAGGATGAAGAAGGTGCCAAGAAAGATGGCTCTGACAAGAACTTGCCAAGTGAACATTCCAACCAGGAAGAGGTTTCTCCAGTCAAAGATAAAGGAAAACAGGTGGTAGTTGAACAAGCTGCTCAGGAAGGAGATGAAGTACACAACCCTGACTCAGATGATTTGTCGATTACTCTAATGAATAAGAAGAACTCTCCAAATACTACCACTAAGGACAAGACTGAAGAAGTGACTGCTGCTGGTGAGAATGAAGAGGAACAAGAAGAACATGATAAGACTGATGAAGATAGTGAGGAAGAAGAAGGAGATCAGGATGAAGATGAAGACCCAACCCCTTAATCTTGCATACTCTTTCTTTCCCATTTTTTTAAGTTTTTAAATTTTTCAAAACTTTCCAGACACTGATCCAAAATCTTTTCATTCTTTTTTATGAAAGTCAAAAAGGGGGAGAAATCTTAGGTTGTTTTGATTTTATTTCTGTTTCGATGACCTATCTTTTGGTCAGTAGGATTTTTTGCAACTTACTTGCAGTTGTTTCTTTTGATCATTAATAAGTTGGATCTTTTGGAATTATTGTGTTATTATTATTTGTGTGGATTGTGTACTAATCAGTACTTTTTGCTGAAACTAAGAATTAAACAGAATGAGGTTTTGTCTTTCATCAAGGGGGGATTGTAAAGTCACATGTTTCATGGACTTGAAATACTCAGGTATTCAAGGCCTTGAACCAGTTTTCAAAGCCTTGAATCAGGTTTCACAGGCTTGAAATAGTTTCAAGGCCTTGAACCAGGATTCAAAGCCTTGAAACTGTCTGACCTGCATATATGCTCTGAGGGGGAGTTTCTCTAAACTCTTTTGATTTAATTCTATCCCTCTACTCCTGTACTTGATGTGTTATTATTTTATGATGAAAGTCAAACTGTTCTCATATATCTAACATGTTTTAATCTATCAGTTTGACTCAGTTTTGCAGGGAAATTTTATTTCCTAAATGTGCAGGATTTGTTTCCTTATCTGAATTTTGCAGGATGGAAATCACTTAGTGAAGATGATCCTGTGATCAATCAGAGACTGATGACAGCTTCTCAGAGTGTTTAAAGACAAAATCAGAACAATATCTCAGAAGATTGTGATCAACTATCCGTTCTAGAGAGCTGTTAAGAGAGTCAAAGTTTGTTGTCAACAAAATAGGAAGTTGTTGCTAAAAATCTAGGAAGATTTGCAGAGCTTCAAACAGTATAAATGGAGCTCATTTTGAAGCAACAAGATACAACACTCAAAGGGCAAAAAGAGAGACACAATTCTGGATTGACAAACATCAAAGAAGTTCATCACTCTCACAATCCAACTCACAGAAGTTCACTGCATTCTTTACAGCAGTTCTACACTCTAGGGTTCTTCTATATTGTGCTTTATTGGTAGATCATTTCTGTAATACTTCTATATTTCAATCTCAAGGATTTTTCAAAGTGAACAATAAAGAATTCGTAGTTAATTAGTTAGCTAGAGCAGGTACTAGATAGGTTAGGGAGAACCACAAGCTGTAACAGAGTAAGGCAATTCTCTGTGCTTGAGATCTAGGGCTTAGCTTTTGATTAATAAAAATTAAGTTGAAAATTCTGCAGGGAGAAGATCCCTGAGGTAGAGCCGTAGGTCCAAGTGGACTGAACTCTATAAATCCTTTGTCTCTTGCATTTACAGTTCATTCACATTCATAGCTTTTACAACATTCAAACTTGTCTGTTTTTCAAGGGGTTTGAACCTCTTTTCAAGGCCTTGAAAAAGACTTGTCTGTTTCCTTACAAACTGTATTTCATTCCAAAAGCTTGAATTTGTGTTCTAGGCCTTGAACATCTTTGCACTTGAACTAAAACTCTTTTCCTCCTCAAGTTTTGCAAAAATTTGGCACACTCTATTCAACCCCCACCCCGTTCTAGAGTATATGTGCTGCATATTCATCTGCATACTCCCCTTTCATATTCAACTCTCCCCTTCTAGAGTATTATATCATGTTTATTCACTTTCATAACAAACTTTCAATTGGTATCAAAACTTGGGTCACTACCAACAGACCTCCACTGTTATGTGGTGATAATTTTGTGTATTGGAAGGCAATGATGAAAATTTTCATCATAGACTAGGACATGGAGCTGTGGTCAACTGTTGTTAATGGTCCCACCTCTGATGGAGTCAGGACTGTCAAATCAGAAGAAGATGTCTCAGCTACCGAATTCGAAAAGGTATCAAAGAATTAAAAAGCTTTGAACTTATTATATCGTGCTCTTAGTGCAGATGAGTTCAACAGAATATCAAATTGCAAGAGTGCAAAGGAGGTCTGGGACAAATTGACTGTTACTTATGAAGGAACTTGCCAAGTCAAGCTGACCAAAATCAATATCCTTCTGAGGCAGTATGAGCTGTTCAAGATGAATTCTTATGAATCCATCAAGGATATGTTCAAGAGGTTTACTGATATAGTGAACAACTTGGAATACTTGGGAAAGGATTTCTCAAATGAAGAGAAGGTCAGTTAGATTCTAAGAAGCTTGCCAAAAGCCAAATGGGAGCATAAGACAACTGCAATTGAGGAAGCTCAGGATTTGAGTATCTTAGAACTAGATGATCTGCTAGGCAAACTTCTCACTCATGAGATTTCAATGAAGGAAGTAGATGGTGACATGAGTGACAACATCAAGAATCTGGAACTCAAGTTAAATGACAATGAGAAATCTCAAATCCTTGAATAGGAGGAGGATGATGATGAAGAAGCCTTAGCCTTGATCTCCAAAGCCTTGGCCAGAATTCTGAAGAAGAAAAAGAGCTTTGGAAACAAGGACCCTAACAAGGAAAAATGCAGATCCTCAAGTAGCAACGATCAGAAAGGTAAATCTTCTTCACATTCATATAAACATAAAGTCATGAATTTCTATGAATATGGAGATGCATATCATTTGGGAAGAGGTTGTCCATAAAAGAAGAAAAGCAGGCATTTTCCCAAAAAGGAAAATGACAACAGAAGGAAGAAAGCAATGGTTGCTTCATGGAGTGATTTAGATTTTTCAACATACTCGGATTCTGATGAAGAACATTCAAATATTTTCTTAATGGCTGAGCATGATGAAAAAAAAGGCTCAGACAAACATATTGAAGAAATGGTAAATAATCTTCTTGCTAGTCCATCTGATGTTTTACCTGAAATCCTCAAAAGTATGTTTTTGAATGAGGAAAGTTATATGATGAGATTGATTCTTTGAAAGTTAAGATTCATGTGTAGGCAAAGGAAAATTTAGATTTGATTTTCCAAAATAAATGTCTTGAAGCTACTAAGTTGAAAATTGATAGTGACTTTAAAGCCTTGGATAGCAGATTCAAAGCTTTGAAGAAACAAGTCAAAGAAGTTTTTGGTGAAGGCTCTCTTATAACTGATAATTATGTTGATCTAAAGAATCATTCAGATGATTTAGAGCAACAGAAAAATTCATTTTTTGCCTTTGCTGGCTCAGAACACAAGCTCAATCTCATGCTTGGAGGAAGTATCCATTCTGTTTACAAAAGTGGAATTTTCAAAAAAGGAACCAAACCACATTTATAAAATCAGGAAGCAGACATTCTCCAAAATGTGATTACCGTGAAAAAATTGGACATATTAAGTTGACTTGCCCCTTTAGAAGGAAAAAACCTCATATATTGAAGAACACATATCCTTATCAACTTAAGGGAAAAGTGAGACAGATTTGGGTTCCAAAAGGAATTAGACCACCCAACATGGTTGATTTTGAGTATGAATCCAAATTCTACACTTGGTCTAATATCCTGTGAAGGCATTGATTGAATTTTGCAGGCTTTCAACCTTGAAGGATCAGAAATTTCTTTTGGATACTGGTTGCTCCAGGTATATGAGTGGAAAGAAGTCTCGGTTTATAGAACTCAAAGAATATTCAGGTGGAACAATCACACTTGGTGACAAAGCTAAATGTAATATAATTGGTATTGGAAGTATTGGTAATGATTCTGCAAGTTCAAAATTTCTGATGTTTACTTAGTTGAAGGCTTAAGTATAATCTGCTTAGTATATCTCTGTTATGTGATAGAGGTAACAAAGTGGTTTTTGGCTAGGAGAAATGTGTGGTGCAAGATGAAAAATCTAACAATTGCATACTCACTGCTCCTAGGTCACACAATGTATATGCTCTTTTAGTTTTAACAAAGTTGCAGGTGAAAGTCTGAAGTGTCTCAAAGCTTTGAAGGAAGACTCACAGATTTGGCATTGAAAGCTTGGGCATATTAGCATGCATACAATGAACAAGCTCATCTCAAAAGACTTGGTAAGAGGATTACCAAACCTGAAATTCAAAGATGATGATATTTACAAGGCATGTACCCAAGGTAAACAGACCAAGAGTTCATTCAAGCCAAATAACTTTGTAAGTACGTCTAGACCTTTAGAATTGATGCACATGGACTTGTGTGGTCCTATGAGGGTTCAGACGCCCAAAGGTAAGAGATATGTGCTTGTTGTGGTAGATGATTACTCTAGATTTACATGGGTTATGTTCATTAGAGACAAGTCTGAAGCATTATCTGAATTCTCAAAGCTTTGTAAGGAACTTCAAACTTTGAAAAACTTACCTGTTGCATCGATTAGATGTGTTCATGGTAGAGAATTTCATCAACTTGATTTTGATCTATTTTGTGCAAAGCATGGCATCTCACACAACTTTTCTGCACCTAGAACTTCTCAGCATAATGAAGTAGTTGAGAGGAAAATAGGACACTTGAAGATATGTCTAGAACCATGCTACTTGAAAGTAATTTGTCAAAATATCCGTGGGAAAAAGATGTTAACACTGTCAATTATGTGTTGAATAGATGTTTGATTAGACCTGTTTTGAAGAAAACTCCTTATGAAATTTTCAAAGGTAGAAAGCCAAGAGTTTCCTATTTGAAGCCTTTTGGCTGTACTTGTTATGTGCATAATAATGGCAGGAATAATCTTGGTAAATTTGATGCTAGAAGTGATGAAGGTGTATTTCTTGGTTCTATCGGCGCTTCATTAAAGACTTATCGAAGATCACGAAGTCTTTGTCTGGGTTGCTAGAAGTGATGAAGGTGTATTTCTTGTTTATTGAGCTAAAGTTTCCATATTCAAGCCCCCTTCTAGAGTATTAGATCCTGTTTATTCACTTGCATTACAAACTTTCATCGTTGTTGTCACTATTTCGCTCTCACAGTTTCGATTTAGACACGATTGATTTGAGACATTGCTTAGAAAATTAATACTAGCATTTTCTTAGCTCCTTAAATATTAGACATCGATTAAAACTTCACATAAAGACTCCACCAAATCCTAGCGTATATCCTAGCAATCAAATCTCAGCTCTTATGATTCCCTATCAATTTTAATAGTGTCTACTAAAGGGAGCTCTTTTGTTTTAGTTCTTTTAGCATGCGAGATAAGCATATAAATCCAATCACACACAATTAAGAATAATAAAACAAGCATAAGCATATAAAATAAATATGCATGGATGTGGCCTCTAAGATTTGCATTCTCTTCAATGCGAATACTTCTTGTGCACATCATGAATCCAGCTTCATGAATCCTCGTCTCTTGAGAACACCTATCTTGAAGTCTTTAAATTCATTCCATTGCTCCATCCACCAAGCTCCATGTTTCTTGGTTTGGCCATCTCTATTGAAGCTTCTTTCTTCAATCTTCACTAATTGTTTTATTTCTAATAAGAAGAATCTCTCAAGAGGTGATTGGTTGAGAAGAGAAGACAATATAGTACGTAGAGAGGCACGACACACAGGTCGTATTTTGATTACATAATAAAACCAAAACCAAAACATAAATGAAACAACTACATCTATGCCACATCCATGCACCAAACACATCCATTCAACCCACAATAATATGTTATACACATCCATTCCATTAATTCTATTTTTTTTTAGAAATTTCCAGGATTAAACGCTAATTATTCGAAATAAATAAGAAATATTCTAATTACTCTAAACAATCAAATCATGCTCCAAACCTCCTATGATTTCACCACCTCTGATAGAGTGCAGGGACAAATAAACTTAGAATCTAAAAGAAATTTGGGCTCAAAACAGTGTGCTTAAGGTCACCTATTCGCCTCGGGAAGTGCGCCATCCACTAATTTATTAATCTAAAAATTAATAAAATTTTATATTTTTTCAAATATTATGAAAAAAATCCAAATAATAGAAAAATAAATTTGGAGTACCCATAAAAAATGGAGGAAAATGGTGTTAGGAGGGGGCCACACGCGCCGCCGTGCGTGGGCGCGTCCTCCTCCTTCACGTGTTGTCCTCGGTCCGGCTTGCCACGTCAGCACGCGTTGACTCGGACACCACGTGGTGGTCCAGTCAGCGACACATGTACACCACGTCAGCACGCTTGCCACACCAACATGCCATGTCAGCGCCACGCCAGTTGTCAAGTATGCCACGTCAGCAGCCACCGCCATCCCTCTAGCATGTGGGGGTGCCGTTGGTGGCGCGAGAGCCTCACGCGCCGCCTTCATGTGCTGCGTTTACGATGATCTTTACATCATTGGACTCGTCCCGTCTCTTCGTCCTGATCCTGACTATGTGTTCAAATCCCAATTTTAACAAGTTTCTAAAAACTTGTTAAAATAATCTTGTTTGCTATGCCTGCAGATTTTAATATGATAATCCGCAAATTAAAATAATCTATGTGCAATAGTAGAGTCTCTAAAATTGAGGATTATGCAACTTAAAATCTCTAAAATAATAATTTTGATTTTTTTTACATTAACATAATCACAGTTTAGTTATTAACATGTGTATTCAATTGCTTGACTTTAGATCTCTTTAAATTTTGTTAAATGGATCAAGTTACTGATCTATAATTTATGCTCATACCAAACATATTGTGATTATCTGTTAAGTTGAATGTTCTTTTAATATTATTTTCAGCTGATTATTGAGATTTTCAGCTGGTACCAAACATGCTCTAAAGCATCAGCCATAAGCTTGTTTTCAAAGCATGAATTACTCCTCCGAAAAAACCCATCAACTATTGGGTAAAGATACATTTGCCCCTCAGGCTTGACATAAAGACACTTTCACCCATTTCAATGTCACTTCCATACCTTCTGTAATATATTTCGAGATTTTGAGACACTAACACACTTTAATTGTGAGTCTGTGACGTCGTCACGGGGTCCAATAGTTTTTTCGTGGATACATTTGTTTAGATTACAAAATGACACAACCAGAGATGTAATTGTCCTGAAATTTAGCACTCAAAAGAGGTGAAAACGCCATTTCCCATACTAGAAGGGTTAAGTCTTCCTTGGTTGCCATCACGTTGAGTGTAAATGAATTGCAATTGTAGTTTTGATTTGGTAGAAGAAGAGTAAAAAAACCAATACAAGTGGAACATCATCATCAAAATAATAGAGTATAATGGAAAACGGTGGGTTTTACTAGTTTGACCTTTGGCCCCCGAAAAGAGGCAGCTTCTGCACCGCAGCCATTGAGATTCAACGTCCTCCTCACACTTCACAGCTCTATTAGTTTTTCTTTGTGTGGTCATTTACTAGAGTGCTGAAGCGATCAAACAAGAGTCCGAGGCTAGAACCGTAATTCCACGCCAGAGTCCAACCAAACACACCCACTCTTCTGTTGTCCTTGCCACTTTTGGTGTTCTCTGGTCACTGAACACCGAACAGGTTTTCCATAACTTGGTCTCCAACCACATCGTGCCACGTAATACTACTCACAACCTTCGTTATCATCATCCGCGCACGTTAGCTTACACCTCTGCGACGGACACAGCGAAGTAGATCTCTCCGACGACGGAGCACACAACGTGCCTGCCAGCCTGGCCCGAACAAATCGGACCCCCGGTGATTCACTACCGTCAGATTAATCAATCAACGGCCCCGATCTGTTGTTCTCTTTTTTATATAAAACCGACGCATTTCTTTTGTCCGTCCTCTGAAATCTTCTCTTTCTCTCTCTCTGTAGAGTGATGGCTTCCCTAGCTCTCACTCCGTCGGTAAATCTAGGGTTCCGATCTCTACCCAGTTGTAGATCTCGTTCCATCAAGTCGTCGTCGTCGTTGCCGTCTTTGAATCTCAAATCGAAATTCCAAAACCAGAGAGCCCAATGCTCATTTCTCGGCGGCGGCGGCTTGGCATTGAAGTCGAGCCGCCAGAAGAATCAGAGCCATGGCAGGAATCTGAGTGTGAAAGCCTCGGCGGCGGCGGTGGTGCCGGCTAAGCAGCCTCCAGAGCCATGGCAGGGGGCGGCGATGAAGCCTCTGATCGCCTCCATCGCCACGGGAGTCATCCTCTGGTTCGTCCCCCAACCCGACGGAGTCTCCCGCATCGCCTGGCAATTGCTGTCCATTTTCTTAGCCACCATCGTCGGAATCATCACTCAGCCTCTCCCGCTCGGTGCGGTGGCGCTGATGGGTCTCGGCGCTTGCGTCATCACCAAAACCCTAACCTTCGCCGCCGCCTTCTCCGCGTTCGGAGACCCAATCCCGTGGCTAATCGCCCTCGCTTTCTTCTTCGCCAGAGGGTTCATCAAAACCGGACTCGGTAACAGAATCGCTTACCAATTCGTTTCTCTATTCGGTAGTTCGACGCTAGGGTTAGGTTACAGTTTAGTGTTCAGTGAAGCTCTTTTAGCTCCGGCGATTCCCTCGGTTTCCGCCAGAGCGGGTGGGATCTTTTTGCCGCTGGTGAAATCTCTCTGCGTTGCTTGTGGGAGTAATGTAGGAGATGGGACGGAGGAGAGAATGGGTTCCTGGTTGATGCTTACTTGCTTCCAGACCTCGGTGATTTCCTCTTCCATGTTCTTGACTGCCATGGCTGCTAATCCTTTGAGTGCTAATTTGGCTTTCAGCGCAATCGGTCAGACCATTGGGTGGATGGATTGGGCGAAAGCGGCCATAGTGCCCGGATTGGTGTCTTTGATTGTGGTTCCACTTCTGCTGTATGTGATTTATCCGCCTACAGTGAAGAGCAGTCCTGATGCTCCCAAGCTTGCAAAGGAGAAGCTAGCACAGATGGGGCCGATGACAAAGAATGAGATCATCATGGCTGGAACTCTGCTTCTCACGGTATCATCACCAAACCCTCAAACCTTTATTTGCCTTACTCTGTGATTACTTGCTTGATTCAATTTTGAATTAACTCGTGCATTCTTCTCTGTTAAAATTGTGAATTCCTTGAATAATTTGCAGATTGTTCGGTTAGCTAAGAAACTTGCTAATTATGATTATAGCTTGACCACCCAATGGACCAATTGATCAACCCCACTGATATTGTTTTGACTAAGACGAAGTATAATTTCACCTACTTGATACGATGGATCTTATTATGGAATCCTCACATTGGATGTGATTGACTGTGCTACTGTACATTTCGGGAAAATTGACCTACCCATTCTTCAATTTAATGATTAACCAACCAACACTTGGCTACTGAACTTATCTGGTTTTCTTCACCGTGGTTGATATTGCCCTCTATACGTGAACTCTTGGTAGCTCTCATTGGATTGTAAGGTAGAAGACCTTATACCAACATTAGGATTTCTAAAGGGAACTTGTGATACATGAAGTAATGATTTTGATTTTCTGTGGATCATATGCATAATGTCATTGCATAAGTAAAATGCAAAACATAATGTAGTTTGCTGATTCACAATTTGTAAAAAATGTGGGAAGTCAACCCCCTTTCCCATTTTCGCAAATAAAATGATCCGGTTGCAGTGCCCATAAGAGGGAGATGAAGGAGAGCACAAGTACATCTGAATTTGGATGAAAAGGAATCAGGCCTTTCTCCAGAAATAACCCGTGGCAGACAACTTATTCTTGTTCAATATTACGCCAATTCCAGTTTGCTAGGGTTGAAAATCGATATAGAAACCTAATGTGGTCTAGCTTGGTAATTAGCCCGCTCTCACTAAGAGTTCGATGGTACAAGCCAATGAAGTTGTAGCACCTTTTTATTCCTAAAGGTGTTACAAAACTTTTGAAGTTTCCTCCCTCCTCTTTATCCCCATCATTGAAATTTCATGACAAAGAAAAAGTCCATTTCCAAGACCTGTACATGGTTCCGCTAGTTGATAAGCGGGTGGACTAACTTGATGTCCCGGTTAGCTATCTCTGTTTTTTAATTGCTGACGGCTTCTCGATTCAGAATGTTATTTGGTTTGAGTTTTGAGTAATTTCACACAAAGCCTTCACGGAGTTAATCTTATACTCCACTTAACATTACCAGTCCAAGCATATAACTTACCCTTAAACTTAGTAAATGTTATACTATGACCCGCAACCTCTTACGAACATGTTATATAAACATTGAAATTATGAAATATTCTATGGACTTTATGGACATGCACTACGACACATACACTTCAGAGAATCTTATATTCCACTTAACATTACCGGTCCAAGCATATATAATTTGACCTTTAAACTTAGTAAATGTTATACTATGACCCACAACATCTTACTAACACGTTAGTTGAATATTGAAATTACGAAATATTTGACAAACTTTATGGACTTGCACTATGACACATAAACTTAAGAGAATTTATATTATGACCACAAACTTATTATTTATCTGTCGAAACTTTATGGAATATACATTACGAGTTACGACTCATAAACTTTGTACAAATTTTATGCTATGACCCACAAATCTGTTAGATAGTACCTTTAGGCACTGGCAAGTCATTCATCTGCAGAGCTGCCAATCATGCTAAAAGACTAAATTAGTAGTTTTCACCACTCTCACCTAGTAGTTCGTGTTAGTCATCTGCGTCACAAACGCACACAAAATAATTATTAGGCATGTCTCAATAGAAAAGAAGTATAATATCAAAGACGATAATCAGAATAGTAAACATGAAGTAAACGATATTGCTGGCCGGATGTGAGAGGCGTGTTATGTAGGACACTATCCTACAACGTAGATCCTCCCCACGTGAGGGTGCTACCTGTATGCTACGAAGTAAGATTCAACCCACACTCGAGCCAGCTCCTACAAGCGTCACGCCGGTTGTAGGACTTCTGAACCGTCACGAACCGTAGTTGCCACAAACACAATACAATATATGTTACGTAAATACTTGAAAGATATATAGTACTTCTTATGTTACATCTTATTCTCTCCATCCATCTTTTTCCACCCAGATGATGTCTATATATATATATACACACACCATGGAAAGAAGTAACTCCCTAGTAATGACGTGGTATTATGCCTGAATAATTACCTCCCACTAAATATCCATTAACAGGATTTACAAATAGGTAATAAAAGTATGATAATTACAATAATAATCATATAAAATATAATTATAAATTATAGTAAATGTTTTGAAATTTTACCAAAAATCGTTTCAGTTCGTATGATCTACATGTTTAACTCTTATGGCATGTTTGGTTACCGACATCAACCGTGTTAGCTGGGATTGGACTAATAATTGTCCAGGACTTCAGGTATTTGTTAATACTGTGTTTGGTAACACTAGACTATTCAGGCTATAGCTGCTCTTGGGCCCTTCACTATTCAGTTTGATATGGCATCAAAACTGATATCAGTTTAGCTCCTTACTAGGCCCAAAATCATCAGTCTAATGAATCATTTTGTGGTTCTAGTTTTCTGTTGACAGATTGATTGAAGATGAATATCAATTGTCCACAGTTGTGGACACTAAGGCATTCTCCCTGCATCATTAGGATTGAGGTGTTTTGGGTAGAGACTGGTTTAGGAAGGGTGTATAACTAAGTAGCTAGGGTTTCTGGACCAAAAGCGGTGGCTGTTCGGTGCTATGAACAGTAGCTCCGTGAATATTAAGATCGCAGCGGAACCGAGGAAGATAAGGAGAAAAAGAGGAAGAAAGAAAAAGATACAAATCTGGGACTAGCACGTACATGTCCATAGGATTGACCCCTAGGGTAAGGATGCGAAACGCATCAAACACATGCTTAACAAGCTTCAAAAACTCAATACTAATATTCATTTTTATTCACTGACTCGTAATAAAAAGTACATAAGCATATATAGACAGTCAAAGGCAATTCCAAAAGGAAACTCAAACAACTACGATTCAGTATCCAGTTGGATATAAAATCTTAAAGTTGACCCACAATCAGACGCACAAAATCACACTGCGGAATATTCAGAAAATAACAAATTACCAAAAATACCCTCAATGCTAAAACTGAAAAAAGGATAATAAATCTGTCCAAGATTCAAGACAGTACAGCGACGCAATCAAGACTCCAATAAACCCTAGAAGAGCTTAGAGAAAGCCCTAAACAGGGAGCACATAAAATTCTGTGTTTGCCCGTTGATTCTTTGCATGTTCTGCATCAAGACTATTTTTAATGCCCATACTAAATAGTGAAAAGTTATGTTCAATAGCCTAAATTAAGACTCCAATAAACCCCAGAAGAGCTTAGAGAAAGCCCTAAACAGGGAGCACATAAAATTCTATGTTTGCCCGTTGATTCTTTGCATGTTCTGCATCAAGACTATTTTTAATGCCCGTACTAAATAGTGAAAAGTTATGTTCAATAGCCCAAATTAGTCCCCAGGAAACACATAAAATTCTATGTTTGCCCTTTGAATTATTTGCGTGTTCTGCATCAAGACTATTTTTAATGCCCGTACTAAATAATGAAAAGTTATTGTTCAATACCCTAAATGAGTCCCCTCCGACATGAGGGGATTTGGTGGATAGGATTATTTATAGTCTAAAACTATTTTAATAATGCACAAAACCAAACATCATACATTATAAATTAGGGTCAGTTACATATTAACCATGCCGAGTTTAAAGTAATGAGAGCCAACAGTGCCTGACCCCATGCTAGCAAGAACATTGACCCATTCTGACCTGTATGCATTGATTTTTTATGCTGATAACTTCATCGAGTAACATGTTCCATGAATCTTATATTTCAACCACATGGGTTCCTAAGTACAATTGTGACTCCTTCTCTAGATGAGGTGGCACGGGGCAAATGCAATGTTTATACTTCATACTTTCTTCTTTGATTACTGGCCTTGTGGATGAAGCACTTGCTAGTTACTTCATGAAATGTCCTCACTGATTGTTGACAACAGCATAGTACTTTTTATGAGGTGTAGTTCTTAATTGTGTGCTTATGGCCTGGTTATCTGTTCACAGGTGGGGCTTTGGATTTTCGGAGGAGTGCTGAATGTGGATGCTGTTACAGCTGCCATTCTGGGGTTATCTGTACTTCTCATAAGTGGGGTTGTTACTTGGAAGGAATGCTTGGGCGAATCAGTTGCTTGGGATACTCTCACGTGGTTTGCCGCACTCATTGCGATGGCTGGTTATCTCAACAAATATGGTCTCATCTCCTGGTTCAGCCAAACTGTTGTCAAGGTACCCCCACCTCATCTTACTAATTGTTGAAATCAAATAGCTTATTTCCCACATAAATACATTAGCCTTTTGTACATTAGCTATTTCCTATACAAATGTGAGTGAAGCTTTGTTAGGTGAGGATGAAATATGTTTGACTGTAAGATGACCAATTATTTATAGTTAATGGACTCCTCCAGCAAGAATCTTGAAGATTAGGTGGTGAAGATCCTCAATCAGTAGACTACGATTACTATCAAATGGTTACTTTTATTAGGACGAATGACACTAAACCTATATGGAGTTTGACACTTGTGACACTAAACATCCAGCACATCCAATTTCATTGAAAATCCCCTTCACTTTTCATTTTGAGACAGATAGCCTCAAATCTTTAACAGGGGTTAGAACAGATTAACGCAATTTACTGTAATACCCCTCACGAGATGGGTATTACAGCCCATCACGTGACCTCAAGTGATGGGTACTGCAGTAAATTTTGCTAATTTAATCTCACCCGTGTAAGGATTGGAAGCTATTTGTGCCAAAATGAAAAGTGCAGGGGGGGGGGGGGGGGGGATGTCCTACGAAATTGAAAGAGCTGGAGGTCTGGTGTCACAACTCACAAGTGTCAAACTGCATATAGGTTTAGTGTCATTTGTCCTTTATTTTACTATCAAATAATTTGGCTTGTTCAGTTAGATATAGTTTTGGAGGGTTAATTCGTGTGACATGTATACCACAAAGGCGAGCTAGAGTACTTTCATGGAATTCTTTTACCTAAACGCCGACAACATGTACACAGACATACTCGTCACAATCAGATGTGCTAGTTTCTCAATGTGCTACTGAGCCTCCTCATGGAAATATAATACCATCGACTGATTTGTTTTCATCGGTTTTGCAGTTTGTTGGTGGATTGGGTCTGTCGTGGCAACTATCTTTCGGGATCTTGGTTCTCCTCTATTTCTATTCTCATTACTTCTTTGCAAGTGGCGCTGCTCATATCGGTGCAATGTTTACCGCCTTCTTGTCTGTTGCTAGTGCCCTAGGCACTCCACCATATTTGGGAGCTGTGGTACTTGCCGTCCTATCAAACTTGATGGGAGGTCTCACTCACTATGGAATCGGGTCAGCGCCTGTCTTCTACGGTGCCAACTACGTACCCCTTGCTAAATGGTGGGGCTACGGCTTCATCATCTCAGTTGTCAATCTCATTATTTGGCTTGGTGTGGGTGGTGTGTGGTGGAAGTTCCTTGGTTTATGGTAAAGAAGGGCTGTGTAGGTAAATTTGCCGACCCCAATTTGTATAATTAGCTCGCTCCCTCTGGTCGTACAATTTGCCTCCTTTTCACTAAGTAGGCTGCTAAGTTATAGTTTTAATTCTCTTGATCCTAGAATAATGTTTGTTGGTGCAGAGGAGACATTGGAGGAATTAGAGGCTTTTGTGCTTCAAATTTTGTCATAAAATACATGCTGAAATTTCTCAACCAGTTCATTCTGTGGCAAATTGTATCGATGTTTGCAAATTTTGCAATCAAGAACTGGAAAGATGATCAGTTGTAAACTATTCAGAAGGATGGCTCTCTCAGCTGTCAGAGGCATTTTAACCACAAAAACCAGACGGTTTGCCTGTCCGTAGTCGGACCTAATGCAATTAGGCGCACCCATGCTTAACTTGTTAAGAAAAGCGTAAAATTCTATTTGAGGAAGTAGAAGACCCAAAGGAAGTTTATTATCCTATCTGGCTTATCGAATATGCGGAGTGAACATATGACCTGAGCAAGCTCTGTGATGTGTGCGATAAAAATTGCAACTTTCTTCAAGTAGTTAGAAGTCACGGGATGCTTCTTTGGACTTTGGAGTAGCAGCAGCAATGTTCAAAAGGTTGAGAAAATAAGGCATAATACCAGAAAGTTCCAACTCTTGGTAATGCATAAAAGCACGATAACTTCGCAGAAATTTTCAAGAACTCGTCTTGATGTCAACTCCACTGAGGGAAACAAGTGATCTTCAATGTGCTATGGCACCAAAAGTACTGCGGCTAGAGCTTGAAAGCACGGTTACTGCTAGCTTTCGGTGAAGCTCCGTAAAACCTTGTGAACTCGTCAACTATTGGGCAATCCTCAAACCTTGGAAATCATGTAATAAAATGTTGCCTAACAATCCACCTCAACAAATATGCAAATTTATAATATGTTGCGTAACAATTCACTCGATGAAGTAAAGGCGGCTCTTTTCCTCAGGCCCACCAGTGACGGCAGTGCTTTCTTCCCCTAAACTCCGGTCGCCTACTCACCCAACTCAACTACACACTTATTACTCTTATCCACAGAAAAAGCGCACCCCACAACACCCTTAGATTTTCCACCCATCAATCTTTGACCACATCATATAAAACGAAAAATACGCCGGAGGTGTCCATATTTTGGCAAAACTGACAAGTAGGTACCCAAATTTGAAAATCGTGCACCACGGGTATCCAAATTTTCAAAATCGTGCACCGGAAGTACTCATCCGTTAACTTTCCGTTAACATTGGACGGAAAACTAATAAAAGACTATTTTGCACCTTATTTTACGTCCGACTTTTTTTAAAAAACAAGTTTTACTAACAAATCTAAAAATAAAATTATAAAATTTTAATTTAATAATTTAATATATGTAAGATAATACAATATATTTCATCCAAATTACATATTTTTATATCATTTCAAGATATGAAGTATGTTTTTGTTAACATATATCCGTGAATCTTAAAGTCTTAAACTTTTTTTTAACATGTTAAAAAAAAATCGCAAAATTTCATAATTTCACGTGCAGTTTTTAACAATAACATACAAGTGAAATTATGAAATTACCAAAGATACTTGTATGTTATTGTTCTATTAAAAAAATACATGTGAAATTATAAAAAAATTGAGATTTTTTTTAATACTGTTAAAAAAGTTTAAAACTTTAAGATTGACGGATATATGTTAATAAAAACATATTTCATATCTTGAAATGATATAAAAATATGTAATTTGATGAAATATATTGCATTATCTTACATATATCAAATTATTAAATTACAATTTTATTATTTTAATTTGTTTTAGATTTGTTGGCAAAATTTGTGTTTTAAAAAAAGTTGTAGGTGAATATAAGGGCACAGTAGTCTTTTTATAGTTTTCCGTCCAATATTAACGGAAAGTTAATGGATGGGTAGTTCCGGTGCAGGATTTTGAAAATTTGGCTACCTGTGGTGTAGGATTTTGAAATTTGGGTACCTACTTGTCAGTTTTTGCAAAATATGGGTACCTCCGGTGCAATTTGGGTACCTACTTGTCAGCGGTG
This sequence comes from Linanthus parryae, assembly GCA_023055425.1. Lineage (NCBI taxonomy): Eukaryota > Viridiplantae > Streptophyta > Magnoliopsida > Ericales > Polemoniaceae > Linanthus > Linanthus parryae. Next base: position 112,908,817 of record JALGPY010000005.1, on the reverse strand, counting down.
CAACGTATCGAAAGCTCACGATATGGCTAAAAGGGCTTTCCACGGTTGTAATCTTTTAATCTATTAAATATTAAATGCTTTTTCTCAAGAAAAAAAAAAAAAAAAAAAAAACTAGAACTGGAACCGGTCCTTCCTTATTTCCTATCAGACAACTTGTCTGCTTTTGCGCTGGGTCATCCCAATGCGGATAATATGCTGCTCGCAAATGAGGTCTTCAGCAAGATCAAAACCAGCGCTTTGACGGTCACCTGAAAGTACTAAAATTGATATGAGGAAAGCTTTTGACAGTGTCAATTGGGACTTTCTCAAACAAGCACTTGTACGTATACGCTTTTCCGCAACTGGATGAAATTTCTATTTCACTCCGTGAGAACTATTACATATTCCGTTCTTGTAAATGGAGACTCTGCAACAAGTTCCACCCAGCAACAGGCTTAAGACAAGGGAGCCCTTATCTCAATATTTATTTATTATATATCTCACGTCTCCAAGCCCAGTCAAGCAACCACAACTCCATCAAACTGACACAGTACAACGAATTAAACTTCATCGATATGAACCTCAAATTTTCCATCATTTCTTTGCATATGACTGCCTGCTCTTTTTAAAAAACCACACTCAGTTCTTGCAATGTCTTAGTGCTATGGGCATCCAAAAGCAATGGATGACTTGGTCTCAATAACAAAGCAGTTTCTTTTTTAGACCAACCCTAATAAAAGCCATTCACTATGTCTAACTCCGGAGGCACAGTTACCTCCTTGAATTGTCAGGCACAGTTACCTTGCCCTCAATAACAAAGCAGTTTCTTTTTTAGACCAACCCTAATAAAAGTCATTCACTATGTCTAACTCCGGAGGCATTGCTATGGGCATCCAAAAGCAATGGATGACTTGGTCTGCGCAATCAAGTTTGGAGTAATCAAACTTTTCTGACATCAAGATTCTGAAAATGTCTACATTCCAGCTCTTCTCTGGCTAATCGATCCATTAAGAAAAATACCTTGCTATGTTCTCATAAATTAACCTCCTGGGTTACTCTAGTGCCGGGCTTCATATATCTGGTGGTGTCGCAAGAGCATCTGGTTTGGCCCTTCACCAGAAATGGAGAAGGCACTGCCCGCTCTGGATATGGACTTCTCGAATATCGCAGTAAACCGCAGGAAAACACATGCAATCATGTCAAGGCGTTTTGGGCTTCGCGAGGACCTTCACAAGGGTTAATCCACTTTCCCCTAGCGACACTTGCATACAAGATTGAATAACAACTCCATCAACGGGACATCTCAAATTCCTAACCCTGTTGGAAACTTTATGGGATGGAAAATGAGAAACAACACCGTCTTCTGTCACACCCCATGGGACCCACACAAGTTCCAGTCATTGCGGAAGAAGTCCTGCATAACTTTCAAACTCAATTGCTTATTTCAAGCAGCTCCTACTGCTTCTCTTGGAGAACAAGTTCCGCAACCAGACAATGGCACAAAATTGGAGTATACTATACATGAGAACACTTCCACTGCCACATATGACGCTATACAGATCGATTGAGCGTGGATTCCAATATGTACTGGCAGCATCGGCATCTACATGGCTCTCCGTTACTCACCCCCCAATGCGATACTTCTCAAATGTTGTGCAATTATCCGAGCACAAGTGGAGCTTCTTGCAATTTTCTCTGTTATATCTATTGCACGTACATTTAAATTACAAAATGTTCTTATTTATACAGATAGTCTGATTCCTTCACTCTTTGCAAGACACTAAACGCTGCTCGTATCAGGTTGAATAATATTCGATATGAGGCCTCTTTTTTGGATGTATGTGTTGTCTGCAAAGTACACTGTGTAAATGTTTTGGAAGCTCACCGTCTAACGTCTTTAGCGTATCTGGCTTAACACGCTTTTTATGCTAGTCACCTTGCTTTGCTCGTACTATATCGATGTGTCAGAGTCCTCAGACCATGGTCTATGAGTTACATGTATTGCTTGTGTCCACGTAGGGGACCTAGCTTTTGATGGTGTGTTTTTAGTTCTACATTCTATGCTTGTATTAGTTGTATTGTCGGTGAGCTCAACAGAGCCCTGTCAAGTTGGTAACTGGTGCACCTGTGTAACTCTGTACTATGTTTCATGGTAATGTAACCCTTGCCAAGAAAAAGAGAAACTGCATCGACCATGTTGCCATATGTCAGATTGACTCGACAGCGTCCAAAACAAGAGAAGCATGGATAAGACATAACCATCATCAGCATAAATAGGCAAATCACTTGCATCTCTGGAATACAATAGGAGTTAACATCATTAATTAATCGATTGCTATTAACCAATTCCACAATTCAACAATCTTATTAAGGAACACCTATTTGATTCAAAGGTATGCTATTTCGGGCTAGTATTAAAGATGACTTGAGCTTTCGGTGAAGCTCTGTTAGATTTTAACAGCTCTTCAGATATCCGTGAGCTAACTTTGTCATCGACAGAAGGATCAAAATGGACAGTCGTCAGCTTGAGGGAAGGCGAGTAGGCAAGTACACATTTAATGAACTCCAGCTCAGATCTCGAACATCTTACAAAACTGATATGAGCCTTTTGGAGGTGGTTCAGTGCCCAATCCTCTCTCGGGAAAATCGTCGCTTGTCCCCCATCATTGCCGGCGGTGGTATAATCAGCCTAAAATTTAACAACATTAGACACTTCACTAGTGTTTAACAATGCTACATTTGTAGTAAAGTTTTTAAGGTTTTTAATTACCGTGAAGTCTAGCTGTTGCAAGTATGGAGCACTTCGGATTAGGCACACTGCAGAAAAGGCCTGAGCAGGATCCGCAAAGTCTAACTTTTCGATCACAACCCTCTTCAGGTGAATCAAGGACCCTGGGAGCTTCCTTAAAGCACCAGAAGCAGTTATGTACTAGAGGAGACAGTGAGCTATTACAAATACTTTCAGAAGTAATAACAAACGTAAAAACTGAAGTTGGAAACAATCCATGGACAACGCATAAATGTATTATTATTTTTTTTATATGAACGAGGCGGTGTCCTCCAGCCGATAGCTAGACACTAATCCTCCCCTAGGCTTAGAGATCACCGAAGTGTGTATCGCCTCTCCCAACAAAGTAATTTTCCATTTCCATACGGAAGCACAAGGAGTACAAAAATTACTAATAATGCAAATGTCCTAATTACCAAATTCGAAGCTTACATATATTTTATGCAAATAAAGGAGTTAGGGTCATCATAAGATACCTCAAAGACCCACCATCCAATGCGTAGATCCTTGAGTTTGGGCAGCCTACCAAGTTCCTCGATCGTATTGTTCACCTTGTTATTGGAATTCATAACTTCCAGGTGTGTCCTCAATGGTCCATCCAGCCAAAGTGTAGTGATATTTTCAGCATTGACGTATACAGATTCAAGTCCACACCTTGATTCACTTCCAACATACAAGTCGACTAGACTTGGAGAGTAAATGTTAATGTGGTCTGCACCAAAGCATACATGAACAGATAGATGCTCAGGTAACGGGCAACTGGAGATGAGACCTTCAAAAGACATTTTCTCCAAAGTTACTTCGCATAGGGCTAGGCTAATTAGTTTGGGGAAACCTCTAAATCCAGATGGAGGTGTGAAAACACAAAAAGAGAAATCAAGACGTGTCAAGCTCAGACAAGCATACAAATGGCTAGGGAACTTGTAGAATTCGCTTGGATCGCATTCCGGGTAGCTTAGAGTGAATTCCTTGACACCTTTCCTTGATAGGCAAAGAATCCAATTATGGATGCTTCCTGAACTCACTCTAACATAATGATCAGGAATTTCCAAGTAAAAGGTATGTACAGCTTCACCCCGATGAAGTAGGAGAACGTTGGTGATAATGCTGATGAAATCAAATTCCGATAGAGACATCTCCTCCAGATAATGAGTGAATTTGTGACCAAAGGTGAGCTCTGATATGGTAGTCCACTTGTACCTCCAGCTTCTAGCTAAGGCACTTGTCCTGACAGCATCTTGTATTGGCAAATGCTCAAGAATGGAGTCTATGACATCCTTTGCAATGTTGCTAAAGATATCTGTTGTTGGGACGTGCCTGTCTTCCATGAGATAAATCACACGATCAGTGAAAACACCTGCAGAGATTAAAAATTATCAATGAAAATAAACAAGAAGAAGATAAATTCAGTTAAACAATCGTATCCCAGAAACAAAATAAACCCCTATGATAAATGACTAAAACCTAGAGATGGAGGTGAATAATTGTTCAGTTAATGTAGATAGATAAGCCTGAAACTAAGGAGACATCACATACATAGCGAAAGTGAATACTCATCCAGATTTGTAACGAGGGGGGCTTAATGGTACAAAGAGATTCGAAAGTCAGGTAGTCAGATAATTTTTACTGATCGTCTGTTGGTGTTTTTACTTTCTGGAAGCATAAACGTTAATGTCATTGGTGAAGGGCGAAGTTGTCTAAACTATATTTTCCTACAAGCAAAGATGAAACTATCACCTATACATGCCATATTTCAGAGCCTAAGATCATCCCTCTATAATGTACAAGGGACGTCAACTGTTCATCAAGCATCGTTGTCAAACTTTTGACCATTAAATATTTAAATGTGATAAATCTTCTCTCAAGTCTCTCACAACCCCTAGACAGTTTGCATTTACCGAAATTGCCCTTTCTATAGGGGCTTTCGCCACGAGTTGTCTATTAGTCATCAACCAATAAAGAAAACAACTGTAAAAATGTTGCAAGTAAAAGATTTTTTCTTCTCATGCAATGAAAGTAACCAAACAACTTTACAAGAGCAAGTTAGATATCAAACGACAGCCAATAAACAGTTAAACAATGAGCATGTCGATTTTCTAAATAATGGTAGGTAACTTCAACCCTTCACAATTTTGAATCCAAAGTGCAAATACAAAGAAGCCTTTGGAAATTTTGACTATAGTCCAATTTAGCAGAACATGAGCAGATACTCAAATTTAGCTCTAAGTAGTCACAAAACCCCCCGAATGTTTTCCCAAATTGTGAAACCCTAACAGACTCATTCGGAAAAAATTCTTCCCAGTAGGCAATAATAGCAAAATAAGGGTTTGATACCAAATCAAATGAACATAACATAAACTGAAGATAATGAAACGGCAAATAGAAAAACCAAACGGTGTATTGATTCAATTAACCAGCAAAGGGATCAGCACCACATAAATACACAAGACTCCAACGGACGGATACAATGATCCGTTAGAAACATAAACGGTAGGGAATGAACCATCTAGAAGAAAGGCAGCTGTATGGTTTTAGGGTTACAACTGGACCATCACAATGGTTTGGGCTTAGAACATGTATTGGGCTTGACTAACAGACTAATAGCAAGAGCCCAAATGAATTTGAGAAGCCCATTTGGTTAATAGCTCCCCGTAAACTCATGGTGGTTGAACTTGAACCATGAGTTTATTCTTTAAGGCTTCAAAATGAGCAGGCTGCAAGCTTTTGGTGAACACATCAGCAAGTTGGTCTGCACTTGACAAAAAATCAACAATAAGTTCACGATTTAAGACCTTTTCACGCACGTAATGATAATCAATTTCTATATGTTTTGTACGTGCGTGAAATAGGGGATTAGAAGTAAGAGAGAGAGCTGATAAATTATCAGTCCATAAGATAGGACATTGAGGTATAGAAAATTTTAAGTCTTTGAACAAAGTTTTAAACCAAGAAAGATCAGCAGCTGCTGTGGCAAGAGCCCGGTACTCTGCCTCTGTGGATGAACGGGCCACAGTAGCTTGCTTTTTGGAAGCCCAATGAATTGGGTTTGGGCCTAAGAAGACCACAAGCCCAGTGGTGCTACGCCTGTCTGATGGGTTTCCAGCCCAATCTGCGTCTGTAAAGACTTGAATTGGTAGATGACCTTTTTGGTATAAGATACCCTGAGATTTAGTTCCTTGTAGATAGCGTAAAATGCGTTTAGCACCCCCCAAATGATTCTCAGTTGGAGCATGCATGAACTGGCATAAGTGATTAACAGAAAAGGCAATATCAGGTCTGCTAAATGTTAGATACTGCAAAGCACCAAGTAACTGTCGAAAAATAGAAGGATTATCTAGCTGTTTGCTGTCAAAGAGATGATATTTTATACCAGCAGCTAAAGGAGTAGAACAGGGTTTGCAAGTAATCATATTGAACCTTTGTAAGACATCAGTAATGTATTTTTCCTGATGTACAAAGATACCAGCAGAGGTTCTCTTGATTTGCAGACCAAGAAAATATGTAAGGGGGCCCAAATTGGTCATTTCAAACTCTTTATTGAGTTTGATCACAAGAGCACTAAGAAACTGAGAATCATTCCCAGTAAGGATGATATCATCCACATATAGAAGTAAAATTGAAATTTTGCCAGCAGAGTGTCTAACAAATAAAGAAGAATCAGCTAAAGATGAAACAAAGCCAAGAGAAAGTAAATAAGTAGTAAATCTCTCAAACCATGTACGAGGAGCCTGCTTGAGGCCATAAATAGATTTCTTGAGAAGACAAACATGATTAGGAAAAGAGCTGTTAACAAAGCCCTGAGGCTGTTTCATGTAAACAGTTTCTTTAAGAATGCCATGGAGGAAGGCATTCTTTACATCTAACTGAGTTAAGGACCAAGAAAAAGAGGCAGCAAGAGCAAGAATACAGCGTACAGTGGCATGTTTGGCCACTGGACTAAATGTTTCTTCATAATCAAGGCCAGGGGTTTGGTGAAACCCCTTAGCCACAAGTCTTGCTTTAAAACGTGAAACAGTACCATTTGGATTATATTTAGTCCTAAAAACCCATTTGTTGCCAATGATATTGGCATGGGGAGGACAAGGAACTAAAGTCCAAGTTTGCTGTTTTTGAAGACTGCTATACTCTTCAGCCATAGCAGTTTGCCACTGAGAGTATTTAGCAGCTTCTGTGAATGTATGAGGGTCAGCAAGAGAAGAAAAAGCAGTAACATTAAAACCTGAATGTGTAGTAGCAGTGCCAGTAAATGGAAGTTTCTTCTTGACAATCCCAGACTTACTCCTTGTCCTCATTGGATGAGGAGTTGGGTGTGAAGAAGAAGTCATCACTGGGCTAGCTGGAGAAACTGCCAAGCCTGGACTGGAAGAGGTCTCAGGTGATGTATCTGTTCTTGTAGTATCTGATCTGGGTGTGAGTACCTGGGTTCCAGCAGGCTGCAGTTCTACAGAGCCCTCAGACACAGTGTTATGGGGAAACACTGGAGTAGAAGGAGAGGGGATAGAGGGGGGAGGGACATAAGCACCTGAAGAAAACAAATCAAAGTTAGTTTGGGGAATAGAAGAAGTAGTAGAAGTGTCATGTTGTGTGCTGGTGGAATAGGGAAAACAGGTTTCATCAAAGATGACATCTCTACTTATATAAAATTTTTGAGTTGATTTATCATAACAGAGATAACCTTTGAAACCATCTGCATAGCCAACAAAAATGCACTGTTTTGTTTTAGGAGACAGTTTAGATTGAGAGTATGGAGTCAGACATGGATAACAAGCACAGCCAAAGATTCTAAGTTTTTCATAATCTGGAGATTTGTTGAATAAAAGTTCAAATGGAGATTTATTAGAAGTATTAGCACTAGGCATTCTATTAATTAAATAGACAGCAGTAGCAATAGCATGATACCAGAAATGAGTAGGTAAAGAAGCATTATGTAAGAGAGTTGAAGCAGTTTCAACAATATGCCTGTGTTTCCTTTCTGAAACACCATTCTGCTGTGGTGTATGAGGACAAGAACGTTGATGTATAATGCCATTAGTGGTCAAGTAAGTTTGAAAGACAAATGAGGTGTACTCACCTCCACCATCAGATCTAAACACAGATATGGAACAGTTTAGTAATTTTTCAACAAAATTTTTGAATTTAGGAAAAGTTGTTGCAACTTCAGATTTGTTATGCAGAGGAAACAACCATGTAAATCTAGAGTACCCATCAATGAATAACACATAATATCTAAAACCATGAAATGATTTTAAAGGTGCAGGACCCCATACATCAAAATGAATTAGTTGAAGAGGTCTCTTAATAACAGTAGATGATTGTTCATAAGGCAGTCTTGTAATTTTACCAGCTAAACATGATTGACATATAACAGAATTAGATGAAGAACAAGCAACACATTTTGACAAAATTTCATTAGATGGATGTCCCAGTCGATCATGCCAGAGTTTGGACTTGACTTTTTGACCCAGAAAAGCTTGAGGAGAACTCTTGACAGAAGACTTGACAGAAAGAGGTGTAGATGGAATTGGGTAAAGCCCATTTTTACTCAGACCCTGATAAAGAACTCTGCCCGTTGCAATATCCTGAATACAGAATGAGTGGGCATCAAAAATGAATCTAGCATGGTGTTCTTCACATAACTTATGTACAGAAAGTAAATTAGCAGTTAAATCAGGAACATGCAAGGTTTTAGAAAATTTAAACATATAATTAGGAGTGGGTAAAAGAGCAGTACCAGAATTGTTGATTGAAAGAGATGAGCCATTACCAACAGTAACATTGTCTGATCCAGAATATGGTTCAGAAAGAGAAAGATTTCTGAGTTCACCAGTCATATGTGCAGAGGCTCCTGTATCTGTGAGCCAATAATTGAGAGAGATAGCATGATTCTGAGAAGCAGCAGCCATGGCAGAGAGTTGTTCAGGTGGATTTCTCCCCTGATAGGCATAATCCATACGATGCCAGCAGTCAAGAGCAGAGTGGTAATCTAGGCCACAGATTTGACAAGTTACAGGTGCCTTACCATTCTTTGAACCACCATAAGAACTGTTAAAGTTGGTGTTATAAGAAGGAGATCTACCACCACCTCTGTTGTTTTGACCAGAACCTCTATACCCAGATCGACCCCTGTTGTGGTCAAAACGACCACCACGAGCGCCACCAAAACGACCATTTGTCCCATTGAAACGACCAGACTGACCCCCTCCTCTAGGGTTTTGGCTGTAGCCGCCACCACGACCACGAGAAGAAGAAAAATTGTTTGACTGAGTGTAAAAAGCAGTAGGAGGAGTGGGTTCATTTGAAACATGTTGAGATTCAAGCATTTGTTCTTCAGATTTTAAAAAAACATGTAGCTCAGTGAGAGAGAGAGGAGTTGAGTGGATTCGAAGTGAAGATCGAAAAGAATTATACTCAGTGGGAAGACCGTTTAAAGCATAAAGAATCATATCTTCATCATCGATTTTGACGTTTGAAGCAAAAAGTTTATCACGAATATATTTAAGTTTCTGCATGTATAGATCTATGGAGTCTGAGCGCTTTTTGATGGTTTGAAGGTCAGATTTTAACTGCAAAATATGAGATCTAGACACAGAAGCATAATAAGATTCAAGAGTTACCCAGGCGGTGTGTGAATCATCCAAACCAATAACATGAGACAAAGCTTCAGAGGAAAGTGTAGCGTTGATGAGTGTTAGAATGGCTTGATCTTGGATCTGCCAGGCGGTATATGCGGGGTTGACCGTCTGTGAGGGAGACCCATCTGTGTCGGCGATGAACTGCGGTGGACAAACAATAGATCCATCAAGAAACCCAAAAAGAGATTGAGTTTTAAGAATCGATTGGAGCTGATGCTTCCAAATCACATAGTTGGTACTGTCTAATTTGTGAGTGATAAGGTTATGGATATTTGAGAGAAGGGCAAGAGGATTTGCAGAGGGAGAGGCCATTGTTGGAGACGATCAGAACAGGAGAGGCTCTGATACCATAATAGCAAAATAAGGGTTTGATACCAAATCAAATGAACATAACATAAACTGAAGATAATGAAACGGCAAATAGAAAAACCAAACGGTGTATTGATTCAATTAACCAGCAAAGGGATCAGCACCACATAAATACACAAGACTCCAACGGACGGATACAATGATCCGTTAGAAACATAAACGGTAGGGAATGAACCATCTAGAAGAAAGGCAGCTGTATGGTTTTAGGGTTACAACTGGACCATCACAATGGTTTGGGCTTAAAACATGTATTGGGCTTGACTAACAGACTAATAGCAAGAGCCCAAATGAATTTGAGAAGCCCATCTGGTTAATAGGCAAGTCATGTAAACAGGGTAACTTTACATATGTAGGGTGAGTTTGGTAGAATGGTTTCTGGTGGAAAAACTGGTTTTTAGATTGTGGTGGAAATTTTTTGGTTTTTTTTAGAGATTCGGTTTAAACCAGTGTGTTTGGTAGTAGTTTTTAAACTAGATTAAAATTTGGAGAAATGTGTTTGGTAGTAGTTTTTAAACTAGATGATGTAGATTAAATGACAAATATACCCTCCACTTATTTTTCTTTTACAGATTCAAAACGAACAAATGCAATGTAAAAAAGTTCACGATTTCATGAGATTCAACGATTTCATGAAAGTAACAAATTGAAGAACAAATTAACACTATTATGACATTCAAAAAATCAATTTTTTTACTTAAATTCAACAAAAAGTTGACAATTTTAAGAAATTTCAGTCACACTTGATGTCACGTTGAGTAACGGACAACAAAAAAAATAATAAACTAAGGAAATAACACCACAAAATGATTGATCCTAAATAATAAGAAGATCGCATATAAAAGATATCGTCCGAAATATGCGAGAATTGAGTTTTTTTGTAAAAAAAAATTATGGCAAAAGTATAGAAAAAAATTCGTGCAATATTTTTCATTATCTCGATGACTAAAAAGTCAAAGAGCTACATAAACCCATGTATAACTCTTTCAATGCAACATTGTTTAACAGATAGCAGAAATTTAATCAACTAGGAAAATAACACAACAAAAATAGTTTACCCTAAATAATAAGAACACAACAAACATAGTTGACCCTAAATAATATCACATAAAAGTGTGAAATGAGTTTTGTGGAAAAAACTTTTGAAGGAAGTATAGAAAAAATTACCAGCGGTAAAGTGTCAAAGAACTACCAAAATGACAGACAATTTCCATTTTAATACGACTACGGTTTGAGGATAATATCGTCTTTGAGTCTCATAGAAATAAACCAAAGAAAAAACCACAAAAAGTTGGTTTTTCACTCCAAGGCAAATGTTGAAAAAAACTGGTTTAAAATCTGGTTTTTAAACCAGCCAAAACAAACACTTTAAACAAACCATTTGGTTTAAAAACCAAAAACCAAAAAAAACCACTTTGCCAAACTAACCCGTAATCAAGAGAAGAAAAAATAATAATTAGAACTTCACCTCAAAATGATGGTCCGAGATAGGTTTTACGCTACTACCTTAGGACCACCGCGATCGCAAAATGCGGGATTTGTATTCTCTGTGTTCCCGGCGAAGTAACGGTGAGAGGGCTACTGCCTATTTGTTTGTCGAAAGCTACAAAATGTCGCCTTTTGAGGGTCCCCTTGCACAGCCGTCGTTGAGAGAGAAGAGGGGGTGAGAGAATGTGTGTGCGCGAACTGGTGGGTTGCATACTTTATACCTCAGCTTCTTTTGTATTTTTTAAAACTTAACACGCTTATTTGTTAGAATATTTTGGGCAGGGGTGCGCACGGATCGGTTTGGTCCGGATTGAGGTTGAGTTAATCCGATTGGCCGGTTTACGAATTCAAACGGATTGGATTCAATCGGATCAACGGTTTCGCGGATCGGATCCAATTAATTCGCGAATCGCAAATATTTCAAAATATTTCAAATATGTTTACCTAACAAAGTAAACGCTAATACACAATTATTATTTAGTATATTTTTTAGTTAACTTAGAAATATCTTCCTCTTTATATCATCAAAAATCAAAATTATTCAACACAACATTGATAAATAATAATATTACTAAATTAAAGTTAGCATTAGAACATATCATATTGATGAAGTTAGTAAAAATAACCAATAAGTATAAACGGATCGAAAGGATTGACGGATCGGGTCGGACTTTTTTTTTTTGATCCTAGTCCGATCCATCACAGATCGGTCCGAACCCAATCCATCACGGATCGGACGGATTTGCGGATCGGTGCGGATTGACGGATACTTGTGCACCCCTAATTTTGAGGGTTCATTTGAAAGAAAGTAAACATCCTGCCACATGCCAAAGTTCCAAAACCAAGAATTTAAAAAGCCAAGTTGACTTTGGACACAGGAAGCTCCTCTGACTTTCCACGACAAATTGACTCAGTCGACCTTGGTCGACTAATTACGAACGGACACTCAGCATCTCTTCAGCAACGTCAACGGTTTTTCGGAGGTTGAGCCACATTAACCCCCTTCACCGGAATGACAATCATGAGCTGGAATTGTAGGCATCGGACAATCCTCTACAGAACAAGGAGCAAAATTATTCTCTAGGCAACATAGCCCCAATGTTCGTTTTTTATATGAAACAAAAAGTAGTGCTGTAATCTTTCGTTCTTCGTTCATTTGAAAGAAAGTAAATATCCATGACTTCGAAGTTGTTAAGTGTGAAGACTGTTTTGTAACCTAGTCTAAATTAGAGGGGCTTACAAGCAATTCATGTATTACTATCTCTATATAAATTAACCTAGCTCTAGGGTTAGGGTATCACATCACAGAGAGAGGCTGAGAGATCTTTTGTACTTTTCATTCGTTCATCATAGAGAAGTGGGTGTGGACCGTGGATGTAGCCAATTTGGTGAACCACGTAAATCGTCGTGTTCTTGTTCGTGTGATTTCTTTTTGCTTTTCGTTGCGTTGTTAAATCGCTCCGAGTCGATCCTAACAACTATTATCAGAGCCACGTCAAAACGGTGCAGAGAATTGAAGATTTATTTTTGCAATCGGTGGAAGTTAGCGGCAGCAGGGGTGCGGCTGATTTGATTTCGCAAGGTGCTGCGTTTCTTTGGTCTCAAGAAGCAAGGTAACCATTAATTAATAAACAGTGAGTACATTATTTTATTAGTGGTTACTATCTCGTTGCCGACCCATTGTGAAAAGAAGCACAGAGTTTGGTGCTTGATTTATTACTGCCGTTGGGGCTTTAATGGCTACCGTGTGAAGAAGCATGCAGGTCTGCTTGTGTGCGTGATCAGAAAAGACAAGGTAAACTCTATAGATTAGTTTAATAATTATTCATCGATTATTAAATTGATATTATTTTATTGTTGGTGAACTGGGTTCACTGTTAGTGTTATTTACCTTGGTCTTGTTCATCATCCAACCAAAAAGGAACTGTTGTGGCCGGTGGGGCCGCGTGAGGCCAATAATTTTTTTTGTGTGCTTGCTGTGTGCGTAAGAAGAACAGGAAGTAGCAGACCTACTGCACAGGAGAAGCAATCAGGTGCTTCTCACACACGGTGCTGCAGAGTGTTCGATCGCGCGCCAGAAAAGCTCTAGGACAGAAAAGAAAAGCCCTAGGACTTGTGAGATTGAGTCTCGCATCGTCAGTTCTGTTCAATGTGTCGAAAGAAATGACGACGAAGGGTTTGATGGATGCTCTCTCACAAATGTATGAGAAACCTTCAGCAGCGAACAAGGTGTTTCTCATGCAGAAGCTCTTTGACATGAGGATGACCGAGAGTGGTAATGTTTCCCAGTACCTGAACGAGCTGAACACCGTCATAAGCCAGTTGGAATCCGTCGGGATTACATGCTTTGATGACGAGATGAAGGCACTGTTGGTTCTGTCCGGGTTACCCAAGAGTTGGGGTGGCGTAGTGACTGCTGTGAGCAATTCTGCTGGAAAAGACAAGCTAGGGTACGACAACGTGGTGAGCACGGTAGTCGGTGAAGAGATGCGCAGGAAGAGCAGTGGATCTAGCAAATCCTCTGATGGTGCGTTGTATGTCGAGCAGAGAGGGAGATCAGCAGACAGGAAGAACGGAAACAACGGTCGAGGTCGATCTAAGTCAAAGTCAAAGTGGAAGAAAAAGGACATTAAGGACATCGAGTGCTACAACTGCGGTGAAAGCGGACATTTTGCAAGGGAGTGCAAGAATCCGATCAAGAAGAAGTCAGACAACCACAAAGGTAATGATTCTATTAATATTTCTGAAAGTGATCCTGAAACATTAATATTATCTGTATCCTCAAAGGAGGATGTGTGGGTGGTCGATTCTGGTGCTTCGTTCCATGCGACAGGTAGAAAGGATATTCTTCATAATTACGTGCAGGGTGATTTCGGGAAGGTGTATCTCGGAGACGATGAGGCATGTAAGATTGTTGGGAAGGGAGAAATCCAATTGAACTTGGATAATGGAACAGCTTTGCAGTTGACTGATGTCAGACATGTTCCGATGTTGAAGAGGAATCTTATCTCGGTAGGCCAGCTTGCAGCATCAGGTTGCAAAACTACTTTTGGAGTTGATTCCTGGAAAGTAACAAGAGGATCTATGGTGATCGCTCACGGTAAGAAGGAGGGTACTTTGTATGTGACTTCAGGAACGGACAGTACCATAGCTGTCGCGTCTTCTGATATTGGCGCAAGTACCTGGCACCACAGGCTAGGACACATGAGTGAGAAGGGCATGCAGATAATGCTCAAAACAGGCTAGCTCAAGGGTTTGAAGGAACTTGATTTGGAGTTTTGCGAGGATTGTGTCTACGGGAAGCAGAAGAAAGTCAGCTTCACCAAAGTTAGCCGCGGTAGAAAGCTCAACAGGTTGGAGTTAGTGCATACAGATGTATGGGGTCCAGCGAATGTAGCTTCTAATGGAGGTGCGTCTTACTTTGTTACTTTTATTGATGATGCCACTAGAAAACTATGGGTTTACTTCTTAAAGAACAAATCAGATGTGTTTGATGTGTTTAAGAAGTGGAAGGCTACTGTTCAGAATGAGACAGGTCGGAAACTTAAGTGTTTGAGATCAGACAATGGTGGCGAGTATTGCAGCAATGAGTTTGAGGAGTTCTGCGCTGAGAACGGCATCAAGAGACAGAAGACAATTCCAAACAAGCCTAGACAGAATGGAGTTGCAGAGCGCATGAATAGAACACTCACAGAGCGTGCAAGGTGCATGAGGATACACGCTGGATTGCCTAAGTCATTTTGGGCTGAGGCAGTGAACACAGCTGCATACTTAATCAACAGAGGTCCATCGACAGCACTAGATTTTGGATTGCCTGAGGAAGCTTGGACAGGAAAACAGGTATGTTTGTCGCATTTGAGAACATTTGGATGTACCGCTTATGTTCATGTTGATGCAGAACAGAGGTCCAAGTTAGATCCTAAGTCGAAGAAGTGCGCGTTTATTGGATATGGCATTAACAGTTTTGGCTATCTATTTTGGGATTTCGATAAGCAGAAGGCTGTTAGAAGCATGGATGTGTTATTTAACGAGTCAGTTATGTACAAGGATTGGAAACAGGGACAGGTTTCAGATGAGAAGGAAACGGTAGAGCTTGAGATTGGAGATGTCCAGCCACAAGTTGAAGCCCCTGCTCCAGTACAAAGCTCAGAAGTTGAAGCGGTCGCTCCAACACGAAGAGTTTCAGGAAGGTCGACTAAAGGTAAGACTCCAGCTCGTTATTTATCATCACTGTCATATCTTTTGCTCACAGATAGTGGTGAACCCGAGAGCTTCGAGGAAGCTGTTCAGAGTGAAGCCAGAGTCAAGTGGGAGCATGCAATGAATGATGAGATGCAGTCTCTCTACTCCAATAAGACATGGGATCTTGTGGAGTTGCCTCGAGGGAAGAAGGCTTTGCACAACAAGTGGGTTTACAGACTTACGGAGGAGCATGATGGATCAAAGAGGTACAAGGCTAGACTGGTGGTGAAAGGATTTTAGCAGAAAGCAGGCGTAGACTTCACTGAAATCTTCTCTCCAGTTGTGAAGATTTCCACCATCCGCACGGTACTTAGCATTGTGGCAGTTGAAGATTTGCACCTTGAGCAGTTAGATGTCAAGACAGCCTTTCTACACGGGGATTTAGAAGAAGACATCTACATGGTACAGCCACAAGGGTACAAAGCAGCAGGTAAAGAGAATATGGTGTGCAAACTAAGGAAGAGTTTGTATGGCTTGAAGCAGGCACCGAGGCAGTGGTACAAGAAGTTTGATAACTTCATGTCTAGGCAAGGATACAAGAAGTGTCAAGGGGATCACTGTTGCTACTTCAAGAGGTTCAAGAATTCTTACACTATTCTCTTGTTATATGTGGATGATATGCTTGTTGCAGGATCAAGCATGGGGGAAATTCAGAAGCTGAAAGAGAGCTTATCCAAAGAGTTCTCAATGAAGGATTTGGGACCTGCGAAGCAAATCCTTGGCATGAGAATCAACAGGGATAGAATTGGCAAGAAGCTAGTTTTGTCACAAGCTGATTATGTTCGAAAAGTCTTGAAGAGGTTTAACATGCATGATGCTAAACCAGTGAGTACTCCGTTGGGGAGTCACTTCAAACTTTCGAAAGACCAGAGTCCAGCTACAGATGAGGAGAAGAACTACATGGCTAAAGTTCCTTATGCATCTGCTGTGGGAAGCTTGATGTATGCTATGGTGTGCACACGTCCAGATATTGCCCAAGCAGTGGGAGTTGTTAGCAGATTCATGAGAAATCCCGGTAAGGAGCATTGGAGAGCTGTGAAGTGGATTTTCAGGTATCTGAGAGGTACACAGGATGTAGCTTTGTGCTATGGAGGGTCAGAGATCAGTTTGAAAGGGTATGTTGATTCAGACATGGCTGGTGATGTGGATAGAAGAAAGAGCACTACAGGCTATGTGTTTACACTTGGAAGTGGAGCGGTCAGTTGGGTTTTGAGGTTGCAGAAAATTGTTGCCCTATCTACTACTGAAGCCGAATATGTAGCAGCTACGGAAGCGTGCAAATAGATGGTTTGGCTACAGAGTTTCTTGAGGGAACTTGGGAAGAAGCAGAGGAGTTGTAAGCTGTATAGTGACAGTCAGAGTGCAATTCATCTGGCGAAGAATTCCACTTTTCATGCAAGGAAGAAACACATTGACATCAGGTATCACTTCATTCGTTCACTGTTGGAGAACGACGTGATAAAGTTGGAGAAGATCCACACGAGCCAGAATCCTGCGGATATGTTTACCAAGGTTGTGACCTTGGAGAAGCTGAGAACCTGCTCGGCTTCGGTTGGCCTAGTTACATGATGAGAGGCCAAGTCCACACTCATGGAGGATGTTGAATTGAAGCTGGGAGAAGTACACTCAGAGTTAATCAGTCTTCAAGTGGGAGATTGTTAAGTGTGAAGACTGTTTTGTAACCTAGTCTAAATTAGAGGGGCTTACAAGCAATTCATGTATTACTATCTCTATATAAATTAACCTAGCTCTAGGGTTAGGGTATCACATCACAGAGAGAGGCTGAGAGATCTTTTGTACTTTTCATTCGTTCATCATAGAGAAGTGGGTGTGGACTGTGGATGTAGCCAATTTGGTGAACCACGTAAATCGTCGTGTTCTTGTTCGTGTGATTTCGTTTTGCTTTTCGTTGCGTTGTTAAATCGCTCGCGTCGATCCTAACAGAAGTGAACTGCAATCCGGTCCGATTCATCACACTTTTTACACAAAAAATAGTCCAGGTGAACAGAAAAACAAACAGAAAAGTTGGCTAGCACTAGTTGGTGCTAGCAAGTGGGATTTTTACCTTTTCAGGCGGAGAACTCAGTAAATTTTTCCCACAAAAAAAATAAAAAAACATACAATATATCACAATATGTACAACGGGTCCACCGGAAGAAATTAGAACAATACCCACAGGTGTCGAATTGTTAAAGTGAAGAAGACCTCAAACGGAACCAACAAGCACAAAACCAAACAACAATAGAAGAATAAGAACAATGTAATTGAAGAAGAACATGCCAACATAAACAATGAATTAGAAAAAGAAGAATGAATGAATGAAAGTGGATATAGAGGCCTATGAACGATATAAATCACTGAGTATGCGAGTGTGTCTACCAATCTATACCAACAAATCGCACAGCGAAATACTACAAATACGTAGAGCCAATAATATATAGGTCTTGCTTTTTTAACAGATCATATAATTAACAATAAAATAAGATGTAATCCATGTTGGAATGATTCAAATTCTAGCAAAATCAGGCATTAGGAGGACAGTAGAGTGCCGCATCATTCCGGTTCAGGAGTAGGTTGTGCGACCTACTGTAGCAGGTCATGCGACCTACTTCGGGGCTGTCAGTTTTTGAAGTTGTTTCCTAATCAGTTTAGGCAACGTTTGACAATACTTTGGACACAAGTCAGACCCCTTAGTTCTATTTAAGAGTATAGAACGGGGGTAGACTTAGTGTCGTGTATCGTGGTGGTCGATGTGGTCATCGTGACCACGATGTGCATTGTAATCGGGTTCTCTCTCAATAAATTTGAGGTTCTGGCCGTGGATGTAGCTAGCGGATTCGTTAGGGGGTTAGTTAGTGAACCACGTTAAAGTTGTATCTCATTCTTGATTTCGTTTCATCGTCCTTGCTCGAATACCCCCAGGTTATAACAATTTATTTAAGCAAGAGTAAGTGTAAAGTACTTAACAAGATGCTAATCAATATAATTGTTTAGTAAACCGTTTAAGACAGAAACATAATCATTACTCAACAGTCAACTAAATCCAGCAAGGGCAATATGCATATCCCTTATTAATGCAATTGATATATCTATTAAACACCACGGCAAACCAGATATTTACCGTGGGAAATAATTGCAAAGTTTTTCACATGAGAAGGTTAGTTGGAATAAAAATCCCACTCGCTAGCACCAACTAGAGCTAGCCAACTTATATTGCAAAAAACGCCTGATACAAGATATAAAAATCCACAAATCTCAACTAACTATATATTTACATGCCGCACTCCAATGAGTTAATCAAGCTCCTATTGAATTTAGTTGGAAACTAGCACATCAGTCAACACAAATCTGATGACACGAGTACAATGAACATCATTCAACTCTCAATACCCAGGGACGTTTTTCGTCTTAGTTCATCAAATGAACAACTCTATCACCGTATTCTTAAAGAGAACAACTCTTATATGAAACAAATAACACAATAAACAACTGAACTAGTAGTAGTAGACAACTCTATCAACGTCAGAGATCCTAGACCTATAGGTAGAAACAATCAAATCTGGACAATGCTAAGAGATTTTCAAACAAGTCCCAAAAAGAGCACAATACTCATATTTGGAGCTATTGATCAATAAATAGTTAAAAAAATGCAACTTCACAAATTTGAACCAACTGACTCTATAAAATATCATAAAAATACGCCATGAGACCTAAGAGCGTAGTTTTAAAAACCGGACCGGACCGGCCGGTTCGACCGGTCGGACCGGCGAACCGGTGCTTGACTGGTCCGGTTCGGTAATTAGACCGCACAAGCAGCCGAACCGGGACACGTCATTAGAACCGGCGGTTCAACCGCCGAACCGCTCGAACCGGTCGGTGTTAGAACCGCTGGTTCTCTCTTCAATTAAAAAAGAATTCGGCGAGGAAGGGAATCGAACCCTGTACCTCGTGGTTATAACACAAGAGACTTTACGACTACACCAGCGATCCACTTGTGTTCTATCCTGAGTAATTATTATACTTAATATTTCATTATTAAGTAATTAGCAAATTTCATTTCTTTTTTTAAAACATTAGCAACTTGTTTTTGTAGGTTATCTTATTTTGCATACCATATCATATATTTGAAATTATGTATTTATATTTACATTTTATATTTTTGTGGATGTAATTGTGTGTTTGTTGTTTTTTATCAAAATATATTTTTGTGGACTATAATTTAGTTAGTTTTGTGTGTGTGTTTATTTGTTTAAGTATAGCTATTACTATAAAAACATTACAACAACACTAAATAAGCTTCAAATTAAAATATTCAAGTATATTTTTGGCAATTTTCCATTATTTTGACAATGTTTGTGTAAAAAATATTAAATATATATTATTAACTAAACGTGCGATTGAACCGGTCCGACCGCCGGTCCGACCGGTCTGACCATGAACCGGTGTCTCACCGGTTCGATGGCCGGTCCGGTTTTTAAAACTTTGCCTAAGAGGTTCAACTGACTCGATTGCTAAATAACCTTAGAGTCACGAGATCTATAGAGAGTCTATGAATATTAAAAAATCATCTCAGAAACAAATCTAAACGCAAATCAAAATCTAAGAAAAAATATCAAGAGATTAAATATGAAACAATATAAAACTTCTTTTGCTGATCTAGAAACATGCTGAAAGACAGTAAGTAGGCAAGTAATACAGTATCAATAATCTAGAAGGGGGAGGGGGAGCGGGTTGAATAGAGTATGGAAAATTTTGCTAAAAGAATAGTTTACAAGAAAAGAGTATAGATCAGAGGGTTTTTCAAGGCCTTGAACACAAATTCAAGCCTTTGAAAACTTAAACAGAGAGTAGAAAATATTATGATCTTTTTCAAGGCCTTGAAAATTCTTTTAAGGTCTTGACAAAAAAGCTAGTTTTGAAACAGTTAATAGGAAGAGTAAATAGCAAATAAGTTAATGCAAGAGACACACTGATTTTTTATAGAGTTCGGTCCTAAATGACCTACGTATCTGCCTGAGGGATTTAATCCCTGCAGGATTTGCAACAGACTTCTTATTAATCAAAATCTAAGCCCTAAATCTCAAGCACAGAGATTTGCCTTACTCTGTTAGAGCTTATGGTTCTCACTAACCTATCTAGTACCTGCTCTAGCTAACTGATTCAATAAGAATGTCTTGTTGTTCACTTGAACAACACCACGAGATTGAGATACAAGAAGTGTTAACAGAATGATAAACAAATGAAGTACAGAATGAAGAACACTGTAACACAGTTTCAGTAGTAAGTCCGCAGTGCTCTTTTGGGAATTGGATTGGATAGAATTGATCTTCTTTTGGGTTGCTTGACAATCCTTGTTTGCTGTTTGAATCTCAGTAATGTTAAGTGCTCTTTTGGGAATTGGATTGGATAGAATTGATCTTCTTCTAGGTTGCTTGAAAATCCTTGTTAGCTTGTTTTGAAATGGAGAATTTATAGGATCTTCATAACTGAATTTACTGAGAATAAGGAGCATATCTTTGACTCTCTAGCGGATCACTCCAAATGGATAGTTGCTCAGTATCTTCAAAGATATTGTTCTGATCTTTTAACTGTGAGTATTAGGAAGGTCGGCATGATTCCATTAGTGTAGGATCGTTTTGCAGGCTGGATTTCTTTTTTGCATACAAATAAATTGGGACAGGATTCCTGGATAATAGGAAGCTAAATAATCCTGCAAAAAATCAATCAAACTGTGAGATCAAGTCATATGATAACATCAGATCAGTTTGTATTTCCTCTATTCTATAAATTAGAACGGTTGAATTTTTTCCATCCGTTGAATTGAATCAAAACCAACCCTAGATCTCGCCTACTTTAGAAATGAATTGTGATTTTTTTTTATCACACACGACCTAACAGGAACCCGCGAACTTAACTCAACTGTTGTCCACCTTCTACCCTCTCTCTCGCGCTTCTTCTCTCTCACTTAGGGAGAAGACCAGATAGAAAATTTGTACTAGAACCTCCCCACAAATCCCTCTTTGTTTTATAACCTTGCCACAATTCAAAATTGGGCATCTAACCTCCATTTGTGAGAGGGAAAAGTTGTTTGTCTTTTTCCTGGGAGGTTAGATTTCCAGTTCCGAATTCGGGTGAGGTTAGATGACCAATTTTCCCAAGCCCAGACGATAATTGAATAAGCGAACCAGCCTCCAGGATCCAGCGACATCGACAACGCTTGAAGATCGAAGTGAAGCCGCAACGGCGGCGACAGCGGCGGATGGATCTGTCTCCAGCTTCTTCGTCTTCTTCGAATTCTTGCTTCTCGCTCTCTGGTTCCTTCATCGTCATCATTCTCCTCTCTCACCCCTTTTGAAGAACCGAAATCTGTAAGTTTCTCGCTTCATTTCCCTGCTGTGCAAACCATGGGTTGAATATTCTTTGATTAGGTTGCGATTCTTTCTATTTTTTGTATCTGCGCATATTTCAATTTACTTCTATGAAATCCTGCCTTTGATTATATGTTTTGCTTTATGTCATATGATTTTCCCCATCTTCATGAATTTGACTGTATAGATGTCACAATTTTTATTAACACTTATTTTTGTTCGATTAGAGGAAGTATATAATACTTGTGTAACTGCTAAGTTCTTCTGACTTGATCAAGTTGCGGATTTGACAAGGGAACTAGCAGAAGGACCAGTTTTTGCAGTAACTGCTTGAAGAATTGTTCTCCTGAAAGTTTAGGTTTTTGGGGTTTGAATTTGGTAGTATATGATGATTCAAGTCCTCCGTTTAAACACTAATATTGTTATAGACTCATCAATGGTTCAAAACTCATCAATGATTCAAAAGGCCGAGGAGATGAACAATATGTGATGTTCATATTCGTCTAATTAACTTATTTTTGGTCGCTGGGTCTAATCAGAATGTAATGACTACATCTACACTTAGATTGATGACTCAAACTTTTTTTGGATCATTGATTACACTGAAAACCCTTGACACATTTCGATCAGGAAATAGCGAACCTTCAAATAAAACTTATGTTGGTCGATCTAAGAATCTCATTCTTTCAATTTCTCTGTCATTTTCAACTTTTTTCTCTAAACGTTAGTCTTCAAATGTTTACTAGAATAGCTTGCCAAAAAGAAGAGCATAACAGCCACTCCTGAAAGTTTCGAATGACTGTGACTGGGCAAGAAATGAGAGCAAGACCTCAGAGCATCTACTTGATGAAGTGCATTAAGTACATATTTCATCATGTTCCTATTCGTCTAATTAACTTATTTTTGGTCGGTGGGTCTAATCAGAATGTAATGACTACATCTACACTTAGATTGATGACTCAAACATTTTTTGTATCCTTGATTACACTGAAAACCCTTGACACATTTCGATCAGGCAATAGCGAAACTGCAAAAAAATCCTTGACACATTTCAAATGTTTATTAGAATAGCTTGCCAAAAAGAAGAGCATAAGAGCCACCCCTGAAAGTTTCAATGACTGTTACTGGGCAAGAAATGAGAGCAAGACCTCAGAGCATATACTTGATGAAGTACATCAAGTACATTTTTCATTTTGATACTCTGGAAAATTGTTTTGTTTGTTTTTCTCGAAGCTTCAATATTAGAGAAAGGGGGAACTCATATGAGCTGTTTTGTGTGTAGCTTAAGGCCATGGATTGATATATTTTTAGTTTAATTAAATGTTTATTATGTGTTTGTGTATGAAAGGATACTAAAATAGATGCGAGAATTGGCATCTGCAGTGTAGTTGATGTTGGTGCTAGGAACTGGATTTGTTCTGATGCTACGAGATAGGAAATCAGCATTGATGTTGATAGGTGTTAGAGGTGCTTAAAACTCCCAGCTAAGTTGATTCTATGTCTTATTTTGTTGATAAGAATAATTAATTTTATGAATAAAAAGAAGGATGTAAACAATCTTAAATTGAGTGACCATATTTTTCACTATCATTGTTTTGTACATCTACTTTCACAAAAATTTTATGTTCTACCACATGTCTCTTGCAGTTGCTCGAGTCATTGGAACAATTCTTTGTGTGTGGAAAAGGTCGCACAACCTGGAGCGCTGTGACTCGAGTTGTTGAAGTGATGTTTTCAAGTATTAGAAAGCTGTTCAATACCTATGCAAGGTGATGCAAGAAAATCCGGGTGTTCCTTTTGTAATCCTTCCGGAATTGGTGTTTGTTTGATAGATTGATAGCGAACACATGATGTTATGGTATTCAAAGGCTGTGTATGTAGAGCTTTTTTAGTTCTTCTAACTTTTTCGTCCAATGTCCGTTTTAGCTCCGTGACCCGCCGTTGGAAAGCTCTGCGAGTCTACTTTCAATTGCCACCTATCTCACATCAATATTCATTGTAAAATCCAAAATATCCTCAAAATATCCTTAGTTTGCTCTAAAACATCCTGGAAAAGCAACTAAGCTTTTTGAAAAGCAAATAAGGACCGGATTTTGATCCCGAACTCCGATGAATTTGATTTTTGCACCTTTGGAGTCCTCTAACGACATACTTTGATCATGTAGAGAAATTCCCGTTTCCGGACCGTTTTCTCGTTTTTCTCAATTATTGCCCAAATTTGGCGAAAACATCCAAAATGCGCCAAATTAGCCTTTTTCTTCTATTCTGATACTGTTTCTTCTCTCCACTCGATTCCCGCATGCGTAATTCCTGTTAAACAACAACAAGAACACTAGTGAGAAGATAAAATGTGATAAATTATCAAAATCATTCTCAAAACCATTAAGAAACGCCCGGATTGTACATTAAAGCTCTAAAACATCCAAAAGTGCATTTTCTTCATATTTTGGCTCAAATCTTGTCACTTTGCACCGAAACGCACACAAATGACAATGTAACATGTACGTAAGATAAATATTATTAAAGAGTTATCAAATACCCCCACACTTTCCATTTGCCCATCCCGAGCAAAGTCTCATCTACTGCATCTAACTGTGTACTAGCCAACAAGACTCAAACGACTCTAACACGACTCACGACACAACTAATGCAGCAAGATGATGAAAATGAAATTCTAGACTCGATCTTAAAACAAGTATTTAAAACACAAATAATTCTTTTTGGGAGATCAGGCAATTTCAATCCATATAGACCGGTGCTCAGGGATGATGAAAAAGTTAGGCAAGAGGTGTGAACCGCAACTAAACTCGACAATAAGTAATTCCCCATAGTTAGTATAGAAAGAGTAACTTTACTATAAAGAACAATTTACCTCTTTATGTGTGCTGATAAAAATAAGAGGCTAACCAAGGCTAAGCCATGTTCATAGTCCGAGCTCCTATTATGCTAATGTTAAAAAATGATGAGGCTTAAGGACAAAGAGGATATAAATTCATGAATCAAAAAGTCCTAAAGCGTCACATAAGCTCACCAACCCCATATCTCACACACCCTCACCCTGATGATAGGATTCCACAACCCGAATCTCACCGACTCCGGCCCTCAATCCCCTAAAACCCCGGTACCATGTCAATCCCGTGGCCATCAAAGCAAAACATGCTCGAAACTCAATCAATCTTCAAACGGAACAAGAACTTTACCACTCGATTTCTAATAAGCACAACTGTATTCTTTCTTTATTCCTCTCCTTTTCTTATCTCTTTTTTTTTTCTTCTCTTTTTTGTTTCTTTCTCTCAATCAAATATCAATACAATAAAATAAATTTGAGTGGTCCTCCTTCAAGAATCAAGAAATAGTAATGATGTTAGGGTGAGGAAATAGACGAACCGATGAATGAGTATCACAAATAAAATTCATCTCCCCCTAACTAAATAAAATGCACGGTGTCACCAAACAAAGCTGCAAGCCAATCAAAGCACGTGGGTGGAGGTGGAGTCGTTAAAAGCACAATATCTATTTCCGTAGTCAAATGTCGACACCCCCACACTAGAACGCAGTCACATCGCCCTCTCAAGTAGTCAATAAGATGCATGTCTCGTGCATAATCCAACCGATCCCCCTACACCGCAATGATGAAACGAAACAATACCTAGCACGATCCGCCAATTAAGTTCAACCAACCTCATTTTCGTGCGGATTAGATGTCACACACTCATGCTCTTCATTATTGTGTCCACGATGTAATGACATGGAACACCGCCACACCTTAGTGTGCAAGCCAACTCACTCACCCTCGGATCCCCTCGTGGATATCAAATGAAGCATATGCGATCTGCAGAACTCAAACAAATATGTAAGGAAATACTCCCTCAACTAACTGTAGGGTTTTGATTCATGGATTGCACGACGGAAGCATAATCAAACATAAAACCATGCAAAACCCTCCAAGGATCACAAGTCAAGAGACATAACGATGGTAAGGGTTATAAATCATAAACACACCTTTGGGTTCTCTCCCACTCTTGTTATGTTCACTTAATGAGCATAAGTTATGTGGGAAGGAAGGAAGGAAGGTCCTTTATATAGTCCAACAACTCCTTGTTAACTACCTAAAGAACTTATTCTAGTCCTACTAGAATTCAATTTAGTCCCTTCCTTGCAAATTAGCCCCTACTAAGTTTGCAAGGGTTTGCAAAGTGATCCTTCCAATTAATTAATCCAATTAATTAATTCCCAAATCTAGTTCAACTCTATATAGCGTGTGACCCCATAGGTTATATCTAGTTGGTAGCAACCATTTGCTAATATGGAGCGGTCTCTAGCAAAACATCCATTCTAGCCAACTAATAGAATAGTCATCTTGACAACCTTTGTACAAGTAATTGTCTCATCCCTTTGTCTCTATATCCGGATTGGACACGAGACATACAAGTCACACTCGTATATCCAATCCATAGTTTCTCGATCCATGGAAATAGCCTTATTCGTGCAAATAACATCAATATCCCATATTGATTTATTTGAGTCTGGCCAGACATTCTATAAGCACTATCCCTCGAGTGGCCTAGGATATTTGCTCCCGTTATGTGGGAGGGACAAATTCTATCTACGTCCACTACGATCTCTAAGCTTGCTTCTTATTGTATCCAGTACACGCCTTTATAACTACCCAGTTACGGTGTAGCGTTTAACGCTACCAAGATCACAATAATCCACAACTAGAATATCTAGTGACTTCAAGTCTAAGGATGACAATACCATTGCACCGCGAGAAGCGCTTGTGACTCAACATAACGTGTATGTAGCCTTCTCGGAGATGGGTCAATCCAGTGCAACATTCCCTAATGCACATCTATGTGTTGGATCGTGATATCTCCATATCAATCCAACCCCATACTAGTCTATAGATGATTGTCCCATTAATCATTATACTTGACTAGGGATATTTAAGATAAACAACACAATTGTAAATCTAAGGACTTAATTATATTAAATATCCAATAAATAATAAATGAATTTCTAGCCACAAATAATTCATACTAAACTAGATTGCCTCTAGGGCATCTATTCCAACAGTCTCCCACTTGCACTAGAGCCAATCTGGCGCATCTCGTATGCCCATACTCCTAGTGTGCCCTTCATGCTTCCACTGCGTGAGAGGTTTCGTAAGCGGGTCTGACAGATTATCATCTGTAGGAATCTTGCGTATCCGATCGTCTCCTCTATCGATAATATCTCGAATCAGATGAAACTTCCTGAGCACGTGCTTGGACTTCTGGTGCGATCTGGGTTCCTTTGATTGCGCGATCGCCCCAGTGTTGTCACAGAACAACTCGACTAGATCCGCAATGCTAGGGACCACACCAAGTTCAGAAACAAACTTTCTGATCCAAACAGCCTCCTTTGCTGCGCCATTTGCAGCAATGTACTCAGCCTTTGTTGTAGAATCAGCTACCGTCTCTTGCTTGGAACTCTTCCAGCTCACCGCTTCTCCATTCAGGCAAAACACATATCCCGATTGTGATCTAAAGTCATCTCTGTCGGTTTGGAAGCTTGCATCAGTGTAACCCCTTACACGCAACTCTTCCTCACCGCCAAATATCAAGAAGGCATCCCTAACCCCCTCAACCAAGTCTACGCTTATCTCAATTGCCTTTTCTCAAATTTAATTTTTTTTCCATAATATCCTAACTCTATATGCAAGGCTTAGACTCAATTTTTTTAACACTACAAAACTAACTCGGTTTGGTGGGTAGACTCAATTATTTAAAAGTGCAAACAACATATAAACTACACTACACAATACGACAATATATGTAAAATCATGACACTGACCACAACACTGACTCACCACACAATCTAAACATATCCTACATGTAGTTGGCTATGCAAGACATATTGGCTAGTAAAGAGTTAAACCACCCCCACACTGAATGCTTCTTTGTCCTCAACGAATTCAGAGATCATGCAAGAGAAATCAGCAATCAAATGCGAAAGACCGGTAGATGAGATGGATCTATGACATACAAAATTATCACAAATTTAGCTAGAGGGAAGAAATACTCACAACCAGCTCAAGGGTGGGGAAGAAATATGCGCCAAGCAGTCCCCAAGCATTGGTGATGGCTCCACCATGCCCCTCTAAAGTCGATGTGTTCTCGCACACCGGGGTCGACTGCTCTCCGCTTCTGGAGTTTGTGTTCAGAGAATCCCCATCTCACCAATGCAAGTCCCTGTGAAGGTCATGTGTGCCCTAGCACACCGGGGTCGATTCTCCTATAACCTGCTCAAGTATGTCACTTGGAAAACACCATTAGTCTCTCTCTCTCTCTCTCATATCTTGAAATAAATAAAAAAACACAACACAACTGTATTTAAAACACACTCCCTAGATTAAGAAGAAAATACGATGGGTTGCCTCCCAACAAGCGCCTTGTAATTTAATGTCGACGACCGACCCAGTTACCTCAAATGATGTTTAGAATATTTTTCTCTCTACTTTTTTCTCTTCCACCATCGCTTATCTCTTTGTCTCTTCTCAAGTGGGCATGCATGAGACGCATATGGCAAGAAGAGAGAGAAGTTGTTAGCCTCCAAATGTCTCATTCTATCTCTCCTCTTCTTCTTCTTCTTCTTCCAATTATTTATACATGGTGTCATAGAGGATCGGTCCTTTAAATATAACCTGTCATGTGGAACGGTTTCAACCATGCGTTCTTCTTTTCCTACTTCCTTTCTTTGTCTTAGTCTTGGAATCACATGTGGATCGGTCCTTTGAATATAACCTGTCATGTGGAACGGTTTCAACCATGCGTTCTTCTTTTCCTACTTCCTTTCTTTGTCTTAGTCTTGGAATCACATGTGGATCGGTCCTTTGAATATAACCTGTCATGTGGAACGGTTCCATAGACTCATGGCATGCTTCATCGAAGAACAGATCCTCAACGAGTGGAGATATCACATGATCGGCACACTTATGATCTTGTTCTTCAACAAAAACATCTTCACTAGAATTGGGCCATAAGATCGCGATGTCAACATTCTCCCATTCATGCCATGACTCCGGAATTATGCGAGGCACAAGTTGTATAGGCTTCACCATATCTTCCCAATCTGAGTCCAAATCTGAGTCTGAAGCATCCCGAGGATTTATTACTTCATGATGAACCGTATTATATACACAGACCTTTGGGGGTTCTTCGTCTTCCTCTTTGCACTCCTCAACTAAGTCAGGAATGATGCTACTTGGCCCATCGTCATTATCTGCATATGCCAATGCCCTCGAAAGTTCTGCCAAGTGTTGTCCCTGCAGCTGGACAATTTCATCCATCCTATTAATCCCTTCCTCCATTCTGTCCATTTTAACTATCATGAGCTCCAATATTTCTTTCATCTCCTCATCTTCTTGATTGCAAGAAGGAGGGGTGTACATATCTCCATAGGAGTAGTATGGTGAATAGCATGAAATTGCATAGAAGAATTGTTCCCCCACATGATCATCAAGATGTCTGCAAAATTATTCACTAGGAAGCAGGTGAGATCAACGAATAAATAAACAAAAGAAAAAATAACATTCCCTAAAGTTAATATTTCTAACTAATTTAACCGAAGTCCCCGGCAACGACGCCAAAAACTTGACATGTCTAACCACAAGTGTATGGCCGTCGTGTGTAGTAATATCCGGAAATTCGGTTTATTGAACCTAAGGGACTTGTCGTGAACCAATTAGGATGATTAACTTTGTGTGGGCTAGCAATTGAGTTTGTTTACTAATATAAAAATTAAAATAGCACACTAATTATCGAAATTTAGATTAATGCGAGAGACAAGTATCAGGATTTTCTCTAGGATCACTGGGTATCCACCGTTAACGAATTTTGTTTTGAAACACATATGATGATTTAATTTGCCAAACGAGCAACAATACTTACCGAGTTACCAAGTGAGATTTCAATTCCTAGGTTGAACTAGAACCGAGTTACCAAGTTCTTAATTTTCCCTAAAACATGTATTAAGAGCATGTAGTTATACTCAATGTTCACGGTATGTGGTTGATTCCTCTAACCGGTGACTACGTGCTTAATTCTATTATCCGGGAAAATCGTTGCTTTCACTAACTAATTACCTATTATCTTCATATAGGTGATCAAACTACACAAATATGAGTTAAGAACAAGAATTAAACATAGCACAACTATTCATGATCAATGAAGTTCATAAAACGTGAATCAAATCCATAATTCGCCAAAAAAACGACTTCAAACCCTAGCTACCATTGAGAAATCCTGATACTAAGAGCTTAGATACGATTACACATGATCAAGATACAAAGTTTCACGATCATGGAACAAAAACTAGAGAAAAGAGAAGAGAAGAAAGCAAACGATGAATCCAAAGCTCCACGATGATGCTGTAAGCTCTCGTGCCTCCAAAACTTGGCTTATTTCTCGTCCACCCGGCCAAAATCACGTCCTAGGGCCTTTATATATGTTTCCCAAAAGTTTGGACGTGTTTATGATTAATTACGCAAAGCCCCGGAGAGTTTCCGAAAAAATTCTGAGCACGAAGTAGTTCGTGCGACCTACTTTCTAGGTTGTACGACCTACTGGAACTCTAGCACTAGGTCGTGCGACCTAGTTAGTATCGTGCGACCTACTGAAACTCCCTGCATTCTCCAACTAGTTCGTGCGACCTGTTAACTAGGTCGTGCGACCTAGTTGATACTTAGCCAAATTTTTGCCTTTTACCGTCTTCAATGGTCCATAACTTTTTCGTCCAATGTTTGTTTTAGCTCCGTGACCCGCCATTGAAAAGCTATTCGAGTTTACTTTCAATTTCCACCTATATCACTTCCATCTTCATTGTAAAATCCAAAATATCCTCAAAACATCCTTAGTTTGCTCTAAAACATCCTGGAAAAGCAACTAAGCTTTTGGAAAAGCAAATAAGGACCCGATTTTGATCCCGAACTCCGATGAATGTGATTTTTGCACCTTAGGAGTCCTTTCACAACGTAGACAGACTTTGATCATGTAGATAAATTACCGTTTCCGGACCGTTTTCTCGGTTTTCTCAATTATTTCCCCAATTTGGCGAAAACATCCAAAACGTGCAAAATTAGCCTTTCTCTTCTATTCCGAAACTCATTTCTTCTCTCCACTTGATTCCCACATGCGTAATTCCTGTCAAACAAGAACACGAACAATACCGTGAAGATCAAATGTGATAAATTATCAAAATCATACTCAAAACCATTAAGAAATGCCCGGATTGTACATTTAAGCTCTAAAACATCCAAAAGTGCATTTTCTTCATATTTTGGCTCAAATCTTTTCACTTTTCACTGAAACGCACACAAATGACAATGTAATATGTACGTAAGATAATTTGTATTGAAGAATTATCATATGGTATTCAAAGACTGTGTATGTAGATCTTATTAAGTTCTTATGCTCGCAAAATATGACAAAATTGTCATTCCCCTGATTATTCCCAGTAGGATACAATAATTAGTTGTATAGTTTGTTACTTATGAACTTGGAATTCAGTCGATATGATGGATTTTACTTGCAATTTTTGCTATCCAATTCGAAGTACAGAGTTCAGGTCATCGATTGTGATTCTTTTCTTTTGAGCTTTATGCTGTCAAATTGCGTATCATCAGGTACAAATTCTCATTAACTGAATTAAGAGAATACAAATTTTGGTGATTGTCAATATTGTGTAGTGCCTTACTATTAGGGCTCTCATATGCATTCCTAAATATCTTATATAGCTATTTATAGTCTTTGAATTTTTCCCATTTTCTCCAATGACTTTTCGTTCGTTTCATGGCAATCACTACTTGAGAAGCATTCTTACCTTTACTTAGTGGTAGTGCCCTCGGGCACGGGCAATTCCCTAGTCATAAAATAAGGCATAATCAAACATGGGAGATTTAGAATCAAATCAGAAGGAAGAAACTCCCTCTGTGTTCATGCTGTGAACTACAATATCACTTCAAGGCTTTGAATTCAGTTTCAAGGCCTTGAAACAATATAGCTTTCAACCCCTTGACTGCTGGTTCAAGGGTTTGAAGCAAACTCTGAACTTACAATCTCCCCCTTGATAAAAGACAAAACCATATCTGAATCTCTGCAAAAATTTAACATTAGAGCATTCCAGAGATGAAATCAATAGCATGCAACAGTATAATATCCAAGTGATAAATTGCAAAAGAAATCTAACACGTGCAAAAGAAGTCTAACACATCCAAACAAAACTGGATAGTCCAAAATAAAAACTTAAACTTCAAAACATCCTAAAAGAGTCCCGATTTTCTCCCCCTTTTTGACTTTCATAAAAAAAGTGAGAATAAAATGTTGGATCAAAATGTAAAAGATAAAATGTTTTGAAAAGAGATTATATAGACTTTGAAAAGAGGGTCAAGGTTTTGAGAAGAAAGAAAGAAAGACTAGAATCAGGGCTTAGGTTCCTCATCTCCCTTAGGCTCAGCAGCTTCATCCTGATCACTTCTTCTCTATCATCCTCATAATCCAGTTCTTCTTCTTCTTGATCTTCTTCAGTACCAGGCTTATCCACACCTTCAATAGCTTCATAACCTTCAAAGATTTATTCCGAAGTGATAATATGGAGTTTTGGTTTTCTGTTTCTTCACGTTCAACGTCTTGATTAACACCCAGAGTCCACACTATCCTCATTACCAGTTGCTTCAGCAACCTTTGATTTAGCTTCTGAATCCCCACCAGCTTCTTCATCAGTACTTTGTTCATCACAAAGACTAGCAGTAGATCCTTTCTGCTTTGGTTCTTCTGCAGCTTGGGAAGTTTCCACCTCATGAATCAAATTTTTTCTTTTGAAGACAATTTACACTATATACCTTAACTGTTTGAACTCAACACTCATATCATACTGACTCTTCTTTAGCTCATTTGGAGTGGTAGTGCCCACGGGCACGGGCAATTCCCTAGTCATAAACGCACTCTTTTGAAGACAATTATTTGTAGAACTCCGGATATGATCAATTTAGTGCAGAATGGTCATCCAAGCTCCTCCAGTTCGGCTTCTCTTGACTCCACTTGAGCTCCCGTGGTTTCCGATGTTCGTTCCATGCTTTCTATCAACCGATTAGCATCCATTATTGTCAAGACAACATGTAAAGACATATCAAGCGATTATATTTGACAAATAACAAGTAAATATGCATAGAAACGCCCGAACTTACAATGAAGCGCATATAAAGCATCAAGTGATATAACGACTCATATTCTCCAACATTAGGCTCAAATATCTCATGATAATATGGGAAATTAACAATAATATATAGCTCCTAAAAGGTGCTATCAAACCTCTCCCTCATCACAATCTTCTCAATCTCAAGACCAGACTCTGATTGTTGAAAGGTTAGACTCCTAAATCCGAGTTTGGACGAAGAAGTTATGGCTCGGCGAAGTCAAGAGCAAATTTCAGGGGGCTATTGTTCAATTACTGAAGACTTGTGACGGGTTATGACTAAAGTACGACCTACGGACGGAAAAAACATCTTTCCTGCATAGAGAGAGTCAAGAAGAAGGAGGAGAGCAACGGGACATCATTGGAGAGCATCTTGGAGCATGGGGATTGCACGGATTCGTCGAAGCTTTGGCAATTTCACCGTTTGATCACTTCTTCTCTTCTCTTTCATTATCTATGGAGAAACTTGTGTATCTTTTCATTGCTATGAGCAGATAGATACTTTTCTATGCTCTATGGAGAGCCTAGGG
Organism: Linanthus parryae; assembly: GCA_023055425.1. Classification (NCBI taxonomy): domain Eukaryota; kingdom Viridiplantae; phylum Streptophyta; class Magnoliopsida; order Ericales; family Polemoniaceae; genus Linanthus; species Linanthus parryae. Next base: position 112,875,192 of record JALGPY010000005.1, on the reverse strand, counting down.
TTATTATTAGACATCTTTTCTGGATTATTGAGATTGATACATATTTTGGATTCATGATTGTGACAATTCTTCAAGTCTTTTGGTGTATTGTTGAACTAGGGTTATTGACACAGTCTATTTATGAGTTGAATGGCCATTAGAGAATAATTTATCTTCATGATTATGTTATCTTACTTAATGTTTAATTTTGTTTAGTTACTGTTCATGTTCGATGCTTAATCCTTAGCAACAATGGAGTAGCTACCCGGAATTGCTAGTACTTAGGTGGAGTGCTCGACGGAGACTTAGCCTAGGGTGATAGAGAACATGAACACAATTCTAAATCAATGAGACTGAGAGGTAATTTGAATAGTAATGGCCATTTGGTAGAGGACAGTGGACGGACAGGACCTGTAGTGGAGCGTAACGTAGGGCTATGTGAGATCGAAAGAAGATCGTAGTGACTGGTTACCCGACATAACTGAACTAGGATTAGCGTGTTTCGATATGATATCCGTAATTTTCTAACAACCCTAGGTGATCCATAGATCGGCTAGTACCTCTCCATACTTGATTAAACCCTGTTTAATTATAAAACCACAAAAATATCCTCTTTTAGCACTTTTATTTACAGCCACTTGTATGGGGGTGGAAACCTCACAATTCTTACTACATTCCTCCTGGTTACTTCACTTTAGACTAATATTATAACTAAACAATCTCGAGCTTGTCCACGTGGGATTCGACAACCCGAGTATTAAATATACTCACTCTATATTACTTGAACCGTGCACTTGCGGTAACACGTAAGAAAGCGTGTCAAGTTTTTGGTGCCGTTTCCGGGGACAACGGTAGATTATTTAGTTAGAAATTAGTTTTGAGTTTTTTTTTTTTTTTTTTTTTTTTTTTTTTTTTTTTTTATTATTATTTTTTTTACTATCTCTTTACCTCACGGGTGTGCTAGTGTTATTTCTCAAGTAGCTATGACGGAAGGCCAAGGGAAGATTAGCCTCACCACGGAGCAGCTGCAAGCTATGGTTGCTGCACCCGTAGAGAAAGCATTGGTGGAAACATCCAGAACTCATCCATCCTCAATTCCATATAACCGTTTTGGAAAAGCAATAATCCAAGAATTTGAGGCGGATCTTAAAGGAAGGGAGCCAGCAATTGTGGTGCCACAAATTCAGGCCGAGAGCTTCTGTCTAAAGCTGAGAACCATCCAATTTGCTCAGGAACAATGCACCTTTGCTGGTACACATGAGGAAGACCCACATGCATTCATGTGGAGATTTCAGAGTCAATGTGGGCTAATTCGCTATAGTGGGGGTCACTTCTGAAGCAATAAGGCTGATTCTCTTCCCTCATTGTCTCAAGAGAGCTGCTATGGATTGGCTAGATTTGTTGCCATCCAACTCTATCAAAACATGGGAAGAGTGTGCCTCCCAGTTCATGGGTAAATTTTCCCCCATCTCACGCATGATTCAGCTGCAGACCCAGATATGGTCATTCAAGAAGAAACAGCATGGATCGATGGTCAAAGCATGGGAGCGTCTCAACTTCTTGCTACGCAAATGCCCCAACCATGGAATTGACAAAGCCCATATCATCCAAATCTTTTACGATTCACTTTGAAACTCTGAGAAAGACAAAATCGACAGAGAAGCTGGGAGCAATTTATTGTTCAAATGCGATGAGGAGGGTGCATATGAGCTGATGAGACGAGTGGTTGAGCAAGAGGAGAGCTTGAATTATGATTACAAGTAGCAAGAACTGATGGAGCATAGCTCAATGGCTTATGGAACCGTTCAGGTGAATGCAGTGGAGGCAGTGCATGAAGCAAATTTGGTCGAGTTTCGTCAGCAACAACAGGAATTAGCTTCATAGTTGGCTGAGCTGAAAGGAGTGATGAAAGTGATGGGTCAGCACGTGATGGCCATGATTGCAGAGAGCACTACTTCTGCAGTTGCACTTCGGGAAGCTCTAGCAGAAGTTAAGGATCTTAAGCAGCAACTCGAACACTGGAACACACTGTTGTTGCATCTCAGGAACATGTACAGGCCATCACCACTCGCAGTGGTACAACACTCAAAGACCCTCCATATCCTACTCATGCTAGAGCGATAGCATCCAAGGCAATGGAGCATGAAGTATTCGATTCTGAGAAGACTCCCATCATGGTCCCCCAATCAAAGGGCATGAATCAGCAGGACGAGGAGGATTCCACTGAGGTATTAATTTCATCTCCTCCTTCTTCTTCAGAACTTCCATATCCGTTGCGTAATAGGAAGAAGAAGGATGATTCTGAGGAGTACAGGCACTTTCTTAATGTATTTCGGAAACTGCATATTAATATTCCCTTGATTGAGGCACTTCAGAAGATTCCTAAGTATTCTCGAATTATTAAGGATGCAGTCTTTGGTAAGAAAGCAGTGGATGAGTTTCTGGGAGTGAACTTAAATGAGCATGTTAGTTCATGTGTTTTGCATGGGCTACCTAAGAAAAAGAAGGATCCGGGTAGTTTTGTCATTGAAGCTACTTTGGGTGATGCCTACACTGGGAGAGCTCTCTGCGATTTGGGAGAAAGCGTGAATTTGATGCCTCTGTTGATATTCAAAAAGTTAAGTGTGGGGGAGCCTCAGAAAACTTGTATCACTCTTCATTTTGCAGACAAATCATCCAAGAGAGCCTGTGGGATGATACAGGACGTACTTGTGAGAGTTGGAAGACTGATCATGCCAGATGACTTCATTTTGGACATGCCAGGTGGTGATGTTCCTATAATTCTAGGTAGGCCGTTCTTGGCGACTAGGCGTACTTCCATTGATGTGGAGAATGGAGAGATGATTATGAGGGTACATGATGATATGGAGACTTTTCGAGTCTTCAAACCGACACCTCAGTACTCATGGGAGCATAAGCCAGGAGATCCATTTGCTGTACAAGTGAAGCGGCAAATTCCTGATTTGTCATAAGGAGATCCACCTTACTACTGGAAAGAAACAAGCCATCAGCTGTACAAGCACACAAAGCAGTTCATCAGATTCAGCATAAAAAAGCAAAGATGGAAGCGGCATAATGTGCCAGACCACCCTCGTGAGGTGGCAGAGGTAACTGGGTCGGGCCGCTGACCTTAAATTACAAGCGCTTCTTGGGAGGCAACCGAATGTAGATTAGGATTTTTGATAATTTGTTCAGTTTGTGTTGTTAAGTTCTTTGTAATTGATTGAGAGAGATGAGAGAGAGAGAGAGAGAGAGAGTTCTGACATTTGAATTGAGCGTGCAGGCATGAACAGAAAACGTAGGTGTTGGATTCCCCTTCTATAGGTGTGGAACATGCCTGGGAGTCCAACAAAGGGTGCAAAACAAAGAAAAAACGAAGTTAGTCCCGGTGGATTTCGGCCCGAAATAAGCTTCATTTCGGCCCGAAATGTATTCTATTTCGGCCCGAAATCCCACTCATTTCGGCCCGAATTAAAAATGCTTTCTCTTTTCGATTTTTCCAGCCATTTCGGCTAGAAATGGATTTCATTTCGGCCCGATATCAGCTTCATTTCGGCCCAAAATGCTATCCATTTCGGCCCGAAATGGTCTGCTACACTTGATTTCCTTCTTCTCTCTTCTTTGCACTTGGGGATCGTTTACTTAGGAGTTCTTATTAGGATCATGGAGTACAATTATTATCTCAAGTGTGTGTGTGTGTGTGTGGTGAGGGGTTACATATATCTTTACTAGTCTAAACTTGCATAACAATGTTACATATAGATTAGTGAGTCGGTTTTACATATAGAGATTAGTTGTAATACCCCGTATTTTAGTTGGGGGTTATTTTGTAATTTTGTAAAAAAAAAAAATACTTGAGAATTTCAATAAATTGATATTTCAAACTTGTTCTTGAATCCTTCTTGATTTCAAAGTATAAGGGTGTCATTTGACATTTACGATAATCTGGAATTTTATTTTGAGTTATTTTGTAATTTTAGAAAGTTGTGTAATACTATATGAACATTATTGCGTATATTTGGGACTTCTTTGTAGTTATTTAAAATGATGGATCTTGACATTTATATACGTAATATATTATTTTGAATTGCTTGATCAATTTTCTAGTTCATATAAACTAGATTTTATGTGTTATAAATTAGTTGAAAGTTTATATTTTCACCCCTCAACTTTTAGCTTTCACATTTCTACCCCAACTAGCAATTCATCTATTAATTTATTTATACTCAAGTCCCCCTCAATTATTTTTTTGGTCAACTCTACTAAAATATAGAGATTTTATTTTTACAAGCATATTTCAATTTTCTCTACTACTACATCAAGCATATCACCTCCATCTCCATCAACTCCATCAAATTTCACTACTACCTACCCACTTGTATGTACATTATCATGTGGATTCTTCACCACCAACCTCCACCATCAACTTCATTGCTTCTATTCTCATTTCTTTTCATTTTCTCTCTTCAAGAACACTCAAATACTCTCTCATCTCTCTCAAAAAGCTCCATTCCCGGTTTTGGAGGAACCCCTTCACTAAACACCATCAAATCTTCATTTTCAAGCCTTCAAAACATTAAAAACTTTAGTCCAAGCATAGTATGATCATGGAGGGGAGTTATTTCATCATTTTTCTCAAGAATTGAAGGCCAATTTCACTCTTTTCATCCCCATCTTCTTGAATCTTGGGGTAAAGTTTTCTTCTAGCCTCATGTCTTTGTTTAGCTTTGATTGATGAGAATCCATCTTTGATTTCTTCACATCCAAATTTGATTCTTCATTTTCTTGTCTTGATCATGACTTTGATACTTGAATGTTCTCTATTTCATGGAACTCACACTAAAACTCATATGTACTTTGTAAATTTCTTGGTAGTTGCACTTGCATGTCAAGATCATTTTGGTAATTTGTGTCAAGAGCATGTGAAAATCTTACTTCATGTCTAAAATGGTGTTATTTGGGTGAAAATCAAGTCTCCATAAGTTGCATATATCATTTGAACCAAACTTGTTGATTTTTGGAAAAAAATGCATATTTTTACAATCTGACCAGCTTGTGAAAAACGTACATTATCTCTAAATTTTGTCTCTGTTGAATTTTTAACTCTTACATATTATGAAACTAGACTCAAAGAGGGTCATTTTTAAAAACAAATCCACTTCATAGCCTTTTTTGGTTTGGGAGATAAGCTCATTCTAAGTTGTATGTTTTCTGAAAATCCATTTCTGGACCACTCTTGCCATTTTTATTAAAACATCCATTTTCAAAAACCTATGGCATCTCATATTTTTTGTGATTAAATTAGACACATAGGTTATTCATTCTGGAGAAGATGGTCATATTTCCTATTCTCCAAGTAGTAGTAATTGTTCTTTAAAGTTGAAAATTTCTTCCAAACTTGTCTCTGCATAGCAGTGTTTGTTATTTTTGTAACTTGAGTTTTCTAATAGCTATGCATCATTTTCTTGGTGTTTCTGAAAGTAAACACATGTAGGTTCATCATAAATTAATTTAAAAATTTTAGGAGAATATTTGATATGGTAAATATGGCTCCAAATTCAGAGCTACAATTCTGTCCAGAATTGTAGTTCACATTTTTTAGAAAGCTTGAATTTTTGAACTTCTAGGTGTTTTGTTGGACTTGTTTTTGATAAATAAACATCATTAGATGTGGATTAGTGAAATTTAGGACTATTTACATGTAGGTTTGCATATATATTATGCAGGTGTAAATTGGGTATAACGAATACGTCATACGTGTGATTGTAGACATCGACCCGTAGGAGAGAGCGGTTGTCGTCGGAGTGCTAGGCTTAGTTTCTTGATTTTGATTGTGCTTCATCTCAGTGGTAAGTACATATGTACGAACTTTTCATATCAAAATGTGCGTATGCGTTCGATATTTCAAATGAATGCTTGTTATATGAAAGAGTATGAGAATGCATGTTTTCCACTCGAATGTTGTTAAACTATTCTATTCATCTCCTTTGAGAACTCTCAGAAATTACTTGTGAAATGTTGATATTCTGATTCTGGTTATGTGAAAGAGAACAAATAAAATACATCTAATAGACTTAGGACGATGTACAGAGTACTGTTATTAATGAGAGGCGTCAAGTGATCCTCCATTTTGTTATGGCTAAGACCATTGAATCAATGCTTCTTATTATTGGATAGAACGTTAATGTTCACAAATCCGCCCCCGATGAGCCAAAAGGTATCAAGATATTGAGGCCAAGGGGTTTATAGAGCTATAGAGTGCTACTTATACTTGTAAGGGTCACTACGGTATAGGGGTGTCGACACTTAAGGCCTTTTAGCTAATGTTATGAGCGGGGTTGACGAATGGGCTCCCTTAACGCTCGGGTGAAATAGGGTTTGATAGACCCCAGAAGGAACCCTTAGTGATTATTTCGTGATCCCTCTGTCTACATCGATCCTGCTGGTGGCTCTAGACATGCCTCAGCTAAACTTAACGGTTAAATTGGAATTGAAAGAAAGTTTGATTACTCTATTGATGTTGCTTGTGGCTCTTGATTGCCTAATCTAATCAAATGATTTGAAAAGCTTTGGATACTTGTGATTTAATATCATTATCAGGTCAAATGGACTTGTTTACTGTTGATATTCTACGTGTTTAAGAATATGTTGACTACTTGTGGTTTATAAATGTTTTAAAGATGATGGTTCTCGCTACGCGGTTACTCATAAATAATCCGAATTATTCCAACTCTTTTGCTCATTGATTTTCAAATATCTTTATTTGCTTCAACTCATGCTTCCGTGCCACTCGTTGCTTTACATGTCGTAGTGTGTATTTACTCAGTTTTTACTGATCATTTCTTCAAAACTGCGTCGGCTTTTGCCATTTTAAAACCGCAGGTCATCACTCAAGGTGGGGGATGAGAACGCGGAACGAGACAAAGACGTTTAGATTAAGTTAGAGTAGATCACATAGATTATTTCAAACAAATTATATTTGTAATCTTATCTTCTCAAGATTGTTGTATTTATTAAATAAAATGTAATATTCGTAACTATATTTCTACTTTTGGTTATCGATTGTCGCTTTAACCCTGAACCGAGATCCCGGGTCGTTTCAGATTGATCACATAGATTATTTCAAACAAATTATATTTGTAATCTTATCTTCTCAAGATTGCTGTATTTATTAAATAAAATGTAATATTCGTAACTATATTTCTACTTTTGGTTATCGATTGTCTCTTTAACCCTGAACCGAGATCCCGGGTCGTTTCATTAGTCCTTAGGATTGCATGGGCACGTTGCTATATTGCATTGTATATATTATTGTTTACACTTTTACTTATTTATTCCACCTACCCATAAGTTCGTTAATCGAGTTGGCCCAAACATATAGAGTTAGGAAAATTAAATTGAAAATGAAAAAAAGAAATAAAAATTCCTTAAGAATATGAAAATCTGAGGTGAGGTAGACGCGAGAATCTGGAGTAGGAAGGCTATAGGGCCAATGCACTCGAGAATTGTGAGTAGCTGTCTCTCAAACTAGTTATCCTACTAGCGCTACACCACCGTCACTTAGGTACTCGTCAACCCTCCTCGTAGTGGCAACGGAACAGCTGTGCGAGTGATTTTTATGGGGACCTCACGTCCCGTCTCCATCGCCTAGGTCCACTAGTTACCCCAATTTGATCCATCCACCCCTTTTATGTTGGAATAGATGCCCTAGAGGCAATCTAGTTTAGAATGAACTTGTTTTGGCTAGAACATTCATTGTATTATTTATTGAATATTTAATATAATGAAGTTCTTAGATTTACAATTTTTTTATTTATCTTAAATATTCCTAGTTCATTATAATGATTTATAGGACAATCATCTATAAACTAGTATGGGGTTGGATTGATATGGAGATATCACGATCCAACACATAGGTACGCATTAAGGGTAATGGCGCACTGGATTGAACCATTTCCGAGAAGGCTACATACATGTTATGTGGAGTCACAAGCGCTTCTCATGGTCACAACGGTATTGTCATCCTTAGACTTGAAGTCACTAGATTATCTAGTTGTAAATTATTGTGATTTTGGTAGCGTCAAAGGCTACACCGTAACTGGGTAGGTATAAAGGCATGTACCGGATACAATAAGAAGCAAGCTTATAAATCGTAGTAGACGTAGATAGAATTTGTCCTCCCACATAACGGGAGAAAATATCTGAGGCCACTCGAGGGATAGTGCTTATGGAATGTCTGGCCAGAATTCAAATAAATCAATATGGGATATTGATGTTATTTGCACGAATAAGGCTATTCCCATGATCGAGAAACTATGGATTCGATATACGAGAGTGAATTTTATGTCTCGTGTCCAATCCGGATATTGAGACAAAGGGATGTGACAATTACTTGCACAAGGTTTGTCGGATGACTATTCTATTAGTTGGCTAGAATGAATGTTTTGCTAGAGACTGCTCCATATTAGCAAACTGTTACTACCAACTAGATAGAACCTATGGGGTCACACGCTAGATAGAGTTGAACTAGATTTGGGAATTAATTAATATGATTAATTAATAAGATTAATTAATTAGAAGGATCACTTTGCAACACCTTACAAACTTAGTAGGACTAAATATGCAAGGAAGGGACTAATTCGAATTCATGTTGGATTAGGAAGGGCCTTTAGGTAGTCAAAAAGGAGTTGTTGGACTATATAAAGGATGCTCCTAGATTCCTTCCCACACTAATTCTCATAACATAAGTGAGTGGGAGAGAACAAAGGAGAGAGCAAGCCAAGCTAGAGAGGCCGACCGCCCCTACCCGTTGGCCACAAGGAAGCCGTCATGTTGCGTGATTTCTTCTTCCTCTTCCTCCGGTCCAAGCTAGAACAAAGGAGAAGGAAGATCTAGATCTCAACTCTAGGCGTTGATCAACCGTAGAGACGTGACACAATTCAAGTTACAAGTCATCACAGAAAAAACCCTAAGGTGTGTATCACGAGTCTTCCTTTACCATCCTTATGATTCTCTTCCTGTGATCCTTGGAGGGTATTAAATGGATAATTTATTTTTACGCTGCGTATCCATGATCAAAACCCTACATTTTATTCACAGCCTCTAGCCTAGGAAGCCATTCCTTGTGACTTTCATCACTAGTTAGAATGGTCCCTTCCCATGCGTCATGATAAAGGGAGTTGAGTTAGGGATGTTCGTTGAGGGTGAGCTAATATTATGCATCTTGAGTGGATTCTCTTACATGTCATCTTTTGAGGGGAGATGAGGGTGAGATAGAGACGGTAGCACGGACACTTCGGTGTGGCGGTGAGTCGTGTCCATACATCACGATCACAGGTGGAGTGCCGTAGTGCGTGACATTCTTTCCGCACGATATGGGGTGGGGTTGGTTGATCTTATAGGAGGACGTGCTTGTGCTTCATTTATATTTTCTACATCTTAGGTGATGAGGAGGATTGGTTGGAATTAGCACGTGTTGCATTGACTACCGGGTTTGCGAGATGCTTTACATTGAGTGTGGGGGTGTCGACATATTTTGATTACATCGTCGATTTGACACATTCCATCCCAATGTTATCTATCTTGATATTTGATCTCCTTGGATAGTACTATCGTATTGGTGGCTCCATGTGCTTATTGTATGGAATTGAAAAAAAAAAGAAAGAAAAAAAGAAAATTGAAAGTGAAATGGAATAGGGAGCTGGAAATTGAAATTCATGAAGACCGAGGAGATTAGCTATGAGTTTTGATCACTTATTCACATTTGCGGCCGCGAGAACGGCATTTCACCAAGATTGAGGGAATGAGGGCCGGAGTAGTGAGATTCGGTGGGGTTCCTTGAATTTTGGTGAGGGAGTGTGAGAATCGGGTTTTGTAAGTTATATCATGACGTCTAGGACTGCGCTTCTAAATATCCTATTCTACCCGTCCTAAGCCGTCAACAATTTAACCCTTGGATAAATAGCTCGGATGGTAAGTGCTAGGGATACGTTTGATGAGTGTGCAGAAGCAACTTATTTTGTGTTCGTGCCCGTTCTGTCTGACGAAACTGGCCGCAAGTTCTACCGATCACCAAAGTTATAGAATCTTCTAGGGGATGTGAGAGCCTTATGACATGCACGTTTGCTATTAGAGATTGCCCAATCTCTAACTAAAGAGAAAAATAGGTTATTTACTGTCTTACATTGTACATAATCGAGTTGCATTGTTTATACTCATGTAGATTGCATAGTCTTTTGTTTGAGTCGTTGTGTCTAAGGCAAAGTAAAGACATATGTGAATCTTAGAAGCAAGTGTTACTCGGGACGAGGAAGAAGGTAGTGTGGGGGAGTTTGATAGCACCTTTTAGAGGCTATATATTATTGTTAATTTCTCACATTATCATGAGATATTTGAGCCTAATGTTGGAGAATATGAGTCGTTTTATCACTTGATGCTTATATGCGCTTTATTGTTAGTCTGGGCGTTTCTATGCATATTTAGTTGTTATTTGTCAAATATAATAGCTTGGTATGTTTGTTCATGTTGTCTTGGCACGAACGGATGCAAATCGGTTTATAGGAAGCATGGAACGAACTTCGGAAACAACGGGAGCCCATGTGGAGTCAAGAGAAGCCAAATTGGAGGAGCTTGGATGACCAGTCTGCACTAAATTGAACATATCCGGAGTTCTACAAATAGTTTTGGAGTGAGACCGGTTCCAAATGAAAGTAGAGTCATAGAGCTTTCCAATGATAGGTCACAGAGTTAAATCAGAGTTCGGACGAAGAATTTATGGCCCGGCGAAGTCAGGAGCATATTTCAGGGGGCTATTGTGCAATTACTGAAGACTTGTGACGGGTTATGACTAAAGAACGACCTAGGGACGGAAAAAACATCATTCACGCATAGAGAGAGTCAAGAAGAAGGAGGAGACCAATGGGTCACCATTGGAGAGCATCTTGGAGCATGGGGATTGCACAGATTCGTCGGAGCTTTGGAGATTTCACCGTTTGATCACTTCTTCTCTTCTCTTTCATTATGTATGGAGAAACTTGTGTATATTTTCATTGCTATGAGCAGCTAGATACTTTGCTAGGCTCTATGTAGAGCCTAGGGTTATGATTAGACATCTTTTCTGGATTATTGAGATTGATACATGTTTTGGATTCATGATTGTGACGATTCTTCAAGTCTTTTGGTGTATTGTTGAACTAGGGTTATTGACACACTCTATTTATGAGATGAATGGCCATTAGATAATGATTTTTCTTCATGATTATGTTATCTTACTTAATGTTTAATTTAGTTTAGTTACTGTTCATGTTCTATGCTTAATCCTTAGCAACAATGGAGTAGCTACCCGGAATTGCTAGTACTTAGGTGGAGTGCTCGAAGGAGACTTAACCTAGGGTGATAGAGAACATGAACACAATTCTAAATCAATGAGATTGAGAGGTAATTTTAATAGTATTGGCCATTTGGTAGACGACAGTGGACCGACATGACCTGTAGTAGACCGTGACGTAGGACTATGTGAGATCGAAAGAAGATCATAGTGACTGGTTACCCGACATAACTGAATTAGGATTAGCGTGTTTCAATATGATATCCGGAATTGCCTAACAACCCTAGGTGATCCACAGTCCTAGTCCCTCTCCATACTTAATTAAACCTTGTTTAATTATAAAACCACAAAAATATCATCTTTTAGCACTTTACTTCCAGCCACTTGTTTGGGGGTGGCAACCTCACAATTCTTACTACATTCCTCCAGGTTACTTCACTTTAGACTAATATTATAACTAAACAATGTGGAGCTTGTCCTCGTGGTATTCGACAACCTGAGTATTAAATGTACTCACTCTATATTACTTGAACCGTGCACTTGCGGTAACACGTAAGAAAGCGTGTCAAGGTTAAGGAATTAGGCTTGAGAAACTTTTTGGCTTGTAATTCTTCAGAAAATAGATCAAATTAGAGTTTACAAGCTCCTTCCTTGGTTTTCATAACTCCAATCCTTTGAAAATCTTTCTCTTCAAGCATTCCTAAACCAGTGGTAATAGTTTCTTCCCTGTCAAGTGGAATATCAAGGTGCTGAAAGAACAGTGAGATGAGATTGGCATAGGGTAAAGGGTTTCTTTGTTTGGTACATGAGAAAAGCATGTGCTCCAACACAATGCTTGTTAGATCAATCTCATAACAAGGGGGGACTCACATGGAGCCCTATGGGGTCCTGTGTCCCCCCCCCCCCCACCAATTTTTCCTTTCCTTTGATAGTTACCCTATGCATTTCAAACATTTTCACATAGGCCTCCATTGTTATTTTGCGAAGACATCTCAATATATGAAACTTTATTACTTTTGACCTTACCCAAGTGGTCCAATTATTTCCGTTTATGATGAGAAGATTCATAATATAAGTTGAACGTGGTTTTTTCTTTTATTTTCGAGGATTTGAACTTGGTTTTCAATTCTATTTAGTATACTTTTATTGGAAAAATTGATTAAGTATTCTCTATTGTGTACCAAATCATAGGGGTCCTTATTTCAGTTTATTCATAATCTAGGTGGGTTTGAGCATGTTTTGATCCATTGGATATTAATATTTGTGTACAATTTTTACATTTCAATGGGTTGCATGATAGCAATTTTGTTTTGCGATAATAACAGAATGTTTTTAAGAAATTTAAAAAATTGTTTGTGTTGATTGTGCCCCCACAATACAGTATTCATGCGTCCGCCCCTACTCATAACCATGCATGATCAGATACATCAGGATTAATACTTTATCAGACATCAATTCTTTGAATTCTCCTTAGGTACTACACACCTCATGAGGATTGTGAACAAGATATTAGCTTCAACAATTAGCACAGAGTGTGTCAAGGAAAAAATAATTCCTCCTTATCCAACTTCAAAGCATCAATTTATACCTCTTAGGAAAACCCAATACATTAGCAAACTCTGAGTGATCTAATTCCACAGTAATGCAACCAACCTTAGATGAAATAGCTAAGTTCAAGGTGTTGAGCTGTTTCATATTTAGATAGAACAGTCTGGTAAGCCTAGGGTAAACAACTTCTGAAAGGTTTAGGAGTTTTCAAAGATAAATTTTCTTAAGCTTCTTAATGTAGTCCAAGTTCATTCCATTCAACATTCTCATACTAATCATACTGCAGTAAGAAACTTGATCAGATGCAAGACCATCTAACCATAAACCCACAGCTGAATGACTGACAAACCACTTACTAGACAGAGTTTTTTTAGTGGGATATTTCTGACCTGAGTTGATCTGTAACTCCTTCCCAGTATCCCTTTATTTTTCTTGAATCTCCAACCTAGTAAACTTCTTTGTTACCTTGTCTTCTTTTTGAGGCTTCTTCTTCACTTTCTTAGGACTTCGAATCTGGATCCCGTTTTCTTTGTCAGGACCACCTGTTGGATCTGACTTCTTCTTGCTGGAAGTAGCAGCATATTTTCCTTGTCCGTCTTAATCTTTTTATTTTGAGGAGAATAGGGTCTTGGTGGACTAGGAGTTTTGGAACTAGATCCATCACTTATGGCTTGAACCTCATCTTCAGTTATCTTTCTCTTCTGACTTGTTCTTTCATTGATCCTCCGGCCTTCTTGATTCTTTCGGAGGCTCTCCTTGTGCTCATTAGGGTTTTGTTGGGTTTAGAAGAGATAGGCAAGAGTATAGAATACGAGAGAGAAGAGGAAGGATAAATACATAAGAGTTTGAGTTGGAAAATGAAACTAGATTTTCTGTGATATTTGAGGAAGGAATATTGTGTAAAATGTGAAAGTGTGTGACGTGGATGGAAATAAAATAATGCTAATTTTTAAAGGATTTATCATAAAAGGTAAAAAACAATATTAGGCAATTATCTAGAAAGATAGCACCCAATATTGAAGATCCATTCATTGACTATAGTATATAGATTTATTTTCAAATCCTTGAAAAGAGATTCAAGTCCTTGAAATACTGTAGTACATCACAAATAAAATTTTCAAGGCTTTGAAAGGCTTTCCAAGGATTTGAAAAGCTTTCCAAAACTTTGAAGCATACATTACTTACCTGATACTCCCCCTAAACCATTGCCTCCTAATTTAACATGCCCAGTTCCAGGCTTATGGATGTGAATCTGTCCTCAGCCAATGGTTTAGTGAAGATATCTTCAAACTGCATGTTAGTAGGCACAAATGACATGGATACATTATCTTTCTCCACATGACCTCTGATGAAATGGTGTATGACATATATGTGTTTAGTTCTGGAGTGCTGAACTGGATTCTTAGTGATTGAAATTGCGCTAGTTTTGTCACATTTGATTGAAATATCTCTGAATTCATAACCGTACTCTCTCATTTTTTGATCTATTCAAAGTACTTGAGAGCAACAAGCTCCAGTTGCAATATATTCACCTTCTGCAGTAGATAGAGCCACTGAATTTCGCTTCTTTGAGTGCCAGCTTATCTGGGATGATCCAAGGAACTGTAAACATCCTGAAGTGCTCTTTCTTTCAACCTTGTAACCTGCAAAGTCAGCATCTGAAGCCACTCAAAGAAAAGTTAGGCTGTTTGGGACACCAAAGCCCCAAGTCTTTGGTACCATTGAGATATCTGAAGATTCTTTTGACAACCACTAAGTGTGATTCTTTAGGATCATCTTGAAATCTAGAAAAATTCCCTTCTTCATTTTTTGCACATGAAGTCCAAGAAAGAAATTTAACTCTTCCATCAAACTCATGTCAAATTCCCTGCTCATAAGACTTGAGAAATCATTGGAAAGAGAATCATTAGTAGAACCAAACAAGATATCATCAACATATATTTGAACTACTAGAATGTCTTTCTCATGAGTCTTATTGAAAAGGGTTTTATCAGCCATGCCGCTTTTGAAACAATTTTCAAGCAAGAATTTTGACAGTCTTTCATACCAAGCTCTTGGAGCCTATTTCAAACCATAAAGAGCTTTGTCAAGTTTGTAAACATGGTTCAGAAACTCATCACTTTCAAGTCCAGAGGGTTGAGCAACATAAACTTCTTCTTGTAGATCCCCATTAAGAAAAGCACATTTAACATCCATTTGAAAAATTTTGATTTTCTTGTGAGGTGCAAATGCCACAGGAGAAAAATTCTCCTCATAATCAATACCTTTTTCCTTATTGTAGCCTTGAGATACCAATTTTGCTTTGTTTCTGATCACCTTACCATTTTCATCCACCTTGTTTCTGAATACTCGCCTTGTTCCGATCACAAACAGATTTTTGGAAGAAGGAACTAGATTCCAAACCTTGTTCCTCTCGAACTCATTTAGCTCACTTTGCATAGCAATAATCCAGTATTCTTCTTGAAGTGCTTCTTTCACATTCTTGGTTTATATAAGAGAAACAAAAGCATTAAAAGCACACAAATTCTTTAATTGTGATCTAGTTTGTGTACGAGTGGATGGATCAGAAATAATGTTGTCTACTGGATGTGCTGACAGGTATTTGAATCTCTTTCTTTTTGTCCATGATTCTAGTTCTCTAGGAAGCTTTTCAAGACCTTGAGAACCAGATGTAGTGGCCTGATCATTCTCAGTTACTTGTGGTTCTGCTTCAAGGCTTTGAAAATCCTGTCTCTTTTCCAGTTAGTTAGTCTTTGATCCACTTTTTGAATCTGCTTCACCCTCTGACTCATGCTTGTTGAAATTCAAGTATGGAAAACCATCACTCAAAGAACCATCATAGCCTTCATAAAAATAACATGAATAATTTCTTCAACAAGCTTGGTTATTTTACTATAAATTTTGCAAGATTTGCTAGTCAAGGAATAACCAAGAAAGATACCTTCATCACTCCTGGCATCAAATTTTCCAATATTATCCTTACCATTGTTGTGAACATAACATGTACAGCCAAAAGGTTTGAAATAAGAGATGTTGGGCTTTATCCCTTTGAATAGTTCATAAGGAGTCCTCTTCAGAATGGGCCTAATCAGGCATCTGTTCAAAATATAGTTTGTTGTATTTGTAGCCTTTACCCAAAATGATTTTGGCACCTTGTTCTCCAGAAGCATTATCCTAGACATGTCCTCAAGAGTCCTATTCTTTCTTTCAACTACACCATTCTATTGAGGATTTCTGGGAGAAGGGAAATTGTGAGAGATACCAAATTTTGAAAAAAGTAAATAAAACTCAAGTTGATCAAACTCTCTTCCATGATCACTCCTTATAGAAGCAATAGGAAGGTTTTTTCAAAGTTTGAAGCTCCTTACAAAGCTTTGCAAATTCAGACAGAGCTTCAGACTTGTCTCTGAGAAAAATGACACATGTAAATTTAGAGTAATCATCTACAATAACCAACATATATCTCTTATCCTTTGGATTATGTACTCTCATAGGACCATATAGATCCATATTCAGTAATTCAATGGGTCTAGAAGTACTTACGAAATTCTTGGGCTTGAATGAACTTCTTGTCTGTTTAACTTGAGCACATGCCTTGCATGCCTCATCATCTTTGAATCTGATTGATGGTAACTCTCTAATTAGGTATTTGGAAACCAACTTGTTCAAATGCAAGTTGATGTGTCCAAGCTTTATGTGCCAAAGCTTTGAACCATCTTTCAAGGTCTTGAGACACTTTAGACTTTCTCATGCAACTTTGTTAGTATGCAAAGTATAATATTGTTTGACCTTGAAGCAGTGAGGATGCGATTTCCTATTTTCTCATTTTGCACAACACATTTCTCATTGTAAAAAATAACATTATTCCCATTGTCACATAACTAAGATAAACTAAACAAATTGAACTTTAAACCATCTACTAAATATTAAATAAACATCTAATATCGAGTTTTCAGAATCAGTACTAACTTTACCAATACCTAGGATGCTGGATTTGCCTTTTGTCACCAAGTGTAATTGTTCCTTCTGATTACTCTTTAAATTATGAGAATAAAGATCTCTTTCCACTCATGTGTCTGGAGAAACCACTATCCATGAACCACTTCTGTTCTTTGCTCTTGGTGACAACCTGCAGAAATCATTCACTTCCGTACCCCAACTGTAAGACCAAGTGTGAAATTCGAATTCATATTCAGTTTCAACAATGTTTGGTGGTCTAACCCCTTACGGAACCCAAATCTTTCTTACTTGTCCCTTAAGATGAAAAGGAAAGGTATTCCTCATAATGTGAGGTTCTCTTTTTCTGAAGGAAAAAGTCACTTTAACACGACAAATTTTGCTACAGTAATGATACTTTGGAGAATATTTGCTACTGGCTTTCACAAATTTGGTATTGTTTTTCTCTGGGAAATTTGGATTGTATTCAATACCATTCTTATGAACCGATTGCAAGCTTCCTCCAAGAATCAGATTGAGATTGTGTTCAGAGCCAGCAAGTTTTGTCATAATATTTTGAGAGTCTTGAAGTTTCTCACTCAAAGTATCTTTTTGTTCCTCTAATTCATCATGATGATGTCTCAGAGCAACAATATTATCACTCAGAATAGAATTTTATGTGACAACTTCTTTTACCTGAGATTTAAAGGTTCTTAAATTGGTTTCCAAGGCTATGAAATCTTTGTCAGTTTTTTCCAGAGAAATTTCCAGATTCTTATTCTGGCACACTAGTTGCAAATTTTCTTTTGATTTCTCATGAAACTTCTACTTCAAAGACTTGATTTCATTCAAATAATCTTCTTCATTTGGAAGCGTTGTTTTCAAGATATCATATAGCATACTTGAGGATTGATACATGAGACTTTTCACCATTACCTCAATGTTCTTTTGATAAATTCCATCATGCTTTGCCATGAGGCACAAATTGGCTTGTTATTCTTCAGATTCTGAATCAGTGGATGAATCTGAGTCACTCCAAGATGCTACCATAACCTTATTCTTTCTGTCATAATCTTTCTTCTGAATTTTTTTGCTCTTCTTGTGTGGGCAGTCTCTGATCAAGTGTCTTGCATCACCATATTCAAAGCATTTTATAGTTTTGAATTTATGAGAAGAAGATTTACCCTTGTAATCCTCGCTGCTAAAGGATCTGAACTTGTCTCTGTTGAAGTCCTTGCTTCCAAAGTTCTTTTCATTTTCAGAATTCTTGTCAAGGCTTTGGAAATAAGAGAAAAAGGGTTTTCCTCATCATCATCTTCCTTTTCAAGGTTTTGATATTGTTCAGTCTCTTTGGCCTTCAGTGCCAGGTTCTTGACCTTTTCTGTTAATTATCCATCAACCTCACTCATAGAGATCTCATGGGTGAGTAGCTTTCCCAGTAAGTCATCTAGAGAGAGGGAGGATAGATCTTGAGCTTCTTAAGTTGTTGTGGTCTTTGGTTCCCATTTGGCTTGGGAAGACTTCTCAAGATCTTTCTGACTTTCTCTTCATTGGAGAATGACTTTCCAAAGGAATCCAAGTTGTTGATTATGTCAGTGAACTTTTGAAAATGTCTTTGATGGATTCATGTCCACTCATATTGAATAGATCATACTTTATAAGGAGTATGTTGATCTTTTTTTTTGCTTCACTTGGCTAGTTCCTTCAAAGGTCACTACCAATCTGTCCAATATTTCCTTAGCAGTCTTGCAAGTGGAGATCATGTTGAATTCATCTGCACTCAAAGCATAATATAAGATATTCATAACTCTGAAATTCTTATAAAACTGTTCTAATTCAGAAGAAGAGAGAGAGAGAGAGTTCTCAGGTTTGGGGGTTTTGACCCCATCCTTTTCTGTGAAGAATGTGTGAGGTTCATTTTAGATGATAGACCATAGCTCAATGTCTTGGTCAATGATGAACAATTTCATCAAAGCCTTCCAGTGTACAAAGTTGTCTCCACAAATTAGAGGAGGTCTATTAGAGGCTCTTCCCTGAGAGAAAACACATTCACCTATAACACTCATGATCACCAGATTGTTAGATCTATATAGTGAACCAGGCTCCAATTGAAAGACAGTAAGTAGGCAAGTAATACAGGATCGATACTTTAGAGAGGGGGGGGGGGGGCGGGGTTGAATAGAGTATGGCAACTTTTGCTAAAAGAGTGGTTTACAAGAAAATAGTAAAGATAAAAGGGTTTTTCAAGGCCTTGAACACAAATTCAAGCCTTTGAAAACTTAAACAGATAGTAGAAAATACCCTGATCTTTTGTAAGACCTTGAAAATCCTTTCAAAGTCTTGAGAGAAAAGCTGGTTTTGAACAGTTAACAGGAAGAGTAAAGAAAAAATAAGTAAATGCAAGAGACACAATGATTTTACAGAGTTCGGTCCTCAATGACCTACGTCTCTTCTTGAGGGCTCTAATCCATGCAGGATTTGCAACAGACTTTTTATTAATCAAATGCTAAGCCCTAGATCTCAATCATAGAAAGTTTCCTTAATCTGTTACAGCTTGTGGTTCGCACTAACATATCTAGTACTTGCTCTAGCTAACTGATTCAATAAGAATCTCTTGTTGTTCACTTGAACAACACCACGAGATTGAGATACAAGAAGTATTAACAGAATGATATACAAATGAAGTACATAATGAAGAACAATGTAACACAGTTTCAACAGTAAGACTACAGTGCTCTTCTGGGAATTGGATTGGATGGAGTTAATCTTCTTCTGTGTTGCTTGACAATCCTTGTTAGTTGTTTGAATCTCAATAGTGTTAAGTGAAGAATTTATAGGATCTTCATAACTGATTTCCGAGAATAAGGAGCACATCTTTGACTCTGTAGCAGATCACTCCCAACGGATAGTTTCTCATTATCTTCAAAGATACTAATCTGATCTTTTATCTGTGAGTATTAGGAAGGTTCAAGAATGATTCCATAAGTGTAGGATCCTTCTGCAGGTTGGATTTCCTTTTCTGCATACAGATAGATTAGGAAAGAATTCATGCAAAATAGGAAGCTAAATAATCCTTCAAAAACTAAATCAAACCGTGAGACCTCGTCATATAACAACATCTGATCAGTTTTTCTTTCATGATCAAATAAGGCGTAATCAAACATGGGAGATTCAGAATCAAATCAGAAAGAAGAAACTTTCCCTGAGTTCATGCTTTGAACTGCAGTATCACTTCAAGGCTTGGAAGTCAGTTCCAAGGCCTTGAAACAATATAGTTTTCAAGCCCTGGACTGCTCCTTCAAGGCTTTAAGGCAAACTCTGAACTTACACATGCAGATAATCAAGCACAAATTGTAGATATGAAAGAGAGACATGGATCTAGAAACTCGTTTAAAAAAGAAGAACATATCTAACCTGAATCCATAATATATGAAACTAACTTATAATCAGAATAGAAGATTAAAAATCCAAAGATTAAACAAACCTATGCTCGAAACTAAATTAGAACACACATAAGGAATCAACAGTGAGTTGAAACCTGACCGTGGAGGCAAGAATCCCAAGGGGATTTTCTCTCTATGGCCGAGGGCTCCTAAGAACACCTTTCTCTGAACCCTAGGCTGCTGGGGAGAAGTCTCTCTCTCACGTTTATGTGTGGTGGAGACTCTCATAGCTTGAATTTCTAAGAACCCTAGATCTCGATTTTAGAGTGCGAATATTTAATCTCCAAGCAAGAGAGTTCTAATTAAATTAATATCATTTATATAATTCCTATACATGAAACGACATGATCTGAGATATTTAGCCAATGATTGAAAACTGTAAAAAACAGTCAGACTAGCAGAAACTGACACTTCCTGTTTAAGATATGATCACTTGTGAGTAAACTAAACTCTACACACTAGATGTTCTGCTATGTGGATAATAGACAACTATGCATAATCATAATATAATAAAAAATATTATCCAAAAACATTCTCGTAAATGTCAAATTTAAATAATCAAATAAAATATCATGGTTTTAGTATTCTATCCAACCATAACAGGTCCAATTACCGACTTTGAAATAGGATGATACATAATATGTTCAATTAGGATCCCGTATTGTTTCAAGACAGTTGTCAATCCCGGTACAAAATTTCTAACTTGTATAAGTTTATTATAAATGATATGAGAGCTCTTTATTTAGATTCTTCGTGATTGTAACCCATTTCTTGCAGGCAATATAAGCTTCTTTGAATCTAGTGCATCAAGATAAAGATCAGATATCGGTCTAAGGGTTTCCAAATATTCTTCCTAGTTTTGAAGTGTCATTCTAAAGTCTAGGATATTCAATTTGCAAGTCTAGGGGCTAAACTGCCGACACTGCAAAAAGAGAAGAGGATAAAAGAGGCACTTGAGTTTCCATGGCACACCAGAAGCAGAGCACACATTTAATTTGACTCTTAAAGTTAATAAATGTTATACTTGATCCAAAAACTTTTAAATAACACGATATATATATATTGAAATATCCTACAACCTTTATGGACTTACACTGTGACAGATAAACTTGAGAGAATTTATATTATGACCACAAAATTATTGTATATCCCTCAAAACTTTATGAAAAATACATTGACTCATAAACTTTGTACAACATTTATGCTATGACCCACAATTCTTTTAGATAGTATCTTTAGGCACTGGAAAGTGATTCTTCTCAGGAGCTCCCAATCGTGCTAAATGACTAAATTATTAGTTTCTACCGCTCTCACCTAGTAGTCCGTATGGTCTACATGTTCAACTCTTATGGAAAGATTGGTTATCGACATCAACTTTGTTAGTTGGGATTGGACTAACAATAGTCAGGACTTTAGGTATTTGTTAATACTATGTTGGTAACACTAAACCACTAGAAAAAATATGGAGATCTATTAGAAGGGTTACTTGGTGACCGCAAGAAGATATCCCTCTCAAGGTCTTAGGATTGAGGTGTATTGCGTAGAGATTGGTTTAGGAGGGCTGTCTAACTAAGTAGATAGGGTTTCAGGACCAAAAGTGGTGGCTATTTGGTGCTATGAACAGTAGCTATGTGAGTATTATGAGTAGTTTAGATTTTTTTTTGAAAATAAGAGAGAACATTTCATAGATAACCAAAAAAACGGATATCACAAACCAAAACAGAGGGCAATGTCTGAAACCCTCTTACCATCCAACCTAGCTAAAACATAAGTGCCTAGAGATAATTTACATAAACTTGTTCTTAAAACTTTCCATCTGAAAGTTACATGATAAGCAGCAAAGTGAAGAGCTAATAATCTGGAAGTACTTCAACTTTCTCTTCCTCAGCCCGGACCATCTCACTTCCTTCTCCTGCGTGAGCTCTTGCAACTACTGAAGAAGATGGTAAACACAGGAGCTGTTAATGAAAACCTTAAAATGATTAAAATTTCGATCATGAAGGAAGCAAACAACATTAATAATTGTATCCAAAATCATGTTACGGAAATCTCCAACAGCCTGGTTTTTCGTAAAGTGAGAACCCGCCCATGTTCTTGAGCAAACCAATGGACTATCTTCTTCTTCTTGTTCTTGGAAGTCCAGAACAAAATCTCTATTTTTTCTTCTTTGCAGCAGCTTTTCCCAATACTAATCTCATTTCTCTTGACTTCTAGATGTTGGTCGTGCAGCTCTTTGCCTTGTAGAATCCAGGCATCAAGGAATTGACTCGCCAGCACTTCGGCTCTAAACAAGGAAGAGGGAAAGTCACAGTTTTCATCATGGTCTTCTTTGTTACAGACTAGGGAATTTCTATAGAGCCATGTGGACCAAGTGATTGCTCCTATCCAAAAGAGCTTCTTTGGAGAGTCTTGCATGCCAGGGGTATTAAGAATATTAAGAAGTAATTCTTTTAAGCTGGGATAATGAGAAATGGAAATGTCAGAAAAGGTCCAAAGAGGCTTCACAAAAGCACAACGGAGGAAAATATGATCCACACTTTCTTCATGTAATTTACAAAGAGAACAGACATTGGGATGGGAGTTCCTAAATTTACTAAGCCTTAGATTTGTTGGGAGTTTATCATTTAAGGCTTGCCAAAGGAAGAAAATAATTTTAAAAGGAAGTTTCATCTTCCAAAAGCATTTCCATGAGAAGTTCAAAATGAGGCCTTTCCACTCCTCAATCTTAGCACTTGCTAATTTACCACATAAATCCTCTCTAAAAATTTTCTTATAAGCAGTAGGCACTGAAAAATCCCCTGATAAAGAGAAGGACCACTTGTATGAGTCTGGTTGGTTTGTCCTAGCAAGGGGGATGGAAACAACTTGCTTTCTAATCCACTGAGGCAATTGTCTAAGCTTTTCATTTTCCAAATCCTTCTGCCAGTTCTGTCAATGGAAATCCAGTCAGCCACCCTTTCATCCTCCTCAATTTAGAGACTACTTAGAGAGGACAGAGGAGGAGTATCATGTATCCACTTATCCTGCTTAACCCTAATCAGGGTTCCATTTCCCACATCCCAATGTAACCCCTGGCTAACTAATTGTCTGACAGAAGAGAAGCTGTCCAGACCTTGGAGGCTTTTTGAAAAGTTTTCCTATCAAGAAAATCTTTCCTTTTACAGTATCTGGAGTAGAAATACTTGGAGATTAAACTGTTACGATCAGTAGCGATTCGCCAAGCTTGCTTAGCCAAGAGAGCCTTATTCATAAGATGGGGAGACTTAATATTCAAGCCCCCCATGTCATAAGGCCTACACATATGTTTCCAAGCCACCCAATGGGTACCCTTCTGACAGGAAGACCTTCTCCAAATGAAAGAAGCCAGGATTTGATTGATTCTTCTAATTCTCTTAAGTGGGAACTTAACATTAAAGGGTAGATAAGGAGGCTTGTGAGGACAGATTTGACAAGAGTAAGTCTGCCAGCCTTGTTAAGATAGCAGCCTTTCCAACCTGCACATTTGTCCTCAATTTTGTTAAGGGTTTGAGTAAAAATAGAATCCGTACAGACCCCCTCTTCCACTGGTAAGCCTAAGTATTGACCCAAACTATCCCTGATGTAAATATTCAGCTGAGCAGCCAGGACCATTTTTGTGTGAAAATAGCAGTTTGTGCTTACAGTTAAGCCAGATTTATTAAAATTTATTACCTGTCCTGATTGGTTGCAGTAATCTTCAAAGATTTTTCTTAAGTTCTGGCCTAAGTGTTCCTCAATCTTGAAGAAAAAGATGGAGTCATCTGCAAATTGCAGATGTGTGATAGAAGGGCCATTTGGTGAGTGGTGGATTCTTGTAATGAGCTTGTCCTCCTCAGCTCTTATAAGAGCCCATGAAAGAGCTTCAAACTTGTAAAGCCTTCTAGTTGAGACAATTTTGGGTTAGGTATTAAGCAGGACAGGGCAGTGTACAAGCCAAGATTTTGCTGGGAGCTATGTGGGAAATCATCTAGCCACTCTAAGTTAATCGAAGCCCTATCAAGTCGCTCAAAGCTAGGCATTGAATTGGTTCTGTTATTAGTCCAAGTAAACCAAGGTCCTATATTTTTAACTTCAATCAAAACCCACCCACCCAGGTAATCACGTAAAATCTCCGACCCTTGATCTAAATTTTTATTTGGTCCCATTTTGTCATTTGGTGAGAGGATCTGGTTAAAATCCCCCATTAAAAGAAGGGAAAGGTTTATTTGACAGATTCTTAAGTCAAGATCCATCCAAAAACCTTCCCTATCCTTCAAGCTCGGTGGTCCATAAATGAATCCCACCCAACAATGACCTACTAATTGTTAGTCCAAGTTAAGGAGAATAAGGTGGGGTGAAGAGTAAACAACACCAACTTTGATCGAGAGACGCCACCCAACCCACAAACGCCCAGAGCTACCCACAGAGTCTGTCCCGAAAGATTGGAATCCTAACTTTCTAAGTTTGGAGTTGACAAAATTAACCGAGTATTTAGTTTCAGAAAGAAAAAGGAAGGAGGGGTCAAAAAATTTAGTCAACTTGAAAACATCACGAACTGCAGGGCGTTGAACAAGACCTCTGCAGTTCCATGCTATGGCATTCATGGCACCCGTGGAGGTTGTTGCGGGACAACCTTCCTAAACACATTGTGAAAAAGAGAGGTGTTATTCCTACCATGCAAGTTCCTAGAGGTAGAAGAAGATTAAGAAGTAGACACAAACAGATTCCTATGACATTTTAGCTGACGAATTAAGGACCAAAAGAAACAGATACCTGGTGGATTAATAAGATGGTGAACAGGGGTTAGGCGAGGACGCTTACCCTGATTTTCTCCTTCCTCCTCCTCAAGTCTCCATTGCTTCCTCTTTTTGGGTGGTACCACAGCAACTTGTTTTTCAGCTTCCTGGTTCTCTTCTTTGCCTTCCCCCATATCCTCCTCAACTTGTGTCTTCCCATCATTTTACTCCTCATCATCACTGATAATAATAATCTCCTGGTTGTTATTTCCCCTTCCTGGTGGATCTGCAATTTCTGAGATGAGAGCCTCTAACATATCCAGCTTCCTCCCCATAAGCTCCTCCATGGCTTCATGATACAACTCCCACTCTGATTCGTCATCACTGGACCAAGTCTCAAAATCTGGAATTTCCATTTTAAACGCCGGCCAGGTAAAAATCGGCTCCACATCAATCACTGGAATGATCTCAAGACACCTCTTTTCGTTGGTCTTCATTCAGTTGTTTCCCCACTTCGTCCCCCTTCATTTCTATGTCATCTGCTTGTTTCATACCCACTTGACTCTGCGCCTCCTTGTTGATGGTGTTTGTCATGCCTGAACTCTCCCCCTTTTCCATTGTGGTAAAAAACTCCTCCGGAACCAACAATTTCCATTTTATAGCCTCTCCTTTGTCTATCCCAACCGTTTTATTCTCCTCTTGAACAGACTCCAGCCCCTCTTGACCTTGGGAAACCAAAAGCACCGGTTCATGAACCTCAGGACCAAGCAAACCGCCGCATTGAAAATCAGTGGGTCCCTCCATGCTTTATCCCGAGATCACAACATCCTCTTCCATCTGAATCGTCTCCTCGTTTCCCCAACCCTATCCGCCGGAATCTCTCCCGTTGCAATTAAAGTCCGCAACCTTAAAACAGCTTGTTGAAGCACTCCCAAGGTATTAGAAGGTTCATTTAATCTCACAGCCAAGTTCGGGGGGGGGGGGGGGGTGGGGGGGGGGGGTGAATGTGGAGTGAATGGGGAGGGAACAGAAGTGGGGGATTTGAAAGACTCCTGTGGAGCAGTGGAATCGTCAGAATATGAAGAGGTAGACGTGGTCACATTAAAAACAAGGTTTCGATTCCCTCCTATAAAAGGTGGTGAGACCGGTTGAATGGGTTCGTTTAGATAATGCACCATCACCTTGGTGGATCTATTAGGACCATATAGACGGAAAGCCCTAAGTCTAGGAGAGAAAAGGGGGAAATGATGCTCAAACATAACTTGCACCACATTTCCAAACCCAGCTTCTTGGTACCGTTGGTTAAGATGGTCTACCACCATCCAATTCTCACAATCACACCTAGAAACCTTGTGCCAAATTCTCCCGCATTTTAAACAAACTTTGAAGATTCTATCATACCTAAAATAAAGCCAAGTGGGCTCGCCATCAAGCAAATGAAGAAAAGCACCTGGTATCAACGGTTGATGCGGGTCAATTCTGATGCGTATCCTAAAAAAATCCATGTTTATCACCCTGTGATCATTCCAGTCGATTTCTAGCACTTCTCCAGCAAGCTATCCAAGATCCTCAGCCAACTGGAACACGAAATACTCCATTGGCACCCATGCACCTGCATCCACACTTCATTAGTAGGAAACTCAACATCAGCGAGAACCAGGTTAGGACTTCTTTCCTTCAGCATTAGAGCTTTCCCCCTAACAGAAACCAAACTCTCTTTAATTTGAGCCTCCTTGTCCTGAGGGTCTAGACAGTGGAAAAGAAAAACATTTTTTTTTTCTTTCCACAACCACCATATTCAAAGTACCCCAACATGCATGCACTTCTTCTTGCACTACGGTTGAGGGGGGTGGGATCTCATCGAGGAACTTCCCAATGAAAATGTTTTGCCATAGGTTACGGAGGGATGAAACAAGAACAGGGTTAACATACATTGTAGGGCCTTGTCGTGGAGAGGGCAGAAAATGTGGATCAAAAATCTGATAATCTGGACTGGAATATGGAGAGTGAGGCTCCATGAGGAAACAGAATGAGAAAGAAGAGATTGAGGCAAACCCTAAAAACACTTCTCACTAACCCTAAAAGACTATCACAGAACCCTAATGCCCTAGGAGCTTTCTAATTGGTGGACTGGGTCGGCATGCAAGACCAGGAGAAGCCCTAGGAGAGAGGTGCTATCACCGGCCTAATAACCCTATTTTAACCCTAATCTCGGTCAAGACAGACCATGGTTAAGCCATGCAAAAAATCCAAGAAAGCACTTTAGGCTTCCACAATCATGAACAGTATTGAAAGACTCCACAAGAGATGTCAGTCTTTAAGCCTTCTTGAACCCACAAAAGATATCAAATGATCCTTTAGACAGGGTTGCCCTTTCCTCTTCCTTGTTGGCGTGTAGAAAATCAAAAAACATATCGTCAAGCCTTAAATAATCGGCCTCTCCAGAAGATTCTTGAGGTTTTGGAAGTTGCAGTAATGATGATGCAGGGAGAGCTCCTTTTTGGTGTAGCCAGAAACAGAAGAAGATGAAAAGATCACTCTTCCTTACCCCTTTCCTCTATCCACTGTTGCAACTTCGGGGTAGGTCGAAAACCAAGAAAAGAAGTAATCAAAGGCGACCTTTATGAAATATGCAATCGAAAACATTAAAAAAAAACTAAGAGTTTGAAGTAAGAGAGAAGAAGAAGATGAACAGATCACTAATTTTTTGAGAAAGCTCTGAGAAGAGCAGAGAACCTAGAGAGAGAAACCGCAGTATTTGTGAAATGTATAAGAAGGAGACACATGTCTTGAGAAGTTTAGAATTTTATATAAAATTTTTGGAATAATTTTAGTACTTTTTATAAAATTTCGGAGATACTACAAATATATGTCACATCGCTTTAGATTATTTTTCATGATTCACTCACTTTGATGATTTAGAATAAAATTTGAGATTTCATGAGATGGGAACAAATAAAAAACGTATAACTAAAATAAAAAAATTGAAGTGTGCTAGCCAACGTGAATGTAGCACGTACATTGCACGTACACTGCACAACATATTCCCACACAAGACCTTTGCAATACAAAGCATGTCTAGAAAATATTTGAGGGCCATAAATGCATTGCTCGCTTTAGACCACCAATATGCTATAGACGGTCGAGAATATAGTCACTTGGTCTTTCTGTTGTTTGATTTGGTTGCATCAAATTGATCTTCTATTGTCACGGTCTAGACTAGGATTTATAAGAGATAAGAAGAAAAGAGAGACCGGGGAAGATTTGATAACCAGTACAGTACATTGCATTTGCAATATTGGTGTTGAATTACTAAAACTAAAATAAATTAAACAAACCCTTACTATTAACGAATCACTAATCAACTACAGTGTTAAGAAGCAGTACCTATAGACTCTTAAGTTTTTCTTTATAGCAATCTAATCCCGGAATGCAACATTCCATCCCCTTATGAAGATCCCTGTCCTCAAGTATCAGGGAAAACGGTTCTCATAGAGATGATAATGTTGAGACAATAACTGTAGCATAACAAAGACATAAAATAGGGATTTACAGCCATTTAACACAGCTTAAATTTCCCTTATACCACATTGTCTATATATTCAGCTTTGACGTTTAAGGGAGCAATTCTACAGGCTACGACGATCAATTGAAGAGTTGGGTGCTAACATTTATTTGTAGACTTACTTCTTCTGGGCCATTTCGGAAACCAAAACGGACTTAAAACAGCGCAAAACAAGCAACTCGTAAATCATTCCTGCAAAACAACCAACAAAAGTTGGGAGGCTGCCAGGGCGCGTCGGCAGGCTTTCGCCATTCACCGTCTTCTGTGTATGCCTGATGCTAGTCTTCGTGAATGGCGTTTTGGCAAGGGGTTTTTTCTTTTTTAGAGGTTTGAGGGCCTCCAGGATGCGTGGGAGGCTGCCACGGCACATCAGCAGGCTGTCAGGGCGTGTCAGCGTGCTGCCCGTGGGCAGTTACATATAGTGGAAGAGGACTGAGCGCGAAGGCACATTTTATACCATAATTGTCAAAGTTTGATACAAACTTTATATCAATAACATGATTTTACATATCATGCATCGTATCATGTAGCGTATCAGACGCCATTCTTAAAAAATCCTATTAATACCCAACTATCTAGATACATGCACCATTTGTAGAACAACAAAAAAGTGAACGGAAGAATTTATGGATTCTAACATATATTTACTCTCATATGTTGTTGAGGTAGCTAACAACAGGTAAAACATATTGACTTTGTTTAGTCCGCAGTAAAATATTTTACAAGATGCGTAAAATATTTTGTGTGAAAAGTTTTCTCTGCAATTATTTTCTAGTATTTGGTTGACACTTGCAAAATAGTGGGCCATGACGGCAGTGGCAGTGATGAGTGGCGG
The DNA here is from genome assembly GCA_023055425.1 of Linanthus parryae. Taxonomy (NCBI): domain Eukaryota; kingdom Viridiplantae; phylum Streptophyta; class Magnoliopsida; order Ericales; family Polemoniaceae; genus Linanthus; species Linanthus parryae. Next base: position 112,845,827 of record JALGPY010000005.1, on the reverse strand, counting down.
TGACGAGTCGTGGTGGAGGTAGGTAGTATTGGTGGTTATTGGTGGTGGAGGTGTCAGTGTGAGTTGTTTTTGTGCCCCTTCACTCTCTGGAAATTGACTCACTGATTTGAAATGTGTAAATTATTTTACATCTTTTGAGGAAAACATTTTACACGAAATAGTTTACCTCCAACCAAATAGCATCAAACAACAAAACAAGGGAGAACATTTTACAGTAAAATGTTGTACCACAAACCAAACGGAGCCATTATGCATTTTATTTTAGACTGCTCATCTTCTTAGGTAGCTAACTAAAGTTTTTACTCGATTTGGATTGTATGTTACTAACATTTAATCTCATAGTCCCATATGATGGTCACGTATAACATGTTATGTATAATAATCTATACTATATAATATTTGAGAATGTCTTTCCCATATTTACATAAGAAATTGTCACGTGGAAATTAAAAATTATAATTAATTAATATAAAAATTATTTTATCATATTTGATAGTTTCTTTGTAGGAGATTGCTATAATATTTAGTACATTTAAAGGTATTCCTTTAATCACGATAATTTACTATTAACAATGTATTGATTACATGAGTTATAAATAATTGTTTATTCCTATTCCTTTTAACTCTATTCATCTTCTTCTATAATCATAATCAAATTTAAAGAGTGTCATGTTGTGATTTGTTTCGAAGAAGTTCAAGAAATGTGAATTTCAAAGTGAAATTCCAGTTATAATTCATCCCATCCATCATACTTAAAGTATATATACTGTTTTTTTTTATACTATGTGGCCACTTGCTCTTTTCAAAAAGTAATTATGTTTTTTTTTTCGTACTAACTCATTCTCATATTGAAGTTCCTCAACTGAAAAAATAGATGTGGTCGTGGTGATGCGCAAACTAACGTGCTGTTCGCAAGTATACGAATCTTGTAATACCGGGTGTAATTAAACTCGGGTGATCGTTCCCACGAGGACTATTTCGGGTTTTTTTCAAGAAATCAGTTTTAACTTGCAGAGTGTAAAAGGAGGAGTAGTTTATGATTGTGATTAACTCTAAACTAAAAATAAACAAATAAAACGCAAATATTTTTTGTGACGTTTTCTGAAAATCTTGAAAGTTGTAAATCTAGGGTTTTGAAATACTAGGTCCCAGGATCCCCTAGGGTTTCTTCAGAATTATGTTCTTCGGGTTGATATGAAAACACTCAGCAGTTTTAATTACCCGTGCCACGTACCGATTGTGCAGTAACCTTTCAGATTCCACACGCTGTCACGATCCTGCAGACTTTCGGGTTCCTGTTAAGATGCCTAAGTCTGCAGTCTCGTTCTAAGTCTGCTAGGGTTTCTAACCTGTCTTGATGGCCCGGGTCAAATTCTCTAACAGTTGGTCTATACGTTTTAGCTAGCCCTATCTCCCTTTCTTTGGTCGGTCTATCAGGTAAGGTACTAAATCCTGTCTTTTCTTCCTAACCTTAACCTGACGTTTTCACCTACAGGCTCGGGTCTATAGCAATTCTGGTTCGCGGCTCCAATCATGCATAAACAGATATAATCAAAGACAGAATAACTGATAATACTGCTGAATTAAGATAACTTAATCATGAATTCATACTCAAACTGCAGAACAATGTTTGAAAACAAAACCCTAGGTTCACCGAGAACCTAGGTAAAAGGTTTAGCGACTACAGGACATAACTAATTAACAAAGTTTCTGAATTTAAGAGAGAGAATAAGATCAAACTAAGTCTTCGGATCTGGATGAGTGCTTCTGTGCTCTCCCGGGATGCTCAGACTTGTCCTTGGATGAATTGTCTTGTGTGTTGTGTCTTCAAAACGAGTCTGGACGAGTCTTTTTATAGTGCTGGCAAAGTTTCTGGAACTTGTCATTATTTACGAAACTGCCACTGCTCGAAACCGCCCCAATTTTTGTGCTGTCTGCGTATAATACGCAGCCTGCTGCGTATAATACGCAGACAGGGTCATCTCCTGCTGCTTTTTCTCCTCTTGTTGCTTGCTGTCTGCGTATAATACGTAGGCCCTGCGTATAATACGCAGACAGGGACCCTTCTGTGCCTCCAACTTCTTCTTTATGCGTATTTTCTCCCCCTGGCTGCGTATAATACGCAGGGGGCTGCGTATAATACGTAGACAGGGGAGAAAACTGTCCAAAATCCCCTCTCCCTCCTTGCTGCCTGCGTATTTTACGCAGGGTCTGCATATTATACGCAAACAGCAAGGCAGGGTGCTCTTTTCTGCCTCTGTTTACCTCCTGCTGCATTCCCGGTCCATTCCTGCTGCATTCCCGGGCCCTGTTCCTGCATAGACAACATGAACACACCCGCGATCATATCCAATAAAAGCACGGAAAATGCAGAAATTTATAAAGAGCAAATAACTGTCTCGTTCCTAAAACCGAGGCCTTCCGAGGGTGAAAATTGGCTAAAACGTGAGTTTTCCGGCACAAATGCACAAAAAAACGAGCTATAAGATAACCCCGATTTGGGCGTTATCAAATACCCCCGCACTAAATATTGCCCGTCCCGAGCAATTCCCTTGCATACCAACCTGCTTGCATTCCTCTCGGTTTTTTGCAAAACCGACCCTGTCGTTCATACACTACCTTTGCATACTCCCTGCAATTGCATACTCTTTCAACCTGAACCGTATAACCTGACGACTCGATAGAAAGACTGACTCAGATAGAATATACACAGACTCAATACACACGACTCAAAAATACTAAAACAATTTATTTTTGGTGAGATTGGGCAATCTCAAAAACATAACCGAGTGTCCTCAAAACCTCACCCTTTTTCCAGAAAATACTTCCCTGCAATCGATCGGTAAGTCTGAAAAGATTTCTTTGGTGGATGTAAGCACTGGACCCGAGTACTGTTACTTTTGCTATCAACCTGAGCGAATCCCTAATTAACCGACCATCCGAGCTATTTCCGAATCGAGGTTCTAAGTCTAACAGGTAGGATATATATATGTGTATAGGTACGGCATGATCCTACTCGTTATGACATTCTCACAATTTCCCCAAACTCACACCCCTCACCGAGTTCCCGAAAAACTGCCCGAAACAACTAAGTTCCTGCCTTCTCAATCTTCCTGTCCCCCGGTGTGTCTTCGCCGTTCTCGCGGCCACAAATGTGAAGCGGTGTAACTTGTCTCGAAAATTGTGCTACTCACTAAGCTTTTTGACTCAATAACATAACAACATAAATAACTGCAAAACTAGATCATTTTCTTTTTTTTTCTTTTTCTTTTTTTTTATTTTTTTTTTTTCTGATTTTTTTTCTATTTTTTTTTGTTTTTTTTTTTATAATAACAAGAAGACTCTATATACACATAAATACACGAATAACACTAAATAAACTGACTAAAGCTGAGTGAGTAAAAATAAACTGTCGTCGTGGGGTATGAAAGATGTCCTCACATGAAGTACCCCCACACTAATCCTGAAGCGCTGATCCTGTAGTCCTGTGCAGTCCCACCGAACCTCCTCATCACACAAAGATGTAGAACAAAGGCACAACCACCAATTAACCTCACAACCCCCGGACCCCATAGTGTGCGGAAAGATGTCTCGCACGCGACTAACTCCTCCTGTGGTCACTATGTAATGCAGTGATCCACCTCCGCAAATTAATGCACTGTCGCCGCTAACTCACCCTGGCCTTCCCTCGAAAAACGTGTCAATGTCAAAACTGTCCAAAACTGATATACCATGAAGTGCTCCCATCTAAAACCCTCCCAACTCACTCCCTCCGTCATAACTCGTAGAATAGCCAACTAACGACTGATGAGGTCACAAAGAAGGCTTCCTAGGCTATAGTGGCTAAGAATAAAAGGGGTACTGTTGGAATAGATGCCCTAGAGGCAATCTAGTTTAGTATGAATTTGTATATGGCTAGAAAAATTCATTTATTATTTATTGGATATTTAATATAATGAAGTCCTTAGATCTACAATCGTGTTGTTTATCTTAAATATCCCTAGTCAAGTATAATGATTAAATGGGACAATCATCTATAGACTAGTATGGGGTTGGATTGATATGGAGATATCACGATCCAACACATAGGTGTGCATTACGGAATGTTGCACTGGATTGACCCATCACCATGAAGGCTACATACATGTTATGTTGAGTCACAAGTGCTTCTCGCGGTGCAATGGTATTGTCATCCTTAGACTTGAAGTCACTAGATATTCTAGTTGTGGATCATTGTGATCTTGGTAGCGTTAAACGCTACACCGTGACTGGGTAGTTATAAAGGCGCGTACTGGATACAATGAGAATCAAGCTTAGAGATCGTAGTGGACGTAGAGAGGATTTGCCCCTCCCACATAACGGGAGCAAATATCCTAGGCCACTCGAGGGATAGTGCTTATAGAATGTCTGGCTAGACTCAAATAAATCAATATATGGGATATTGATGTTGTTTGCACGAATAAGACTATTCCCATGGATCGAGAAACTATGGATTGGATATATGAGTGTGACTTGTATGTCTCGTGTCCAATCCTGATATGGAGGCAAAGGGATGAGACAATTACTTGTACAAGGTTGTCTAGATGACTATTCTATTAGTTGGCTAGAATGGATGTTTTGCTAGAAACCGCTCCATATTAGCAAATAGTTGCTACCAACTAGATAGAACCTATGGGGTCACACGCTATATAGAGTTGTACTAGATTTGGGAATTAATTAATTGGATTAATTAATTAGAAGGATCACTTTGCAAACCCTTGCAAACTTAGTAGGGACTAATTTGCAAGGAAGGGACTAAATTGAATTCTAGTTGGACTAGAATAAGTCCTTTAGGTAGTTAACAAGGAGTTGTTGGACTATATAAAGGACCCTCCTTCCTTCCTTCCTCATAACTTATGCTCATTAGTGAACATAACAAGAGTGGGAGAGAACAAAGGAGAGAGAGCAAGCAACAAGGAGGCCGAACCCGACCCCCTTGCCGCCGCCCTCACCCCGTCGGCCAAAAGAGGGCCGAAGCCCCTCTTTTGTCTCGTTTTGCGTGATTCCTTCACCCTCCTCTTATTCCGGGCTAGCACCAAGGAGTTTGGGAGATCTAGGATCAACTCTAGGCGTGGATCAACTATAGAGAACGTGACACTATTCGCGTTTGAAGTCATCAAGGAGAACCCAAAGGTGTGTTTATGATTTCTTACCTTCACTATCGTTATGCATCTAGACTTGTGATCCTTGGAGGGTTTTGCATGGCTTATATTTGATTATGCTTCCGTTTGCGCGTTCCATGAATCAAAACCCTACAGTGGTATCAGAGCCACAGGTCATAGAGCATAAACGTAGTTTATGTGTTACATTCTTGTTGTTTTACACCTTAATTTGATAGTTTATCGCGTAAAACAAGACAAATCAAGCATGGGATGCAATTTGTCAAGAATTACTCATAACAAGATCCAATTTTTGCATTGGATGCATGAATTGGTGAGTTTGAGAAATTTTAGGATCATAGATCTAGGGTTTGGGCATCCTTGGGGAAGAAGGAGTTCTCCCAAAACAAGGAAACAACCAAACTTGGGCTCCAAGCAAGGGAGTTGTTTTGGAAACAACTCCCAAGAGGAGGTTCGGCCCCCCCTAGGGACCGCCCCCTTGCTTGCCGCCCAAGCTTGGCCGCCCTATGGGGCCGGGCGGCCCTAACCCGCGGGCCTAGCTTGCGGGTTTTGGGCCGGGCCGGCCCTAGGGCCTTATGGTTCACTCTATTGGGCCCGGGCAATTGGATTGTTGGGCCCATGGACCGTTTTAACCCTAGAAATCCTAAAATCAATTAAAATTTACCAAGCGCGTTAAAATTGGATTTTAACTGTTTATGTGCAAATCGCATGGTGATTGGATATGGCCTTAGGATGTGGTTTGATGTGGATGTTTAATTTTGTGGTTTGGTTTTACGGCCTGCGAGCTGATCAATTAATTGTAATAATTAATTAGGGTTTTATGGCCTGCGTGCCATTTTTTTCTCAACTTGTGAGATTTATTTTATTTAGTATAGATATTAGCTAGATAAAGTAGATTGTTAGCCAAGATTGGAGAAAAGGAGCCCAAAGCCAAAGAAGCCACAAAAGATGGAGCATGGAGCATGGAGCAATCCACAAGACTATGAAGGATGGACCAAAAGACCAAGACGCATGGAGATGTGTTTGCTTAGGGTTCATAGATAATTCCATTGGCTTGGAATTATCTTAGTCTAGAAAAGGCCATATCCACATCACGTTTAATTTCTGTTATGTGGTTGTTTATTTATTGTCTTATTATTTGTGTGGTTGGTGTATGGATGATGCATGCAATTAGGATAATAAGATAATTAGACAACCCGGATCTATTATTTGGAGTTGTGCCCAAACTCAAATAGATAGATTCGTTGATATTGATCAACAAAACAATTAAAAATTGAATTGAAAATCCCTCAAATTTCAAATATTGTGTTCTTGCCTTCTCGTTATTTAAACACTCATTATCATCATTATTTATCAAGTTCGTGCGTGCCAAAGCATGGCGACTTGGTTCATAATGATGGAATGCGATGGCACGTAACAATGTGCAATTGTTTAGATAAGAGGTTGAACACAACTAGGCTATTAATTTGATTAAGAAACCTAGAGGCAATCAATTGGGATTATCCATATGGATGGATAAATAAGGAGTTATTTGCCCGATTGAACCAAGAGTTGCATATGGGATGCAATTGGAATTGTTCCTACCTAAAAGTAGTCAAATTATGGGTGACTTGCCAAAGCAAGCTCATAAGGAGATGAAAAGATGGATCTTGGCCCACTAGAAAATATAAGGATATTTTCCGCATTAATATCTTGAGGGTTATTAATCCGTAGAAAAATAGTGGGAGCTATATCTAATAAACTAGCCATTATTAAATATAGTCAAAAATTCACAAATACTAAAACTTGCGTATTTTCCCTTTTGTATAATACCAAATGGCAAACAACTCATCGAGTTCACAACATTCCCTACGATCTGTCCTTGAGAAGGACAAGCTCTCTGGAACCAACTTCCTTGATTGGTACAGAAACTTGAGAATTGTTCTCAAGCAAGAGAAGAAGCTGTACGCAATAGAGGAGCATGTTCCAGAAGGTCCAGAGAACCAGACACCTGCTGCCTTAAAGGCGTATCAAAAGCGTGTTGATGACGCTAATGATGCGGCCTGCCTAATGCTTTGCACCATGACCTCTGAGCTTCAAAAGCAACACGAGAACATGAATGCTGTCGATATGATCGAACATCTAAAGCAGCTCTTCCAAGAGCAGGCGAGGGTAGAGAGGTATGAGGTCTCAAAGGCACTGTTCAAATGTCATCTGGCAGAAGGGAACCCGGTGGGACCCCATGTACTCCGAATGATCGGGTACTTGGAGAATCTCGCCCGGCTTGGGTTCCCGGTCGGCCAAGAGTTGGCAACCGATCTCGTGTTGCAATCGTTGCCCGAGAGTTATGGACAGTTCATTATGAACTATAACATGAACGAGATCGTTAAGCCACTGCCAGATTTGCTCAACATGTTGAGGACGGCTGAACAGAGCATCAAAAATGGTAAGGGCAAGGCCATTATGATGGTACAGAAAGGAAAGGGCAAAAGGTTTGCCTCTTCCTCCAAGGGCAAAGGCAAGTCAGTTGCCAAGTCCAAGGAACAAGCCCTTAAGCCTGTTGGTGGCGTTGCCAAGGTCGTGACTAAGGGTGAATGTCACTACTGTAGTCAACCTGGACACTGGAGGAGGAACTGCCCAAAATATCTGGAGGACAAGCGGCTTGAAATAGTGATTCCACCACCACCAGGTATTTTTGTTGTAGATGTCAATTTAACTGTCTCTACATCATGGGTATTAGATACTGGATGTGGATCTCATATTTGTCGAAATATGCAGGATCTAAAGAGAAGTAAAAGATTGGCTAAAGGGGAGGTAGATCTGCGCGTTGGGAATGGAGCAAAGGTTGCTGCGTTGGCCATAGGCGTGTGCGAGCTATCTCTGCCTTCTGGATTAGTTTTAGAATTAAATAATTGCTATTTTGTGCCTGCTATGAGCAGAAACATTATTTCTATTTCTTGTTTGGACAAGGAAGGTTTTATTATTTCAATAAAGAACAATTGTTGTTCCTTTTATTTGAATAATATTCACTATTTTAGTGCGCAATTATTTAATGGACTTTATGTCCTTGATCTAAGCAATCCTGTCTACAACATTAATACCAAGCGGATTAAAATAAATGATTTAAATCCTGCTTATTTATGGCATTGTTGTTTAGGCCATATAAACGAGAAACGTGTATCTAGACTCCATAAGGATGGACTACTAGACTCATTTGATTTTGAATCATATGAGACATGTGAGGCTTGTTTATTGGGAAAAATGACAAAGTCCCCTTTCAATAAGAAAGGTGAGAGGACTAGTGAGCAATTGGCGCTCATACATACTGATGTGTGTGGGCCATTTGCCACGCCAGCCAGGGGTGGTTATGTCTACTTCATTACATTTACTGATGATTACAGTAGATATGGATTTGTGTACCTTATGAGGGCAAAATCCGAATCCTTTGAAGTGTTCAAAGAATTCAAGAATGAAGTAGAGAAGCAACTTGGCAAAAGTATCAAGGCTCTACGATCGGATCGTGGAGGAGAATACTTGAGCCAGGAGTTTGACGACTATCTTAGAGAGTGTGGGATCGTGTCCCAACTCACTCCACCCGGAACGCCACAATGGAATGGCGTGTCCGAGAGGAGGAATCGAACCCTATTGAATATGGTTCGGTCTATGATGTGTCAAACCGATCTTCCATTATCATTTTGGGGCTACGCTCTATTAAGTGCAGCTTTCACCATTAACCGTGTTCCATCTAAATCAGTCATGAAGACACCATATGAGATGTGGAGTGGGAGGCGTCCCACACTGTCGTTCATGAGGATTTGGGGCTGCGATGTCTATGTAAAACGTTTACAATCAGACAAGCTAGGGCCTAAATCGGATAAGTGTAAATTTGTGGGGTGCCATAAGGAAACTGAGGGATACTACTTCTACAATCCAACCGAGAACAAAGTGTTTGTTGCTCGGACCGGCGTGTTTCTAGAAAGAGAGTTTGTCTCTAAAGAAGCAAGTGGGAGGAATGTAGAACTTGAAGAAATTCAAGAACCACAAATCACTGAACCGATTATGGAACATGAGCAGGAATCACAAGCAGTTTTGGAGCCACCTGTTCAGGTAACACAAGAGCTTCGTAGATCTAGTAGAGTGCGCCAGGAACCCGAGAGGTATGGACTTCTCGTAACCGATTCCGGTGACACGATGCTCATAGATGATGAGCCTACTACCTATGAGGAGGCCATGAATGGCCCAGACTCTCAGATGTGGCTTGAAGCCATGAGATCCGAGATGGAATCCATGTATACCAACAAAGTATGGACTTTGGTGGAACCACCTGATGGGGCGCGGCCCATAGGGTGCAAGTGGGTCTTCAAGAAGAAGATCGACATGGATGGTAATGTGATTACCTATAAGGGCCGATTGGTGGCTAAAGGATTCAGACAGATTCATGGTATTGACTATGATGAAACCTTTTCACCAGTCGCAATGACCAAATCCATCCGAATCCTACTTGCAATTGCAGCATACTACGACTATGAGATTTGGCAGATGGATGTCAAAACAACATTCCTTTATGGGAATCTCCTCGAGGAGGTGTATATGATACAGCCGGAGGGTTTTTAGGATCCAAAGCAAGCCAATAAAGTCTGTAAGCTGCAACGATCCATCTATGGTTTGAAGCAAGCTTCTAGGAGTTGGAATCGACGTTTTGATGAAGTGGTCAAAGAGTTTGGCTTCATCAAAAAAGAAGATGAGTCTTGTGTCTACAAGAAGGTTAGTGGGAGCTCTGTAGCTTTTCTGGTCTTGTATGTGGATGACATACTACTCATTGGAAACGACATTCCCATGCTGCAATCTGTGAAAGATTGGCTAGGAAAGTGTTTCTCAATGAAGGACTTAGGGGAAGCAGCCTATATACTCGGTATAAAGATCTATAGAGATAGATCTAAGAGGTTGCTAGGCCTAAGTCAAAGTACATATATTGACAAGGTGTTGAAACGGTTCAACATGCAAGATTCCAAGAAGGGATTCTTGCCCATGTCACATGGAATTACTCTTTCGAAGAGTGGTTGTCCTTCCGATGGGATTGAGAAGGAACGCATGAGTAGGATTCCCTATGCCTCGGCCATAGGATCTATCATGTACGCCATGTTATGTACTAGACCAGATGTGTCATATGCCTTGAGTATGACAAGAAGATACCAATCCAATCCGGGTGAGAGTCACTGGATTGCTGTCAAGAACATCCTAAAGTACATGAGAAGAACTAAGGATGCTTTCTTGATATTTGGCGGTGAGGAAGAGTTGCGTGTAAGGGGTTACACTGATGCAAGCTTCCAAACCGACAGAGATGACTTTAGATCACAGTCGGGATATGTGTCTTGCCTGAATGGAGCAGCGGTGAGCTGGAAGAGTTCCAAGCAAGAGACGGTAGCTGATTCTACAACAGAGGCTGAGTACATTGCTGCGAATGGAGCAGCAAAGGAGGCTGTTTGGATCAGAAAGTTTGTTTCTGAACTTGGTGTGGTCCCTAGCATTGCGGATCCAGTTGAGTTGTTCTGTGACAACACTGGGGCGATCGCGCAATCAAAGGAACCAAGATCGCACCAGAAGTCCAAGCACGTGCTCAGGAAGTTTCATCTGATTCGAGATATTATTGATAGAGGAGACGTTCGGATATGCAAGATTCCTACAGATGATAATCTGTTAGACCCGCTTACAAAGCCTCTCACGCAGTGGAAGCATGAAGGGCACACTAGGAGTATGGGCATACGAGATGCGCAAGGTTGGCTCTAGTGCAAGTGGGAGACTGTTGGAATAGATGCCCTAGAGGCAATCTAGTTTAGTATGAATTTGTATATGGCTAGAAAAATTCATTTATTATTTATTGGATATTTAATATAATGAAGTCCTTAGATTTACAATCGTGTTGTTTATCTTAAATATCCCTAGTCAAGTATAATGATTAAATGGGACAATCATCTATAGACTAGTATGGGGTTGGATTGATATGGAGATATCACGATCCAACACATAGGTGTGCATTACGGAATGTTGCACTGGATTGACCCATCACCGAGAAGGCTACATACATGTTATGTTGAGTCACAAGTGCTTCTCGCGGTGCAATGGTATTTTCATCCTTAGACTTGAAGTCACTAGATATTCTAGTTGTGGATCATTGTGATCTTGGTAGCGTTAAACGCTACACCGTGACTGGGTAGTTATAAAGGCGTGTACTGGATACAATGAGAAGCAAGCTTAGAGATCGTAGTGGACGTAGAGAGGATTTGCCCCTCCCACATAACGGGAGCAAATATCCTAGGCCACTCGAGGGATAGTGCTTATAGAATGTCTGGCCAGACTCAAATAAATCAATATATGGGATTGATGTTATTTGCACGAATAAGGCTATTCCCATGGATCGAGAAACTATGGATTGGATATACGAGTGTGACTTGTATGTCTCGTGTCCAATCCGGATATGGAGGCAAAGGGATGAGACAATTACTTGTACAAGGTTGTCTAGATGACTATTCTATTAGTTGGCTAGAATGGATGTTTTGCTAGAAACCGCTCCATATTAGCAAATAGTTGCTACCAACTAGATAGAACCTATGGGGTCACACGCTATATAGAGTTTTACTAGATTTGGGAATTAATAAATTGGATTAATTAATTAGAAGGATCACTTTGCAAACCCTTGCAAACTTAGTAGGGACTAATTTGCAAGGAAGGGACTAAATTGAATTCTAGTTGGACTAGAATAAGTCCTTTAGGTAGTTAACAAGGAGTTGTTGGACTATATAAAGGACCCTCCTTCCTTCCTTCCTCATAACTTATGCTCATTAGTGAACATAACAAGAGTGGGAGAGAAAAAAGGAGAGAGAGCAAGCAACAAGGAGTCCGAACCCGACCCCTTTGCCGCCGCCCTCACCCCGTCGGCCAAAAGAGGGCCGAAGCCCCTCTTTTGTCTCGTTTTGCGTGATTCCTTCACCCTCCTCTTATTCCGGGCTAGCACCAAGGAGTTTGGGAGATCTAGGATCAACTCTAGGCGTGGATCAACTATAGAGAACGTGACACTATTCGCGTTTGAAGTCATCAAGGAGAACCCAAAGGTGTGTTTATGATTTCTTACCTTCACTATCGTTATGCATCTAGACTTGTGATCCTTGGAGGGTTTTGCATGGCTTCTATTTGATTATGCTTCCGTTTGCGCGTTCCATGAATCAAAACCCTACAGGTACATGGCTTCAAACGGGTTTACTAGTTGGACCTAGGGGTAAGAAACAGGACGTGAGGTCCCTTGATAGCCAGTCACTCCACCGAAAGATGCGATGACCGTGACGGCGCCCTTGGCGGGTTGTCGACTACCTAGATGACGGCGTTGTGGCAACTAGTCGGACCCTTAGCTTAGGTGATAACTACTTGCGGTTTCCAAGGGTCACTGGCTCTCACCTATCTACTGTACCTCGGTGCAAGCTTTCTTTTCTGTCAAAGGGTTTAACCTTGGTTTCTTCCCAGCTTCTGTTATCTTGATTGCCCTTTCTCAAATTTTATGATTTTTAATTTTTTAGATTTTTCTGAAAATTTTCGATTTTTTTTTTAGATATACACAATGCAAGGTCAGAATGGTGTGGTGGGTTGACTCGAATAAAGAAAATATGTAGACTCAAAAAATAAAATAAAAACTGCAAATAAATATGAAAAAACGTGCAGACCGGGTAATGCAGACACGACTCCCACCCCCACACTAAGAGGTGACATGCCCTCATGGCACTGACTCGTCTGGACTATACGGCGGGTCTGACCCGGTCTCGGATGAACCGGACATGCTGCTGGGTGAGCTGCTGGTCTGCCTGAATCTGGCACTACTAGACTGTCGTGGGTGCGAGCTCGACGACTGGCGTGACCGTGAGCTAGATGACTGTCGGGACTGTGTCCGGGATCCCGACCGACTGCTAGGCGGGTGTGGAACCGGCTCTGTGGCATGCTCACTCGAGCTCGCCTCGTCCGACCAGCTGGTAGTGTAGTCACTGGAATAGGAGGGAGGGAAAATGATAGGCAATGGCACCTCTCGGCCCGCATGGCGGGCTGCCTCTCGCTGCTCCTCTCGGAGTGCAGTAATCGCATCGCCATGGTCTTTGGCTATCTTCTTCGTAGTCTTTTTGAGGTGCTTTAGGTATCGGAAAACTTTCCCTATCTTGTTAAGCACCTTCTCACCTAAAGACGCCTGGCCAGCACGGCACCCCTCAAGCCCCTCCTCAACTCGGGCCAACCTACGGTTCATGACCGAAAGTGGCGGTGGACCGGTCGTACCTCTCGTACCTCTCGTACTAGGTCTAGCTCTCTGACTCGGCCCGGTTCTCTGGCTCGGCTCCTCGTGGTCATGGGTGGACTGCGAACGCCTAAGTGTAGACGCTTCCGTCCCCCGAGTAGGTCTATCCTGGGTCGATCACCTCCTAGGGGCAGGGGCAGGGGCAGGCTCATCCTCCTCCATAGGGTCTCCATCAAGGTCTATGACTGGGTCATTCGGTCCCGGACCTCCCCCTCTAATCTTCCTATAGGCCTTAAGAAGAGGAGGCATCCAGTCACCCTCGTGCTCTGAGATGGGAATCCGATAGATACGAGCCAGTTGGATAATCAGGTTGCTATACCCGAGTCCCTTCCGGCTCGCTGCAACGTTCCTCTCCTGAATATAAGCCCAAGTGAGCTGGGCTATATCAATCCGTCTCCTCATCATCAGACAGTACACTATAAGGGTCGACTCATTCTCTAGGTAGGTGAAGTGCTGGATCCCCACAATGCGGTTCACCACCCAGTCAGCCCACCATTTGGCAGGTTTGCACAAAAATCCCGAGTGCAGTTTCAGCCCCACGTTTCCTTCCTCCTCAAAGTTGGCCCCCGCGGCTCCACCTGTCAGAACCCCCAAAATTTCCCCAGCTGACGGAGGGTCATTCATAACTGGTATGCACACGGCTCTTGGGATGGTGGAATCCCGTAAGCCTGCCTAATAGAGTCGGGGGTCAGCAAGATATAGTCACGACGGCAATAGACCCACCGCACGTCAGTGTTTTCGGCATCGCCAGCATGCTTAAGGTTGCAAAAGAACTCCCTAGTCAATGTGGAACTAGACGCACCCTCAAATCCAGCTAGTGAAGTGCCAAAAATGTCTGCTAGACCGGCAAAATTCACCATCTGGATCGGCATCCTATCACCATCTACTTCGAAACGGTGGTCCTTAGCCAACCTATAGTTCGGCTTTTTACCGGTCAGATAATAGGTATGGGCCTGGTGGGTCACAAACCGGTAACTGTCAAAGTAATGCGGTGTGATGTCGCTGACAGGAATATCAATTGGCTCATGCCTACGGTTCGGGTCTATGACTGGTTTGACTAAAGCCATGATAAAAATGCAAAAACGAGCAGAAACAGAAATCTAGAGTACGTGCGCGTGAAATAGTGCATCTCAGCAAATAAGCCCCCTGAAATAGTACAAGTTTTCTTTTTTTTAGAAAAACTTATTTTTCAGAACTGTCTGCGTATAATACGCCGAAAGCTGCGTAAAATACACAAAAAGTTCTGAAAATAATTTTCTTACTTTTTCAAAAAAAATCAAGTTTTGTTGCTGTCTGGGTATAATACGCAGAAGGCTGCGTAAAATACGCAGACAGCAGCAAAATAATTTTTTTTTTTTAGAAAAATACAGTTTATGCTGCGGGCTGCGTATAATCGCAGAAACCTGTGTAAAATACGCAGACAGCAGCTAAAATAATTTTTCAAAAATTTTCAAATTCATGTTTTTCCCTGCTGTCTGCGAATAATACGCAGAAAGCTGCGTAAAATACGCAGACAGCAGAAAAAATTATTTCAATTTTTTTTTTCACCTCGGTTATTTTGGCACTGTGGGTATAAGGGGGGTAATTTTTCTCTCTCTCCTTTCTGTTTCTTTTCGTCTGCTTCTTCTGTATCTGCACATGCTTAATTTTCATTAAATACCCACTCATCTCACCTCTCTCAAAAATTCAAAACTTAAAATAAAATTAATTTAAACTTACTACGTTGGGTTGCCTCCCAACCAGCGCTTTGTAATTTACGGTCGACGGCCCGACCCAGTTACCTCAGGTTCGATCACGGGTCGTCGAAGTAGATTGGATCTACCCTGGCGACTTCGGCGTTCTCGAGATATGGCTTGATTCGATTTCCGTTCACCCTGAAGCTTGAGTTGTCTTTTGGATTCTCCAGCTCAAATGCGCCCCATGCGAATATCTTCCTGATGATGAACGGCCCCGACCAACGAGATCTCAATTTTCCCGGAAAGAACCTCATTCTTGTGTTATAGAGAAGTACTTTGTCTCCTTCGTTGAACTGCTTTGGCGTGATACGCTGATCATGCCACTTCTTCGTCTTCTCTTTGTAAATTTTGGCGCTCTCAAATGCCGTCCTGCGGATCTCCTCTAATTCCAGCAGCGCCATCTTTCTCTTATCTCCGGCCAGACTCTCATCCATGTTGAGCAGTTTGATAGCCAATAGGCCTTATGTTCCAGCTCAACCGGGAGGTGACACGCTTTCCCAAACACGAGCTGGTATGGTGACATTCCCAGCGGTGTTTTGAAAGTTGTCCTGTATGCCCACAACGCATCATCCAGTCTCATCGACCAATCCTTCCGGCCCAGATTTACGGTTTTCTCGAGAATGCCCTTGATCTCTCGGTTTGACACCTTTGCCTGTCCGTTAGTCTGGGGGTGATAAGGAAGTGATACCTTATGGATCGATGCCCCGTACTGCTTAAGTACCCTGGCAAACACTTTGTTAATAAAGTGTGACCCTTCATCGCTGATCATTTCTCTTGGGGTCCCGAATCGTGTGAATATGTTGCGTTTCAGAAAACGCTCAACTGTTGCTGCATCGTTTTTCTGACTCGCTATCGCCTCGATCCACTTTGTAACGTAGTCTACTGCCAGCAGTATGTAGAGATTTCCCATAGAAGACGGGAACGGCCCCATGAAGTCAATCCCCCATACATCAAAGGGTTCGACTTCCTGCCAAATAGTCATAGGAATCTCGTCCCTATGTGACGTACTTCCTGTCCTCTGACATCTATCGCATCCCTGTACATAATCATGACAGTCCTTGAAAAGTGTTGGCCAAAAGAAACCTGATTGCAGTACCTTGTGTGCCGTGCGGGTCCCTCCGAAGTGACCCCCACACTGAGCCGAGTGACAGTGCCTGATCACGTTCCAGGCCTCGTGGGTCGGAACACACCTCCTCAGGATATTGTCGGCTCCTTGCTTGAACAGATACGGGTCGTCCCAGAAATATTGCCGGCTCTCAGAAATAAACCGTTTCCGCTGTGACGGAGTTAGGTCCTCGGGAAGCGTGCCACTCACTAGATATTTGGCTATAGCATAGTACCACGGTCTCCCCAGTTTGACTGCCATGATGTGCTCGTCCAGAAAGTTTTCCTGGATTGGTACCGGGTCCACCTCAGCATTCTCAAGCCTAGATAGGTGGTCCGCTACTACGTTCTCGACTCCCTTCTTATCCCGAATTTCCACATCAAATTCCTGCATCAGTAATACCCACCTCAGCAGTCTCGGCTTTGCGTCCTTCTTGTCCAGCAGATATTTCAGGGCACTATGGTCGGTAAAAACGATGAATTTTGACCTGACCAAGTACGACCTGAATTTATCCAGGGCATATACCACAGCAAGCAGCTCCTTCTCGGTAGTCCCATAGTTGATCTGGGCATCGTTGAGTACCCGACTTGCATAATAAATCACATGGAAAACTTTGTCCTTCCGCTGCCCCAAAACTGCACCGACTGCATAGTCGCTTGCGTCACACATTAGCTCAAACGGAAGTGACCAGTCCAGTGTAGTGATAACCGGAGCGGTGGTCAGCTTCTCCTTCAAATGGTCAAAGGCCTGCTGACAAGCTGTATCAAAATCAAAGGGCACGTCTTTTCCAAGTAAAGCGCAGAGTGGCTTGGTGATCTTGGAAAAGTATTTTATGAACCTCCGGTAAAATCCTGCATGCCCCAGAAAACTCTTGATTGCCTTTACGGTTGTCGGATATGGGAGCTGTTTTATCACCTCGATCTTGGCCCAGTCCACCTCGAGTCCTTTGCTGGAAATTTTGTGACCCAGCACGATCCCCTCGGTGACCATAAAATGACACTTCTCCCAATTCAGCACCAAATTCGCCTTCTTGCATCGGATCAGAACCTGTCCCAGGTGGTGCAGGCAGTCATCAAAACTTTCCCCGAACAGTGAAAAATCGTCCATAAAGACCTCCAGATTTTTCTCGATCATGTCGGAGAATATCGCCATCATGCATCTCTGGAACGTGGCTGGAGCGTTACACAACCCGAATGGCATGCGCCGGAACGCAAACGTACCGTACGGGCAGGTAAACGTTGTCTTCTCTTGATCTTCCGGGGCTATGCAAATCTGGTTGTACCCGGAGTACCCGTCCAGAAAACAGTAATAGGCCTGATGGGCTAGCCTGTCCAACATCTGGTCCATGAATGGTAGCGCGAAGTGGTCTTTCAATGTTGCCTCGTTGAGCCTCCGGTAATCCATACAGATCCGCCAGCCTGTAACCGTGCGCTGCGCAATCTGTTCCTGGTCCTCATTCTGCACCACCGTAATACCCCCTTTTTGGGCACACACTGGACCGGGCTGATCCAAGTGCTGTCTGATATGGAGTATATGATTCCTGCTTCCAGCCACTTCATGACCTCCTTCCGCACAACATCCTTCATGTTCGGGTTCAGTCTCTGCTGGGGCTGAATCACCGGTTTCTTGCCTTCTTCGATCCTGATCTTGTGCATGCAATAGGAGGGGCTGATCCCCTTAATATCTGCAATCGTCCAGGCGATTGCTTCTTTGTGCTCTTGCAATACTTCCAGCAGTTTCTCTTCCTGTTCCTGAGATAGAAGGGAAGAAACAATTACGGGCAGAGTATTATTATTACCAATGTACGCATACCTGAGATGGTTCGGGAGTGGTTTAAGCTCGAGTGCAGGTGGCTCCTTGAGTGACGGAACCAGGATCATCTTCTGCCCGCCATCTTCGTCCCGGTGCAAAGTGGTCCAGTCTTCGGCTCTCATGGCCTGCTCGCACCGAGTCATCTCCTTTTATTCTCCGTACATGCTATCAATTTCTTCCCATAACCGATCCATCTCCTCGTTTTCCCAGCCTTCATCAACTACGCCTATGGCGAAGATGTCTTCGTGATCATAATAATTTGGCAGTTGCAGATTTTTTAAAACGTTAAATTTAACCTTGTCCTCGTTAATCTGCATGGTCAGTTCCCCGCTCTTGCAGTTTATCATGGCTTCTCCAGTGGCCAAAAACGGCCTGCCCAGTATGAGCGGTACCTCCCCTGCCTCCATGTCCAGGATCACGAAATCTGCTGGAAAAATCAGCTCGTTGACCTTCACCAAAATATCCTCGATAACTCCATAAGCCTGTTTTACGGACCTGTCTGCCATCTGCAGCATGATTCTGGTGGGTTGGGGCTCCCCGACTTTCAAACTCTTGAAAATCGTTAATGGCATCAGGTTGATGCTGGCCCCTAGGTCACACAGAGCCTTTCCTGTGTAAGCATTACCTAGGGTGACTGGTATTACAAAACTGCCAGGATCTTTTCTCTTCCTCGGTAGCCCATTCTTCACACAATTGCTCACTTTTGCCGTCAGGTTTATAGTCTCGAAATCGCTCATTCGCCTCCTCCCATACAGAATGTCCTTGAGGAATTTGGCGTAAGTGGGCATCTTCGCCAAAGCCTCAGCAAAGGGTATGTTGATCTGTAGCTGCTTGAACATCTCGAGAAACCTGGCGTAGTCCTTGCTATCGTCCCTCTTTCGTGTCTTCAAGGGGTATGGTACCTCCTTGGAGACAGGTACCGTTTCTGCATCTGTCTCATTCTGCACTGCATCCTGCTCAACCGAGCCCTTCGGCTGGGGGCGGTCGACTGAGCTGTTATCCTGGCCAGACAGTTTGCGTTCTACTTCTTTCGACTTTTCTCCGAGTGCATGGCTAGGATACGTGGATCCTGTAGTGCTATTCCACTCCGAGTGGTGATAGCATTGATCTGAGCACGTGGATTATTCACTGTATTCGAGGGCAAGTTTCCTGGCTGTCTTTCCGTTAGCTGCTGTGCTAACTTCCCTACTTGTACCTCCAAAGCACGCAGTGACGTTTTGGTCGTCTGCATGTCGGCTGTCAAGGCGTCCATATGTGCGAACCGGGACTCCATGGTATGAAACATGGACTCGATCTTCTTCATCTGGGCGTCGTACTGCTGTGAAGATGGGCCCGGCTGAGCCTGCTGTGTCGGTGCAGCCTGTTGGGCCGGTGGCCTGTGCTGGAATCCCGGTGCATAAACTGCGGAATTCGGGTTTCCGTACCGGAACCCGGGATGATCTCTCCTGCCCGGTCTGTACCGGCTCGGGTCCCACTACTACTGTACGTAATTGGTGTCTTCGGTTCTGATCTCCTCAATGGCCGCGTCCAAATCAGGTTCTCTAACTGCTGCAACAGGCTTCTTATCCGAGTAGACTTTCTTGATCAAGTCATGAACGATCTTGGCCAGGTTGTCTATCCGGTCGTCTTCTGCTGGTTCGGCTCTAGCCGTCATCCTGCGATCGTCAAACAGTCGGGTGTCCTGCTTGGCTAACTGCTTCATCAGGTCATATGCACCATCTTTGTCCACATGATACAGGAAGTTTCCCCCGGCTTCTCTGTCGATCCTGTCAGCACTCTCCCTGTCTAGGGCATGGTAGAATACCTGCAGGATCTTCGCATCACCAAAACCGTGGTTCGGGCATCTTTTCACCAATCTCATCAATCTGTCCCATGCGTCTACCACCGTCTCCCCCATCTTCTGCTTGAATGACAGAATCTCTCTCTGCAACTGAATGACTCGGGAAGCGGGATAAAACTTTTCCAAAAAATCTGCGACACACCCCTCCCATGTAGTAATGGATCTGGGTGGTCGGGATTCGAGCCAGTCCTTGGCTACTCCTAATAGGCAATATGGGAACAGGATTAACATAAGTGCCTCTGCGTCTACCCTCTTGTATCGGACCTTGTTGCAGTAATCCTCGAATTTCCCGATAAAGTCGTTCGGGTCTTCGTCGGCCTTGCCGTGAAACGGGCAGAGGGTCTGTACCGTCTGGATGGTGGAGGGTTTGATGTCGAAGTGTTCTGCTGTGATCTCGAGCACCACAATAGCTCGCTCATGCCCCCCGGTGGGGACCTCGAAATTCTCCTCCCAGACCGGTTATAAGTTCTCTGGTTGCTTCGGGCAGCCAGACCTGCTGTGACTAGATCTTCGATGTACCGAGCCATCTGGGTTGTGGTACGTGTTTCTCGTTCCTTCCCACCAGTTGCAAAGAGCTCGGGATTGTCTCTCGGCTTGCCTGCCATTCTGCTTTCTCGGTTTCTGCGGTTCTGTTCGGTGTACAGCTTTTCTGGATTGTCGAGTGGTGGTACCAAATCGTGAGGCAATCTGGGCATCAACTGAACAGTCCTGAAAAACGCAGATTCAAAAAGCAGTGAGATAAAAGAAAAATAACGAAACTGAAAAATAAAAACTCCGAAAACTAATTTTGATAACTAAATTAACCCTAAAAAGTCCCCGACAACGGCGCCAAAAACTTGATGCGCAAACTAACGTGCTGTTCGCAAGTATACGAATCTTGTAATACCGGGTGTAATTAAACTCGGGTGATCGTTCCCACGAGGACTATTTCGGGTTTTTTCGAGAAATCAGTTTTAACTTGCAGAGTGTAAAAGGAGGAGTAGTTTATGATTGTGATTAACTCTAAACTAAAAATAAACAAATAAAACGCAAATATTTTTTGTGACGTTTTCTAGAAAATCTTGAAAGTTGTAAATCTAGGGTTTTGAAATACTAGGTCCCAAGATCCCGTAGGGTTTCTTCAGAATTATGTTCTTAGGGTTGATATGAAAACACTCAGCAGTTTTAATTACCCGTGCCACGTACCGATTGTGCAGTAACCTTTCAGATTCCACACGCTGTCACGATCCTGCAGACTTTCGGGTTCCTGTTAAGCTACCTAAGTCTGCAGTCTTGTTCTAAGTCTGCTAGGGTTTCTAACCTGTCCTGATGGCCCGGGTCAAATTCTCTAACAGTTGGTCTATAGGTTTTAGCTAGCCCTATCTCCCTTTCTCTGGTCGGTCTATCAGGGTAAGGTACTAAATCCTGTCTTTTCTTCCTAACCCTAACATGACGTTTTCACCTACAGGCTCGGGTCTACAGCAATTCTGGTTCGCGACTCCAATCATGCATAAATAGATATAATCAAAGACAGAATAACTGATAATACTGCTGAATTAAGATAACGTAATCATGAATTCATACTCAAACTGCAGAACAATGTCTGAAAACGAAATCCTAGGTTCACCGAGAACCTAGGTAAAAGGTTTAGCTACTACACGACTGTGCACAAGAGATTCCGGCAGGGAGACCTCCGTGTACACCGTACGTAGTGGATCAGGGATCGCACAGGAAGAATAGGGGTGTGTGTAGGGAGAGAGTAAGTCAGTAGCAATGTCTGAGAGAGAGACAGAGGTTTGGCAGAGCTTCCGCGTATGGCAGTGTTGTTCTCTTTGTATGGAAAGAGTAACGATATATATATACTGGAGAACGTGGCCGTTGTAGTGTAGTTAATGCGCCCATTAATGGCGGCTTAATTAGCTCAACTGTAACGGCACGTTCGTCCGAGTATATAGGAACCGTTAGAGCACGTGGTGCGCGAGTACCGGAACCGTTACGAGGTTGACCGGGTTTGACCGGATTGACCGGGTCTAGGGAGCTCGTGCCATAGATCTCTCAAAACAGTTACTAAAGGTCGCGCGCGGGCTTGGCTCGCACGCGACAGGGCTTACTCTAGCCTCTTAACCACAAATCCCTACAAGTCCCGTGCAGTGGTATGCGAGGGCTCTGTCTCGCAGCCCCCACATGGATCAGCTCGGCTGGTGATCCTGTGTGTGTGGAGCACAATATGGTGTGCTGGATGATCGCCACGTGGCTAAGATTAGCCATGTCAGAAAGCAGTATCTACATTAGCCCCCTTTCTGCGCGTGAAGGCTTGCAGCTGTATAGGCTTCCATGCGCGGAAACCAACATGCGCGTCGTCGTCACGCACCAATTCAAATACGGGTAACTTCAGCCCCCGTGCGTGTCATTATGACCTAAAACCCCTAGAGTCGTGCCGTCTGACCTTTAGGGTTTTAGGCGTGACGTCAGCCCGTCCTGTGATTGCGCGACACGACGGTGACGGTTGCGATTCGACTACTGAAGGGACGCAACCCCTCATTCTTTTGGATAAATACCTTGTATCCCATTATTGCAGAGCATCACTTCTTTCTCTTAAAGTGAATGGTACCCGGAGATCTTCGAGAGCAGATCCAGATAATCAATCATCAGTTCAAGACTGCAAATCGTATTCTTCAATTGTGCATCTCCAAGCAGGCTTCAAGGAAACAAGGTTGGCCTCGTTTACTCTTGATTTAAACTACCAGTGTTCGCCTTGAATCGCATTGAATCTGTAAACCCATGAAGTGTGTGAAGAGGCTTTGATCTTTGTGCCTGCTTCGTTCTTAATCTTTCGACAATATTGGATCTTGCAACTTCCTAATTTCTGAAATCGGCACTGAAACTGTTTGCTTCCTGTTGCATAGATCTCGAATTCCAAAATTCAAACTGACTGGTGTGGTACTTCTCCCCCCCTTTTTTGCCCTTTCGCAGGAATGGCCAAAACGAGAGTAACCAGACCTGTCAAGGAAGATGAAGAGATGCCGGAGCTTCCGCGGTCTCTGTGGCGAAAAGCCCCCTTTCTGGGTGGGAAAGATTTTTACCACGCGAGGGTGAAGGCGAAGAGGATGCCTGATCCTGTTCCCGTTGAGCAGTTGTTAACACTGACTCGCCCAGTTAACTCAGCCTTGCTCGAGTTAGTTGGCTCCGAGGATGTGGTTCGATTGGGAATCGAGAACGGGCACTTCCCCTACACTGCGATTTCTACTCAGGCGTTTGTCCAGAAGTTGGACTATATGGATGAGTGGACTGACCACGTGTTGGGTAATTACGCCGAAACTCTTGATGAAGCCGGCATTTTCTTTGCTGTTCGTGCTATGAAGGGTGCTGCCGTGAAGTTGGATCAGTCCATGCTTCTAGACCTTCTGTCCCGCTATTCGCCTGCGACTCACACATTTCACTTTGCTGAGTTCGAGGCTGCCCCCACTCTCGAGGACGTTCAAATGCTGTATGAGCTTTCCCCCATGGGCGAGGTGGACCCCTTGAGTCACTTAAGGACCTCTGCGGAATTAGCCTTGTACGCGCAGATGGAGGAGTGCCTAGCAGAGGTGAAGAAAATCTCCACTCGGTGGACCAGTACAAAACCTCTTCCGAACTGGCAGCTGGTTGATACGTCCGCGAAGAATACCTGGAACAAGTGGTTGCAGTACTTCTTCCGAGACTATGCGAGCAGCAGCATTACTAAGAAGCTTTTGAGCGAGGACCCGGAGGCCGAGAATTACGTAGAGGGCAAGGGCTATCATTTGACCCTTTGCGCCTTTCTCTGCGCTTGGCTGTCGAGGTATCTGATTGATGGTCACCCCCACGATGGGGTCTTCTACCATGTGCTGCCACTTGCCGTGAGGCTCGCTCTTGGCCAGAGAGTCGCACTTGGACCCTTGGTCTTGGGCACGCTATATTACAGGCTGGATCAGCTGGTTCTGGCGATGAGGGAATCGCGTGGCCGCCTCGATGTTCTGACCTTTGTCAATATCAGCTTTTTGACAATGTGGGTTTTCGAGCGTTGGCCGTCTTATGCTCCAACTCCCCTCCCACTTGAGAAGTGGTGTCCCCCAGGCGAGACGAAAGCGCTCAACAGCGGAAGGGCTGCGAGATGGTTCGGGGCAAGCAACACCAAGTGTACTTGGAGCTTGATATGCGACAAGCGAAGGGAGTTCACTGCCAGGCCTTACGCCACACGTGTTGAGAATGTGCGGTGGTTTCCGAAGCTATACCCCTCCGAAGGTATGGTCTTGTCAGAAGACCTTCTCTTTGAAAAGGGATCGCATTTCCACGAGCGCTATCGTGAGTTCTTTTGCTGGTGTCTGCGAGGTTCTCTTCCTGCACTTGCAGAGCATATTCGTGAGCTCGCGCCACGATATGAAAGGCTTACAGTGGATGTTGACCCCACTCGGGTCTCTCCTCAGTTTGGTTTCGATGCGGTGGCCCCATCAATCTGGCCCCAGTCTATCGTCAGAGGGTGCTACAAGCGCTTGCTGACAAAGGAATGCAAGACGGTCCTCATGAGCAATCTTCCCTTCGAGCAGCCTGCGGGAACTCGCAGGGGTGGTTGTTCCCAGAATTGGATCGCATACTGGATTGCCCAGCATACGAGGATGGAGACGGAGGCGGCGGCGCAGCCAGGAAGGGCCCCCTTGATCAAGAGAAACTCTTTTCCGTTTCGCCCCAATTGCAGTTTGAGCGAGTCTGAGTACGGTTGCTACTCGTTGTTGGACCGCGAGAATCATTTGTGCCCCGATTTCATTCTGAAGGAGCAGGTCGATGCAATCAAGAAGGGTGACACGCAGGTCATCAAATATAGCAAGGCGTTTGCTGAGGTAAGCAGTTTCCTTGTGTGCTTTGAACTCTTTGATTTGCTTGCACTGATGCTTTTTGTTCTGTATTGTCTAGTGTCATGTGCGGAGGTTCGCAGCTGGTGACCGTTCCAAATCGCTGGTGGATACCATTGTTGCGACCAGGAGAAGGGGGGAGTCGTATCGGCTAGCATGGAGGATGGATGCCGAGGTCGAAACAAAAGTTCGCGGGGTCATGAATACTTTTGCTGACTCTCTGATAGACAACCCTCCGGCTCCGTCTCCTCCTAGAGATGACCCGTCCCCTCCAGCGACTGCGGCGCCGAGAGCGAAGAGGCCTAGGCAAAAGGGGATTACGATTTCTTCCCCTAGGAGCGCTCCAGCTTCGCCCCCAGCGAGGTCCCTTTCTGTCAAGGACAAAGGTAAGGGTCGCATGCCCGGCAAGGTGCGAAAAGATCTCGCAGTTGAAACCTTCGTTCCATTCAATCAAGAGGAAGAGGAAGAGAGACAGGAGCCCCAAGCAAGTAATGAAGAAGAAGAAGAAGGAACAGTTGTGATGCGCGAGGAAGGATCAGGAGGTACTTCCGCCGCATTTTCTTGTCCTTTATCATAACTTCTATGCAGTTCTTTTCTTTGAACCAATTGTATATTCGCAGGTGATGATGATGAAGCCGTTGGTGGCCCCGTGGCCAAGAGGCAAAAGAGAAATGCCCATGCTGGCGTTTCAGATGATCCCATAAGCGAGGATGTTCTTGCTGAATCCCGGAAGACAGCCGCGGAGGCTGCTGAAAGAAGAAGGCAGCGAGAGGAAGAGGAACTCGAGCGTGTGAAACAGCGGAGCCTCGAAGAGCAGCATGTCGACGACTTAGTGCGTCCAGTTGGCGAGGAAGACGAGCTTCCCGAAGAAGTGGCTCCTCATGTGGAGGAGGAAGATGAGGTTCCCGGAGGGGATGCAGCAGAGCTAGAGCAAGTCCAAGCGGACTTCGCAGAGATCGCGGGTGGCGACAAAGGTGAGATCTTCAATCTCGCAGTTACTTATAGAGATGTAATTGTGGGTGCATTAAAGCACGGTGTGTCAAAGCCTGACATTCGCCGTTGGTTGGTAAGCAAATGCGGAGAACCCTCAGGTAATCATTTTGAGTGACATACACATGCTAGGCTGTAGCCACTTGAGGCAAGATCATGACTGGTTTATTCGCATCCCAGGTCACGCCTCTCTTAAAGATTTGCTTAGTGAAGATACACTGATAGGGCACGGTTCCACGTCCCTAGTGTATGATGAGGATACCTCTATCCCACCCTCGCGTGGAGGTGCTTATTCTTGGCTTTAGTAAAAAGTAGCGAAATAACTTTTAACACCAGTTACCTCATGTTATCGCATTCGGTATCGCAGGTCATGCTGAGGAACCTGAGCTGGAACAGCGAAGCCAGACTTCTGCATCCCATGTTCCAATTTCGAGCTCCCATACCGAGAAACCCGTCGCAGCTGCTGGACACGCAAGTGAGCATCTCGAGGATGTCATTGAACTCTCCGATGATGTCGAAGCTGATGCTGTGCCGATGGACGAAGGCGTCCGTACCGGTGGTGGGGAAGAAAGGACAAGTGATGCTAATGTTTTCGCACCTGAGAATGTCTTTCGCCCAACGACTTCGGCTGTTCCTGTGCCTCCGGCAATGACTGAGCCAGAAGCACCTATTCCTGCGTGGAGCATTTGGGGCTCGCAGGTTGGGAACGTAGTCGCAGCTGGTGCGGCCTACACTCTTCCTCCTGACTACGAGAGGTTGGAGCTCGCAGCTGATAGGAGAGCCATGGAGCGAGGGCAGTCTTCGAACAACTCGGTGGCTCGCATTCCCTCTATTCACCAAATTCTGGAAGGCACTGGTAAGTAGAGATTTACCATTCGCACGTCGTATTATTTGCTTGCGAGTTCTGACATTACAACTCGTTTTTGATGTCTCAGGTTTGAAGCAAACCGATGTAGACTGGGTGGTTCGAATGCGCCTCAGATACCCCCGCTCGTTCGTGAGGTGTCTGGAGATCGTTCCCTTTGACAGGAGGCTATTCCTTACTGAAGCCATTTGGATACTGGAACAGCTATGTGCGGCTACACCTGCGACCATTTCGGCCCAGAGTGCTGAATTGCTGTGTGGCATGTGCCAAAATCTCGTGCTCAAAGTCCAAGGCAGACTTGGTTTGAAATTCCTCAAGGACAGAGTTACACTGATTCGCGCAGCTGTAACCTTGAATCTTGGGCACCAGAATCTCGCAGCTGAGATGCAGAAGGTGGAGCAGCAAAAGCAAAAGGTTGATGAAGCTTTGAAGCTGTATGACGAAATGAATGCCAAGTGCGAGCAGCTAAAGCAAGAAGTGCAACAAGTGGAGAGGCTGATCGAGCAGTTCGAGCCCCAGGACTCCTTAGTCAAAAATTTGTTTTGACTTTTCGTATTTTTGAAAAGAAAGGAAAATGGCTGAGACATTAATGTAATGTTTTGAAACATTAATGTAATGTTGCTAGGGTTTCTCCCCCCTCTTTTTTGACAACAAACAATGAGTTTGCCCGTTTTGCCCTTTTCGAGATTTGATTGGACATTTTCTGTGCATATCCAATTATGACATCAGCAATTGATTCTTTGCTTGATTTTCGCACTAATTTCTCGGCAGATAAGCACGCTTCCGTTGGGAAGTCCATCCGAATCATGACTATCCGTCATTTATTAGGATACGCAACTGAATCGTCGTAGCCTTTAGTAGGGTAATTGATTGTTACCGCTTTTCAAGGCGTAAGTGATTGAACTTACCCTCTTTTTGAATTTTGCTGACTCATCTTAAGCAACCGAAGAGTCTCCACAGGGCCTATATAAACCCCGTCTTTGCCATTTGGGTTCTTCATCCCAAACATGTGCTTTGCCGTGAGTCCTTGCGACTGCTGGCTTCAACGCTTGTTTTTCGTTGATTCATGGCAACTTCAAGCTTTGAATCCTCATGTGTGTTCGAAGAATTTTCTTCGTGTATTATGTGTGCAGGTCATGTTTCCGGCCGCCTCGTGGCGAGGTGCGGCGCCGTAGTGACCGTGCTACCGTCTCGTAATGAACGGCGGAATTCTCCTCCAGCATCTCCGGAGGAGAGTTTCTTGCCTCTTCGCTCTTGAACTCAGGAGGCTCGCCAACGCCCTTGTCTATCATGACAAGGAGCCCAGTACCAGAGGAATGACGGCTTCCCCTGTTATGCACAACGGCATATGCCGGAACAGGTGGTTCCTCTGGTACATATCTTGATCAGACAGGGGTTTCGTCAGACCCTAAGATCTTCGGACGTGGATTTGTCCGGCTCTTGCTGCTAAGGATGTAGCGAATGGTGAGTTAATCTCTTCGCAGATGCATCCTACTTGCTACGGATCTTCGACCGCGGGTTTGCGTACTGTGCTGCCGGTGTCAAGACCGGTGGATTCTCTCTTTTCTTAGTCGAGAGTTTCCTTGGTGCATCTCTGGCTTATCAGCCATTTTTCGAATGCATTGCAAGCCATGTTGGCTGTGTAGTTAGATGCGAGCTTTTCGCTTGTAAGCTGCTATCTAGATAGATAAAGTGTAAGTCATTTGACTCATAATGATAAATAGCTCTTGTACTATCTGTTCTTTGCAACAAAATACAATTTCGCATGCGTTTCGGCTTGTTTTGCCTTGCATGATGACATGTGATGATTTCTCATATGCGATGTCATTTCGCAGACGTTTGGCTAGATCATTTGTGATCGTAATTTCGCAGCTTTGCCATCTTGACGGATGGGCTTGTAGTTGGTCATTGTAAATCATATGAGATCACGTTCACAACTTCGCTATCGTTTCAGATAATTTTTCACAGATCAATTAAGATCATTGAGCAGTGCGAATTGCTATCATAAAAGATAGGCTTTGTTAGAAAACCGTTCGAGATCGTCTTGCGCATAAACTGCTATCACAGCAGATAGATCTTTGGAAGATCTAATAAAATGATTCTGCACGTGCGTTGCCATCATAACAGACGGGCTTGGGTACTTAACCAAAATTACTTTGCGTAGAAATTGCTATCGTAATAGATAGGCTTAAGAAGACCATTATAAGATTGCATCTGTAGAACTTGCTATCTTCGATGGATAGGCTTTAGATGATCGATTGAGATCATTTTGTATTTTCGCTGCTATTGCAAAAGATAGAGTTTGGATGATCTTTTAAGATCGCATTTTTGTTTGGCTGCTATCGTAAGAGATAGGCTTCAGATGATCACTTAAGATCGTATTCGTGCGGACTGCTATGGCAAAAGATAGGCTTCAACAGTCATTCAGGATCGCATTCGCGCTTGACTGCTATTGTAAAAGATAAACTTTGCACGATCACTTAAGATCTCATTTGTATTTGATTGCTACCGTAAGAAGTAGGCTTTACATGATCAATTGAGATCACATTCGCATTGGCTGCTATCGTGAGAGATAGGCTTTGATGATCAACTAGGATCGCATTTGTATTTGGCTGCTATCGTAAGAGATAGGCTTTAGTGATCGATTAAGATCGCATTTGTATCTGGCTGCTATCGTGAGAGATAGGCTTTAGTGATCAATTAAGATCGCATTTGTATCTGGCTGCTATCGTGAGAGATAGGCTTTAGTGATCAATTAAGATCGCATTTGTATCTGGCTGCTATCGTGAGAGATAGGCTTTAGTGATCAATTAAGATCGCATTTGTATCTGGCTGCTATCGTGAGAGATAGGCTTTAATGATCAATTAAGATCGCATTTGTATCTGGCTGCTATCGTGAGAGATAGGCTTTGATGATCAATTAAGATCGCTTTTGTACTTGGCTGCTATCGTGAGAGATAGGCTTTAGTGATCAATTAAGATCGCATTTGTATCTGGCTGCTATCGTGAGAGATAGGCTTTAGTGATCAATTAAGATCGCTTTTGTACTTGGCTGCTATCGTAAGAGATAGGCTTTAGTGATCAATTAAGATCGCATTTGTGTTTGCTGCTATCGTAGAGATAGGCTTTTGATGATCAGTTAAGATCGTACTTGCGTTTGTTGCTATCGCGGGGATAGGCTTTTGATGATCAATTAAGATCGTACTTGCGTTTGATGCTATCGCGGGGATAGGCTTTGATGATCAATTAAGATCGTACTTGCGTTTGATGCTATCGCGGGGATAGGCTTTGATGATCAATTAAGATCGTACTTGCGTTTGTTGCTATCGCGGGGATAGACTTTGATGATCAATTAAGATCGTACTTGCGTTTGTTGCTATCGCGGGGATAGGCTTTGATGATCAATCAAGATCGTACTTGCGTTTGCTGCTATTTGCAGCGAATGAATCATTGTTAACGGAGATACTTAAATAAAATAGAGCAATATAAGCGGCTAGAAATATGAACTTCTCATTTGGGAGAATTCTTTTATTACATCGCTCTCATATGGGAGAGGTAGAATTACAATCCCCTCATATGGGAGGGGAGATTGCATTAATCGTAGCCACATGAGATATTAAGCAACGTTATCATAAAACGTATGAAATAAAAGGAGTCAAGGATAGTACTTCTTGATCCAGCGCATGTTGACTGAGCTCGGAGTTGAGGTTGTGCCGTGCAACCTTCGTATGCTGCAGTAGCCACTATCGAAGACTTCTGTGACTTCGAAGGGTCCTTCCCAATTGGCTGCGAACTTCGGATGAGTTGCTTCTCGCATGCAGTGGTCGGATGCGCGCAAGACCAGGTCGCCAACTGCGAAATCTCGCCGCTGAACTGTCTTGTTGTAGGCGCGAGCGATTCTTTCTTGGTACCGCTTGTTAGTCCTTTTGGCTTGTTCTCGCTTTTCTTCCAGCAGGACTAAATCGTGATCGCGTTGATTTTCATAAAGCGCATGGAAGGCCAGCCGTGCCGAATTAACTCTGACCTCCGCAGGTACTACAGCTTCGGCCCCATAACATAAAAGAAATGGCGAAGCCCCGGTGGGTGTTCTTGGAGAGGTCCTGTAGGCCCACAGAGCTATGTTAAGAGAGTCGGCCCACTTCTTGTGGTCATCCGCGACCATCTTGCTCAGAATTCTCAGCAGCGTTTTGTTAGTCGCCTCGGCTTGTCCGTTTCCCTTCGGATAATAGGGAGTAGAGCATATTTGCCTGATATTGTACTCCGCAAGTTTTGTAGCTACCTGACGATTAACAAAAGGAGTACCGTTATCAGAAAGAATAGTATTCGGGATTCCGAACCTGCATACGATGTTTTCCTGGATGAAGTTGACCACAGCCAGCGCATTTGCCGTCTTCAGTGGTATTGCTTCCACCCATTTGGTGAACAGCTCAGTTGCGGTGAGAATGAAATGGTTCCCATGTGACGTTGGCCGGATGGGGCCAATGAAGTCCAAAGCCCATGTGTGAAATGGCCATGGCGTTCCTAGTGCATGTAGGTCCACGGCGGGAGCGTGCACTAGGTTCCCTTTGAATTGACATTCTTGGCAACGTCGCACTTTGGTGCGGCAATCGACTTCCATCGTGGGCCAGAAGTATCCGATTGAGAGGAGCTGTCTGCATAATTTCGCACCTCCCTGGTGTTCCACCTGATGAGAGAGGTCCATGACTTCTTGTGCTTCCCTATCGTCCAGGCATCGCAGCAAGTTGCCCTCGTGGCCTTTTCGCCAAAGCAGGTTTTCCTGAACCATGTATCGAGAAGCTTTCCTTCTCAATTTGTCGGCCTCTTTTCTTGATTCAGGTACGGTGCCCTGGGTGAGGAATTCGAACAATGGCTTCCTCCAGTCCGTGTCGTCGTCGGTTAGAGCGACAAGAAGAGAATCTTTGATTAGTGCGCAACTTTCGCACTTCCCTTGTATCAGGGCCGCGGCTGTAGACATGCTCGGCCAATGGATGCCGTATCTCTGAGCTTTCCTGTAGATTGACACCTCGCTTTCTCCGCAAGCGTGCTGGTGAATCTTTTCTAACAGCTGTTGTCCCTCTTGTTCGGAGACACATCGCATGAGTATTCCTCCGGGACCCTTGTAGTAGAGGGTGTTGTCGTGGATGCAGTATCCTTTCGTGAGTGCCCAGCTCTCGCTGCTGGTGCCTTTCGCAATAGCTTGCAGGATTGCTTTTCGCCAGTCTGCGTCATCCATGTGTTCGTCGTCGCACGCATCTTCTGTTAAGGCCGACGATGTTCGCACTTCGATGGAAATCCTCGCGGGGCATTTGTCTATGCTGACCTTAGATCCCAGAGTTGCTAAGGCGTCTGCATGCCTGTTGTCTGCTCGGGGCTTGTGTTCGTATTTCACGTCGCAGAATTGCTGCATCAGCTTTTGCACTAGAGTGCGGTATGACAGGAGGTTGATTTCCTTCAGACCATACTCGCCCGAGGCTTGCTTAACAATCAGCTTGGAATCTCCCATGACTGTTAAGTTGCTCACTTCCAGAGCTTTTGCTGCACGAAGTCCCGCGATGAGAGCTTCGTATTCCGCCTCGTTGTTCGTGACTGCGAAGTTGAGTTTTGCGGACATCTGTATGACTTCCCCGTCGGGCTTTGTCAAGACTATCCCAATGCCTCCACCTTTTCTGGTTGACGAACCGTCGAAGTGGAGGGTCCAATAGGGCACGTCGATCGCGTAGATTTCAGGGCCTTCGAGCTCCTCTTCGATCACAGGTTCGTGGCTGTTGTCGGGAAACTGTGCCAGCAGATCTGCTACCGCCTGCGACCTGATCGCCCTTGGCCTCACGCATGTGATATCGTATTGAGAGATGGTCATGTACCATTTCGCCAATCTCCCGCCCGGAGTAGTGTGAGTTAGCAAGTATCTTATGGGGTCGCTTTTGGTGACCACCACTACTTTGTGCGACGCAAAATAGTGTCTCAACTTCTCTATCACAAAGAATAAAGCAAGGCAGTGACGTTCGATGTCTGTGTACCTTGACTCAGCAGGCTGTACGACGCGAGAGATGTAATAGATAGGCCTCTCTTGGCCCTCATACACCTGAGCCAAGAGTGCTCCTATAGATCTCCTTGTTGATGTAAGATATAGCAGCAGCGGTGATCCCAGTTGAGGCGCGATCATGATCTTTGGGGATGTAAGTATCTCCTTTAGCTTTTCAAATGCGGCTTCATGGTCAGGAGCCCAGTTGTACGCGGCGTCCTTCTTGAGAAGAGTGCTGAAACAGCATGTGATTTCGGCGATTGCTGGGATGAATCTCCGCAGATATGACAATTTTCCCAAGAATGTTTTCAAGGCGCTTTGGTTGTGAGGTGGCGTCATGCTGGTGATGGCTGACACTTTCGCAGGGTCAGGCTCGATCCCTTGGCGATGGACCACGCACCCCAAAAACTTCCCCGAGGTCACGCCGAATGCGCATTTCATAGGGTTCATTTTCAATTGAAAGCTCCTGCATCTGTTGAATACTTTTCGTAGGTCTGCAAGGTGATCTGCCTCGTGCTTGGATTTGACTACCAGATCATCCACATAGAATTCGACTTCTTTGTGCATCATATCATGGAATAGAGCCATCATGGCTCGCTGATAGGTTGCGCCTGCGTTCTTGAGACCGAATGGCATTACCGTGTAGTTGAATACCCCCACAGGAGTGATGAATGCAGTTTTCTGTGCATCGTCGGGATCCATCTTGATTTGATTGTACCCACTGAAGCCGTCCATGAAACTGAACATGCGATGGCCTGCCGTCGAATCGATAAGTAAGTCGATGTTAGGCAGTGGGAAATCGTCCTTAGGGCAGAAGCGATTGAGATCGCGGAAGTCCACGCAGATGCGGAGCTGTCCGTTCTTCTTCACCACTGGCACGATGTTGGCCAACCATGTGGGATGGTGATTTGGCTCTATGAACTTGGCATCTAGGAGTTTAACAATCTCCTGTTTGATCTTCACGTTGAGCTCTGGCCTAAAGCTTCTGGTGCTTTGCTTGACCGGTTTAGACCCTGGGATGATGTCTAAACGGTGCATGGTGATGCTCGTGTCCAGACCCGGCATCTCGTCGTATTCCCATGCGAACACGTCCTTGTATTCAGTTAGGAGCTGCAGCAGTCCTTGTTCCTCTTCGCTTGTGAGGTCCGCACTCAGGAAGACTGGTCTTTTCTTTTCCTCGTTCGGGCTGAGGAACACTTCCTTAAGCTCTTGCTTTTGTGGTCTTGGCCTGTCTTCCATGCATTCAGGGGCTTCTTTAAGTTTCTCCTCTGGAGTGCCCTGTGTTGGCTCTTCTGTGAGCGCAACTTGCTCGATTTGATTGATTTGCCCAGGGACATCCCCATGCCCGTGTGAGGACGTCCCCGCGCACCTTCATATGCGATAGCATTTCTTCCCGTTGGCGTAGAAGCTCTCTATCTCCTTGCCCTCGGGGTCGTGCTTTGCGATCCTCTTCAGAGTGTAGACACTCTTGCGATGATATGCGATGCGCGGCGCCTCTTCGTGGGTAGGCGGCTTTTCTTCGGTGTCTCCCCTTGTCACCATCACACCTGCAGGTGACTGGTCCTTGATGTCCTCCCAGAGAGGTAAAGGAGTAGGGTTGAATGGTCCGGGTGTTTGCTCGTCCGCCATCTCGGTGAACCACACCGCCTCGCTGAGATGTGCTTCGTCCAAGTTGAACGGGTTAGTTGAGGCTGGTATCTCGACGATCCTGTCGTTCCAGATAGCTTTCATCACCTGGTGAGCCGTGGAAGGGATTGCGTCGAAGCGATGAATCCAGGCCCGACCAATGATCATGTGATATGTGGTGTTCGCATCTATGACGTAGAACTTCGCCGAACACTTGATCTTACCAATCTGAACGCCTAGGCGGATCCATCCGATCGTCATTCTAGAGTCGCTTCCGAATCCCACCAGCGGGGATGGACGTTTGACCACTTTGTGCTCGGGGATCCCTGCTAGCTTCAGTGTGTGGAGTGGAACAACATTGACCGCTGCTCCTCCATCGACGAATGCTCGCTTGAATTCGACGCCGTTGATGATGGCGGTCACGTACAGGGGCCTCTGATGGCTCGCATCTGTCTTCTTGTCGCTGGCAGAAAAGGTCATAATCTTTTCTGTGGAACGGGATGCCCTGATGACCTTCCCGTTGGAGACTACAAGTTCCTCTTCGTAGTCCTCCGCTATCCTTAAGATTGCCTTTGTCATATCCGATCGGCATTTTTCGGAGAAGTTCATTTCGTCGAAGAATTTGTTGAAGCCGTGCGACCCTTTCATGCGGTCGGCACGCTCATCCTCCGTGTCCATGCTATAGTCTTCCTCTTCATGGACTTCAGCAATGATGGGTAGACCATCCTCTGCGACTTCTTCCAAGTCCACTATTGAGATCATGGCGACCTCCTTGCCTTTTGAGCCCGAGTCCGTATGGGCAGGCAGTGGGTTGTTGCGCACATCCTTCCGGTGGTCGCTGACGATGAGTTCGCCGTTCTTCATCTTCTGGTCGAACGCGAATCTGAGCTTCTTGCACTCGGCTGTGGGGTGCATGACCTTGCCGTGGTATTCGCACCACTTGGGGTCCCTCGTCATCTCCTTGGAGGGTTTTTGCTCTAGCGGTGGCAGGATGCCGTCTTTACGCCACTGTCTACAGAGATCGCTTGCTTCCTCCACCGAGCATGGCAGAGGCGGTGCATCAAAGTTTCCGGCTTTTGCTTGTTTCTGAGGCGAAACCGTGTTGACCTCAGCTTCGCGTCCTCGCTTGTAGCCGAATCTGCCGATCTTGTAGGTGGTGCCGCTCGCAGGTCGTTCTGGAGCGCTCTTCTTTCTCTGTCTCTCGACGATGGGCTCGATGTTCATCGTGCACTCGATGAGCTTTGAGAACGTGGGTGTTTGCAAATTGATTAGCATGCTCTTGTACTCATCTCGCATGCACTGCAGGCATATCTCTACGAGTCGGCTTTCGAGCATGGGATCCTTGCACTCCAGAGATTTCGCTCTGAATTTCTTGATGAAAGTGATCCCATCCTCCTCGCGTTTCTGATACATCCGCGAGAGATGGATCATCGTCACCTTCTCCTCCATCTGGAAGAACTTAGTGTAGAACTTCTGGACCATGTCGTCCCAGGTCTTCACGGATCCGGCCTCCAGTGTTCGGTACCATTTGTATGCTACATTCCCAAGAGTCTTTGGGAATTCTCGCATCAGCAGTTTGGGGTCAGCTCCATACGGACCCATGACATCAATGAAACGCATGACATGCTCATGGGCGTTTCCATTGACGTCCTCGAACTTATCCCATTTAGGAGCCTTGTACCCCACCGGGTTAGGCATGAGATAGATCTCCCGTGGAATGGGCGGATCGTTGTCTAGCTTCGGGATGATGGTATCCGCGAGCGACTGATGAGCCAAGATGGAGTCCACGCGCTTCTGCAAAGACGTCATGCATTCTGGAATGCTCCCCTCTGTAGCTGGCGAAGGGGTTGCCGTAGGCGGTGGCGACACATATGCCGCCGGAGGATTGGGAGTGTATTGACTGCCCGCGTTTCCCCAGATCGTTGCTGGTGGAGGCAGAGTGTATTGCGAAGTTGGGTTGGACGCCAAAGCCGTGGGCTGAGAGGCGTGAGCGGCAGGGGGTAGCATTTGCGCTGTTGATCCTTGGATCGAAGGCAGCTGCGCTGCTGACGGTGGAGTTTGCAGATGAGGGTTGGGAGGCGTGGCCGATACTCCCAATCCTGGAGCAGTAGGGGTTCCTCCTCCCTGAGGGGTGGCGGTACCTGGTGGAGGATTTGGCGCAAGGGTGCCCAGAACGGCCAGGATCCGCTCCAACTGCGCAGATTGAGACTTGAGAGCTTTTGCCTGACTTTGGACAGTGGCGTCCAAAGACTCTAAAGTCGGTGCCTCGCCGGGTGTCGTCGGAGTGCGGCGGACTTCTTCTCCTGAGGGAGTTTCGGCAGAAGGCGATCGGTTGCTGACATCGTCCTCCTGAGACATGGTTGCTTTTGCTGGTAAGTTCACGTCGGGTTCACCAAAATGTGCACAAGAGATTCCGGCAGGGAGACCTCCGTGTACACCGTACGTAGTGGATCAGGGATCGCACAGGAAGAATAGGGGTGTGTGTAGGGAGAGAGTAAGTCAGTAGCAATGTCTGAGAGAGAGACAGAGGTTTGGCAGAGCTTCCGCGTATGGCAGTGTTGTTCTCTTTGTATGGAAAGAGTAACGATATATATATACTGGAGAACGTGGCCGTTGTAGTGTAGTTAATGCGCCCATTAATGGCGGCTTAATTAGCTCAACTGTAACGGCACGTTCGTCCGAGTATATAGGAACCGTTAGAGCACGTGGTGCGCGAGTACCGGAACCGTTACGAGGTTGACCGGGTTTGACCGGATTGACCGGGTCTAGGGAGCTCGTGCCATAGATCTCTCAAAACAGTTACTAAAGGTCGCGCGCGGGCTTGGCTCGCACGCGACAGGGCTTACTCTAGCCTCCAAACCACAAATCCCTACAAGTCCCGTGCAGTGGTATGCGAGGGCTCTGTCTCGCAGCCCCCACATGGATCAGCTCGGCTGGTGATCCTGTGTGTGTGGAGCACAATATGGTGTGCTGGATGATCGCCACGTGGCTAAGATTAGCCATGTCAGAAAGCAGTATCTACAACGACATAACTAATTAACAAAGTTTCTGAATTTAAGAGAGAGAATAAGATCAAACTAAGTCTTCGGATCTGGATGAGTGCTTCCGTGCTCTCCCGGGATGCTCAGACTTGTCCTTGGATGAATTGTCTTGTGTGTTGTGTCTTCAAAACGAGTCTGGACGAGTCTTTTTATAGTGCTGGAAAAGTTTCTAGAACTTGTCATTATTTACGAAACTGCCACTGCCCGAAACCGCCTTAATTTTTGTGCTGTCTGCGTATAATACGCAGCCTGCTGTGTATAATACGCAGACAGGGTCATCTCCTGCTGCTTTTTCTCCTCTTGTTGCTTGCTGTCTGCGTATAATACGCAGGCCCTGCGTATAATAAGCAGATAGGGACCCTTCTGTGCCTCCAACTTCTTCTTTCTGCGTATTTTCTCCCCCTGGCTGCGTATAATACGCAGGGGGCTGCGTATAATACGCAGACAGGGGAGAAAACTGTCCAAAATCCCCTCTCCCTCCTTGCTGCCTGCGTATTTTACGCAGGGTCTGCGTATTATACGCAGACAGCAAGGCAGGGTGCTCTTTTCTGCCTCTGTTTGCCTCCTGCTGCATTTCCGGTCCATTCCTGCTGCATTCCCGGGCCCTGTTCCTTCATAGACAACATGAACACACCCGCGATCATATCCAATAAAAGTACGGAAAATGCAGAAATTTATAAAGAGCAAATAACTGTCTCGTTCCTAAAACCGAGGCCTTCCGAGGGTGAAAATTGGCTAAAACGTGAGTTTTCCGGCACAAATGCACAAAAACCGAGCTATAAGATAACCTCGATTTGGGCGTTATCACGTGGCATAGTCGCTCATTTTTTTATCAAATCTTAATGTACAGGAATTTTTTTTATAGGAAATTACGTTTACTATTAAATAAATGATCATCAAGACTCTTTTGATTTCTTAGATACATCATCATTGTAAATAAAGGTAATTTCTTACATGGACACAAGACATAAATTCTTAATTTTATAAAACTAAAATCCACTAAGGAAGGATGATCATTTAAAAATTTGTTTTGTGTATGTACATAAGAAAAAAATGAGCAATGATATATTACAAAGTTGGCAATTCAATTTGCTCGAGGTTCACCCATCTAAATTTTTATGTAAAACATGTGTGTGTTAAACAAATGAAATTCTATAAAGCTTTAGATGGTGAACATATGACATCTCAATTTATTTTCGCCTTTATATTTGTTTATCTTTAATTTGTTTCTTCAGAGACCTAAAAAGTTGTCAATATGATGAAGAAAAAAAATAACAAAACTAAAATTTCTGGAGAACTTGAAAGTTTTAAATAATCGGTCAATTAAATCAAAAAAAATAGTCGTCCTATCTAATGAGAGTTTTCTACATGATGTGGCCGAAATTGTGGTATGTAATTGACAATACTACACAAAATTAGTAGATTTTTTTAGGGAAGTAAATATTTTCTTTTGAGAAGAAATTAGTTATTCTTCCGGATTCACTATATATTAAAATTCATATATCAAATCACCGATAAATTAGGAGCTCAAGTATTCACAACTTGCAACACATGTCGTACTAAAATTCTGTTTAAGAATAATTAAGTTTTAGAAACTTTAAAATTTAAACAATGTGTAGATAATTATTTGAAATCTTAGTATTCAAAGAGTGTAGAGTAGTTCAATATTATTATCACAATCAACTATATTCTCGCAATAAAATAGGTTTCAAAATATTGAGAACTACACTTCCAAATAAATTGAAGAAAATAATTGACAATTTTTTTTTTATTCACTAAAGTATCAATTAATTTAAGTAAATATGTCTGTTGAGATTAAGTAAAAATGTAATAAACATTTAAGTGAAGTTAGTATATAGATTGTTTAGTTAATTTTATATTTCATTTATCCCTATATAGAATAAGAGAAATAAAATGTGTGAGTTTAATTTTAAAAATAGAGATGAAGCTCAGATATCTGAAAGAGGGATGGGAATAAAATATTGTTTCACCATATAACTAAAGTGTGCACTTTCTTTTTCTATAAAAAAGTGTGAGCTTTGGATGACTCTTGAAAGCATAATTGACAATGATTCATAATGTGAAAAAGAGATTAAGGTGAAATATTTTCAATGATAGTAATACAACTATTGCTAAAAATTGTTTTATTAAAATTTTGTGTATCTAACCAAAAAACTACTTATACACAGTTTCATAATAAAATTTAAGTTTTTCCCTTTAAGAATTAGTTGTATGCATTCTCAAAAAATAATAATAAAAAATAGTTGTATTCACACATAGTACACACGTACACTTTCTTTTGGAGAAAAGTGCACACGTACACTTTTGTCCCAGAGCAAGGAGGTGCAGATTTAAGCCTTGATAAGTTTTGAAAAATATTTAATTTATTTCTAAATGTAAAAGATATATTTTCCAAGTCTACATTCCTACAAATGTAGTCTGGATATAATTTACTACTAACCATAACATAAATAAATTAATAAAGCAGTATATTATCCATGCATCGCACGGGTTAAAATCTAGTATTACTTGTAGGGTTTTGATACGAATTACGTAGAGGAAATACAATTAATTAATTCCGTTCAAGATCCTCCATGAATCGCAAGACAAGCCATCGTAATGTGATAAGGCAAAAACAGTTGTGTACATTGTTTGTCTGACAGAGCACGATATGCAGAATAACGTCTACGTCTCTATGAATATCCACACCTAGGAATGTGCGGAATTCCTTCTTGCGTGTGTGTGCTGCTCACGCTAAGAGGGAGGAAGAAGAAGATCGCGCAAACAGGACGCTGCAGGGCCGCGCGCCTCACGAGGCCGACAGCGCATAAAGGGGGCAGACGGGTGGCTTCGACCTCCTTGTCTTTCTCTCTCATTGCTTTTTTATTTCAAACTAATGAAACACTTATGAAATTATAAAGTATGAGTTTCTTTATATGGTTAATAACTCCTTATTAACTACATATTGGCCCCAATACTAATCCTGTCCATAAACGGATTAGTCCACTTTCTAAATTAGTCCTACTAAGTTTGCTTGTGGTTGCGTATTGATCCTTTCTCTTTAATTAGACATACTATTTAATACCCATATCCAGTTTAGTCTATATGGTTTGTGACCCCATAGGTTTCTAATTAGTTGGTAGTAACAATTACTAACATAGAGCGGTGTCTAGCAACACATCTATACCACCCAACTAATAGAAATAGTCAGTGATCTGATAAACTTGTGCCCAATGTTACCATATTGTATTATCCCTTTGTCTCCATATCCGTATTGGACACGAGACATAGTTGTCATACTCATATATCCAATCCATAGTTTCTCGATCCTTGGAATAGGCTTATCCGTACAAAAAACATCAATATCCCAAATTGATTTAACTGAGTCTGACCAAACATTCCATAAGCACTACCCCTCGAGTGGCCGTGGATATTTACTCCCATATGTGCGAGGGAAAAATCATTTCTACATCACTGTCATCTCTAAGCTTGCTTCCTATTATGTCCGGTATCCGTTTTTTTCGCTACCCAGTCACGGTGTAGCGTTTGACGAGATCAAACCATAATATTCCATAACTAGAGTATCTAGTGACTTCAAGTATAAGGACCACAATACGGTTGGTCAACGAGAAGCACATGTGATGTTAACATAATTAATGTAGGGTTCTCGTGATCGTCCTATTAATCAATATACATGACTAGGGATGTTTAAGATAAACAAAAATTGTAATCTAAGGTCTTCATTATATTAAATATCGCCATTAAAAATAGAATGAATATTCTAGCCAAAAACAATGTTCATAATAAGAAGATTTCCTCTAGGGCATCTATTCATAACAATCTCCCATTTTCACTAGAGCTAAGATGGTGCATCTCGTATGCCTATAAATCTGGTGTGGCCTTCATGCTTGCGCTGAACAAGAGGCTTCGTAAAATGATTTGACAAATTCTCATTTGTAGGAATCTTGCATATATTCACATATCCTCTACCAAAGATCTCTCGAATAAGATGGAATTTTCAGAGTACGGGCTTGGATTTCTAATGTGACATGAGTTCCTTGGATTGTGTGATTGCCTGTTACCGTGAGGTAACCTCCTGGCCTCTGGAACCGACGGGAGAGAGGGAAGAGAGAGGGAGAGAAGGATAAAGTTTAGGGTTAAAGAAATTTTCTCATTAAGTCATAATAAAATTTACACCCTTTTATATCTAGACCCTGACGGTTCGACTTAACACCTAACCCGAGCAAAAGAACCGTGTAGAAAATCCCGGGTATAGCTAGCATTCTACGACCTTCGCATAATTAACGTTTCTGACAACCCAAACAAAAAAAAGTTTGCAAACGAAAAATAATAATGTCTGAAAGCTACTAAACAAAATAACTAACGCTTCATCCTTGGTTGTACGTAATCCTTAAGATACGTGGGTGGTACCACGGTACGTCTCGGTCTGCTTCTCGATAACTCCGCAGTATCATCACTATCACTCGCATCCTCCGTAGCCTGTGTGTACTGATACTCGTATCAACTCCCCCGGTGTCGAAAAGCAGCTTGTCCGCAAGCTGTAAATCCCGAAAAGCCTCCTGAATCTCGCGAGCAGGTTCCCAAGTAGGTGACGAACCGTCAGACCATGACACTAACCACTGCTCCTGTGCTGAACCCGAAACCATAACAACCCGAGACTGAGACGCCATAGTAGGGACCGAAACCGGACAACCCTTAAAGAACTGAGCAGGTAAAGTACCCGGGGACTAGCCAGAACTGGATGGGACAAAAGGCCGAAGCAGAGAGACGTGGAACACATCATGAAGTCGACAACCAGCAGGAAGCTCCAAAAGGTAAGCAACGGGGTCGATGCGCTCGAGTACCGTGAAGGGACCATAGTAGCGGCGGGCTAGTTTGGCCGCCAATGGACGAGCCAGCGAATGCTGACGGTAAGGCCGAAGGCGCAACAAAACCAAATCCCCAACTGCATAAGAAACGTCGCGACGGTGTTTGTTGGCCTGATCACTCATGCGTTGCCGCATCTTCTGGAGTTGACGCTTCAAATCACGTAACAAGTCAGCCCGCTCAACAAGCAACTCATACACAGACGGGGACTTACTTGGAGTAACCATTGCCGGAAAGAGAGAAGGTGGCTCACGGCCATATAAGGCCAGAAAAGGCGTCATATTGATACTTGCGTGGTGACTGCAATTCATGGCGAGCTCTGCCCATGGTAACAACGTGACCCAGCGGTGAGGACGCTCAGAAACAAAGGCGCGCAAGTACTGTTCCAACCCCCGGTTCATTACCTATGTCTGGCCATCTGTCTGCGGATGATAAGTCGTACTAAACTTCAATTTAGTGCAACTGAGTTTCAACAACTCGCGCCAAAACGTGCTCATAAAAATAGGGTCGCGATCAGACACTAACTGCTCAGGAAACCCGTGGTGTTTAACCACAATATCAACAAACACTTTGGCAACCCGTTCAGCGTCAAAATCGGTCGGCAAGGGCCCAAAGTGGATGTACTTGGTGAGACGGTCAACAACCACAAGTACAGCCGTGGAACCTTGGGACGATGGAAGCCCCGTGATAAAGTCCAATGACGCGGCCGCCCAAACCCGGTCTGGAATCGGCAGGGGCTGCAGTAACCCACCCGGCTTCTGTGTGGAATACTTTGTCGTCTGACACACCAGACAAGCAGAAACGAAACGGTGCACATATGCACGCATATCAGGCCAGTAGAAAGTTGCTGCTAGACGACGATATGTACGACGCCAGGATGACCCGCTGTCTGAGAAGTGTGAAACTCCTGTAATAACAACTCACGAACAGGAGAAGCACGGCCCACACAAACACGAGTTTTATAATACAATATACCATCGACCAAAGTAAAATGTGCCAAAGGTGTACCTGACTGAACTGCCGTCACTAGTGCCTGTAAATCCTCCAACTGGGAAGTCTCGCGACGTATCGAATCCATAAGCAAAGGCTGAGGCTGAATGGCCGAAGCTAATAAGGAGGCAGCATCTACATCATCTTCCCGACGCGACCATGCATCAGCTGCAGAATTGGTCGGGCCTGGTTTGTACTCGATGCGGAATTGAAAACCCATAAGCTTTCGGATGTAGAACTGCTGGTCAGGTGTCTGTATGACCTGAGACAAAAGCTCCTTCAGGCTCCGCTGATCACTGCGAATCACAAACTCTCGACCCATTAAATATTGTCGCCACTTCTGAACAGATTCGACCACGGCATAGAGTTCCTTGTGGTATGTAGACGCTGCACGTAAACGCGTCCGAGCTTTTTGCTGAAAAACGCAAGAGGGTGACCTTGCTGAATGAGAACAGCCCCAATGCCTGAATCGGATGCATCAGTCTCAATAATAAAAGTGTCCGCAAAGTCGGGTAGGCGCAAGACCGGCGAAGAGGACATCGCAGCTTTAAGTGCCTCAAAACTATGCCCAGCCGACTCAGATCATGCAAAAGAATCCTTTTTGAGAAGGTCAGTCAATGGTGCCGCAATGGATGCATAATCACGAATAAAGCGACGGTAATAACCTGTCAATCCGAGAAAGCCACGCAACTGTTTGACAGTTGTAGGTGTGGGCCAAGCAATCATGGCATGGATCTTCTGCGAATCTGAACGAACCTCCCCCTCAGTAATGATATGACCCAGGTATTCAACACGCGTCTGACTAAATGAGCATTTGGAAAACTTTACGTAGAAATGGTGATCGGCCAAGAGTGTCAGAGCCTGATGAAGATGCTGAGCATGCAGGTCTAGAGTTGTGCTGAAGATCAAAATATCGTCAAAAAACACAATAACAAATGAACGGAGATAGGGACGGAATACCCGATTCATGGCCGCCTGAAAGGTGGATGGAGCATTAGTCAGGCCGAATGGCATGACCAAGAACTGAAAGTGGCCATCATGCGTGCGAAAAGTTGTCTTCTCGATGTCGTCTGAGTGCATCCTAATCTGATGGTAGCCAGAACGCAGATCCAGCTTCGTGAAATAACGAGCTGACCCCAACTCGTCAAACAGCTCGTCGGTAGTAGGAATCGGAAAATGGTCAGGCACAGTAGACGCGTTCAACGCACGATAATCAACATAGAAC
The DNA here is from genome assembly GCA_023055425.1 of Linanthus parryae. Lineage (NCBI taxonomy): Eukaryota > Viridiplantae > Streptophyta > Magnoliopsida > Ericales > Polemoniaceae > Linanthus > Linanthus parryae. Next base: position 112,801,374 of record JALGPY010000005.1, on the reverse strand, counting down.
CTGTAAGTCCCATCTTTCTTGCGCACTAAGAGTACTGGAGATGAAAACGCACTGCTGCTAGGCTGAATAATACCCTGATCAAGCATGTCACGTACCTGTCGTTCGATCTCAGACTTCTGAAAGTATGGGTATCGATAGGGTCAAAAATTAATCGGCTTACTTCCGGGTTGAAGATGAATGCGATGATCCCACTGACGCGACGGAGGCAACCCAGTCGGAACCGTAAACACTGAACGGTGCTGATGTAGAATATCAAGAACCTCTGACGGTAATTCAGATGGAAAAGACTCCAGCTCACTGTTTGTGACTGGCTCGGGGGTGATGGGGCTCGGTATGAGCTCAAAAAGCTCCATGTCGTGTCGTGGGAATTCAAGTGCAGTCAGCGAGTGGAAGGAAATGGGTTTCCGGCCCTGCTCTGAACCTGTCAGCACTAACTGCTTACCCTCCCACATGAACTCCATCGTGAGTTTGTTGTAATCATGTGAAAATTTACCCAGAGTCTGTAACCATTGTACCCCTAAGACGGCATCAATTCCATGGATGGCAAGAACATATAAGTCGACCTCGAACGTCGTACCCTGAATGACGAACGGTGTTTTGGGGCAAAAATAAGCACAACGAAGAGATTCTTCGTTACCCACATAGACACGAAAAGGTGAGACTGGATGCAGTAATAACGACAAGTGCTCCGCCACCGCTGGGTGGATAAAATTGTGAGTACTGCCGCCGTCAATTAGAACCTGTAATTGCACACCCGCGATGTTACCCGACAATTTAAGTAAACGAGGGTGCGGGTTACCTGATAACGAGTGAAGGTGTGACAAATTGTCCAGGATCAGTCCCGAACCATCGTCCTCTGGGGGGGTGTATTCGTCATCATCCGTGCATAACAGAAGAAATTTCGTCTTACACTTGTGCCCACGGAAGAATTTTTCATCACAATTAAAACAGAGACCTAGGCGTTGGCGTTCATCACGCTCGGCCGTGGTTTATGGCTTGACTGGAGGTCGTGCCGGGGCCGGTGATGGGGCTGCCGAAGTAGGCTGGTGGGCTGCCGTGGTCGTGGTTGTGGTCCGGTTCGTGGAGGCGGTCCAGGGCCGTTTAGGAATGTAAGATTGGATCAGCTCCTCTTGGCCGGCAGAGAGCTCTCGAGCCAATGCAAATGCTTCCGGTAGAGTAGCCGGATTGCGTAAATTCAGCTCACGTTTCACTGGTTGTTTAAGACCATCTTTGAAAAGTGAAACGAGTACAAACTCATCCACACCCGATACTTTATTAAGAAGCTTTTCGAATTCGGCTTGATATGCCATACCAGTGGTTTGTTGGTGAAGCTTAGATAACATACCCAAGTAGTCTTCGTAGTGGCCCGGGTCAAACCGTTGTTTGACAGCGCGTAAGAAGTCCATCCATGTACCATCCGGGTTGTTGGATTGGTAATATCGGAACCATTCCGAAGCCGGGTTATCAATTATCATAGCCACCACTTGAATCCGTTCCGTATCCGTGGTCTTGTAGTAATTAAAGTATTTTTGGATGCGGAAAATCCATCCCACGGGATCGTCCCCGTTGAAACGCGGTGAGTCAATCCGCATCTTGGGGTTGGTGTCGCCGGTACCGGCTGGAGTGACGAGGGACGGAGGCGGCTGCCATGCAGCTAACTGAGATTGCGTGACCGAAGAGGTGGAAGAAGGCGACGTGCGAGCCGGCGGGGGCAGCGGGGCCAATGACGGCGTGGAAGGAGTCCGATTCAGCAACTGTCGAAGAGAGTCCCGAATCTCGGCCTGTTCGGTGTCACGTTTGCGATCGCGTTCTTCCTGCTCTTCCTTGAACTTGGCTGTTTCTTCGTCGCGGATTTTATCACGCTTATGCATATCCTGTTGGAGAGTGTTGAAGGCTGCAACAATGGCGGCTTGGGAAAGCGGTGGTGCCGTCGTCGTCTTGGTTGCTGTGGGATCAACCATGGTGAGAAGAACCCGATTGGAGTTCGGTGTCCGCCGCGGTATCGTCCGACGAACGTCAATGAAAGCACCAAGTTGTTACCGTGAGGTAACCTCCTGGCCTCTGGAACCGACGGGAGAGAGGGAAGAAAGAGGGAGAGAAGGATAAAGTTTAGGGCTAAAGAAATTTTCTCATTAAGTCATAAGAAAATTTACACCCTTTTATATCTAGACCCTGACGGTTCGACTTAACACCTCACCCGAGCAAAAGAGCCGTGTAGAAAATCCCGGTATAGCTAGCATTCTACGACCTTCGCATAATTAACGTTTCTGACAACCCAAACAAAACAAAGTTTGCAAACGAAAAATAATAATGTTTGAAAGCTACTAAAAAAAATAACTAACGCTTCATCCTTGGTTGTACGTAATCCTTAAGATACGTGGATGGTACCACGGTACGTCTCGGTCTGCTGCTCGATAACTCCGCAGTATCATCATTATCACTCGCATCCTCCGTAGCCTGTGTACTGATACTCGTATCATTTCCCCTGTGTTGTCACAATACAATTCAATTGGATCGGCAATACTAGGAACCACACCCAGATCAATGATGAACTTCCTAATCCAAACAACCTCCTTTGCTTCACCCGATGCATCAATGTACTCAGCCTCAGTTGTAGAATCAACAACCGTCTCTAGTTTGGAAGTCTTCCATCTCACAGCTCCTCCATTCAGGAAAAACTCGAATCCCGACTGCGATTTGAAATCATCTTTGTCGGTTTGGAAGCTTGCGTCAGTGTAACCCCTTACACTTAGCTCTTCGTCCCTCCAAAAATCATGCATCCTTAGTTCTTCTCAAGTACTTAAAGATGTTCTTGATAGCTATCCAGTGACTCTCACCCGGATTGGACTAATATATGCTTTCCATACTCAACGCATATGACACATCTAGTCTAATACATAACATGGCTTACATGGTAGAGCCTATGGCCGATGCATATGGGATCTTACTCATACGATTCTTCTCAATATCATTGGAAGGAAAGTTAGCCTTCGAAACGGTGACTCCATGCAACATGGGAAAGAATCCTTTCTTCGATTCTTGCATGTTGAACCGCTTCAACACCTTGTCTATATACGTACTTTAGCTTAGGCCTGGCAGATTCCTCGATCTATTTCTATAGATCTTGATACCAAGTATATAAGATGCATGTAAACATCCTCAAGGAGGTTTCCATACAGAAACGCTATTTTCACATCCATCTTCCAAATCTTATAGTTGTTATAATTTGCAATAGCAAGTAGGATTCGGATGGATTTGGACATAGCGACTGGGGAAAAGGTTTCAACATATTCAATACGATGAAGCTGTCTGAATCCTTTTCCCACCAATCGGACCTTATAGGCAATCTCGTTGCCATCCATGTCGGTCTTCTTCTTGAAGACCCACTTGCACCCTGTGGGCCGAGCCCCTTGGGGTGGTTCCACCTAAGTCCATACTTTATTGGTATACATGGATTCCATTTCGGATCTCATGGCCTCGAGCCACTTCTTTGAGTCCGGCCCTTTCATGGCCTCTCCATAGGTAGTAAGCTCATCATCCATGAGTAGTACGTCACCGGGCTCAGTCACGATAAGTCCGTACCTCTCTGGCTTCTGATGTACCCTACTCGACATACGAAGTCCTTGTGTTACTTGAACATGTTGCTCCACAACTACTTGTGGTTCCTGTTTATGTTCCATAGTAGGATCAGTGTTTTGTGGTTCTTGAACTTCTTCGAGTTCTACAGTCCTCCCACTGGGTTCTTTACAGACAAACTCTCTTTCTAGAAACACATCGGTCCGAGCAACAAACACATTTTTCTCGAGTGGATTGTAGAAATAATATCCTTTCGTTTCCTTAGGATAACCCACAAACTTACACTTATCCGACTTGGGTCCGATATTGTCTGTTTGTAAACGCTTAACATAGACATCGCAACGCCAAACCTTATAAACGACACTATGGGATGCCTCCCAGTCCATATATCATATGGAGTCTTCATTAATTATTTGAATGGAACAGGGTTAAGGGTGACAACTGCACTTAATAGAGCGTGTCCCCAAAACAATACCGGAAGATCATTTTGACACATCATAGATCGAACCATGTCCAACAGTGTTCGATTCCTCCTCTCGGACACGCCATTCCATTGTGGCGTTTTCCGGGTGGAGTGAGTTGGGACAAGATCCCACACTCTCTAAGATAGTTGTCAAACTCTTGGCTCAAGTATTCTCCTCCACGATCCGATCGTAGAGCCAAAATACTATTGCCAAGTTGCTTCTCTAATTCATTCTTGAATTCTTTAAACATTTCAAAGGATTCAGATTTGGCCTTAAGAAGGTATACAAATCCATATCTACTGATGTCATCATTAAATATAACGAAATAAAGATAACCACCTCTTGCAGGCGTGGGGAAAGGCCCACACATATCAGTATTATGAGTGCAAATAACTCACTAGTCCTCTCATCTTTCTTCTTGAAAGGGTTCTTTGTTATTTTTCCTAATAAACAAGATTCACATGTCTAATATGATTGATAATCAAATGAGTCTAGTAATCCATCCTTATGGAGTTTAGAAATAGATATCTCGTTTATATGGCCTAAACGACAGTGTCATAGATAACTAGGATTTAAATCATTAGTTTTAATGCTCTTGGTATTTACGTTATAGATGGAGTCATCTAGATCAAAGATATACAATCCATTAGACAATAAAGCATTATAATAATCCAAACCACCAAAATAAATGAAGCAACATTTGTCCTTTATTTTAATATAAAAACCTTTCTTGTCCAAACAAGAAATAGAAATAATGTTTCTGCTCATAGCAGGCATATAATAGCAATTGTCTAATTCTAAGATAAGCTCTGAAGGTAAAGATAACTCATAAACTCCCATGGCTAATGCAGCAACTCTTACTCCATTCCCTACACGCAAATCTATCTCTCCTTTTAGCCAGTCGCCTGCTTCTCTTTAAATCCTTCACATTTTAGAAAATGTGAGATCCACATCCAGTACCCCATACCCAGGATGAAGATATAAAGAGACTGACATTTATAACATAAATACTTGGTGGTGGTGGAATCACTATTCCAAGCCTCTTATCCTCCAGATACTTAGGTCAGTTCCTCTTCTAGTGGCCTGTCTGAATACAATAGTGAAATGCGCCCTTAACCACCCCGCCAGCAGGTTTCAAGGCAGCTTATTTGGTTCTTGAAACTGACTTGCCTTTTCCCTTTGGAGGTCGAAGTAACTCGCATTCTCTTTCCTTTGTTGACCATCATTATGACCTTGCCTTTCCCCTTATTAATGCTCTGTTCGGCTGTCCTCACCATATTGAGCAAATCTGGCAGTTTTGTTGATCTCATTCATGTTATAGTTCACAATGAACTGGCTATAACTATCCGACAAAGATTTGAGGATGAGATCAGTGTACAACTGTACATGAGGTCCCACAGGGTTTCCCTCTGACAAATGAAATTTGAACAAGGCCTTAGATACTTCATACCGCTCATGCCCGGCCTGCTCTTGGAAGAGCTGCCTAAAATGGATGATCATATCATACGCTGCATGTTCTCATGTTGCTTCTGTAGCTCAGAGGTCATGGTGCATAGCATTAGGCAAGTCACATCATTAGAATCTTCAACGACTAATGTTCCTTCCATACGGTAACAGTAGCATTGGCGGCTGGTGGTTCTGGAATTGGCTCATCTAGAATGTACAATTTCTTTTCATTCTTGAGAATGATTCTCAAGTTTCTGTACCAGTCCTAACAATTGACTCCAGACAGCTTGTCCTTCTCAAGGACATCCCGCAAAGATGGAGTTGATGTCTATGGAATGTTTGCCATTGGGATTCTACGAAATGATAAATATACAAGTTTTAGTATTTTGTGAACAAATGACTATTTTTAACAATGGTTACATTATTAAGTATAACTCCCACTATTTTTCTCGGATTAATAGCCTCCCCATTAATGCGGAAAATATCATATACTTTCTAGTGGGTCAAGATTCATATTTGACCTCTTGTTGAGCTTTCTTTGGCAAGTCACCCAAGAATTAGCTATTTAGGTAGGAACATCTTCCAATTGTATCCTATGAAACTTTTGGTTAAATTGGGAAACTAACTCCTTATTTATCTATCCCATAGATAATCCCGATTGTCTTGCCTCTAAGCTTTCAATCCTAATGAATTAGCTTAGTTGCGTTCATCCTCTTACTCCAACAATTTCACATTACTACCTTATGCCATCGGGCAATCCTATAATGAATCAAATTGCCTTGCTTTGTCAAGCGCGAGTTTAATACATTATAATTTTAACGAGTAATTAAGTAGTGAGAAGGCAAAACGCAATATTATTCTTGAGGAATTTCCTTGTCGATATTAATTGATTTATTGATTCAATCAACAGGGTTTACTTATTTGGGTTGGGCAATCCTAAATAAAAGATCCGGGTTTCAATTATTATCATGTTACGTTTTGCATGCATCAACCATACACCAAAAATAAATAACAAGAAAATAAATAAACAAACAATAAATAAACGTGATGCGGATGTGGCCTCCTAAAACTAAGATATTCTCAAGCCAATGAGAATATCTATAAACCCTAAAAATAGCAAGCTCATCTCCATGTGCCTCTATATTTAGTCCATGTGCCTTAGCTTGTGCAATAACGCCATCTTTGTGCTTTCTTTGGTCTTTAAGCTTCTTCACCATGTCCTGGCTATCATCTAACTATTTAATCATAGCTAGCATCTATATTAAATAGAGATACCTCACAAGTTGAAGAGAAGACGACACGCAGACTGTAAAACTTAATTAATTACATTGATTACAATAAAACCAAACCACAAAAATAAAACATTCACAACATCCACATCTAAGTCCACATCCAATCACCACGAAAACAACATAATACAGTTAAAATTTAATTTTAACCGGCTTGGTCAATTTCAGTTGAATTTGGGATTTTCTAGGGTCAAAACGGTCTAAGGAGTCGCACCAATCGGTATTGGCCATACCCCTATGGACCGCCCGTGCCGCGCCTAGGCCGCGTGGTCAAACCGTTGGCTGGTCGACCCGGGTATGCCACGACCTCGGTGCGCGCCCCACAAGGAAGGGGCGGCCTCCCTTGGCCGAACCCTAGAAGTTGTTTCCTAAACATGTCCTCCTTACTTGTGTGCTTAATTCCAATTGATGAGAAAAACACCTTTTCCCAAATTGTGTCCAAACCCTAGTTTTTTAAAACCCAAAACGACGCATCACATGTGAACGAAATTTGTTACCTTTAGTACAATACGTAAAATTAGCTCAATCTCTACCGATTCATATTCAGTTTGCATCATTATGCCAATATCACTTTTTACGTTAAAAATACCAGAACGGTGTAAAAACTGATAAAACTGTAACGCATAAATCACGTTATGCGCTACAACCTGACTCTAATACCACTGTAGGGTTTTGATACGGATTACGCAGCGGAAATACAATTAATTAATTCCGTTCAAGACCCTCCATGAATCGCAGGACAAGCCATCATAACGTGATAAGGGAAAAACAGTTGTGTACCTTGTTTGTCTGACAGATCACGATACGCAGAATAACGTCTACGTCTCTATGAATACCCACACCTAGGACTGTCCTGGATTCCTACTTGTGTCTGTGTGCTTGATCACACCAAGAGGAAGGGAGAAAAAGATCACAGAAACGGGACGCTGCAAGGCCGCACGCCTCACGAGGCCGATTTCGCTGAGAGGTGGGTGGACGGGTGGCTTCGGCCTCCTTGACTGTCTCACTCCTTGATTTGTTATTTCAAACTAATGACAAACTTTTGAAATAATAAGATAGGAGATCCTTTATATAGTTAATAACTCCTTATTAACTACATATTGTCCCCAATACTAATCATGTCCATACACAAATTAGTCCACTTCGCAAATAAATCCCACTAAGTTTGCTTGTGGTTGCGTATTGATCCTTTCTCTTTAACTAGTCCTACCAATTAATACCAATATCCAGTTTAGTCCATATTGTGTGACCCCATAGGTTTCTACTTAGTTGGTATTAACAATTACTAACATAGTGTGGTATCTAGCAACCCATCTATGCCACCCAACTAATAGGAATAGTCAGTGATCTGACAAACCTTGTTCCCAATTTTACCGCATTGTATTATTCCTTTGTCTCCATACCGGGATTGGACACGAGACATAGTTATCACACTCGTATATCCAATCCATAGTTTTTCGATCCTCGGAATAGGCTTATCCGTGCAGAAAACATCAATATCCCATATTAATTTTTCTGAGTCTGGCCTGACATTCCATAAGCACTACCCCTCGAGTAGCCGTGGATATTTACTCCCATATGTGGGAGGGAGAAATCCTCTCTACATCACTACCATCTCTAAGCTTGCTTCCTATTATGCCCGATATCTGTCTTTATTGCTACCCAGTCATGGTGTAGCGTTTGACGAGATCAAAACATAATATTCCACAACTAGAGTATCTAGTAACTTCAAGTCTAAGGACCACAATACCATTGACACAACGAGAAGCACTTGTGACATTAACATAATTAATGTATCTTTCTCGTAGTGGGTCAATCCAGTATGCCATTACGCCTAATGCATACCCTTGTGTTAGACTTGATATCACCATATCTATCTACCCACATACTAGTCTATTGTGATTGTCCTATTAATCAATATATTGGACTAGAGATATTTAATATAATCCAAAATTGTAATCTAAGGACTTCATTATGTTAAATATTACCATAAATAATAGAATGAATATTCTAGCCAAAAACAATGTTCATACTAAAAAGATTGCCTCTAGGGCATCTATTCCTAACATTACTACTATTATACAGTACTAAAATTATCTCATTACTTCTTTGCAAGTGGGGCTAGTCACATCGGTGCAATGTTTATGGCCTTCTTGTCTGTTTCAAGTGCCCTAGGCATTCCACCATACTTGGGAGCGGTGGTACTTACCGTCTTATCCAACTTGATGGGAGATCTCACTCACTAAGGAATCGGTTCAACGCTTGGCTTCTATTGTGCCAACTACGTACCCCTTGCTTAATGGTGGGGACATGGCTTCATCATGTCAATCCTCTATCTTATTATTTGGCTCGGTGTGGGCGGTGTATGGTGGAAGTTCTTTGGTTTATGGTAGAGACGGGTTGTGTACGTAGGTGAATTTGCTGACCCTAATTTGTATAATGAGCTAGCTCCCTAGCGGTACAATTTGCCTCCTTTTCACTAAGGAATCTGCTAAGTTAAGTTATAGTTTTGATGATTCTTGATCCGGTAATAATGTTTGTTGGCACAGAGGAGACATTGCTAAAATTTCTCAGCATCCAGTTCAATCTATGATGAAACTCTTCTGTAGCAATTTTCCAATCATTACCTATAAATTATTCTTTAAACGGCGAGGAAATAACCGATAATGCAAGAAAGTTACAAGTATTGGTAATGCATAAAAAGGCGATAACATTGCTGAAATTTTCAAGATCTTGTCTTGATGCCAACTCTGCTAAGGGACACGAGATCTTCAATGTGCTATGTGTTAAAGCATGAAGGCCCAAAGCATATATGGGCAGACGATTCAAGCCCACAAGTAATTCAAGAGAGACCCATCTACATAAAAGCCCAAACAATCCTTAGAAGACTCAAATGTAACCTAATATAAAGTTTGCTGTAATTGTAGTGTTTATATCTATCCTCACCGAACGGTCACAAATCTGACCGTTTAACTATCCATGTATATTTTCTGCAAGTTCATTGAATGAGAATTAGGCGTTTACATATTCCTTATGTATTCTCTTCTCTCTAGAGAGTCCCGCCTCTTTCCTTTATGTTCTTCATGAAACTCTAATTAGGTTTTCATGGTATCAAAGCTTACATGCTCGCTGCTATCGACTTTTCCATGGCTTCCTTCAATACTACCAATCCTCTGTTTCTTGTTTCCAACATCAACATTTGATGCCCTTCAATTTGGATAACTCCAACTACATTTTATTGAAACATCAGTTATTAGATCTTTCGTACCCACAATTTGTTTGGGTACATTGATGGTTCAACGCCATCTCCACAGCAGTTTGTCGCCGATGCCGAGGGATAGCCCAGGGACACTCCAAATCCGGGTTATAAGGTATGGATGAGTCAAGATCAAGCTCTTCTCACTCTCATCAACGCCACCTTCACACGAGAGGCTCTTACCCACGTTATAGGTTAATCGTCTTCTCAATCTGCTTGGGTATCACTGAAACGAATATATGCTTCACTACTTGTTCCAATATCTCCAGTTGAAAACGGATCTGCAGACTATTAAGAAGAAAAAATCATAGTGTTGATGTGTACATGCAAAAGCTAAAAAATATTCGTGACATATTAGTTGTTTCTATGGTTTTAATTGATGATGAAGATATGATGCTTGATACCCTAAGTGGTCTTCTTGTTGAATATAACCCTTTTGGATCTTCTCTTCGTACTCCATCTGAACCCCCTCTCTCTCTCTCTCTCTCTCTCTCTCTCTCTCTCTCTCTCTCTCTCTCTCTCTCTCTCTCTCTCTCTCTCTCTCTCCGAATTACATATTTACTTAAAACTGAAGAACATATGTTGGAGTCTCAGTCTGTTAGTTCTGATGTTATTAATTAAAGAAAATTAAGCTCCCAACCCATAATCGACAAGGTGGAGGGGCATAGACCTGACCCACTAGAAATAAGAGAATAAAGGAAATGTAAGATCTCGAGAAGGTCTATAATACCAAAGGTCTAACTCCTCTTGCCTACATAGACTTCAAATGATTGAGGGAAACTCCACCTCATAAAGAAAACTAAGGAAATACAAGCTAGTATGTCCATGCGCCGCCAGAGTATCGACAACTATATTACCCTGGCGATGCATGTGGTGGACCATAGCCCCACATAAAAGAGCATGGAAATCTATAATGGTGGGAAAGAATATGCCATGAAATCACCCTTGTGCCAAAAATAGCTTGTATCACCAACATAGAATCTCCAAATATTCGGTACACAAAGATGCCTTGGCTGTAATCAAATGTCAGACCAGTCAGTAGAGCATTGGCCTCTGCCTCAATCGATGCAATATGGCCGAAGCTACAGGAAATGCAGCTATACAACGACCGTCATGATCCGGAAATGTTCCTCTCCCAACTCCCTGTCCTAGTCGAAAAGACCGATCAAAAGGAATGGATGTTTAGCCAGAACTGTAGTTTGGATGTTTTCTAGAACCAATTGTTTTTGTTGTTTAACTGCATTGGTTGTAAAATTTAGTATAATATCTAACACAATATTTTCACATACCTTTTGCACATTGAACTGACCCATTGGCCCTGTTTGGATATCCCAGTTTTGTTAACCTCTACAAAAAGTTAACCAAAACTTAAACCCAAAATTTGTAGGACCCACATTCCACTCATTTTTCTACTCACATAAAAGTCAAAACCTCAAAACCAAAATCATTAAATCCAAACATTCACCTAGTTTGGTTAACAAACATGTCCAACCTTGTTATCCAAACAGGGCCATTATCGTTTGCATCAAATCTCATGTGTGTGTGTGTGTTCGGAACGTTAAGAAACCCGGCCGACCTAGTCCCACTATGTTCCCTCTATTTGTTCCTATTTGATTTTGGGGATATTTTGACCGACTAATATAGTTAACGATATAATACAAAATTGTACTATTTTTTTCGTAGTATTGTAGTGTTAAATAATACCTACAATATTGTGGAAAAATTAACACATTTCGAATCTAATCACCAGCTAAATTAATCGGTAAAAGTAATCTCTTACACTATGTTTGAGAATCATGTGAGAAAAGAAATGATGAGAAATTTTAATTTATGTGAGAAAAGAAATGATAAGAAATGATTTAGATTTCTCACATATTTGTTTGGATTACTTAGCTGAGAAATCATAAGAAAATGTTATACTTTCTCACCTCCCTTGTTTGCTTAGCATATTAATGGAGAGGGAAAGATACTATTTTAAAGACATTACCAAAATAACCTTCATTAATATTATGGATAAGGCAATGTTTTATTTTTTATGGCTAATTCTGTCACAACAAAAAGATTGACACTCGTCTAGTTTCTTTTCTCACCAAATCTCATCACTTTTGGTGAGAAAGAAAAATTGGATTATGTGAGATTTCTTTTCTCATGCTTTCTCACGATTTCTCATGTATTCTCACCTAAAAATTAATCAAACACGAATGAGAAAACCTTCTCTCACAAATTCTTTTCCTTTCTTACCAAATCATGTAATCCAAACATAGTGTTAAAGTCCAATGAGAACAAGGAGAGAGAAAAGAGTGGTAAGTTAAAAGAATTTGAGAAAAGAATACAGTTGACTTTCTTTTTCTAGAAACTGTTGGAAAATGGTTTTCGACATGTTAATTTTCACCTGACTTTGAGTTCGGTTTTAACCCGGCTCGTACAAGAGTGAACAAAACTACTTGCGCCACCGTATAGTGGGTAACTTGGCAATCGTTTCGGTAACTCATTCGTCGAAAACCATTAAGTAATGAATGCTCAATAAGCCGTTAAAGTTGGTGGTTTACGTTTGGGTTTAAGTTCCCAAAAGAAATCATCCCACATCATGAGGAAGAGAAGAATTGGAGTGTTTATCTACTCCAACATAACAACTAAAGGATACGTCCTTTGGGCGTAGCAATTTATTGCAGGGGAGAGGAACTAGACAAAGAACGAACCACCACACGCGCGCCGCCGCCGCCATCCGTCCGGCCGGCCAGCTCGGCTCGGGCTCGGTCTCGGGTTCGGGCCGGGTCGGGTCGTGACGTGACGTGACGTGGCGTGGGTTTGGGTTGTTGGGCTTTATTCTGGACTGTTTATTTTTTGGGCCAACAAAACCAACCTTTTAAACAGGAAAAATAAACCCAAATCGATTTATTAACAACAACTGTTTTGCCAACAGTTGTAACCGTTCAGAACGGTTATGACCGTTCATCAATCCCCTTCAGTGCCTATAAAAGCCAGTCTCTTCTTCCAGTTTATGCATTCCGAATCCAACAGTATTACCATTCAAAACTCTCCACAAACAATCCATTCTCGACTGCAAATTCTTGTTCGCCGTGTGTTGCAGCCTCGTGCTACTCTGCAACAAGGGAAGAACTTCTATCCTGGGGGACAGTTCGCCACAGTAGGAACCCGAAGGCACACACCGTGGGCGGCGAATATTGTCTTACGGAGATCGTCTATGTACGAGGCTGTTCTTCGACAACTTTTGTTTGCATTCAACAAGTTAACGATCCGTAAGTTCGTTCTTTAATTTACTTGCTGTTTTCTTTACTGACAACAAATCTGGACAGATTTTACTACAATCGTAAGACAATAGAGTTCCTTATTTGTTCGTTGATTAATTGAAAACAGTAACGAAAAAAAAACTGCTTGCAACTGTAAACTCTTCATAGCAGTATTTTATTTTGTCTTTGTTCAATACTGTGTTCTTTCCATTCAGTGTTCTTCTCAATTAAGAAAACCAAACTCCTTTCTTTTATTCTTAGTAATCTGTTTACTTTTATACTCTGTTAGTAGTAACACAGATTGTCTTGTTTGTGCTAATACCAACTTGGAAGAACAAATTTAGGAGAAAAGTGGTAACAGTTTGTTTTAATATCAATTTGTTTGCACTTCTAAAATTGGTTTGCACTCTGTTCTCCTTCAGTACTCTAGACTCTGTCTCATATTTTTCTATTCTCTGTTAATTAACAATTTGTTAGGGCTGAAAGTAATTAGGAACCTTTGTCTACCATTACATCTCTTGTTGCGTATATTCCGTGGTTCCCTTTTGTTTCTAAACAAAACAGTTTGTTTCTCAGTTTGTTTGGTGTCTCAATTACATTCTGTTAGTGGTCAAAGTTTTGTTAATTGATACGGTAAGAGTCTGGTAATATTAAAACAGTTTGTTCTACTTGTTTTAATTCAAACAGTTTGTTTTTAATTGTCCCGTCTCTTTGTCTTAAGAGATTATTACCTTTTGGTTATCATATTCAGTTTATTATAGTATTCTGATATGCATCTAAACAATTTGTTTGTTTAGAAATGGCGGACGGACAATCCGACCAAACTCCGGCAGCCACAACCAATGCGGCAGTGCCCGTTACTCCGGTCATACCGGTGAACGCACATCCAGTGGAGAGACCCGAGAAGTTCTCCGACAAGGACTTTAAGCGATGGCAACAAAAGATGTACTTCTACTTGACCACCTTAAGCCTTGCACGATACCTTTCCGAAGATGCACCTACACTCTCCGAGAATCCAGAAAAAGAGGCGGTACTAGCAAAGGATGCATGGCATCATTCAGATTTTTTGGCTAGGAACTATGTATTGAATAGCATAGACAATCAATTGTATAATGTATATTCTGCTGTAAAAACCGCCAAGGAACTGTGGCAATCCCTAGAAAAGAAGTACAAAACCGAAGACGCGGGAGCCAAGAAGTTCGTAGTGGAAAACTTCTTAGAGTTTAGGATGATAGACAGAAAGAGTATCATGTCTCAAGTCCAAGAATTTCAGTGCTTAATTCATGACGTCCACGCGGAAAACATGATCCTCCCGGAGGAATTCCTTGTTGGCGTCATGATACATAAGCTACCTCCGGCGTGGAAAAACTACAAGAACTATCTAAAACACAAACGCAAGGGGATGAGTATGGAGGACTTGATCGTGCGTCTCAGAATCGAGGAAGGCAACCGGATTGCGGACGAGAAGCCCTCAACTAGCCATCATTCCAAGGTTAATCTTGTGGAGGGCGGTTCGGAACCCAACAAACTCAAGCGAAAGCACAATGCTCAACCCGAAAAGAAGAAGAGGTTCACGGGAAAGTGCCACAACTGCGGCAAGACGGGTCACATGATCAAAGACTGTCGAAAGAAGCGCAAGAGTTCCAACGGAAAGAAGTCCGAAGCTCACTTGGTTGAAGACACAAACCATGATGAAGGAGGCAACTTTGCGGCAGTCGTTTCGGAAGTGAACCTTGCCGATGTAAACCCTAAAGAATGGTGGGTCGACACCGGCGCTACCCGCCACATTTGTTCGGACAAGAGCATGTTCTCTTCGTATGAGGATGTTGACACCGAGGAGCAAATTTACATGGGAAATTCAGCGACATCCACCGTCAAAGGAAAGGGCGCGGTAATTCTCAAGATGACCTCCGGCAAGAAGCTCGTACTAAATGATGTTCTTCATGTCCCCGACATTAGGAAGAACTTAGTCTCTGGTTCGGTTCTTAGCAAGAAAGGGTTCAAACTAGTTTTTGAGTCCGACAAATGTGTTGTAACCAAGAGAGGAGAGTACGTGGGTAGGGGGTACTTGAAGGATGGGATGTTCAAACTTAATGTAATGGTTATCTCGGCTATTAATAAGAAAGCAGCTATTAACTACTTGCTTGAGTCGTCTAATTTTTCTTCTTCTTGTTTATGGCATGGACGACTTGGTCATGTTACTACGAATCAATTCGGAAATTAATGAATTTGGACCATCTTCCAAAAAGTGCAATTAACTTAAATCACAAATGTGAAATTTGTGTTGAAGCAAAATTAACAAGGCAGCCTTTTAAACCTATTGGTTTAAAAACGACTAATCCGCTTGAATTAATGCATACGGACATATGTGATTTAAAGTTTGTGCCAACAAGAGGCGGAAAGAAATATTTCATTACGTTTATCGACGACTGTACAAAGTATTGCTATGTTTATTTACTACATAGTCGAGATGAAGCTTTAGAAGCTTTTAAGCAATATAAAGCGGAGGTAGAAAACCAACTAAGCACAAGGATTAAAATCCTACGTAGTGACCGAGGAGGAGAATATGATTCTCCCTTCGCAGAAATTTGTGCTCAAAGTGGAATAATCCACCAATTTTCAGCGCCTTACACACCTCAACAAAACGGTGTGGCTGAAAGGAAGAATAGAACCTTGAAAGAAATGCTAAATGCATTACTTCTAAGTTCTGGATTGCCCCAGAATTTGTGGGGGGAAGCGTTACTTAGTGCCAATTATATTCTCAATAGAATACCTAAGAAGAAGGCTGATAAAACTCCATATGAATTATGGAAAGGACGCACGCCCTCTTACAAACATCTACGAGTTTGGGGATGTCTCGCTAAAGTGGCTACACCACTTCCTAAGAAAGTAAAACTCGGTCCCAAAACAGTCGATTGCGTCTTCATTGGATATGCTTTGAATAGTAGTGCATATCGATTTCTGGTTCATAAATCGGAGATACCAGATATTCACGAAAATACGATTATTGAATCATCAAACGCATCTTTCTTTGAAGATATTTTTCCTTACAAAGAAAAGACGCCTGAAAGGGAAAAACGGACATACGACTCTACATTTGGAGACGACCAAGATGAAGAGCCAAGGAGGAGTAAGAGACAAAGGACCGAAAAGTCTTTTGGACCTGATTTCCTTACTTACATGCTTGAAAATGATCCTACTTCCTATAAGGAAGCAATGGAAAGTGTGGACGCTCCTTACTGGAAAGAAGTCGTTAAAAGCGAGATAGAATCAATATTGCACAATAATACGTGGGAATTAGTGGACCTACCTCAAGGTTGCAAACCACTAGGTTGCAAGTGGGTTTTTAAGCGGAAATTGAAACCCGACGGATCCATCGACAAATATAAGGCGAGGCTAGTCGCCAAGGGTTATAAGCAAAAGGAAGGAATAGATTTCTTCGATACCTACTCTCCGGTAACAAGGATAACTTCCATCCGTACGTTAATTGCTATTGCAGCAATCTTTAATCTTGAAATCCATCAAATGGATGTCAAGACTGCATTTCTTAACGGAGAATTAGACGAAGAAATCTACATGGAACAACCTGAAGGGTTCCGAGTTCCTGGAAATGAAGGAAAATATTGTCGATTAAAGAAATCCTTATACGGATTAAAGCAGGCTCCCAAACAATGGCATGAAAAGTTCGACAGGGTTATGACAATCAATGGTTTTAGAGCAAACGAATGTGACAAATGTGTATATTCTAAAACCGTCAACAATGGATGTGTCATAATATGTCTCTATGTAGACGATATGTTAATTCTCGGAAGTAACGAGACAATAATTCGTGCCGCCAAAAAGTTGTTGTCCACAACCTTCGATATGAAGGATTTAGGGGAGGCCGATGTTATTCTAGGAATAAAAATTTCTAGAACTCAAAATGGCTATGCGCTAACTCAGTCTCACTATATTGAGAAAGTTCTCGAAAAGTTTGAACAAACTAACAGCAAGCCAGTAAAGACACCAGTTGATGTGAGCATGCATCTCGCCAAAAATCGTGGCTCGGCTATTAAGCAATTAGAGTATGCTCAAATAATAGGAAGTCTTATGTACATTATGAATTGTACAAGACCGGACATCGCACAAGCTGTTGGAAAACTTAGTCGCTTCACCAGTAACCCTGGAAAGGATCACTGGATAGCTATAATCCGATTATTAAGGTATCTAAGATATACTAAGGATCTAGGATTACAATATACCAACTATCCTGCAGTATTGGAAGGATATTGCGATGCGAACTGGATATCTGATACAAAAGATTCCAAGTCTACGAGTGGTTATGTATTTACCCTCGGAGGAGCGGCAATATGTTGGAAATCCTCAAAGCAGACGTGCATTGCAAGGTCTACTATGGAATCAGAATTCATAGCATTAGACAAGGCAGGGGAAGAAGCTGAATGGCTTCGTCATTTCCTCGAGGATATTCCAATATGGCCAAAGCTAGTGCCGTCTATTTGCATTCATTGCGACAGTCAGTCCGCAATAGGCAAGGCACAAAATAGTATATACAATGGTAAGTCTCGACACATGCGTCGAAGACATAATACCATTAGGCAACTTCTCTCACAAGGAATTATATCGATCGATTATGTGAAGTCTAAAGAAAATTTAGCGGATCCGCTGACCAAAGGTCTATCGAGAGAATTAGTTGCAAGTTCGTCAAGGGGAATGGGGCTAATGCCAATCTCTTAAAGAGTTGCACGATAGAGGAAAACCCAACCTAGGAGATTGGAGATCCCAATAACTAGGTTCAAAAGGGACAACCTAACTATCTGTGCAAATTAAAGTCACTCACGAAAGAAACTATGTTTCAATCTCATTCCTAGGGCGACGAGTGATAGGACCAGGGTAAGCTATGCTTTTAATGAGGTCACATGTTAAGTCGAGTATGGATGGATACCCTTAAATGTGTCTCACCTATGTGAGTAGGAACTGGGGCCGGTTCTAGGAGGATGACAGGCATACTCCTCTAAGACTACTCATGAAACCAGGCATCAGTGTCTCAAGGCCAAAATGAGCACAACCATGAGAACAGATTTTGCTACGGTATTAATTGTGTGGTTACTATCGACTAGGTATACACCACGGCGAGGCAGTTCAAAGCGCTTCGCATACTGACCAAGCCAGTATACCCTATGGTATCTCACTAATGGAAAAGTTCAAGGCCTATGGCTACTCTTCTTTAAGCAATTAATTACCAACAATGAGAATTGGATTCACCATACTGATTTGATCGTTCAAAGCTGATTGATCATTCATGTGGGGGATTGTTGGAAAATGGTTTTCGACATGTTAATTTTCACCTGACTTTGAGTTCGGTTTTAACCCGGCTCGTACAAGAGTGAACAAAACTACTTGCGCCACCGTATAGTGGGTAACTTGGCAATCGTTTCGGTAACTCATTCGTCGAAAACCATTAAGTAATGAATGCTCAATAAGCCGTTAAAGTTGGGGGGTTTACGTCTGGGTTTAAGTTCCCAAAAGAAATCATCCCACATCATGAGGAAGAGAAGAATTGGAGTGTTTATCTACTCCAACATAACAACTAAAGGATACGTCCTATGGGCGTAGCAATTTATTGCAGGGGAGAGGACCTAGACAAAGAACGAACCACCACACGCGCGCGCCGCCGCCGCCGTCCGTCCGGCCGGCTCGGCTCGGTCTCGGTCTCGGGTTTGGGTTCGGGCCGGGTCGGGTCGTGACGTGGCGTGGGTTTGGGTTTTTGGGCTTAATTCTGGACTGTTTATTTTTTGGGCCAACAAAACCAACCTTTTAAACAGGAAAAATAAACCCAAATCGATTTATTAACAACAACTGTTTTGCCAACAGTTGTAACCGTTCAGAACGGTTATGACCGTTCATCAATCCCCTTCAGTGCCTATAAAAGCCAGTCTCTTCTTCCAGTTTATGCATTCCGAATCCAACAGTATTACCATTCAAAACTCTCCACAAACAATCCATTCTCGACTGCAAATTCTTGTTCGCCGTGTGTTGCAGCCTCGTACTACTCTGCAACACGGGAAGAACTTCTATCCTGGGGGACAGTTCGCCACAGTAGGAACCCGAAGGCACACACCGTGGGCGGCGAATATTGTCTTACGGAGATCGTCTATGTACGAGGCTGTTCTTCGACAACTTGTGTTTGCATTCAACAAGTTAACGATCCGTAAGTTCGTTCTTTAATTTACTTGCTGTTTTCTTTACTGACAACAAATCTGGACAGATTTTACTACAATCGTAAGACAATAGAGTTCCTTATTTGTTCGTTGATTAATTGAAAACAGTAACGAAAAAGAAAAAAAAAAGAAAAAAAAAAAAAAAAAAAAAAAAAAAAAACTGCTTGCAACTGTAAACTCTTCATAGCAGTATTTTATTTTGTCTTTGTTCAATACTGTGTTCTTTCCATTCAGTGTTCTTCTCAATTAAGAAAACCAAACTCCTTTCTTTTATTCTTAGTAATCTGTTTACTTTTATACTCTGTTAGTAGTAACACAGATTGTCTTGTTTGTGCTAATACCAACTTGGAAGAACAAATTTAGGAGAAAAGTGGTACAGTTTGTTTTAATATCAATTTGTTTGCACTTCTAAAATTGGTTTGCACTCTGTTCTCCTTCAGTACTTCTAGACTCTGTCTCATATTTTTCTATTCTCTGTTAATTAACAATTTGTTAGGGCTGAAAGTAATTAGGAACCTTTGTCTACCATTACATCTCTTGTTGCGTATATTCCGTGGTTCCCTTTTGTTTCTAAACAAAACAGTTTGTTTCTCAGTTTGTTTGGTGTCTCAATTACATTCTGTTAGTGGTCAAAGTTTTGTTAATTGATACGGTAAGAGTCTGGTAATATTAAAACAGTTTGTTCTCCTTGTTTTAATTCAAACAGTTTGTTTTTAATTGTCCTGTCTCTTTGTCTTAAGAGATTATTACCTTTTGGTTATCATATTCAGTTTATTATAGTATTCTGATCTGCATCTAAACAATTTGTTTGTTTAGAAATGACGGACGGACAATCCGACCAAACTCCGGCAGCCACAACCAATGCGGCAGTGCCCGTTGCTCCGGTCATACCGGTGAACGCACATCCAGTGGAGAGACCCGAGAAGTTCCCCGACAAGGACTTTAAGCGATGGCAATAAAAGTGTACTTCTACTTGACCACCTTAAGCCTTGCACGATACCTTTCCGAAGATGCACCTACACTCTCCGAGAATCCAAAAAAAGAGGCGGTACTAGCAAAGGATGCATGGCATCATTCAGATTTTTTGGCTAGGAACTATGTATTGAATAGCCTAGACAATCAATTGTATAATGTATATTCTGCTGTAAAAACCGCCAAGGAACTGTGGCAATCCCTAGAAAAGAAGTACAAAACCGAAGACGCGGGAGCCAAGAAGTTCGTAGTGGAAAACTTCTTAGAGTTTAGGATGATAGACGGAAAGAGTATCATGTCTCAAGTCCAAGAATTTCAGTGCTTAATTCATGACGTCCACGCGGAAAACATGATCCTCCCGGAGGAATTCCTTGTTGGCGTCATGATACATAAGCTACCTCCGGCGTGGAAAAACTACAAGAACTATCTAAAACACAAACGCAAGGGGATGAGTATGGAGGACTTGATCGTGCGTCTCAGAATCGAGGAAGGCAACCGGATTGCGGACGAGAAGCCCTCAACTAGCCATCATTCCAAGGTTAATCTTGTGGAGGGCGGTTCGGAACCCAACAAACTCAAGCGAAAGCACAATGCTCAACCCGAAAAGAAGAAGAGGTTCACGGGAAAGTGCCACAACTGCGGCAAGAAGGGTCACATGATCAAAGACTGTCGAAAGAAGCGCAAGAGTTCCAACGGAAAGAAGTCCGAAGCTCACTTGGTTGAAGAAACAAACCATGATGAAGGAGGCAACTTTGCGGCAGTCGTTTCGGAAGTGAACCTTGCCGATGTAAACCCTAAAGAATGGTGGGTCGACACCGGCGCTAGCCGCCACATTTGTTCGGACAAGAGCATGTTCTCTTCGTATGAGGATGTTGACACCGAGGAGCAAATTTACATGTGAAATTCAGCGACATCCACCGTCAAAGGAAAGGGCGCGGTAATTCTCCAGATGACCTCCGGCAAGAAGCTCGTACTAAATGATGTTCTTCATGTCCCCGACATTAGGAAGAACTTAGTCTCTGGTTCGGTTCTTAGCAAGAAAGGGTTCAAACTAGTTTTTGAGTCCGACAAATGTGTTGTAACCAAGAGAGGAGAGTACGTGGGTAGGGGGTACTTGAAGGATGGGATGTTCAAACTCAATGTAATGGTTATCTCGGCTATTAATAAGAAAGCAGCTATTAACTACTTGCTTGAGTCGTCTAATTTTTCTTCTTCTTGTTTATGGCATGGACGACTTGGTCATGTTACTACGAATCAATTCGGAAATTAATGAATTTGGACCATCTTCCAAAAAGTGCAATTAACTTAAATCACAAATGTGAAATTTGTGTTGAAGCAAAATTAACAAGGCAGCCTTTTAAACCTATTGGTTTAAAAACGACTAATCCGCTTGAATTAATGCATACGGACATATGTGATTTAAATTTTGTGCCAACAAGAGGCGGAAAGAAATATTTCATTACGTTTATCGACGACTGTACAAAGTATTGCTATGTTTATTTACTACATAGTCGAGATGAAGCTTTAGAAGCTTTTAAGCAATATAAAGCGGAGGTAGAAAACCAACTAAGCACAAGGATTAAAATCCTACGTAGTGACCGAGGAGGAGAATATGATTCTCCCTTCGCAGAAATTTGTGCTCAAAGTGGAATAATCCACCAATTTTCAGCGCCTTACACACCTCAACAAAACGGTGTGGCTGAAAGGAAGAATAGAACCTTGAAAGAAATGCTAAATGCATTACTTCTAAGTTCTGGATTGCCCCAGAATTTGTGGGGGGAAGCGTTACTTAGTGCCAATTATATTCTCAATAGAATACCTAAGAAGAAGGCTGATAAAACTCCATATGAATTATGGAAAGGACGAACGCCGTCTTACAAACATCTACGAGTTTGAGGATGTCTCGCTAAAGTGGCCACACCACTTCCTAAGAAAGTAAAACTCGGTCCCAAAACAGTCGATTGCGTCTTCATTGGATATGCTTTGAATAGTAGTGCATATCGATTTCTGGTTCATAAATCGGAGATACCAGATATTCACGAAAATACGATTATTGAATCATCAAACGCATCTTTCTTTGAAGATATTTTTCCTTACAAAGAAAAGACGCCTGAAAGGGAAAAACGGACATACGACTCTACATTTGGAGACGACCAAGATGAAGAGCCAAGGAGGAGTAAGAGACAAAGGACCGAAAAGTCTTTTGGACCTGATTTCCTTACTTACATGCTTGAAAATGATCCTACTTCCTATAAGGAAGCAATGGAAAGTGTGGACGCTCCTTACTGGAAAGAAGCCGTTAAAAGCGAGATAGAATCAATATTGCACAATAATACGTGGGAATTAGTGGACCTACCTCAAGGTTGCAAACCACTAGGTTGCAAGTGGGTTTTTAAGCGGAAATTGAAACCCGACGGATCCATCGACAAATATAAGGCGAGGCTAGTCGCCAAGGGTTATAAGCAAAAGGAAGGAATAGATTTCTTCGATACCTACTCTCCGGTAACAAGGATAACTTCCATCCGTACGTTAATTGCTATTGCAGCAATCTTTAATCTTGAAATCCATCAAATGGATGTCAAGACTGCATTTCTTAACGGAGAATTAGACGAAGAAATCTACATGGAACAACCTGAAGGGTTCCGAGTTCCTGGAAATGAAGGAAAATATTGTCGATTAAAGAAATCCTTATACGGATTAAAGCAGGCTCCCAAACAATGGCATGAAAAGTTCGACAGGGTTATGAAAATCAATGGTTTTAGAGCAAACGAATGTGACAAATGTGTATATTCTAAAACCGTCAACAATTGATGTGTCATAATATGTCTCTATGTAGACGATATGTTAATTCTCGGAAGTAACGAGACAATAATTCGTGCCACCAAAAAGTTGTTGTCCACAACCTTCGATATGAAGGATTTAGGGGAGGCCGATGTTATTCTAGGAATAAAAATTTCTAGAACTCAAAATGGCTATGCGCTAACTCAGTCTCACTATATTGAGAAAGTTCTCGAAAAGTTTGACAAAACTAACAGCAAGCCAGTAAAGACACCAGTTGATGTGAGCATGCATCTCGCCAAAAATCGTGGCTCGGCTATTAAGCAATTAGAGTATGCTCAAATAATAGGAAGTCTTATGTACATTATGAATTGTACAAGACCGGACATCGCACAAGCTGTTGGAAAACTTAGTCGCTTCACTAGTAACCCTGGAAAGGATCACTGGATAGCTATAATCCGATTATTAAGGTATCTAAGATATACTAAGGATCTAGGATTACAATATACCAACTATCCTGCAGTATTGGAAGGATATTGCGATGCGAATTGGATATCTGATACAAAAGATTCCAAGTCTACGAGTGGTTATGTATTTACCCTCGGAGGAGCGGCAATATGTTGGAAATCCTCAAAGCAGACGTGCATTGCAAGGTCTACTATGGAATCAGAATTCATAGCATTAGACAAGGCAGGGGAAGAAGCTGAATGGCTTCGTCATTTCCTCGAGGATATTCCAATATGGCCAAAGCTAGTGCCGTCTATTTGCATTCATTGCGACAGTCAGTCCGCAATAGGCAAGGCACAAAATAGTATATACAATGGTAAGTCTCGACACATGCGTCGAAGACATAATACCATTAGGCAACTTCTCTCACAAGGAATTATATCGATCGATTATGTGAAGTCTAAAGAAAATTTAGCGGATCCGCTGACCAAAGGTCTATCGAGAGAATTAGTTGCAAGTTCGTCAAGGGGAATGGGGCTAATGCAAATCTCGTAAAGAGTTGCACGATAGAGGAAAATCCAACCTAGGAGATTGGAGATCCCAATAACTAGGTTCAAAAGGGACAACCTAACTATCTGTGCAAATTAAAGTCACTCACGAAAGAAACTATGTTTCAATCTCATTCCTAGGGCGACGAGTGATAGGACCAGGGTAAGCTATGCTTTTAATGAGGTCACATGTTAAGTCGAGTATGGATGGATACCCTTAAATGTGTCTCACCTATGTGAGTAGGAACTGGGGCCGGTTCTAGGAGGATGACAGGCATACTCCTCTAAGACTACTCATGAAACCAGGCATCAGTGTCTCAAGGCCAAAATGAGCACAACCATGAGAACAGATTTTGCTACGGTATTAATTGTGTGGTTACTATCGACTAGGTATACACCACGGCAAGGCAGTTCAAAGCGCTTCGCATACTGACCAAGCCAGTATACCCTATGGTATCTCACTAATGGAAAAGTTCAAGGCCTATGGCTACTCTTCTTTAAGCAATTAATTACCAACAATGAGAATTGGATTCACCATACTGATTTGATCGTTCAAAGCTGATTGATCATTCATGTGGGGGATTGTTGGAAAATGGTTTTCGACATGTTAATTTTCACCTGACTTTGAGTTCGGTTTTAACCCGGCTCGTACAAGAGTGAACAAAACTACTTGCGCCACCGTATAGTGGGTAACTTGGCAATCGTTTCGGTAACTTATTCGTCGAAAACCATTAAGTAATGAATGCTCAATAAGCCGTTAAAGTTGGGGGTTTACGTTTGGGTTTAAGTTCCCAAAATAAATCATCCCACATCATGAGGAAGAGAAGAATTGGAGTGTTTATCTACTCCAACATAACAACTAAAGGATACGTCCTTTGGGCATAGAAATTTATTGCAGGGGAGAGGACCTAGACAAAGAACGAACCACCACACGCGCGCCGCCGCCGCCGTCCGTCCGGCCGGCTCGGTCTCGGTCTCGGGTTCGGGTTCGGGCCGGGTCGTGACGTGACGTGGCGTGGGTTTGGGCTGTTGGGCTTTATTCAGGACTGTTTATTTTTTGGGCCAACAAAACCAACCTTTTAAACAGGAAAAATAAACCCAAATCGATTTATTAACAACAACTGTTTTGCCAACAGTTGTAACCGTTCAGAACGGTTGTGACCGTTCATCGTTCCCCTTCAGTGCCTATAAAAGCCAGTCTCTTCTTCCAGTTTATGCATTCCGAATCCAACAGTATTACCATTCAAAACTCTCCACAAACAATCCATTCTCGACTGCAAATTCTTGTTCGCCGTGTGTTGCAGCCTCGTGCTACTCTGCAACACGGGAAGAACTTCTATCCTGGGGGACAGTTCGCCACAGTAGGAACCCGAAGGCACACACCGTGGGCGGCGAATATTGTCTTACGGAGATCGTCTATGTACGAGGCTGTTCTTCGACAACTTGTGTTTGCATTCAACAAGTTAACGATCCGTAAGTTCGTTCTTTAATTTACTTGCTGTTTTCTTTACTGACAACAAATCTGGACAGATTTTACTACAGAAACAATTGACATTAATTATTTAGGTAGACATCATTTCAAATAACCCATTTCCTAAAGTCAAATGAGAACAGATAGGGAATATTTGTTTTTTTTCCCACACTTAGTCCAACACTAACCGTGCTAAAGAGTATGATGGTTGATATAGCAGCCAACATAAATGGATGTTTGGAAATGGAGGTGACATAAACTTATTTAGCGACATCTCAATACGGAAAGCGAGACAGTTAAAGTGGAATGGAGGAGAATTTTTCTCAAAATTTTCTGTAATTTTTACAATAATAATAGGATCACGAACCATGAAACCGGAGTTGAATTATTCTTAAAATGAGCTGAAACAACCACACAGCGGTCAAATGATCGTCAAGAACATCAAAAGATTATCTCAGCTAACACAAGAAAACTGATAAGGAACAGGAACCAAGTGTAAATCATTCTTCCTCCTAACTGCTAAGCCAAAGCTCTCGGACATATCAAATTCTTCACCACTTAGCTTAGTATGTGGAACTTCCCAATCAAAGTGATACAACATTTGGGCCAGCGGAAGCTCTACGTTTGGAAGAGCAAACGATATTCCAGGGCACGCCCTCCTCCCAGCACCAAACGGGATGTACTCGAAGCCAGAGCCTTTAAAATCAAACTCAGTATTCACAAATCGATCAGGGTTAAATATTTCAGCTTCAACCCAATGCTTTGGATCTCTGCCAATTGCCCATGCGTTAACAATGACTGTAGTCTTAGCAGGGATACTGTATCCGTTGATTTTGCAATCCTCACTGCATTCTCTTGGGAACAAGAGAGGCAATGGGGGATGTAACCTTAAGGTTTCTTTGATCACTAGCTTCAAGTATTTCAATTCACACAGGCCGGATTCGTCAACGTTGCCCTTTCTTCCGAAGACATCTCGTACCTCAGCTTGTGCTTTTCTCATAACTTGGGGGTTGTTTAGCATCTCGGAGAATGCCCATTCTATGACTGTTGATGATGTATCGCTGCCGGCAACAAAAACATCCTGAAACAACCATCATCAGAAATGTTAGAATAAGTGACTTGAATCAATCGGCAAAACAAATCCGTAGCAGGAGCTCGCACAAGCTGCAGTATGATCGTGCGATATAAAATGGGAGCCCTGAAAAGGAACGATCGTGCGATCAGAATAGCCCTGATCGTGCGATCTCAGTCGGGCCAGGCTGCGGGTTGAGGCGGTTTTCGATGACTTAGGCTGCAAGTTTAGGGTTTCTATGCCTATAAATTTGATATAGGTAGTGCCTAATGGTGTATTTTCCGGTATACTGTGTTTCTCCCATCAGTAATAAAAGTCAATTTTCTGTCCGTGGAGGTAGCTAACTATTCCGTTAGTGAACCACGTAAATCTGTGTTTTTCTCTTTTATCATTCTTGGTACTGTTGTTATAACAAGACAAATATGTTTACGAAAATATAATGAAACAAGCATGATCTATAGGATATGAAACTTACTAAGATGACTGCTTTGATGTTGTCTTCACTTATTGGGATTTGGAATTCCCCGTTCTTTTGAATCCGTAGAAAAACGTCGACTAAATCATCTGACCCTCTTTCCTGGTTTTCTCGACTTCCTTTTCTTTCCTTGTGTTCGTCCACGATGGGCTGTAGTATGTCATCGAATCGTTTGTGCAGCTTCTCGTACTTCTTCCTAACTCCGGTAACCATTTCAAGACATTTCACCGATGGGTACATGTCAACAATGCTGAAACCTGAAGCCGATGCTGATAACTCCCGCACCACGGAGATGAATTTCTCCTGGTGTTTGCTTTTCTGCCCAAAAGCTGATTTAGAAGTAATCCCATAACTCAGTGAGAATATTCTCCTACTAAGATTGATAGGTGAATTCCTCCTGGTGTTTGCATCTGAAGAAACTGATTTGATCAGGTTCATGACCTCCTCTTCCCTGATTCCACAGAATGTTTGGACGCGTTGAAGGCTCAAAAGCTCCATCGTGCATATTTTACGGAGCTGTTTCCAGTAATCACCGTACGGGGAAAATGTCGGTTGAGTTGTAAAGCAGCACATCAGCAGGTAATAAGTAGGGCCTGGAGGCA
This sequence comes from Linanthus parryae, assembly GCA_023055425.1. Taxonomy (NCBI): domain Eukaryota; kingdom Viridiplantae; phylum Streptophyta; class Magnoliopsida; order Ericales; family Polemoniaceae; genus Linanthus; species Linanthus parryae. Next base: position 112,773,509 of record JALGPY010000005.1, on the reverse strand, counting down.
AAGATTGCGTCGTGTGTTTTCAAAACCTCTTTAGCAGTTTCTGACGATGAAACGACGACTGCAGAGAGTTCGCCTAATTGTAGTTGCATCAGTGGTCCGTACTTGTTTGCTAAGTCTCGTAAGGTGTGATGGATCAGTGGACTTGCAGCTAGTTGGTGCAAATTACCAACTAGAGGCAATTTCCATGGTCCTGGTGGAAGATTTGATGCTAATGAGCTCTTGGATTTTGTAGCTTTCACAGCTATTATTATTGTGAACAAGAAAAGGAAGATGATGGTGAGGAGTGCATAGATAGAAAGAAACCCCAACTCCATAGATAAAGAGTTGTTGAGCAGTTTGTGATGCTCAAATTAGAGCACACATGCATATGATTATATAAAACCTCATTCCACAACAAGAAGAGTCATACTGTGAATAGGTTATATAAAACCCCACCATTTATAATCTAATGGTTGAAGTTTGAACAGTTAAGTATGGAATCAATCAGAACACAGGAATGTGTCGTTAGTTACGTGTCTACTATTCCCTTGTCCTGAATCAGAGTACATCGTTCGTTTCGGATGTTTAAGAAAAGACTATTTACCTTTCTTTCCAGTTGCGTTTTTTCCTGTATTAGCTGGGACTAGACTAATATATAGTCCAGTTATTAGTTAATACTGTGTTTGGTTACTCTAGACTAATTTTAGTACCGGTATAAAATAATGATAAGATTGTGTTCATACTCTAAATTAGTCCTTAATGTGAATTAATAATGCACGAAATCAAACACATTATTAACTATAATTGAGCTAATCACCTCCAATCATATCCAAAGAATCTAATCCAGTCCAATCCGACTAGTCCGGAAAACCAAACGTGCCATTAGTAATTATTATTTTATAAGGAAGTGAAAACACCTTAGACAATGTAGTAAATACACCTCAAAAATAGTTGCGGTGCACTCATTACCCCTCTTCCTTTTCTTGTGCACGTCTGCTATGGGCTATGGTATCTCATCGAATCCCTCATGTAGCTTCACGATGACCCTCAAAGATGTTCAACGCCCCTGAGTAATAGTTCCCAGACAATTCTTAGAGCAACTTGACCATGTTCTATGAAGCTCCACTTCCTGCCAGACTTTTAGACATTTCTAAACAATGAAATGTCATTTGTTTATGCTCATAAACAAGGACAGAAAAAGTAACCCTGGAACGATTCCTAAATAAGGAAATGGCAACTTGTATGTATTGTCATTGTAATTGTCAATCGTTTAAGTAAACAACTTGCCATAAGATGAACTGGATGTGCTATTTGACTTACCTGAGAAGGCAGAGACTCTTTCGTGTAGTTGTCATTCTTAGTTTCTTCCAATACTAGCTATAGGAGATGATGAAACATTGGAATTTGGAAGAAAAGAAAAGAACAGAACACCCGACGTTTACTACATATCAAACTCTAAGGCTCTGTTTGGTTCGCAGTAAAATGTTTTACAAGGGAAAGTATTTTACGCGTAAAATATTGTGTGAAAAAGTTTTCTCTGCAATTATTTTCTCGTGTTTGGTTGAGACTTGCGAAAACAGTGGGCCGTGACGACAGTGACAGTGATGGGTGGCGGTGATGGGTCGTGGTGGAGGTAGGTGGTAGTGGTGGCTATTGGTGGTGGAGGTGTAAGTATGAGTTGTTGTGCTCCTTCACTCTCTGAAAAACGGCTTACGAATTTGAATGTGTAAATCATTTTACATCATTTGATGGAAAAACATTTTACAGAAAAAATATTTTACCTCCAACCAAACAGCACCAAACACCAAAACAAGGGAAACCATCTTACAGCAAAATATTTTACCACCAACCAAACGGAGACTAAATAGAATCTAAGATCATTGCCCGGTACCTGAGCGTCTTTAATACAAAAATTCATATGCTAACAAGAACTTGATCCTTCAGAATCACATCCGCCATCTTCATTACACGAGATACAGTGGTGTTTGAAGAGGACTTTGGCATTCGGTGAAACTTTGTGAAATGTGAACATTTCTTCAGATATCAGCGTCCCAACTTCATCATCCACAGCGGTCTCAACATAGACAATCATTAACTCAAGGGAAGGCGAGGAGGCAAGTACAAACTTGATGAAATCCATCTCAAGTCTTGAACCTCTAACTCTACCGAAGATCACTGTTTGTAGACAATTCAATGCCCAATCTTCTATCCGGAAAGTGGAGGCTTGATCCACATCATTACCGGGGACGCGAGCACCCTAAATTCACTTGTAGCGTTAGCAACCTTCATTAGTGTTTTTTTTAAAAAAAGAACAAAAGTTTAAGGCTTACCATTATGTGCATCTCTTGTAAGTTTGGAGTACTGCGGATTAGGCATAGCAAAGAAACTCGCTGAGCAGGATCTGTGTAGTCTAACTTGTCGATCTCAAGCCTCTTAAGGTGGAATAAGGGCAATGGAAGCCTCCTTGGGGCAACACCAGCAGTAATGGTCTAGAGAAGACACAGGGACATACAGTTATGGGTATTATACGTGCTTTTAAAATAATTTAGGTATTAGCTGAAAATCTAAAAAATCTGGGTGATAAATCCAGCTGAACTAAAAATCCATATCCGTTTGGTATGAGCTGGAATTGTAGATTACAAATTTGATCCATCTGACAGAATTTAATGAGATACATAGACAATTGCTTGAATACACACACTTATAAATGAATACGGACATCCTAATGTAATTTGATCCATTTTAGAGAATCTATAATTACAATGAGATTATTTTAATCTGCATATTTTCAGCTTCAAATTTCTGTCATCACAAACGGAATTAAATTAAAAGGGCCGATTTTTATCGAATCAGATTAAAATCTGAGTTGCCAAACAGGCACAAGCAACATAAGTGGAATTTGTGGGTTGCTTATAGAAGAATACCTTGAAGACGCCATATCCGATAAAAAGCTCTTCAAGTTTGGGCAACCTACCAAGTTCCTCGATCATGTTACTAGAATTCATAACTTCCAGCTGCATCCTAAAGCACCCAGTCAACCACAGTGTTCTGAGGTTTTCAGCAACAACGTGTACCGATACAAGTTCATCCTTTGATTGCCCTCCTAAAAACAAGTAGCTAATACTTGGAGAGTGAATGCTAAGGTGATGTGGATGATAGCAGTTACAAAGCTCTAGTTCATCAAGTAATGGACAACTGGATATGAGACCTTTGAAGGACTCTTCATCATCCAAAATTAAAGAGCTCAGCTTAAGTCTAACTAGTTTGGGGAAGCCTATAAATCCAGGAGGAGGCTTGAAAACACAACTATGGACTTCAAGATGCGTCAATTCCAGAAACGCAAACAAATGGCTAGGCAGCTTGAAGAATTCGTTCCCTGAGCTGCTCTGGTAGTCTAGAGCAAATTCCTTGAGACTTTTCATTGATAGGCAATTCATCCAATTATGGATGTTTCCCAAACCATCTCTGGCATGATAAGCAGGAACGACTAGGGTGATTTTACGTATGGTTCTACCACGATGAACTAGGAGAATGTTGGTGATGATATTAACAAAATCTGATCCAACCAAAGACTTTTCATTAAGATAATAATAGAAGTCTTCACCAAAGTTGAGCTCTGATATGGTTGTCCACTTGTACCTCCAGCCTCTAGCTAAGGCACTTGTCTTGACGGCATCTTCTATCGACAAAAGCTCTAGAATTGACTCAATCACATTCTCCGGCAAATCACTGATCAAATCTCTTGCTTTGGCGCGTGCTTGTTCCATGAAACCAGTCCAGGTAGAAAAGAAACACCTGCAGATATCCAAATCCCTTCAGAACAAGCAACACAAGAAACAAACAAGTCAAAGATTTTGATCTGTCCAAAAGCTGGATTAAAAAATGATCAAACACCCTTCAGAATCAGCAACAAGAGCAAAAAAAAAAGCCCTAGTTCTCATTTGAACAATCATATACGAGTAAAAAAGTAAACCGAAACCCTAGATCTCAGCATGAGCAATTCTCGGTTGATGGATGTGTAGGAAACTAAGCCGGAGGATGAACAATCACGGTAAGAGTACAAAACAAACCGAAACCCTGGGATTCATGTTGAATCATTTTCAGTTCATGTAGATGGAAATAAGCAACTGCGGAGGAATAACATACACACAGTAGAGAGCGAATGCTAGAAATTCAAAGAAAATCAACAGGGTTTTCAGTGATGAACAAACACAGTGAGAGTGCAAAATAAACCAAAAACCTAGGATTCACGTGGAATCAATTTCAGTTTATGTAGATGGAAATACGCAAGTGCGGAGGAATAACATACACACAGTAGAGAGCAAATGCTAGAAAGTCAAAGAAGATGCCCCTATGGCATCGAAATGTTCAAGACTGAGTTCGTGTCTGTTCATCTTCTTCTGCTCTGATCTTCTTCTTCATGTGATTCTCAAGGGCAATTAACTTTTCACGAATGAGCGGCAAATGAAATGAGAGCGCCCTTTAGCAAAATGCCATTTCTCTTTTATTTTCTCTTTTTAAATAAATAAAATGGCTTTTTACAATTTCTTTTATTAAATGTGGTTATTTTGTAGGAATGTTATTTTACCTTAGTTGCGGATTGCATAAACCAAAATTGTTACATTGCAACTCGCAGTTCTAAAACTGCCCGATTGCATGCCCCTTTGCAAAGTCACCATCCTAATAAAATTGGTAAAAGTTTTCCTCCAACCAGAGTTAGTGTTTGGAGTGTGAAATTGAATATAATTTAAAACTAATATCTTTTCAAAAGGGCCGCTCTACTTCACATATTTTTCTTCACACATAAAGTTCACCTCCTACATGGAAGCATAATGGGCAAGACCGTCAATATTTATTTCCAAAATTAAATGCATGTGTATATTCCAATCTCATAGTTGTCATATTTCCTTGAGTAATTAATCAACCAACTAAGCAACCACGCAGGAGGAAAAGAACTTTTAGAGTGAAAAAAGTCGTAAGTGATGAAGAAGTTAATCCCTCTATTTTTCATGAGGTTATTTGAGCTCCGGTAATTTTGGAGTGCATAAGGGCGATTTATGGGGTTACGAAGCGTCCTCTGCGTCGGCGTCGATCGGTGATTATTTAGCGATGCTGTTACGTGATCTCTTCAATGAGGTATGTCTTCGACTGCTGGTACTAATCTCCGACGCCTCTCTTGCGTCCGGAGGCGGAAGAGATAGAAGATTTTGATGATGAACACTGCCGAAGGGCCATCCAGAAGTTAGGTCCATGCTTGTTTGGATCGCTCCTACATCCTATCTGAAATACCCCGTTATTCAGATACGGGTATTTTAGGATATTAGTGAGTGTTAATATGATATTAATATAAGTTATGGGTACTAGTTTTTATTGTTTAGACGTTAATTATTAAGGTTATAAACAACTGGGGGGTTTTATGTATTTTTCATAACTTAAATAATATCTTTACATAAACTAGGGGGTTACTATTTGTCTTTCATCTAAACTCATGGGGGTGAAAGTGTCTTTAACCCAAAACTATCATCTTCCCCATCTCCTGCAACTAGCAGGAGAGTTCTCCCAAGGCTTCCTCCTCCGACTCCAACACCAGCACCGCCCGATTCGACCGCCAAACTTCCCGATTTCTGTCCCAATACGATCCTAATTCATCAAAGATCGATAATTCCTCACCAAGCAATCCAATTTTGCCCAAAACGTGACCCAATTCGAAAATCAAATCGAACCCGGAGGAGTCCTATTCGTCGCCGGAATTCTTCACTCTCCGCCTATAAAAGCCCCTGCAAAGCCAGAGAAATTCACACCATCAAAACCCCTCTCAATCTCTCTCTCTCACGCTCTCTCTCCTCGCTGTTTTGCCGAAGCCAAATCCGGCCGGAAACCCAGCCAGGTCCGACCGGGCAGAGCCCAGCCGCTCCGACCGAGCCCCAGCTCGCCGTCCCGCCTCACCACCGACGCCGCTGGCGTCGTCTCCGGCCGCCACGTCGTCGTCCGCCCTCTCTCCGGCGCCACCGCCGCCCGTCCTCTTCTTTCTCCATCGGGTAAACAAGAAAAAGAAAACCCGTCTGACATCTCTTTCTTTTTTTATTCACTTATTATCATTATTATTGTTATTAAAGTTATTAGTTGGGAAGAGGGTAACTAATGTGGGCTTGGCCCAGTGGTCAGATGGTAACACTTAAAGCTTTGGTGAAGTTTGAGAAGAAGGTCATGGGTTCAAACCCCATAAGGGACAATTTTTTTTGCACAAGCTTAGAATGATCTTTTTGGTACTCATCTTTACTCAAAAATAAAAATATAATATGAGGGTGATAAAATATATATTTCTAATTTATTTTTATAGGCTTATAACAAATTAGAATAAGTTATTTTCTTCAAATAAATTTATTATTTCTTTTAAATAAAAGATAGTTAGTTTATAACTTATGCTCTCTACTAAGGCTTGTTTGGTTGCGAGGAACTACTATTAGAATTATTATTGTTTTTGGGGAAATATAATATGCTTCTCTACCCTATAATAAGGGAAATAATTAGTTAATCTTATAAGTTATATTTATATAACTATAGCTATGTTCTTAGAAATAATAAACGTTAGCTTAATAAAGCGTATTTTTATTATAAAAGAGGTTTGTTCACCTTAGCAAGGGTTGGGGAGAGTTAGTAAGAGATTTATTTCATTTACATATAGGACTTCGTGTGCAATGTGTTGATTAGGATACTATTAAATTTGTAGGCGACAGTTTCGTTGACGAAGGACACGTCAAGTATTACTAGGAAGTGGTTTGCTTTGCTTGAGATTAAAGGTAAGTAAATATGCCAAGCCTAGTTGTGCTTATCTCTTTCGTGTCAAAACGAATTCTTGTATTTCTTTACGTCTCAAAATGTGTTTATGTGATGTGACATGCAATATGTGATTTCTACTTGATAAATATTTTTCTTGGAAATATCACCATGATAATGATAATGCATTAATACGTAAAGTGGAATAGTTGTGCGGGGACATTTATGATTATTGTGGTATGGTTACCATTGGCATTGGACGGTTTGATCTCGGTCTTCCGTTTCAATTTATTTTTATTTTAATCCGGTTGCAAGTCCCCGGATAGCTCCTTGTACTCACTCTTCTGGCCGCAAGAAGTCTGTAAGGGGGTGTCGACACTTAAGGTCTTGGATGCTTGCGAAGTGGTTGGTTGGTTTCCCCGGTCACAACAAAGTAATAATGGATTTTTGGTTTTTGTTAACGGAAAGAAGTTAACGATGGATTTTGGATTTCCTAATGATTATGGAAATCGGTTGGAAATATTATGGAATTAAGAACTCTTATGTTTTAATACAAGAGTCAACTTTATTACCGCTGTGTTTGCGAAAAACTCTTACTTACAAATGAGTCATTGTTTTATAACTACCTCATCATCGTTTTACATGTTTGGATGTTTATTTACCAGTATTTCATGCTGATTTTGTACTGTGGTGTTTCTTTTTCATTCCGCACCACAGGTTTAGAGGATGGTTGTCTGGCGTAGAAGGGGACGCGCATCACATGGAATAATAGTAGTAGTATTTCATTTGAATTTGAATTCTTTAGTAATTTAAACACTTTAGCTGTTATGCCGGTTGGTGGCTAGGATGTTTGATTTTTAATAATACAATATTTTCAATTGGATTTAATTATTATTGTGGATGTTTTGTGCTTGCGAACCATGTTATAAAATCTCCTTGTATCCGGGCTCCTCTCGGGTACGGAGTGACATCCCCGGGTCTCCGGCTTGGGCCATTTGGGGGTGTTACAGTTGGTATCAGAGCCAGGCAATCCAAAAAGAAAATTTAAAACCTGTAGGGGAATTTAAAATGGACATAGGAAAAGAATTTAAAATTTGACAAGTCGTTGGGAATTTGGGTAGTCTTGAATAGGACTATTATGTGTTTAAGTCTTTAGAAAATAGGCTTAGTAAGCAAGTATCTCTACCCACCCTCTCCTAGCTAAGAATTTTGGCCTACCTGATTAACTAAGTATTTGGGTTTAAAGTTTTTCATTGGAGTTTGGGTTAGATGTTGGGTAATCGAAAGTTGTGAATTGTTTTCGGAAGTCTCGTGTGATCAAAAAATTAAAGATTTGGGAGTATGTACTTATTTCATAAGGGCAAACATTTTGGTTTATGATACAAGTTGTGGAGTAAGAGAGTATACGGAGTCGTTTTCTTTTTATAGATGGCTAAGACTAAGAGAACCGCAAAGAAGTGAGTTATGCCCGTATTGTGAGGATAAGTTTAATGCATTGGAGTTTACTCGATATCGGAATCCCGCTTTTCAAGCTTATTGTATGGTGAATGATCTACCTATGGGGCCCATGTTTAGAGAGATTATCGTCAAGCATAGCGATATTATGGCTAGGTTCAATAGGTTGAACTAGAAGACTATTTCTACCAAGATGAGTGGATGGTGAATGACGACTTTATGAAATTGTTGATGGAGGCTTATGTGAAATGGAAAAAGGGGCATGGTGATCGAAAAATATTCTAGTGAAGATGATGAGATTGAGGAAGACCCTAACGAGAACATTGCGATTGAGAAAGGCCCTATTGAGAATGATGAGTTCGAGGATAACCCTAGGAAAGACATGGAATCGGAAGCAAGTATGAATAATTGTGAGAAGTAGATATATTGGACTTCTTTGATTTCTTAGATTTCTAATGCTTTTGGAGTTTTACCTTGGAATAAAACTATGAAGCCAAACAATACTTTAAGGTTTCTTAGAATATTTTTGCATAAGCCATTTTTGGGCTAGAGATAATCATTGGTGATTTGCATAGATTAAATATTGCTTTCATGAGGAGGGATAATACTAATGTTTTGAGAATCCATTTTGGAATATAATAAGTTTTTGTATTATTGATTAGGAGTATGAGTTGGAGATTAAGGGTGGCTAGTTTTCGATTAGTGCATAGAAAGCGTTCATAAAGTTAGAACGCGAGAATGTTGAATTTGTGGCGTTTGAATTTGTGGCACAGCTGGTATTTAGTGTAGTAGACGTATTTAAATGTTTCATTATTTTCTCGGAATTTTTTTTCCCCGGTAGTAAGCATGTACATGCACATGTCATAAGAATTTTAATCCCAAATAAATTCTGGAGACTTAGATACGAATTTCCAAAGTTCGTTGTTCAATATCAGAATTTCATAATGGCCATCTGTAGTATTTTTTTTGAGCTTATATCTTTACAGATCTTGGATGGATCTCAAAAACTTTATGGTGGTGACTAGAAACATAGGGATATATCTAAGTGAAAGCCTAGTCATTTGAGAAAGTAAAAGTCTGTTTAAGACTTGGTGAAGTCGAAGTTTCTGTTTTGATGGCTTATAACAACAGCTATGCTATTCTCTGCGTAACTTAAATTCTATAAATTATTTTGAGATATTTTTCTTGATTATGAAATTAGGCCTAGAGAGGTTGTTTCACACCAAATTTCATAAATTTTCTTACCCGTTTGATCACTTTTATAATTTTCTAAGAAGCATGAAAAATAAGATGTGATCAGCTTATGTGCAAAAACATGTGTAACTGTTTATTTGATGATCAATGTGTTATATTTCATGCATAATTGATATTAGATGTCATGTATTTATGTTTACTTGAACTCCATGATACTTTATGAATGATACAATAGGCTATAGTGTAGGACATTAGACCACACATACAACACTAGAAATAGTTGTTACAAAGAGGGTTAAAATTTCTTACCTTTTCGAACCCGACGAATTAGGAATTTTGGTAGTTAAGCAAATACTATTCAATCAAAGTTTGTATGAGCAGGAAAAGAGGATAATTGAGCTCGTATCGAGGAATTGTGAAGTACCTACGCATTGGGTTGGTTACGAGTTTTAAAAATAATGTAGAAGGAACAAGATGTATTTATATTATGTTCAAGTCGAAAGTGTTTGAGAGATGTTTGGAGACTTGATTTCAATTTGGTGGTTTTAGATACTTCTTAACTAGTTTGTCGAAGTTTAGACTTTTGGGGTGTTTATACGGATCCATATTGCAGTTGAATTGGCTACTTTGGAGATTTCAGTTTATTAAATTGTTATAGAGATTGTTTGAGAGTTTTAAGGTGTTGGGAGATACTAAAATATTGACTTTATATTTGGAGATCTATTGATCGCTAAAATACACGAGGAGTGTAACTTTCTTTCATTGATGACAGTTTCTCACAAACATCTCATTGGAGTCTTGTTTTCCGGGATATATTTGAGCATTTTACCATTTATGATTAACTCGAATTTGGGCTTCAGAGTTTCATTGTTGAATAAGTTTTGGGATCTTAATACATTACTTGAGAGTCTGATCTCCAGCATTGTGCTGTCTCTTATAAATGTCGCTGAGTTTTGGGAATTCTTGGGTAAATTGTTAGATGGAAGTTGCTAAGTGTGTAATTGTTTGGAAGTCGGCCTTAGAATACCCCTATGGTAGCGTAATGTTTATGTTTGATGTCTAATAGGAGTATCCTTAAACTCTGGTCGATATGGCCGTCAACCTAGTGAATCCAACAACGGAGAATTTTCAGGTAAGCCACCCGACAAGAACGGGTATGTCAAATTGGGAATTTATCGGAGAAGTCTTGGATAGGTGTGAGCATCGAGTTTTCACTTTTGTTGGAAGATGGTATACAACAACGTCCTGGTTCATAGTTATTGCATTGTGGAGTCGTTACTTGATGAGAATTCTTTGATTTCCAATTAAGAGATAGTATAATGATTTAGCTGATGAGGGAGGCTAGTACATTCCCAAGTAAAAATATTTACATCAAGGCCAATGGATGATAAATTCGCACTTCATAAAGTGTGTATTGTTGTTAGCTCACAAGACTTGGGAGGAACCTATGGAGGACCCATGAGAAATGATAGACTAAAAATTCAGCGTGGACTATAGAGGTTTCTCACCCACCCTTGCCTTGAAAGCGTTTTGAGAACCATGTCTTTCGATTTCTCCAAATATTCAAATTTATTTTAGGGCCTATTTTAAAGTGGTTAGGAAAATGTAATCTTGGGATTGTATTTGAAATGTCTATCAAAGAATATTGGAATTTCCATTTGGTTGGAGTATTGTTACTTAGTTTTGATAGATCACACTGTTGTACTAGTGTATGTGTCTCTTCCTATCTAGTCTCGTCTATACTTAGTGGACGTTACATTTAACTTGTTTCTCTCCATTATCGTCTATAGATGACCTTAAAAGAATAAGGAAAAGAGGGAATCACTCATTTGAAACTACAATTTTGAGGTGAAGGGCTAAGTTTTGTCTGTTATCTTTTAGATCATTGGAGATACTGAGTGCGGTATTCTAGGTCACTAGAATGTTAACTTTTGTGTTAGATATTTATATTTGGAGCCTTGTTACTTAGCTATTATTTGAGGAACAACATATTTCTTTGTTCATGGTTTGCCCTTGGAGTTACGCTAGTCGTTGGGTTGTGTCATCATTCTTGTATAAGCGTAATATAGTTCATCCATTTATTTATTTTCAATCTGACTGAGAGTTTTGATGTTCAGCCTTGGACAATCCGAAGACCTTGTTTCTGTGATAAACAATTTATGATGTTGTAACGGTTATCATTGGAGTTATTGATTTAAATTTTGGAAGCTTTCTACTACCGTGGTGCTAGCAATGAGACAAAAATTTGGTATATTCAAACTTATTAGGGTATAATCTCACGTTGGAGTAGTTGGCTTATAACGTTGTTTGGCGTATGTGATTGGAGCATTTTCACTAAACCAATGTTTGAACAATTGAATGGTTATTAACCTCTAAAAGATTTGTCGAGTTTCATGCTTATTGGATTCCTTGGAGTTACATAAATCAATGGTGTACCGGGATAAATGAGTCCGCCTAGTTGTTGTAATCTTCTCGGGCGATGTACTTGGAGCTTTTTTTAATAGAAATATGTTTTTAAGGATTTATCACCAAAGGTGAATTCAAATACTAGCTTGCGAGTCTCGTTATTGTTGAACATGTTTGAATATGAATAAGTTGCTTGGAGTATGTTCCTCAGTTTCGTATTATTTTGGGTACACATGGTTTATTTTTATTTATTTCGTTAGCTCGAGGCGAATTTTCAGATGACGGTAGGAAAACAACGGTAAAGGGAACCACCGGGTAACATCGTATATCATAGGCTATGGTTAAGTGTCTAAGGATAGGAGGAACCATGTCGCTTCGGAGTCTTGTGCACTATCTCTTCGATTCTGTATTTGGTTAGATAAGACGTTTTGCACCGTTCGGATATAGTTTTGACCTTGGGAATCAGTTTTGGAGTTCACTTAGATATTGTTAAGGGAACGTGATATTTCCTTGTTTATGAATCGCCTTTAGAGCCATACAAATTCGTTTGGATGCGTTTTCATTGTTTAGGGAATCTAATCTAGAATCTTTGATTTGGTTTATGCTTAGGTTCACTAAGAGTACGAATTTCAAACTTGGGAGATTCTATGACCTTACTCTCTGTGAAGAACAACTTATGAGACAATAGCAATGGTTACTTGGGTAAATGATTGAAGCAATGAAAATATTTTCTTTGGCACTGATTAAGTTGTGGACGTGATCTCACTAGCCATGTTCTAATCTAAATATTGATGTAATTGAGGCACTTTGTCACTGGATGTGTATGATTAGAGTCTTGTCACCAAAATCATTGTTCGAGTCATGGGATGGATGTCCACGGAGGAGCTAATCTAAAAGTTGTATGTTTTTATTGGGCTACTAGAAGTTCTACCTCTTGTTGAGTGGTTGTAAGTGTGTGTTTGTAATCATTTGGAAGGGGGATTATAATAAAGACTATTATATATGATGTAAATTTATGTAGTAATCTTGACTCTGGCTCAGATTATTGTGATTGTTTTACGATGTTACTCCTACATGGAGAACACTAATATTGTTGTGAGACCTACTATGGGAATGTAAGCCCAGGAGCAATATTGTCCTTGGAAGATTGGTTATAAATGACCAATGATGATCAAACTTGTTAAGTTGCATTGTATGATATATGTGATGTTACTGCATCTTTGTAATGCTGCATGATAATATAGAAAATGATCAATAGGCGATAGTTGTGATCCCTACCCCATAGCCTTACCACCTGATCGGATGATCACGTACGACTATGTCTTAAAGAGAAAGGTGAAAATTTGGGGGAATACCTTGTCCCATGTGTAGCAACTAAGGAAGAGTGTTTTGTATACCATTTCATGTATTGGATCCCGAACCAGAAATTTCGACCATGTTAAGATTCTAGATATCATGACAAGGAGCACATGTACCAAGAGTGTTTGAATTATAAAGGGCTTATGGACAAATTACCTCACAAGAGAGGCAACATGTGAACCAGGGATGGTATGAGGAAGAAGTATCCTCACCTTTTAGACGAGATAGTTTGAGTTCCGAGGACGTCACTCCTTTAAGGGGGGAAGGATGTAATCCTTCGGTTTTGAAGCCTTTGGTTTTGAAGAACGTCATTTTCGAAGCCTTATGTTTGCGCCTAGTTATTATACCCTAAAGTGGAGACCCATACCTTAGTGGTTGTTGAGAGGTTGGTTTAAGCTTCGAGGACGAAGCTCTCTTTAAGGAGGGAAGGATGAAATACCCCGTTATTCAGATACGGGTATTTTAGGATATTAGTGAGTGTTAATATGATATTAATATAAGTTATGGGTACTAGTTTTTATTGTTTAGACGTTAATTATTAAGGTTATAAACAACTGGGGGGTTTTATGTATTTTTCATAACTTAAATAATATCTTTACATAAACTAGGGGGTTACTATTTGTCTTTCATCTAAACTCATGGGGGTGAAAGTGTCTTTAACCCAAAACTATCATCTTCCCCATCTCCTGCAACTAGCAGGAGAGTTCTCCCAAGGCTTCCTCCTCCGACTCCAACACCAGCACCGCCCGATTCGACCGCCAAACTTCCCGATTTCTGTCCCAATACGATCCTAATTCATCAAAGATCGATAATTCCTCACCAAGCAATCCAATTTTGCCCAAAACGTGACCCAATTCGAAAATCAAATCGAACCCGGAGGAGTCCTATTCGTCGCCGGAATTCTTCACTCTCCGCCTATAAAAGCCCCTGCAAAGCCAGAGAAATTCACACCATCAAAACCCCTCTCAATCTCTCTCTCTCACGCTCTCTCTCCTCGCTGTTTTGCCGAAGCCAAATCCGGCCGGAAACCCAGCCAGGTCCGACCGGGCAGAGCCCAGCCGCTCCGACCGAGCCCCAGCTCGCCGTCCCGCCTCACCACCGACGCCGCTGGCGTCGTCTCCGGCCGCCACGTCGTCGTCCGCCCTCTCTCCGGCGCCACCGCCGCCCGTCCTCTTCTTTCTCCATCGGGTAAACAAGAAAAAGAAAACCCGTCTGACATCTCTTTCTTTTTTTATTCACTTATTATCATTATTATTGTTATTAAAGTTATTAGTTGGGAAGAGGGTAACTAATGTGGGCTTGGCCCAGTGGTCAGATGGTAACACTTAAAGCTTTGGTGAAGTTTGAGAAGAAGGTCATGGGTTCAAACCCCATAAGGGACAATTTTTTTTGCACAAGCTTAGAATGATCTTTTTGGTACTCATCTTTACTCAAAAATAAAAATATAATATGAGGGTGATAAAATATATATTTCTAATTTATTTTTATAGGCTTATAACAAATTAGAATAAGTTATTTTCTTCAAATAAATTTATTATTTCTTTTAAATAAAAGATAGTTAGTTTATAACTTATGCTCTCTACTAAGGCTTGTTTGGTTGCGAGGAACTACTATTAGAATTATTATTGTTTTTGGGGAAATATAATATGCTTCTCTACCCTATAATAAGGGAAATAATTAGTTAATCTTATAAGTTATATTTATATAACTATAGCTATGTTCTTAGAAATAATAAACGTTAGCTTAATAAAGCGTATTTTTATTATAAAAGAGGTTTGTTCACCTTAGCAAGGGTTGGGGAGAGTTAGTAAGAGATTTATTTCATTTACATATAGGACTTCGTGTGCAATGTGTTGATTAGGATACTATTAAATTTGTAGGCGACTGTTTCGTTGACGAAGGACACGTCAAGTATTACTAGGAAGTGGTTTGCTTTGCTTGAGATTAAAGGTAAGTAAATATGCCAAGCCTAGTTGTGCTTATCTCTTTCGTGTCAAAACGAATTCTTGTATTTCTTTACGTCTCAAAATGTGTTTATGTGATGTGACATGCAATATGTGATTTCTACTTGATAAATATTTTTCTTGGAAATATCACCATGATAATGATAATGCATTAATACGTAAAGTGGAATAGTTGTGCGGGGACATTTATGATTATTGTGGTATGGTTACCATTGGCATTGGACGGTTTGATCTCGGTCTTCCGTTTCAATTTATTTTTATTTTAATCCGGTTGCAAGTCCCCGGATAGCTCCTTGTACTCACTCTTCTGGCCGCAAGAAGTCTGTAAGGGGGTGTCGACACTTAAGGTCTTGGATGCTTGCGAAGTGGTTGGTTGGTTTCCCCGGTCACAACAAAGTAATAATGGATTTTTGGTTTTTGTTAACGGAAAGAAGTTAACGATGGATTTTGGATTTCCTAATGATTATGGAAATCGGTTGGAAATATTATGGAATTAAGAACTCTTATGTTTTAATACAAGAGTCAACTTTATTACCGCTGTGTTTGCGAAAAACTCTTACTTACAAATGAGTCATTGTTTTATAACTACCTCATCATCGTTTTACATGTTTGGATGTTTATTTACCAGTATTTCATGCTGATTTTGTACTGTGGTGTTTCTTTTTCATTCCGCACCACAGGTTTAGAGGATGGTTGTCTGGCGTAGAAGGGGACGCGCATCACATGGAATAATAGTAGTAGTATTTCATTTGAATTTGAATTCTTTAGTAATTTAAACACTTTAGCTGTTATGCCGGTTGGTGGCTAGGATGTTTGATTTTTAATAATACAATATTTTCAATTGGATTTAATTATTATTGTGGATGTTTTGTGCTTGCGAACCATGTTATAAAATCTCCTTGTATCCGGGCTCCTCTCGGGTACGGAGTGACATCCCCGGGTCTCCGGCTTGGGCCATTTGGGGGTGTTACACTATCTCTTTCAATGTATGGGCCATGAAAGAGCTTTTTAGGAAGATTTTTGGAAGGGTGGAAAGGACATCATGATAAGCGAAGTCAATGAGAACATGTTTGTTACCGGGTTTCCTAACAAGGAGTGCATGGAAGCAGTGTTCTCTGGGGGTCCGTGGATTTTTGACGGAAAGCACCACGGAATGTTGAGAAGGTCACTTTCGAAGAAATCACAGTCTGGGCTCAAATAAAAACTTGCATGTTTTCCTTCACACTGAGGATGACATCAAAAAGGCTGCGAAGCGAATTGGTCAAGTCAAAGAGGTTGATCCGAGGTTCAAATCCAATAAAGTTGGTGATTATGTCAGAGTTAAAGTAACGATAAACATTGTAGATACCCGAAATCGTGATACCATCAATAAGCCACGTGACACTTTGAATAAGGGACACGTGTGCAGTCGTTGTGCTTCGTATAGAACAGAAATGCATCCTCTGCCTACGCGTATGGAAAGGACTGCGAGAAAGGGTCCTTCACATATGCGCCTTATGCTAACAGGACTTGGTGGTGCGAGTGGCTTAGAGGCTAGAGTAAGGTCTGTCGCGTGCGAGATGCCTATCTCGCATGCAAATTTCGTATGTTATCCAGAGACCCACGAATGGACTGTCACGTCCCCAAAGTCGTGTACCTCGATCACTACATATATGGGCCACGAGCCGCTAATTAGGCAGATATTAAGGCCAAGATGTCCCATTACCATTGTGCGTCCTAACCCACGTCCGTATAATAGCCTGTATATAAAGGATATGTCCCCTTCATAACGAACAACATAGAACAAGACGGTCATAGACACAGCAGCTACCACACTCAGCTCAGCCATCATTGCCTAACCTCTGGATAACATATGTTGCCTTGCTCTTACAGCAAACCGACTCTCATCTCTGGTCCCCCAAACAGGTTAACCACGTGTTGTTTGTTTTGTTCTTCTACTTGCAGAAACACGGAGGAACTGCCCCGACGAATCCCTCGCTTACATTGGTGAACCCCACGTGAAAAACTCAGACGATTCACCCAATTACATGTTACCAAATATTTTGAGATAGCTCCTCCTCTTTCCCCCGGATTTAACGATGGCAAGAGTCGATCATCACCACCACTGAGACCGTTGAGAACCTTGACAACCAGAACCGCCTCTCTCAATCCGAGAGTACCGACTCGACGGCTCTAACCAACCTAATCTAGAGGCTAAGCGCCACCATCCAGGACCAGGCAACCATGATCAAGAATTAGACGACCCAGATGGCGCAGGTGCAAGCACCAACGCATAATTAGTGGTTTCAGATGGCACGCATGGCGACAAGCGCGTGAGAAGCCCCTAATGGTCATGTGTAGGGTTTTGATTCATGGATTTCACAACGGAAGCATAAACAAACATAAACCATGCAAAACCCTCCAAGGATCACAAGTCAAGAGACATAACGATGGTAAGGGATAGAAATCATAAACACACCTTTGGGTTCTCCTTGATTACTTCAAACGCGAATTATGTCACGTTCTCTATAGTTGATCCACGCCTAGAGTTGATCCTAGATCTCCCAAGTCCTTGGTGCTAGCCCGGAAGAGGAAGAGGAAGAAGAAATCACGCAAAACGAGACACAAAGGAGGGTCTCGGCCTCCTTTGGCCGACGGGGACGGGGCGGCGGCAAGGGGGCGGTCGGGCCTCCTTGTTGCTTGCTCTCTCTCCTTTTGTTCTCTCCCACTCTTTGTTATGTTCACTAATGAGCATAAGTTATGTGGGAAGGAAGGAAGGAAGGTCCTTTATATAGTCCAACAACTCCTTGTTAACTACCTAAAGGACTTATTCTAGTCCTACTAGAATTCAATTTAGTCCCTTCCTTGCAAATTAGTCCCTACTAAGTTTGCAAGGGTTTGCAAAGTGATCCTTCTAATTAATTAATCCAATTAATTAATTCCCAAATCTAGTTCAACTCTATGTAGCGTGTGACCCCATAGGTTCTATCTAGTTGGTAGCAACTGTTTGCTAATATGGAGCGGTCTCTAGCAAAACATCCATTCTAGCCAACTAATAGAATAGTCATCTTGACAACCTTTGTACAAGTAATTGTCTCATCCCTTTGTCTCTATACCCGGATTGGACACGAGACATACAAGTCACACTCGTATATCCAATCCATAGTTTCTCGATCCATGGGAATAGCCTTATTCGTACAAATAACATCAATATCCCATATTGATTTATTTGAGTCTGGCCAGACATTCTATAAGCACTATCCCTCGAGTGGCCTAAGATATTTGCTCCCGTTATGTGGGAGGGACAAATTCTATCTACGTCCACTACGATCTCTAAGCTTGCTTCTTATTGTATCCAGTACACGCCTTTATAACTATCCAGTTACGGTGTAGCGTTTGACGCAACCAAAATCACAATAATCCACAACTAGAATATCTAGTGACTTCAAGTCTAAGGATGACAATACCGTTGCACCGCGAGAAGCGCTTGTGACTCAACATAACGTGTATGTAGCCTTCTCGGAGATGGGTCAATCCAGTGCAACATTCCCTAATGCACACCTATGTGTTGGATCGTGATATCTCTATATCAATCCAACCCCATACTAGTATATAGATGATTGTCCCATTAATCATTATACTTGACTAGGGATATTTAAGATAAACAACACAATTGTAAATCTAAGGACTTCATTATATTAAATATCCAATAAATAATAAATGAATTTCTAGCCACAAATAATTCATACTAAACTAGATTGCCTCTAGGGCATCTATTCCAACAGTCTCCCACTTGCACTAGAGCCAATCTGGCGCATCTTGTATGCCCCTACTCCTAGTGTGCCCTTCATGCTTCCACTGTGTGAGAGGCTTTGTAAGCGGGTCTGACAGATTATCATCTGTAGGAATCTTGCATATCCGAACGTCTCCTCTATCGATAATATCTCGAATCAGATGAAACTTCCTGAGCACGTGCTTGGACTTCTGGTGCGATCTGGGTTCCTTTGATTGCGCGATCGCCCCAGTGTTGTCACAGAACAACTCAACTGGATCCGCAATGCTAGGGACCACACCAAGTTCAGAAACAAACTTTCTGATCCAAACAGCCTCCTTTGCTGCGCCATTTGCAGCAATGTACTCAGCCTCTGTTGTAGAATCAGCTACCGTCTCTTGCTTGGAACTCTTCCAGCTCACCGCTGCTCCATTCAGGCAAAACACATATCCCGATTGTGATCTAAAATCATCTCTGTCGGTTTGGAAGCTTGCATCAGTGTAACCCCTTACACGTAACTCTTCCTCACCGCCAAATATCAAGAAAGCATCCTTAGTTCTTCTCAAGTACTTTAGGATGTTCTTGACTGCAATCCAGTGACTCTCACCCGGATTAGATTGGTATCTGCTTGTCATACTCAAGGCATATGATACATCTGGTCTAGTACATAACATGGCATACATGATAGATCATATGGCCGAGGCATAGGGGATTATACTCATGCGTTCCTTCTCAATCTCATTGGAAGGACAACCACTCTTCGAAAGAGTGATTCCATGTGACATGGGCAAGAATCCCTTCTTGGAATCTTGCATGTTGAACCGTTTCAACACCTTGTCAATATATGTACTTTGACTTAGGCCTAGCAGCCTCTTACATCTATCCCTATAGATCTTTATACCGAGTATATAGGCTGCTTCCCCTAAGTCCTTCATTGAGAAACACTTTCCTAGCCAATCTTTAACAGATTGCAGCATGGGAATGTCGTTTCCAATGAGTAGTATGTCATCCACATACAAGACCAGAAAAAGCTACAGAACTCCCACTAACCTTCTTGTAGACACAAGACTCATCTTCGTTTCTGATGAAGCCAAACTCTTTGACCACTTCATCAAAACGTCGATTCCAACTCCTAGAAGCTTGCTTCAATCCATAAATGGATCGTTGCAGCTTACAGACTTTGTTGGCTTGCTTTGGATCCTCAAAACCCTCCGGCTGTATCATATACACGTCCTCGAGGAGATTCCCATAAAGGAATGCTGTTTTGACATCCATCTGCCAAATCTCATAGTCGTGGTATGCTGCAATTGCAAGTAGGATTCGGATGGATTTGGTCATAGCGACTGTTGAAAAGGTTTCATCATAGTCAATACCATGAATCTGTCTGAATCCTTTAGCCACCAATCGGCCCTTATAGGTAATCACATTACCATCCATGTCGATCTTCTACTTGAAGACCCACTTGCACCCTATGGGCCGCGCCCCATCGGGTGGTTCCACCAAAGTCCATACTTTGTTGGTATACATGGATTCCATCTCGGATCTCATGGCTTCCAGCCACTTCTGAGAGTCTGGGCCACTCATGGCCTCCTCATAGGTAGTAGGCTCATCATCTATGAGCATCGTGTCACCGGAATCGGTTACGAGAAGTCCATACCTCTCGGGTTCCTGGCGCACTCTACTAGATCTACGAAGCTCTTGTGTTACCTGAACAGGTTGCTCCACAACTGCTTGTGGTTCATGTTCATGTTCCATAATCGGTTCAGTGATTTGTGGTTCTTGAACCTCTTCAAGTTCTATATTCCTCCCACTTGCTTCTTTAGAGACAAACTCTCTTTCTAGAAACACGCCGGACCGAGCAACAAACATTTTGTTCTCGGTTGGATTGTAGAAGTAGTAACCCTTAGTTTCCTTAGGGTACCCCACAAATTTGCACTTATCCGATTTCGGCCCTAGCTTGTCTGATTGTAAACGTTTTACATAGACATCGCAGCCCCAAATCCTCATGAACGACAGTGTGGGACGCCTCCCACTCCACATCTCATATGGTGTCTTCATGACTGATTTAGATGGAACACGGTTAATGGTGAAAGCTGCACTTAATAGAGCGTAGCCCCAAAATAACAATGGAAGATCGGTTTGGCACATCATAGATCAAACCATATCCAATAGGGTTCGATTCCTCCTCTCAGACACGCCATTCCATTGTGGCGTTCCGGATGGAGTGAGTTGGGACACGATCCCACACTCTCTAAGATAGTCGTCAAACTCTTGGCTTAAGTATTCTCCTCCACGATCCGATCGTAGAGCTTTTATACTTTTTCCAAGTTGCTTCTCTACTTCATTCTTGAATTCTTTGAACACTTCAAAGGATTCGGATTTTGCCCTCATAAGGTACACAAATCCATATCTACTGTAATCATCAGTAAATGTGATGAAGTAGACATAACCACCCCTGGCAGGCGTGGCAAATGGCCCACACACATCGGTATGTATGAGCGCCAATTGCTCACTAGTCCTCTCACCTTTCTTATTGAAAGGGGACTTTGTCATTTTTCCCAATAAACAAGCCTCACATGTCTCATATGATTCAAAATCAAATGAGTCTAGTAATCCATCCTTATGGAGTCTAGATACACGTTTCTCATTTATGTGGCCTAAACGACAGTGCCATAAATAAGCAGGATTTAAATCATTTATTTTAATCCGCTTGGTATTAATGTTGTAGACAGGATTGCTTAGATCAAGGACATAAAGTCCATTAAATAATTGCGCACTAAAATAGTGAATATTATTTAAATAAAAGGAACAACAATTGTTCTTTATTGAAATAATAAAACCATTCTTGTCCAAACAAGAAATAGAAATAATGTTTCTGCTCATAGCAGGCACAAAATAGCAATTATTTAATTCTAAAACTAATCCTGAAGGCAGAGATAGCTCGCACACGCCTATGGCCAACGCAGCCTTTGCTCCATTCCCAACGCGCAGTTCTACCTCCCCTTTAGTCAATCTCCTACTTCTCTTTAGATCCTGCATATTTCGACAAATATGAGATCCACATCCAGTATCTAATACCCATGATGTAGAGAAAGTTAAATTGACATCTACAACAAAAATACCTGGTGGTGGTGGAATCACTATTCCAAGCCTCTTGTCCTCCAGATATTTTGGGCAGTTCCTCCTCCAATGTCCAGGCTGACTGCAGTAGTGACACTCACCTTTAGTCACGGCCTTGGCAATGCCACCAACAGGCTTAAGGGCAGGTTCCTTGGCCTTGGAAACTGACTTGCCTTTGCCCTTGGAGGAAGAGGCAAACATTTTACCCTTTCCTTTCTGTACCATCATTATGGCCTTGCCCTTACCCTTGTTGATGCTCTGTTCAGCCGTCCTCAACATGTTGAGTAAATCTGCCAGTGGTTTAACGATCTCCTCCATGTTATAGTTCATAATGAACTGTCCATAACTCTCGGGAAACGATTGCAACACGAGATCGGTTGCCAACTCTTGGCCGACCGGGAACCCCAGTCGGGCGAGATTCTCCAAGTACCTGATCATTCGGAGTACATGGGGTCCCACTGGGTTCCCTTCTGCCAGATGACATTTGAACAGTGCCTTTGAGACCTCGTACCTCTCTACCCTCGCCTGCTCTTGGAAGATCTGCTTTAGATGTTCGATCATATCGACAGCATTCATGTTTTCGTGTTGCTTCTGAAGCTCAGAAGTCATGGTGCAAAGCATTAGGCAGGCCGCATCATTAGCGTCATCAACACGCTTTTGATACGCCTTTAAGGCAGCAGGTGTTTGGTTCTCTGGACCTTCTGGAACATGCTCCTCTATTGCGTACAGTTTCTTCTCTTGCTTGAGAACAATTCTCAAGTTTCTGTACCAATCAAGAAAGCTGGTTCCAGAGAGCTTATCCTTCTCAAGGACAGATCGTAGGGAATGTTGTGAACTCGATG
This sequence comes from Linanthus parryae, assembly GCA_023055425.1. Classification (NCBI taxonomy): domain Eukaryota; kingdom Viridiplantae; phylum Streptophyta; class Magnoliopsida; order Ericales; family Polemoniaceae; genus Linanthus; species Linanthus parryae. The sequence continues at coordinate 112,750,662 of JALGPY010000005.1, read as the reverse complement.
AGTTGTTTGTCATTTGGAATTCTACAAAAAGGAAAATACGCAAGTTTTAGTATTTGTGAATTTTTGACTATATTTAATAATGGCTAGTTTATCAAATATAGCTCCCACTATTTTTCTACGGATTAATAACCCTCAAGATATTAATGCAGAAAATATCCTTATATTTTCTAGTGGGCCAAGATCCATCTTTCATCTCCTTATGAGCTTGCTTTGGCAAGTCACCCATAATTTGACTACTTTAGGTAGGAACAATTCCAATTGCATCCCTTATGCAACTCTTGGTTCAATCGGGCAAATAACTCCTTATTATCCATCTATATGGATAATCCCAATTGATTGCCTCTAGGTTTATTAATCAAATTAATAGCCTAGTTGTGTTCAACCTCTTATCTAAACAATTGCACATTGTTACGTGCCATCGCATTCCATCATGATGAACCAAGTCGCCATGCTTTGGCACGCACGAACTTGGTAAATAATGATGATAATGAGTGTTTAAATAACGAGAAGGCAAGAACACAATATTTGAATTTTGAGGGATTTTAAAATTCAATTTTATTTGTTTTGTTGATCAATATCAACTAATCTATCTATTTGAGTTTGGGCAAAACTCCAAATAATAGATCCGGGTTGTCTAATTATCTTACTATCCTAATTGCATGCATCATCCATACACCAACCACACAATAATAAGACAATAAAATAAACAACCACAAAACAGAAATTAAACGTGATGTGGATATGGCCTTTTCTAGACTAAGATAATTCCAAGCCAATGGAATTATCTATGAACCCTAAAGCAAACACATCTCCATGCGTCTTGATTTTTGGTCCATTCTTCATAGTATTGTGGAATGCTCCATGCTCCATGCTCCATCTTTTGTGGCTTCTTTGGCTTTGGGCTTCTTTTCTTCAATCTTAGCTAACAATCTACTTTATCTAGCACTAGCTAACTTCTATACTAAATAAAATAAATCTCACAAGTTGAGAAAAAAATGGCACGCAGGCCATAAAACCCTAATTAATTATTACAATTAATTGATCAGCTCGCAGGCCGTAAAACCAAACCACAAAATTAAACATCCACATCAAACCACATCCTAAGGCCATATCCAATCACCATGCGATTTGCACATAAACAGTTAAAATCCAATTTTAACGCGCTTGGTCAATTTTAATTGATTTTAGGATTTCTAGGGTTAAAACGGTCCATGGGCCCAACAATCAAATTGCCCGGGCCCAAAAAGGTGAACCATAAGGCCCTAGGGCCGGTCCGGCCCAAAACCCACAAGCCTAGGCCCGCGGGTTAGGGCCGCCCGGCCCATAGGGCGGCCAAGCTTGGGCGGCAAGCAAGGGGGGCGATCCCTAGGGGGGGCCGAACCTCCTTGAGGGAGTTGTTTCCAAAACAACTCCCTTGCTTGGTTCCAAAGTTTGGTTGTTTCCTTGTTTTGGGAGAACTCCTTCTTCCCCAAGGATGCCCAAACCCTTGATCTAAGATCCTAAAATTTCTCAAACTCACCAATTCATGCATCCAATGCAAAAATTGGATCTTGTTATGATTAATTATTGACAAATTGCATCCCATGCTTGATTTGTCTTGTTTTACGCGATAAACAATCAAATTAAGATGTAAAACAACTAAAACGTAACACATAAACCACGTTTATGCTCTACGACCTGTGGCTCTGATACCACTGTAGGGTTTTGATTCATGGATTGCACAACGGAAGCATAAACAAACATAAAACCATGCAAAACCCTCCAAGGATCACAAGTCAAGAGACATAACGATGGTGAGGGTTAGAAATCATAAACACACCTTTGGGTTCTCCTTGATGACTTCAAACGCGAATTGTGTCACGTTCGCTATAGTTGATCCACGCCTAGAGTTGATCCTAGATCTCCCAAGTCCTTGGTTCTAGCCCGGAAGAGGAAGAGCAAGAATAAATCACGCAAAACGAGACCCAAAGGAGGGTCTCGGCCTCCTTTGGCCGACGGGGACGGGGCGGCGGCAAGGGGGCGGTCGGGCCTCCTTGTTGCTTGCTCTCTCTCCATTTGTTCTCTCCCACTCTTGTTATGTTCACTAATGAGCATAAGTTATGTGGGAAGGAAGGAAGGAAGGTCCTTTATATAGTCCAACAACTCCTTGTTAACTACCTAAAGGACTTATTCTAGTCCTACTAGAATTCAATTTAGTCCCTTCCTTGCAAGTTAGTCCCTACTAATTTGCAAGGGTTTGCAAAGTGATCCTTCTAATTAATTAATCCAATTAATTAATTCCCAAATCTAGTTCAACTCTATGTAGCGTGTGACCCCATAGGTTCTATCTAGTTGGTAGCAACTGTTTGCTAATATGGAGCGGTCTCTAGCAAAACATTCATTCTAGCCAACTAATAGAATAGTCATCTTGACAACCTTTGTACAAGTAATTGTCTCATCCCTTTGTCTCTATACCCGGATTGGACACGAGACATACAAGTCACACTCGTATATCCAATCCATAGTTTCTCGATCCATGGGAATAGCCTTATTCGTACAAATAACATCAATATCCCATATTGATTTATTTGAGTCTGACCAGACATTCTATAAGCACTATCCCTCGAGTGGCCTAGGATATTTGCTCCCGTTATGTGGGAGGGACAAATCCTATCTACGTCCACTACGATCTCTAAGCTTGCTTCTTATTGTATCCAGTACACGCCTTTATAACTACCCAGTTACGGTGTAGCGTTTGACGCTACCAAGATCACAATAATCCACAACTAGAATATCTAGTGACTTCAATTCTAAGGATGACAATACCATTGTACCGCGAGAAGCGCTTGTGACTCAACATAACGTGTATGTAGCCTTCTCGGAGATGGGTCAATCCAGTGCAACATTCCCTAATGCACACATATGTGTTGGATCGTGATATCTCCATATCAATCCAACCCCATACTAGTCTATAGATTATTGTCCCATTAATCATTATACTTGACTAGGGATATTTAAGATAAACAACACAATTGTAAATCTAAGGACTTCATTATATTAAATATCCAATAAATAATAAATGAATTTCTAGCCACAAATAATTCATACTAAACTAGATTGCCTCTAGGACATCTATTCCAACAAAGACATCCTTGTATTCAGTCAATAACTCAAAATAACATTTCTCTTCTTCGGCGGATAAAGATGCACTTACAAATATGGGCCTCGGTTCCTCGCTAGTACCCAAGTTTATTTCGCGAAGGTCGTCGACAGTTTCTTGTCCTCCATCTTCAAGTTGCGGTGGAGCCTCCTTCAATTCATCATCTTCTTGATCGTGATCTTCTTCTTCCACAACCGTAATATGGAAGGAGTTAGCATACTCTCCTCGCTTTTCGGTGTAATTCGCGTCACCCTTCGTCATGACCACCGTTCTCTTCTTCAGTTTGAGCCCCCCTTCCGTACTTATGGCCCAAGACGTCAAGCGTATCATTCTCGAGGGGATGATACTTCGAATTTCTTTGTCCTCCTGTAAGTTGGCCATTTTATTTCCTTGATTTTGAGACGAATCTTGAGCATGGGTCACCCTCTTATCTTCCATTCGAGAAAATACAGATTTTCTAGGTATAAGCACGCATCGCCTTTATTCTTTTACATGGCTGCCCAACCGAGAAAATGTAGAAACTCTTTGAGGCGTGGAACCTATCCGGTCAAAGACGGATGTACGATCAACCTCTTCTTGAGAGGTTTCTTCTTTCGGCCCCTCAACCGTTATATATTGAACGTCTTCTTTTTCTACCCGTTGCTTTGCGGAAATTCGTACGGGGTCCGGCGGCGTCTAACCCAAACCCACTTTTGGGGGTGCGAATTTATGCCCTTGTTTCCTGAGCTTCATTTGTGCTTCGGTGAGACCGTGAATTTTCTCTCCAATGGCATAAGGACTTAAATCCTCCCCCGGTGGGTATTTTGAGAAGTCGTAACCCGACCGAGAAAGCAACTTGTAAGCATTTGGGTCAAACCCTCCGGAGCGCGTACTTGGTAATTCCCCATGCTCGATGGACCCGTGAATTGGTTTAACAAAGCCTTTGAGCAGCGGTTTAGTTGGCCCTACATCTTCTAGCTTAGTCAAAGGCATCACCAGTCCTCCTTCCAATGTATTAGAGTGCTCTCGCTCCGTGAATCTTGGAGAGTTCTTCTCATGGGTAGCCGCGATGATGACTTCTTCGAAAGGGGATTGGCCCACCTTTCTTCGAGATTGTGGGATATAGTTAAGGATTCTCGTAGTATTTTGAGGTTTGGTCACGTGACTAGGAAACTCTGACGTGGCCACCTCTTGCTTTTTGTCGAACATTGATTTGTTGACAACAATCTCTTCTCTCTTCAGTTCGTCCACTCCTACGGCAGGGACTTTCGTTGGCATGAATTCAGGCGCAACTTCATGTCCCTCATAAAACTTTGCGTCCGCAAAATGTGCCTCAGCTTCCAGGAATGGTTTCTCGTCCGCGAACACCGTCTTGACACCATTTTTGTAAAACTTAAAACATTGGTGTAAGGTGGAGGGGACGACACCATTTTCGTGAACCCATGGTCGTCCTAATAGCAAATTGTAATAATTTTTTGCATCAATAACATGGAATAGGGTACTCGCCTCGAGTTCTCCAATTGTTAATTGTATGCGATTATGCCGATTGCTCTTTGCTCGCCTTGATTGAATCCTTGAATGATTACTCGGCTACGCGATAGCTCGTCCACCAATATGCCCAGCTTTTTCATCACGGATTTAGGCATGATGTTTACGGCCGATCCTCCATCGATGAAGATACGATTCATTCGTTGCTCTCGGATGTATCCAGCTACGAACAAAGGGCGGTTGTGCGGTTTGGATCCTAATTGTAGATCTTCATCGTAGAAGGTGATCGTGGCGAAGAATGACGACCATATTGCTGAGGCCGCTTCTGCACTATTCTCTTCTCTTGTGCAAAGTAGGTGTTGGGATTCCTCTTCAGATTCTCCAGCAGGGAGCTCATTTTCTCCCTTGTTCTCATCCCCCTCATCCGCGGAGACTACGTAGGTGGCCACAACATGATTCGACTCTTCCATCTCATCGATGTCAAGTATTATTTTGTTCTTCCTCGCAAGATCAATCAGCAACTCCTTTAGTACGAAGCATTTCCCGGTGGGGTGGCCTACGATACGATGATAATTACAGTACTTTGGGTCACCGGTTCTCCCCATTACTTCTGGGCGCTTGCACTCGGGCAGCTCGATAACCTTCTTCTCGAGTAGGTCTTCCAACATCCCCGGCACATCGACATCGGGAAAAGGATACTTCTTTTCTTGTAGCTCTTTGAAGGTTAGACGCGCTTCCTTTTTCACCCTTCTTTTCCTTGGCTGATATCCTCACAGGGGCCATAGTCGTTACCATGGATTATTTGGCCTTAGGTTTGAATGACTTATCGTCCTTGTTTTTGTCCTTCTTTTCATGTCGTGGTTCCGTGATATGGGGGTTTCTTCCTCCATGTTGTGCTATGCTTATTTCCATGTCGTGGGCACGAGTAGCTAGTTCCTCAAATGTGCGCTGCCTAATTCCTTGGAGAATGTAAAGGAGCCCCCAGTTCATACCCTGCATGCACATTTCCACTGCGGATACTTCAGACAATCGATCTCGGCAATCGAGGCTCAAAGAACTCCACCTGTTAATGTAATCTATCACGGGCTCGTCTCCACTGCTTCGTGTTCGTTAGCTCAATCATGCTCACGGTACGGCGAGTGCTATAGAACCGACTAAGGAATTCACGCTCCATTTGGTCCCAACTGTCAATGAATTCAGGGGTTAAACCGATGTACCATTCAAAAGCATTATCCTTGAGAGTACGGACAAATTGCTTTACCAGCCAATCTCCTTCGGTCCCTGCATTGTTGTTAGTCTCAATGAAATGTGCAACGTGCTGCTTCGGGTTACCCTTTCCGTCAAACAGTTGGAATGAGGGAGGGATGCAGCCTTTAGGCATTGGCAACCTATCAATCCTTTGAGTGTAAGGCTTGGTGTATCTAATTGACGTGTGCGAAGTGCCACCATACTGTGCCCTCACGGCATTTTGGATCAAATCGTCCAACTGTTGCATGGAAAACGGAGGGATAAGCGTCGAGCTTCTTTGTGGAGCCGCCTCACGCTGTAATGCATTTGATTGTTGCAACTCATTGGCATTCGGAGGTTTTATAACGCCGCTAGAACTTCCAAAAGCTGCGACATTATCTTTTGCAGTTGGGTTTGGTGGATGCGAATCGTCTTGGCTCATCTCAACCACGTTCAAACTCTCTATCTTGTTCATGAGCGAGGTAATTTGGAGGTATTTCTCCCCGACGGTCCTTTGGAGTTTTTCGATTGCCTCCATCATGGCCCCCAATTTCTCCTTGACGCTAGACGCCCCTGTCGTCATTGCTTGCACAGCTAACGTACGAGATGACTCCTCTTGATTCAATGGATCCCAATGTTTGGGGCTAGGCGAAGACGAACCCGATTCTGACCCTGAACTTAAATTCACATTCACCTTTGGTAAGTTTCGACACTGCGACGAAGCTTCAAGGGAGAGAGTGGAGGGAAATGATGAACGTCCCCTCTTAGCATCCGCTTCTTTTGCCGCAAGAGCGTTATCGTGATTCTCTTGAATCTCCTCAATTTCTTTCATCTTCCTTTCCATGTCACTTGTAGAGACGGAAGAAGTCTTGATTCCACTAAGGCCTTTGGTCGCCTTTGATGCAACTGGTTGCTTCGTGAGAGTCGCCTCTACTTTCGCTTTGCTTCTGGTAAAGTGTCCTGAAGACGTACTGCTGCTGCTTTGCGCTTTCCTTGATGCCATTGGAATACGACGTTCCAGATGTAGGAGAAAAAGATGAGAGGAAGAAAGGTCCCACTGGGCGTGCCAAAATTTGTACACACAAATTTTGCAAACTCAGCGAAAAGGACGCAAAACGTAAGTGCACAAATTTAATTTGTATTTAATTTGGGTTAAAGTGGGTACAATCCTCTTGATTTTACACCGGATCGGAAACCTCTGATTAAATCTCCTACTTCTTGACTTTGTTGACTTGTAGCGTGATGATGACAAGCTTTCTTCAAAGAGACGAGGTCGGCGATGTAGTTGACTTTTGACCTTAGAACGGCAAGATTTGATGAAGAACGGTCCGTGGCTTCAAACTCCAATCATGAGGAACTTGAGGTGGAAGGACTTGTGTCTTCGTGCTTCCGCGCAATGGTCGTGTGGGGGCGAAGCTTGAAAGAGGGCTCGAAAGCTTGATCTCGATCGCGCTTCGTGTACGTTTGCGTTCTTGAATCTCCGGCGAAAGGCTTATGGATCTTCAAAAAAGTCTTCGTGTGCGTTCGCGTCCTTGAATCTCCGGCGAGATGCTTGTGGATCTTCAAGAAAGTCTTCATGTGCGTTCGCGTCCTTGAATCTCCGGCGAGATGCTTGTGGATCTTCAAGAGAGTCTTCAAAGTGTTGGAGAGCTCTGGCGTCTGCTAGCACGATGTCCTTTGTGTGTGAATGGGAGTCTCTATTTATAGACTGACATGTAGGGACTAGTTTGTAATAATCCCTTGATTTCTTTTGATTTATTGCGTAAAGCCCCCTCAACTTCGTGAGGAATCCTGTTTAAGGACATTTAAAGACTTTAGATTCAATTTTGTTTTAACCCACAATAAGTGGGTTTATTGTCACCATTGGGCTTGGCACGAGGCCGTTATGAGAGGCTCGTTGCTTGAATAAGCCTTGTTTCGGCCCGATTAATCTTAATTAATTATAATAATCAATTAATTCATGAAAAATTGTTGGACATTTTTAATGTCTACAACGTGTAATGGCCATAACTTATTTTATATTAGGTAGTTAGATTACAACAAAAAAAAGTGAGAGTTCACTTACCACCGCTTTTGAAGTTTGACTATCAAACTGACAAATCAAGTATTTATGGTATTGACGTCGAAAAAACAGAATACTCACAATCATATTCAAGCAGTGGGTTTGGATTCTATATTCCATAGATCGTCATGTCTTGTCGAGCAGTCCTGATAACGTGTTGTGGATGGAGAGACCAGAAAATAAAGAGAGGCAAGTGTAGGGAGAGAATTGTATTCAGATGTATATCAATTTCTCACCTTGAATCTCCTTATATAGGCATTATAGTGGACTAATGGGCCAATAACAATACACACATGGACTTACAACATTTGGTAGATATTCACCAATAGACTACTCAAATATTTCATAACAGTAATGTAATTGTTGTGGTTGTGCTTCACGGAAAATTAAATACCACCCAAAAGGCAGTCCCCTTCAATAACCCCACACTATCTGGAACTGTCCAAGCATCCTATTCCGATTCATTAAGATCATAATAATTTTGGCTAGTGGAATGTGTGTGCATGTTTTTCTTTAATGAGGTAATTTGATTAATAAAATAATACAAGAGTTTGATAATTTTTGGATGACCTACACTCTACAATACTATAAAAAATGTTAAAAAATTATATCATTTCGCTATTCAAATTACCGAGTCAATGTATCCTAGTTATAGGTTAAAAGTCAAACCAAAATCATTTATACGAAATACATGTAATATTTTTCAGTTGTTAATAAATTGGGTTTTGTGGGGAGAATATTTTATGTGGTCTGGGAGTTTTTCCAATTACAAACATCTACGATTCTGACATTTTGGGAAACGCTATGCCAGCAACTTCTAAAGCTATGAACAAATTTTCTTTGAGAGGAATGAGTCTATGATACGAAGACCACAAATTGGGTTTTTGTCTTTTTCAAGACTACTATATTTCCCAAAACTATCATCAAATGATACTTAATTAGTTCATTTTCGTAAGAATTAACCAATTATCAGCTTATCCGACGGCGTAGACTAGTGCAACATAACATTCATCAAATAAAAAAGGGAAAAATGGCAGAATGAATTTGCAAACGGGTTAAGGTGTATTTTATAGAATTCTTGTGGTAAAATGGAACCAAAACCATATCGGTGGTTGCTCAAGAGTTACTAGCAGGGCGACAAAAGACATGTAACTGCCCACCACCACCACTACACCACCACCACCATAATAATATTAAGGGTAAAAGACACTTTCACCCCCTCTAGTTTCACCAAAGGACATTGTCACCCCTTCTTGTTTGGAAAAGGACACTTTCACCCTCTTCAATGTGTTGTACTTCAAAGAATTTGCGCCCGTGATTGTAAAATCGTTAGTTTTGGGACGAGTCACGTCACTGAAAATAGTTTTGGAGACTAATTTGTCTTTCATATCATACGAAAAGTCTATTATACTCTTGGATAACCCTAATATTTTTCGTCATATATGGCAAGATTGATCATTTTTTAATGACATATCCGAACTCCAGACTAAATGTGTCACGATATGGGGTGTGAGTTTTCAGAAGTTCGGCACACTGAAGGGTGAAAGTGTCCCTTTCCAAACTAGATGGGCTGAAAGTGTCCTTCAGTTAAATTAGAGGGGGTGAAAGTGTCTTTTACCCTAATAATACTAGCGGAAAAATCATGCAAATGCTTTAATTGTTCGTGGGCCCTTTCCCATTGTCGTAATTGATCTTACTCTTCTTTCTTTCTCCATAAAGAGAAGAGTAGATGATAGAAGATGGACAGCTTCTTCTCCGTACAGAGAATAGTCGAAGGAGGAAATTTACTATTCTCTCTTTCTCTCTGTTGCTGAAATTTTGAGGGCATTGCAGAATCAGTAAATTCAATTGGGTGTGAAAGGACTCCCATAAAGAAACGAATCGCCAATCTCTCTATCTGGTTCATTTTGCCTAAGAGAAGCTTCGTGATCACCAAAAACTAAAACTTGTTTGTGGGTTTTTCAAGGTGAGTGGCAATTTCTGCATTCTTCTTCTTCTTCTTTGGCCATTGATTTCCGTACAATGAAACTCAAATTGATCGTTTGTTGGGATGATTTTTCTTTTTCTGTCAATTTTGACCCCCAATGTTTTGATATATTACAGTCTGTGTATGTTTATTCTGTGAGGGCTTCTTCTTGCTATTGATTTCTAGGCTGAAATTTTCAACCTGTACATGGTGGACACTCTGAACCCTTAAGCAGGACACTTCACGGACACGCGTGTCCAACACTTTGAGCATCGATACATGAATAAATGAACTTGTCTATGATTTGCAGTCTTCCGAATCAATTTTTTTTAGTTCTTTTTACCATGTTTCTGGACCAGGAATGTTCAAATATAATATGTGACAGATTATTTATTTATTTATTTATTTCTTTATTTATTTATTTATTTATTTATTTTTCTTTTGCAGATTTTGGGGAAATTAACTATGGAAGAGAAGGATGACGGAACACATGCATATGATAGCAAGTTAACTCTTCCCTTGTTTATATTCATTAAGGATGCCAGGTTTATATATATGCCCTCCTGCATTTTTTATTAAATTCTCGTGATTGTTTGAGTATGTGTGTGTAGTGTTGGATGCTGTTTTGTGTTCTGAGTTCTGACTTACTGGTCATTCATAGATTAGTAACAAGTGAGGTATCGTTGTAACTGAGTAATAGGAACCTCATTGAATTCTCTAAAGACGGAAACATGTGCAGCAAGATTTTGGTAATTTTTGTGGTCTGTTTTTAGTTCCCGAAAGAGGTTTAGTCCAAGATTCAGTTTGCTCCAATCCCATAGCGTGAGCGGTGAGGTTCCATTCAGTTAACGCACATTGCCAGCTTGAGATATGCAACTTAATGGTTCTAACCTTCTATTGATTTTGCACGGAAGAGAACATAATCAAACACTAAAAACCTTCTTAGTAATCATATGCCTTGAAACTGGATGTTTCCTATTGCGGCAGCACAAGTACAAGTTTCGCACTCAATGAGCTTACTGTGTTCAGACATATTAGTTGGTACTGTTGAGAATCATTTTTTTTCCCACGTTGGGTCCCGAGACTTCCGTTTGTGCTTAATGGAGTTGCGGCCAAACCGGCCTGGGCCCGTACCGCTTGGAGGAGGACCGGCGGGCTTCGGGGCTATTCCATCGTGTACTGGGCTGGTCCTAGCAGCTGGAACCCCAGGCTCAGCTCGGTCCACAGGACCGGGCCCCATATAGCCCCGCCAGTCCAGGCCGGGCCGGGCCAGACCATCTTTCTTTTTGTGTGTGTGTGTGTGTGTGTGTGTGTGTGTTTATATTTATATACTTGTATCTATACTAATATATAAAGGGAATAAGGATTTTGGTGAAGCCTTTTTCACTTGACATTGAATGCCCTTCTCAGTAAAGCAAAAAAAGTCATTATTGGGTAAAATTAGAAATCACAAAAAAAACCCATCACTTGGTAACTACCCACTAACCCATTAGCTTTCACCCACTATCCCTTAACATTTATCATTTTTTAGTGTGATTTTTTTATTGTTGGAGAAGTATTTGTGTTTGCACACACAGTGTGTGTGCCATGTATTCTAGTTGTATATTATTTAATTAAGAACTTGCAAGAATAAATTCTTAAAGAAATCATGTATTATTCCAAAATCAAAAATTCAAAATTATAAATTCGTAACTGAAATCATAATAAAAATACTGCTAGTTGAATCTTTTATTACCATCATCTTCGTCGTCATCATCTTTTACCAGAGACCGTAATTTGCACATTGACGCTTCAAGTGCCTTGATAGGCCCCAGTGCTTGCAGCACGGACTGTGTGATAATCTTTTGAACTAGTATTTTAAACTGCTAGGTGTACTACTTTTCCCTCCTTCCTTCATCCATTATTGCGAAATATTCCCAAATTGGACTAGAACTCATGTTTGGAGGAGGAGAGATCAACTTGAGAGTAGTAGTGTTGGTTGAGAAGAGGTTCACGGGCCGGTCCCAACGCTGTTACGTCCGGTTCTGGGTTCTCTCCTGGGCTGAGCCAGACCGTTTTGGCAGTTCGCAATTCCTGTAACCAGTTAGGACCATGGGTAAGGTGGGCTAGGGCCGGTTCAGGACCACTGTGGGTTTAGACCTGTCTGGCTCAGCCTTGGAATGGTCTGGGCCGGTTTGGCGGTCCTCCGAGCCCACTTGACCGCTCTAGTGCCTAAAAGGTTCATGGGCTACTCCCCTCATTGCCTATTAGGTTTGAGGTGGAACCGTGTGTTTCTAAACACGGTATCCCCAGTTGATGCTTGGTGTTGTTTTGCATGAAGGATACAAGACTGTAAGGTTTTGTTTATTGCATGAATGAGGAAGGGAGTTTAACTCGTTTGGCCTAAAGAAAATGTTGTCGTATATCTGACACTAGCCCTTAGTAGTTTCCTGGTTGCGTAGCTGCACACTTTTGGCTATTTGTTGTCCGTTCTAGTCCAAGATTTAACTCACCACCTTAAACCCGAAACGTGGCATGCTACATTATGTGTTCACTTGACTGCCATTCGGCAAATGCACATTGCCTACTTCAGATAAGAAAGTGTATGATTCTAACTTCATATGGCTATCGCATGAAAGGAAAGAAAACAATACACGACAAACCTTCTCTTTTATAAGATGCGACAAAAAGGGATACTTTTATTGCGGCAGCAAAAAATGAAAGATTCGCATTATGCGTTCATCATGTCAGCTCCTCTGTCGGTAGAGTTTATGGTGTCATTTGTGAACGAACGAGGAAGTGAGTTGAATTCATTTGGCCTCACGCGAATTTTGTCGTAAATCTGACGATAAGAACTTTGTCCATTCCTAAAAATCATTAAGCCAAGTACCGAGCTGTTTTTCATGGTTATTCAAGAACTATAACCTTGCATCTTCATATCTTTTATGGATCAAAAGTAACAATAGATCACTGCATTAAATGTAAGATACACTTTTAGCTTGGAAATCTCTTGGATGAATTTTGCAGATAAAACAGATGCTGCAAATGTAAAGCAGCATCTGTTTTACCGAAGTCTCTTTCATAAAATGTTAAAAAACCAGATAACCATTTGTTTCTTCTTATGCAGATTAGTTTTCAGATTAGACGAGCTTGGTAAAGAAATAGCAAAGATTGCAGTTCCTGCAGCAATGGCTTTAACAGCCGATCCAATAGCATCACTTGTAGATACAGCATTCATTGGCCAAATAGGTATAGTTTTCAGTCAAATATTTTCATCCTACTTGTGCTGCCATTTGGTTGATACTTTCTTATTAATTTATTCTAAAATACACATTCTTCACATCGTATAGGTCCAGTGGAACTTGCTGCTGTAGGAGTTTCCATAGCTATATTCAATCAGGTATCAAGGATCGCGATATTCCCCTTGGTCAGTGTCACCACCTCTTTCGTTGCCGAGGATGATACCCATGCAAAAGTGAATTCCAAAGATAACTTAGAACTGGAGCTAGCTAGAGATAGTGAAAGTAGAAGCTTGATGTCGGATTCTATGGAGTATACAGCCAACGTAAATGAATCCAGAAAACAAAAGAGGTGTATCCCATCAGCCTCGTCAGCTCTACTTATTGGCAGCATCCTCGGACTTCTGCAAGCTATTCTCTTGATTTCAGTGGCGAAACCTGTGCTAGGTTTTATGGGAATCGAATCAGTAAGTATTGCAAAAGCAGAAAAAAGCCATTTCATCTTACAATTTTTTCTGACAAATTTTCATTTCAAGGATTCCCCAATGATGAAACCGGCAAAACAATACTTGAAGTTAAGGTCGCTCGGCGCCCCAGCTGTTCTTCTTTCATTGGCCATGCAAGGAGTGTTTCGTGGATTTAAGGACACTAAAACTCCTCTATATGCCACCGGTACGTGACAGTTGCATGCTTGGAATAACCGAATTATTAGCATGGAACATCTATTTATCTTTTCAAAATTCAGTGGCTGGAGATGTGACGAATGTAATTTTGGACCCAATATTTATTTTTGTTCTCCGTATGGGGGTCAGTGGCGCAGCGATAGCACATGTTATTTCTCAGTAAGTCCCAAGAGTTCTATTTTCACATCACTATTATCACATCTTGATACAATTTTCTTCTTTTTGACATCCATGTTTCTGTTGCAGGTATATAATTTCAATTATACTTTTCTGGAGGCTGTTGCAACAAGTAGATCTCTTACCTCCCAGCATCAAATACATGCAACTCGGTCGATTTCTCAAGAATGGCATGCTTTTAACCTCTATTTTTATTGATATTTAGTTACAGTTTATCATGCTATATCATATAATGACTTCAGATTGGTCTTCAGGCTTTTTGTTGCTAATGCGGGTGATAGCCGTGACATTCTGTGTCACATTGGCTGCTTCAATGGCTGCACGCCAAGGTTCGACATCAATGGCTGCATTCCAAGTGTGTTTGCAAGTTTGGCTCGCGACGTCTCTTCTTGCTGATGGATTGGCTGTTGCAGGACAGGTAATACATGATTCATTTCTTATCATCTTATCGAGAATAATAAAAGCTAAAAGTGTTCTGCCGTGTTTGCTTTTGGCAGGCGTTACTTGCAGGTGCATTTACTGAGGAAGATTATGAACAAACTACAACTATAGCGTCCCGAGTGTTGCAGTTAGGACTGGTTCTGGGTGTTTTCCTGGCCATTTTTCTTGGAGTTGGAATGCAATTTGCAGCCAGATTGTTCACCAAAGACCTGGAAGTTCTCCACCTTATATATGCTGGAATCCCGGTATTTCCATTTTACTTGGATAGAGTACAGAGTTTCTTATTTTGTCTTCTTTATTTGGGAACTCGGATTTTAATCCGATTTGATTAAAATCCGCCCTTTTAATTTAATTCCGTTTGTTATGACACAAAATTTTAAGCTGAAAATGTGCAAATTAAAATAATCTCAGTGCAATTGTAGAATCTCCAAAATTGGGGAATATGCGGCTGAAAATCTCAGAAAAAATAATTTTAATATGTCTTGGATCGTACTTCATTTATAAGTGGGTGTATTCAAGTAATTGACTATATATATCTCTTTAAATTTCGCCAAACGGATCAAATTAGTAATCTACAAGTTCAGCTCATACCAAACGGATTTGGATTTTCGGTTCAGCTGGAGTTTTCATCCAGAATCTTTTCAGCCGATTTTTTTTTTCAGATTTTCAGCTGATACCAAACAGAGCCTAATACTACATCTAACCAACTTGCATCTGATGTATTATTTCCGTGCTTTTCAGTTTGTTGCAGCTACTCAACCAATTAACGCTTTGGCCTTTGTTTTTGACGGAGTCAACTTTGGAGCATCAGATTTTGCGTATTCGGCCTATTCCATGGTAACCTAACCGTGTTTCAGTTTCCATGGTAACTAAGGCAAATATTTTGCATATTCTGTACATACCCCATATTCTGCATATGCCATGGTAACTAAGCGAAATATTTTGCATATTCCATGGTAACTGCATACTCGCGTTGAAAGATCATACACACCTACTCAAGCAGTGGCGGAGCCAGGAACTATCCAGTGAGGGGGCACAATTTCCTTAAACAAAGTCGCAAAAAGTTACATTGTGAAACTTCATATGTTACATAAGATTATCCAAGGGAATTCAGACTATATAGTATATACATGAGCAATTTCATGGATTTGGGGATACATTAGTAAATTTTAATAATCTAAGGCTATTTAGTAACATCTTTAAGGGCTTTCCTGCAGGAGCATTTCAGAAGTTGGGGCACAATTAATATTTTTGGGGGCACATCTGTAGTAAATTAGGGGGCACAAATGAATTTTCCTTTGAATATATGGGTTAAATATGTAGTTTTTTAAAATGGGGGGGGGGCACATGACTCCCCGTGCCCCTACATGTCTCCGCCACTGTACTGAAGCTGTAAAAAAGTATTTTTTCCCGGTAGGTTTTTTCCAATTCAGTAAGATTTATTTATGTTATTTACCTTTTTTTAATTTATCAGGTTATGGTGGCTACAGTGAGTATTTTTCTTCTTTTCATCCTCTCCCATTTTCACGGATTCATTGGAATCTGGATTGCTCTAACCATCTATATGGCTTTAAGGGCATTTGCTGGTTTTTGGAGGTAAAAGTCCTTACTAAGCCTCTGAACAAAGTTAGCACTTGTGGCTTAAAAATCCGTGCGTACTCCATTGCAGGATTGGGACTGGAACTGGACCTTGGAGATTTCTAAGGAGCTAAAACATCGATGATTAGTTACGACTTTGGCATATGGAAAACAGGCTTTAGTTGACTACAAGTTGATAAAGAAGTGTTTATGGGATGTATGTTAACAGTATATATGTGTAAATCCTGCAACTCTCGAGTCAAAAACTGCTTGACATGTAATAATATAAGCTTGAGATTTTAATTGCGCTCTCTGAAATGTTTTGTATTCCTTGAGAAGATAAATTTGACATGTAACATGGTGCCGCTGGAACGTTAAAAAGATTCGCTTGAATTGCAGTCACCCATTGGAAGAAGTTACCTGTCACTAATCAGTAAAGGGAAAAAACATCTTGGGATGACTTTAGATATCAGTAAAGGAAAACCAGTACTCGTAATTAAAGAAAAAATGAAAAAAAATAAATAATGTTCAGGGTAAAACTTTCGGAATACTTCTCTCTTTGATCATGTATCACATAGACAAAGCAAAAAAAAGATAGCACTTCAAAGAAAAAAAAATCCTCTTCAAGGACTGAAAATAACTGAACTAAACTACAGGCCTTTATCCTATGTGGGAAACAACAGAAGTCACATAGTATCATCTCAAATTACCTTGAACTTGTTCCTGGGACCTCAATTTTGGATGTTAAATGAAATAAATGACAATGAAAATTGTGAGAATTACCCAACTTTTTTCAAACCTATTACGTACGATCCCTTGTGTTTTGTATTCTCTGCAGAGGAATATTCCGGGCACCAAGCGGAGATGCATGGCATTTTCCTGGATGAGCTGGTAAGGGTTTTTGTAGTCTAATGTCTTGAGGTTTCATGTGAGCTTTTGCTATGTGTAGCCATGCATGTTTACCTCTTTCCCTGTTTCGGTGATTTGAAGGCACATGTCAACTCTCACCGAACGACATGGCACGCTCAAGAACATTTTCTGCTTGGAATGGGTCCAAAATGCTTTAGTCATCGCCGATCGTCTTTTGCCTATAAAACAAGCCCCTTAAGAGAGATGGAACTCACACTCACAGAAGAACCAGAGCCTGAACTCTCTCCCTCTCTCTCTCTCTCTCAGACTCCAAATCCTGTGAGTAGAATGTATGTCCTCCTTCTGAAGCAAATATGAGGAGTTTCCTTCTTGAAAAACCTGAATCCGTTCTTTTTTTCCTGAATGTGAAAGCATCTTCTTTATTCTCTACTGTTTGATTCTTTATATTCCATCTGTTTCTTCGAGACGCAGTGGTTTCTTTTTTTTTATAGCATCTTGACATAAAATAGTGTGCAGATTCTGAGGGTTTCATTTGAGAATTTCAATGTGTTCTCTACAGCATCGTTTCCTAGGATCATCAATGGTGACTCCAGAAATCGAAGAGCAGGTTGACAGTGTGCCACCGCCGCCATCTCAGAACAGCTTGATCTCCCCTCTCTGTATACTCTTTAAGGATGCAAAGTAAGTAATATTTTTCATCTTCTGTCCATGCTTTTTTTTTTAGCGTCTGAGTCGGATCTTGTAGTTATTGTTTGAAATTTTATCATGACCTTGCAGAAAGGTGATGAAAATGGATGAGCTCGGAAGAGAGATAGCAAACATTGCTATCCCTGCTGCTATGGGTTTTGCAGCTGATCCGATTGCATCTCTTGTCGACACAGCATTCATTGGCCATATAGGTATATATAATTCAGTTTACATCTTCGCGAGTTTTCTGCATGAGGCTACGTGATACAAGTTTCTCATATACATATTTAACCTATGATTTTGTTTTTTGTTTTTTTTTTTGGTATAGAAATTCAACATCTGATTTGGAAATCTCAATAATTCAAGTTTAGTTTAAGAATGAGAATTTTTTATAAATTCTTTTTTGAACTTGATATTTTACAAACTTAAGTTTCTTTGTAATGGCATTTCTCAACCAAAAAAGAAGTTCCTTTGATTTTGGTGCCATTTAATTATATTGATTCGTTTAGTAAAATCATTTTCCTACACTAAGTTTGAGGGAGGGTGTTTCAGGATTGCAATTTGATTCAAGCCCATAGGATATCTTCCATGATTCGACATTGATGGAGCCATCCAATCCTTTTATAAATGGATCGGATCTGGATCATATGTTTTCTAATCTGGGAAACGTTGATGAGTATAAACCAATCGGATATGGATCACTTGTTTTCTAATCCGGGAAACCTGTTTTGGTCCGATAAGGATATTATTTTATGTATTAAACTCAATAATATGCAAATGTTTATATATATAAATATATTTATTTGCTACTTATATACTTTAAAGAATAATTATAAATATATATATATATAAGCTTTTGTTATGATAAAAACGATGAATATATATGCTTGTAAACTATAACTAATCCAAGGCTGATCTCATTCGAACTCGATCTGTTGCCATCCCTAGTGATCCGTCCTTATCCAGTACTACTTCATTGTACGCACGTATAAGGTGCATAAGGGTTATGTTTTACCCAATTTTTCATTGACTAATATCTCAATTTTAGTTTACCTGACACTTGACAGTAATGAGTTGTAGGTATCAAAACTGTAGATAAATTTGTTTACTTCTTTGGTGCAGGTCCAGTGGAACTTGCTGCTGTTGGAGTTTCCATAGCTGTGTTCAATCAAGTTTCAAGGGTTGCTATATTTCCCTTGGTCAGCATAACCACATCATTTGTGGCCGAGGAGAATGCGATTTCTGAAGCGAGCTCTCAATCACAGGAAGATGGAAATCTGGAATCAGGCTCAGACGCAAGTCGCGAGCTAATACCAAATGATGGTTGTTTTGACTTGGCTACACCCGGGAACCAGAAAATGAATATACCATCAGCCTCATCAGCGCTGTTTTTCGGGTTAATCCTAGGACTCTTGCAAGCTGTGTTTCTGATTTCCTTGGCGAAACCAGTGCTCAAGTTCATGGGAGTTGAGCCTGTAAGTGTTCTTGGAGTATGTGAACCCTTTTTTTTCCAGGCCCTGCTTGGAACTTGGAAAACAGTTGGGAACGTAAAGGAAATTGAAGAAAATTCTTAGTTTTTTTTTAAATGTTTGAAAGCAAAGGGAAAATTAAAATAAGACAAAATTTAAAGAAAAACTAGTAATAGGAAAGTTATAAAAGAAAAAGGAAACATATATTTCCTGCCAAATTGGGAGGTAGTTTTCTCTAGTGACACCGGGTAAATTTTTTTGCAGTGTTCTCCAATGATGCACCCTGCACAAGAATACTTGAAGTTAAGGTCACTTGGGGCTCCTGCAGTTCTTCTCTCGTTAGCCATGCAAGGAGTCTTCCGTGGATTCAAAGACACGAAAACACCTTTGTATGCCACTTGTAAGTATCTCTCTATTGATCGAAACAGAATGTGAACTCCGGGAAACACCCTGCACAAGAATATCTTACGTTCGTGTCTTTACAAATTTAGTGATAGGAGATGCGACAAATATAGTTCTGGATCCTATCTTCATATTTGTCCTCCGTCTAGGGGTCAGAGGTGCAGCCATAGCGCACGTTATGTCACAGTAAGTCTGTTTGTTTGTGTTTCTTTTTCTTTTTTTTTTTTGAGGAAATATGTCACAGTAATTTTATACTCGGTAAACGAAAATTGTAGGAATATGTATTCACGTCACCCTTGCTAACAAATACTGAATATACAGGTACTTAATCGCAGTTATGCTTTTCCTGGGTCTACATCGACAAGTTGATCTCTTACCTCCAAGTATCTGGAACCTACAATATGAACGATTTCTTAAAAATGGTAAGCTAAGTTGAGCTTCCTATATTCTAACTTCTGTTTTACCTAAACATATCTATAGCTTCATCACTTTTTTTTGTCTTTCAATAAAATTTAGGTGTTGTGCTGCTAATGAGAGTGATAGCTGTTACATTCTGCGTCACCCTGGCGGCCGCTTTGGCGGCACGCGAAGGAACAACGCCGATGGCTGCATTCCAAGTTTGCTTGCAAGTCTGGATGACGACATCCCTTCTTGCTGATGGTCTTGCTGTTGCTGGACAGGTAAAAAAAAAAAAGCATGGAAACAACGATAAAAAGCAAACATGTAACCTTGAAGGCGACAAGTTTTTTTGTTATTGCCATTCTCTAAATTAATTTCATTATATCGAGAAATGATGGCAATCTAGGAATTTCTTAGATGAAAGGGCAAACAAATTAAAGTAAAAGAAGCTTATTACTAATCTGAACATCTTTTTTCTTTTCTTTTTTTTCCGAATCTTTGTTCTAGGCGCTACTTGCAAGTGCATTTGCTAAGACGGACTACAAGGAAGTTAGAGCGATTACGTCCAGAGTTTTGCAGGTGCGTGGTCTCTCTCTATATATATATCCATGATAAGCTTATAATAGAAGATGGTTTGTTAATAATAAACATTTGCTTATCCAGTTAGGTTTACTTCTTGGAGCTCTGCTAGCCGTCGTCATTGGAATAGGTTTGAAGTTTGGTGGAACACTATTTACCAAAGACGCCGCTGTCCTCCGCCTTATTGATACTGGAATTCCGGTAATTTCTGGATCTAAACTTTGCTTGTTTTATTCGTAACCAACTAGCATTTTTTGACGTAAATTTTGTTCTCTTTGGAGCCAGTTTGTTGCAGCTACACAGCCGATTAACGTGTTAGCGTTTGTCCTGGATGGTGTGAATTTCGGGGCATCAGACTTTGCCTTTTCTGGCATTTCCATGGTAAATCTTTCATTTATTTGCTTCCGTTATTTGAACCGTGACCCACATGGAAAATTATTGTGAAAACTTGTTGTATTAGCTTTTGCATTTAATTTTATTATATTGACTTCCTATTCAATATAATCGTCTTATGAAGTGGGAATTATGGAAGATGTGACGGACAGAATTTGAATTGATGTTTTTTGTTCAGGCTCTTGTGGGCATAGTGAGCGTTTTCATCATGTTGGTTCTCTCCGACACTCGTGGCTTCATCGGGATCTGGATTGCGCTAACCATCTATATGACTTTGAGAGCACTTGCTAGTTTGTGGAGGTAAATAGAAGCCATAACTGAAACTCATTCAACCAAAGCCAGTTTTATTGATAATCACCTGTGGGGTTTTATTTGGCTCCCATGTTTCGTCATCCATTCACTTGTGTTGCAGGATTGGAACTGGGACAGGACCTTGGGCATTCCTCAGGACCATGGCCTAGCGCTGGGAGAGAGAGAGGAGGGGGCCCAGTTTCTACGTATTTGTATCAATTTCTTTGCTCGCCAAATAAAAAGCTGTTATAGCAGCAGCTACTGAAACTTTTTTAAGTTGTCCGACACAGTTGTTTGCGTGCTTTGTATGTTGGTATGTTGGTATGTTGGTTGGTGTTATGAATGAATGAATGATGTGTCTTTGTTCAGGTATATATCATTGCATTCTATTTTTGTTATGTTGGCATTAACACTTTAGTGGCCTCATTATCCTAAAGCTGGTTTGAAGAGCCCTTCTGATGATGATGCGAAGGTGTGAGCCACTTGAGCATTGCATCACTGGGTGATGCCAAGGTAAGACTTTGTGTTATGAACACTTGTGGATTCACCTTTAGGCACCACCAAATTGTGAAGGATGCAGGACCTCTATTTATGAACTTGGCGGCTGTCCCAGTTGGTTTGGGAGCCTTTAAGCCAGCTCATTGGCTCGGGTTCGAGTTCCCCTCCCTCTTGGAGTAGGCTACTATTCTTGCCGTACTGATGTTAGTACTCTATTGTATGTCAGTCAAGCTATTTGACGCATTACAACCTCCTCAAACCTTAATTGGGAACCCGCATTTATTCATTCAGCCTCATGCTTATAGGCTTGCAAGTTGGCTGCTAGACCACTTGTAGGGATGTATAAGTGGGAAAAGAGTATAACGATATTAGCTATATATGGTAAATTAGCTATGGAATGTAAACTACTATCTATCTACTATGGAAAACAGATATATACCAGTCCGTTCTCTTTCTTTCTCCCCCTTTCCATTTCTGTCTGTTCCCTCTCTTTCTCTCCCTTTCTTCATTTGAACGAAAGACCATTTTACCCTCACAGTTAATACCCTACCTATCATTTCAACCTACCTTACCCCACCCATTTTTTCTCTTAAAAAAACCCTACATTCTCTCACATATCATCACAACTAGGGCTGTGCACCGAAACCGTCAACCCACCCAAACCGCCTAACCCAAACCAAACCGACCCAATTTTAGCGGTTTTGGAGTATTTGGGTTGGTTACTGTTTTAAATTTCATCAAAACCGAATATATGGGTTGGTTATGGTTTTTCATGTTAGAGAACCGAAAAAACCAACCCGACCCAATACTAGTTATTTATTTCTAATTTATATTATTATATATAATTAATACTTAAGAGGCTTTTAATGTGTGATGGGTAACTGGATATTATATTTCCAGGATAGCCTATTCATCTTCTTCTCCTTTTCCTAGTGCTTCTCTCACATCGAAGAAATCAAAAGCCTTTAGTAGGATCACCAATTTTCAACAACACAATTACTATACGTGGATTCAAACACAGAGTTCGAACCATCAGCCCATGCTCTCTACATAAGGACCAAACTCCTCTTCTTCCCTCTATCGACCCAAAAAAGCCGGGTTACAAAAATACCTCTATTGACGATTGATAGCAAAGTGAAAGATTATCGACTTTTCAATGTCTGCAAAGGTATGTTCTATTTTGTTGGTCTATGATTCTTATATTGTCTCCTGAAAGTTGATGCCTAATTTAACTGAGTTGCTTATAGGGCTTCTTACTTCAGAAATTAATTAAGATTATTTTTCTTTACTGATAATATGTACCATAAACGTTCTGATAATAATGTTTAATGTTTAATCTTTGAAGTGTCTGTTTTGAAATTAGACATAAGAGTGTTGTCCACTTAAGAACAGATTCGCAACCCGACAAACCAAGCTGAACCGAGCCAAACCAATGTTAAAGGTTTGGGTGGTTTGGAGCAGTCTATGGATTGACTTTGGTTTTAATTTTTTAAAACCGAATTATATGATTTGGTTTTAATAATGCTAGTAACCCGACCAAACCGACCCATGCACACCCCTAATCACAACCACCCATTTTAGAGGATAGAGGGAGAGGAGGCAACAAATGGTTCATCTTGACAGAGAAAGAGTGAGAGAGAGAGAGGAAGAACGACGGGAGGAGAAGAAGAAGGGGAAAGAGACGGAGAAGGACCGGTCTCCCTCGCCGCCGATGAGGGTTCGAGATTTCGAAGGGAAAGAGACAGCATCTGTTCTCGACGGCGATGAAGGTTAGAGATCTAGACGGGAAGAGGATGTCGACGGCGATGGGGGGACGAAGATGATGCCGGTGGATGAGGAGGAAGATGGCGACGGCGATGAGGGTTGAACCGGTTCAACCATCGACGGCGAACTGGACGACCAAGGTATGCATTTGTTCTTTTCTCTCCCAGTTCTCCGTCGATGGTTGAATCGGTTCAAGATCTATTTTTTCTCAGAGGCGGCAGTGGTGGTGGCGAGGCGGCGGTGGAGGCAAGATTTGTGGATTCCAGCAGACAGCAGTGTGTTCATCTTCTTCCTCTTCTTCTTTTCCTCTTCTCTTCTTCTTCCTCTGATTTTTTTCTTCAATTTGTAATTTTTAATTCTGTAAATTTATTGATTTTGTATATTTATTGTTGGATCTTTTAGATTGTGTTGTTGGTAGTGGATGTTGACGACTAGTGGTAGAAATCTGGTGGTGGTGGTGGTTGTGGTGGGGAGAGAAAGAGATGAAAGGAATATGAGAATATGCAAGGGGCAAAACAGGAAAGAGGGGGCAAAACAGGAAAGAGGTCATTTTTCTTAATTCCCGTGCTTTCTCCAAGGGGGAGAAAGAAAGGGAACAGAGTGGTACATTAACACACACACACCCCATACTAAAGCTCCACTTTTTGGAGACCAAGTCATTAAAGTTAACGACAGTTAGTTGGCATTACAGTTACCCATTGACAGCTTGAAAATGTATTAGTCTGGGACATCTTTTTACCATTGGTTATAACCCTGTGAGAGTTGAGTTTGGCCATTTTCAGCTTATTTTCCACCTGATACGAGACAGAGATTTTTAGATCATGATTGCAAAATTTGAGTAATTTTATGCATACTTTTGTTGGATATGATCGCGGGTGCGTGTTATGTGCAGGTAACAGGTGCCGGAAAAATGCATGAGATTGACTTGGATTGGAGGCAGCGTGTCAGGAGAGCTGAGCAGAAAAAGAGGAAAAATGACTAAGTTGTGCGTTCAAACGCAGAAGCTGCGTTCAAACGCACGAGACAGGCAGCAGGAAAAATGGCAGAATTTGGCTAAGTCCTGCGTTCAAACGCAGAGGCAGGCTGCGTTCAAACGCAGGAGTCAGAGACCAAAGCGCAGAAAAAACTAAGTCCTGCGTTCAAACGCAGGTTGAGCGTTCATACGCAGGGCTCAACACTCAGGAGAAGAAACGGCCAAGGGGTGCGTTCAAACGCAGAGGAGCTGCGTTCAAACGCATGGGTTCAGGAGCCAGAAGAGGAAATTGACTAAGTCCTGCGTTCAAACGCAGGGGGGGTATGCGTTCATACGCACTGCGTTTGAACGCAGGAAGTGTGCGTTTAAACGCACAGACGTGTTCCAGAATCTTCCAGGACGGATCTTTTCGAGGGTAAAACAGGAATTTCGTGCATCAGTTTTGGAGACTGTGGCAATATAAAAGGAGGTGTCCCAGCACTGTTTTAGGGTTACGAAGGCATACCACAGCTATCATCATCATCAGCAGCCAGTTTCACAGCAGCCAGGATTTGGAGCAGAGCAGGATTGGAGCAGTTTTCCAGTATCTTCAGAAATAACTAGTTTGATCTTTTCTCTCTTTATGAAACATTGTTTTTGAATAATGCAAGCTAGCTAGACCTTTTGCCTAGGTTCTCGGTGAACCTAGGGTTTATGAATTCAGCAAACTTGGATGTTTTGATTTTCAGATGCATGGCTAGCTAAGTCTTAATACAGGATGGTTTGTTTATTATTCTGTCTTTGATTTTATTTACATACATGAATGGCCTGATCACCCAGGAGTGTTACAGACAGGATCTGGTGCGCGAGAGTGACCAGTGAAAGTTAGGAAGAAAAGACAGGATTTAGTACTCTGCCTTGATGGACCGAGAGGTGAAGAGAATCAGGGGACTAGCCCAGAAGCATTAGACCAACTGTTAGACGTTTAGGGGGAGACCGAGAGGAGAACCTGTAACCCTAGCAGACTTAGAACGAACCTGCAGATTTAGGGAGACCGAGAGGACCCGAAAATCTGCAGTCGAGTGATAAGTGCATGAGACCGAGAGGAGATTGTACTATTGGTATGCTGGCATAAACAAAACCACTGTGTGTTTCTGAAATCAAATAAACCATGGAAGCTGGAGAGTAACCCTAGGGGAGCCTGGAATCTAGATTTTTAGAATTATCGACTTTTACAACTACAACAATTTCGGCAAAATATTCAGCAGAAAAATAAAATAAGTCTTTTTACTGTTTTTATTTATTAGAAGTTAGCATAATCAAATCCCAACTCTTCCTCCTTTTTACAAACTTCGTGTCGTATTCTAATTCTGATTAGCAAGAACTTAACCTGTTCTCGTGGGTTCGATAACCAGAGTCATAATCTACATACTCTATACTACTTGATCGTACACTTGCGAAAAAGCAGATAGTTTACGCTGTCAAGTTTTTGGCGCCGTTGCCGGGGAACGGTTACAGTTTTTGTTAAAGAGACATTAGAATAAGTCTCAGAGTTTTTCTTTTATTTTTACAGTTACTTTCTTTCGACTTACTGCTCTTGAAATCTGATTTTCAGGCTATTCTAGTTTATGCCCAGATTGCCCCGCAAACTGGTCTCACCACTCGAAGATCCCGAAAAACTTTTCAGAGAGCAAAGTCGCAGACACCGAGCCGCGATGTCTGAGCACGGAGAAGACACCACAACCGAAACAGGAACACCCACAGGACAGCCACAACGTACTCCAGCACAGATGGCTCTTTACATTGAAGAGCTGATAGCAGCAGGTTTTGCTGCCAGGAACAATCAGAGGACTTATAACAGGTCTGGAAGGGCGCTGGTCGAAAACTTTGAAGTCCCAACCGGAGGACATCAACCAGCTATTGTAGTGCCTCCCATTACAGCAGAGCACTTCGACTTGAAATCATCCACCATTCAGACCGCCCAGACCCATTGTCCTTTTAATGGGAAGGCAGATGAAGATCCAAACGACTTCCTCGGAAAATTTGAGGATTACTGCAACAAGATTAAGTACAGAGGAGTCGAAGCGGACACGCTAAAGCTGATTTTATTCCCATACTGTTTGTTCGGAACAGCAAAAGATTGGCTGGAGGCAAGACCACCGAGGTCTATCACTACCTGGGAGGGGTGTGTTGCTGATTTCTTGGCAAAATTCTACCCTGCATCCCGCGTTATCAAGCTGCAGAGTGAGATCTTATCTTTCAAACAGCAGATGGGGGAGACAGTGGTAGATGCATGGGACAGGCTAATGAGACTTGTGAAAAAATGCCCCAATCACGGCTTCGGGGACGCAAAGATTCTGCAGGTATTCTACCATGCACTTGACAGGGAGAATGCAGACAGGATTGATAGGGAAGTTGGGGGTAACTTTTTGTACCATGTGGATAAAGATGGAGCCTACGAAATGATGAAGCAACTAGCCAAACAGGATACTCGCCTGTTTGATGACCGCAGGCAAGCAGCAGCAGCAGAACCAGTGGTTGATGACAGGATTGATAATCTCACGAAAGTGGTACAGGACTTAGTCAAGAAGGTGTACACAGAAAAGAAGCCGGTGGCATCAGTGGACGAACCTGACTTTGACGCAGCAATTCTGGAGCTTCAGAACGAAGATGCTAACTATGTTCAGCAGCAGTGGGATCCTAGTCGCTACAGACCAGGCACACGTGACCATCCAGGGTTTCGCTACGGAAATCCCAATGCAGCAATGTATGCACCAGGATTCCAGCACAGGCCACAGGCACAACAGACAGCTCCAGCGCAGCCTGCACAAGCAGCACCACAATTAAACCTGTCTCAGCAACATTTTGAGTCTTATATGGAGAAATTCAATAAGCAGTTGGAAACCAGATTCGCACAGATGGACTCATTAACTGCTGATGTAAGTCAGATGAAGATTGCTATCCGCAACCTGGAAGTACAGAATGGACAGCTTGCACAGAACCAGGCAGAACGAGCCCCAGGGAATTTACCGTCTAACACAGTGAACAATCCACGCGCTCAAATCAATGCTATCACAACTCGGAGTGGAATTGCACTGCAGGATCCACCGTATCCCAGTCATGCACGCGCAGAAAAGTCAAAAATTATTGAACAGGAGGTGATTGACCGGGAAGACAGTTCAACCGCTGACCCTCAGAAAAGGGGTTCGGTCGAGCAGGAAGCAGCGCAGATGAATGAGGGTAACCCAGAGACAGTGCCAACTTCTAAGGAGGTTCCTTACCCTCTGAAGACACGCAAGAGAGATGACAGCAAAGACTACGCCAGATTTCTGGAGGTATTCAAGCAATTACAGATAAATATACCTTTTGCTGAAGCACTTGCCAAAATGCCTACTTATGCGAAATTTCTCAAAGACATCTTGTACGGTAGAAGGCGAATGAGTGACTTCGAAACAGTGAATCTGACGGCAGAAGCGAGCAGCTGTGTGAAAAATGGTCTACCACTGAAAAAGAAAGACCCTGGCAGCTTTGTTATTCCAGTAACCCTGGGCAGTGCATACACAGGAAAAGCCTTATGCGATTTGGGTGCCAGCATCAACTTGATGCCACTGACCATCTTCAAAAGTTTGGGAGTCGGAGAGCCACGCCCAACCAGAATTATGCTTCAAATGGCTGACAGATCCGTGAAACCCGCTTATGGAGTAATTGAAGATATCCTGGTAAAAGTGGGAGAGCTTATTTTTCCAGCAGATTTTGTGATACTGGATATGGAGGCAGGAGAGGTTCCGCTGATCCTGGGCAGACCTTTCCTGGCGACTGGTGAAGCCATTATTAACTGCAAAAGTGGAGAGCTGTCCATGCAAATTAATGAAGAAAAAGTAAAATTTAATGTTTTCAAATCTCTCCAGCTTCCCGATCATTATGGGCATGAAAACTGTTTTGCAGTTGAGGTAATTGATGACCTGGAAAGCGATGAGATAGAAGATTTATGGGAGGAATTTGAAGATATATTTCCAGAGGAAACAGAAGAGCAGCAGGATGAGCAGATCATGGGAACAGAAAGCTGGGTCAGGCTATACAGGGATGAAGGAGGCGAGCAGAAAATGACACTGGTCCCGTCACTGCAGGAACCACCAGCCCTGGAATTAAAGCAGTTGCCAGAACACCTCAGGTACGCTTTTATTGGTGAAAATAATACACTGCCGGTAATTGTTTCATCTCTTTTATCTCAGGAACAGGAACAAAAGCTACTGGAGGTACTTCGAGAGCATAAAGAAGCCATAGGATGGACAATTGCAGACTTGAAGGGAATCAGTCCTGATTATTGCATGCACAAAATAAGAATCGAAGACGGAAAGAAGCCAGTCATCCAGCCTCAAAGAAGATTGAACCCAATTATGAAAGATGTGGTACGTAAGGAGGTCATGAAGTGGCTAGTGTAGGGTTTTGATTCATGGATCGCGCAAACGGAAGCATAATCAAACAAACAACCATGCAAAACCCCCCAAGGATCACAAGTCTAGATGCATAACGATAGTAAAGGCAAGAAATCATAAACACACCTTTGGGTTCTCCTTGATGACTTCAAACGCGAATAGTGTCACGTTCTCTATAGTTGATCCACGCCTAGAGTTGTTCCTAGATCTCCAATCACCTTGGTGCTAGCCCGGATTGAAAGGAGGGTGAAGAAATCACGCAAAACGAGGCACCAAAAGGGGCTCGGCCCTTTGTGGCGTCGGGGACAAGGGGGCGGCGGCAAAGGGGGCGGCGTCCCTCTTTGTGGCTTGCTCTCTCTCTCCTTTGTTCTCTCCTACTCTTATTATGTTCTCTCTAGAGCATAAAGTGTGTAGGGAAGGAAGGAGGAGGGTCCTTTATATAGTCCAACAACTCCTTGTTAACTACCTAAAGGACTTATTCTAGTCCTACTAGAATTCAATTTAGTCCCTTCCTTGCAAATTAGTCCCTACTAAGTTTGCAAGGGTTTGCAAAGTGATCCTTCCAATTAATTAATCCAATTAATTCCACAATCTAGTACAACTCTATATAGCGTGTGACCCCATAGGTTCTATCTAGTTGGTAGCAACTCTTTGCTAATATGGAGCGGTTTCTAGCAAAACATCCATTCTAGCCAACTAATAGAATAGTCATCTAGACAACCTTGTACAAGTAATTGTCTCATCCCTTTGCCTCCATATCCGGATTGGACACGAGACATACAAGTCACACTCGTATATCCAATCCCTAGTTTCTCGATCCATGGAATAGCCTTATTCGTGCAAATAACATCAATATCTCATATATTGATTTATTTGAGTCTGGCCAGACATTCTATAAGCACTATCCTCGAGTGGCCTTGGATTGTGGGAGGGGCAAATCCTCTCTACGTCCACTACGATCTCTAAGCTTGCTTCTCATTATATCCAGTACACGCCTTTATAACTACCCAGTTACGGTGTAGCGTTTAACGCTACCAAGATCACAATGATCCACAACTAGAATATCTAGTGACTTCAAGTCTAAGGATGACAATACCATTGTACCCGAGAAGCACTTGTGACTCAACATAACGTGTATGTAGCCTCCTCGGTGATGGGTCAATCCAGTGCAACATTCCGTAATGCACACCTATGTGTTGGATCGTGATATCTCCATATCAATCCAACCCCATACTAGTCTATAGATGATTGTCCCATTTAATCATTATACTTGACTAGGGATATTTAAGATAAACAACGCAATTGTAAATCTAAGGACTTCATTATATTAAATATCCAATAAATAATAAATGAATTTCTAGCCAATTACAAATTCATACTAAACTAGATTGCCTCTAGGGCATCTATTCCAACAGTCTCCCACTTGCACTAGAGCCAATCTGGCGCATCTCGTATGCCCATACTCCTAGTGTGCCCTTCATGCTTCCACTGCGTGAGAGGCTTCGTAAGCGGGTCTGACAGATTATCATCTGTAGGAATCTTGCATATCCGAACGTCTCCTCTATCTATAATATCTCGAATCAGATGAAACTTCCTGAGCACATGCTTGGACTTCTGGTGCGATCTGGGTTCCTTTGATTGCTTGATCGCCCCAGTGTTGTCACAGAACAACTCCACTGGATCCGCAATGCTAGGGACCACACCAAGTTCAGAAACAAACTTTCTGATCCAAACAGCCTCCTTTGCTGCGCCATTTGCAGCAATGTACTCAGCCTCTGTTATAGAATCAGCTACCGTCTCTTGCTTGGAACTCTTCCAGCTCACCGCTGCTCCATTCAGGCAAAACACATATCCCGACTGTGATCTAAAGTCATCTCTATCGGTTTGGAAGCTTGCATCAGTGTAACCCCTTACACGCAACTCTTCCTCACCGCCAAACATCAAGGAAGCATCCTTAGTTCTTCTCAAGTACTTTAGGATGTTCTTGACAGCAATCCAGTGACTCTCACCTGGATTGGATTGGTATCTGCTTGTCATACTCAAGGCATATGACACATCTGGTCTAGTACATAACATGGCGTACATGATGGATCCTATGGCCGAGGCATAGGGAATCCTACTCATGCGTTCCTTCTCAATCTCATTGGAAGGACAACCACTCTTCGAAAGAGTGATTCCATGTGACATGGGCAAGAATCCCTTCTTGGAATCTTGCATGTTGAACCGTTTCAACACCTTGTCAATATATGTACTTTGACTTAGGCCTAGCAACCTCTTAGATCTATCTCTATAGATCTTTATACCGAGTATATAGGCTGCTTCCCCTAAGTCTTTCATTGAGAAACACTTTCCTAGCCAATCTTTCACAGATTGCAGCATGGGAATGTCGTTTCCAATGAGTAGTATGTCATCCACATACAAGACCAGAAAAGCTACAGAGCTCCCACTAACCTTCTTGTAGACACAAGACTCATCTTCGTTTCTGATGAAGCCAAACTCTTTGACCACTTCATCAAAACGTCGATTCCAACTCCTAGAAGCTTGCTTCAATCCATAAATGGATCGTTGCAGCTTACACACTTTGTTGGCTTGCTTTGGATCTTCAAAACCCTCCGGCTGTATCATATACACGTCCTCGAGGAGATTCCCATAAAGGAATGCTGTTTTGACATCCATCTGCCAAATCTCATAGTCGTAGTATGCTGCAATTGCAAGTAGGATTCGGATGGATTTGGTCATAGCGACTGGTGAAAAGGTTTCATCATAGTCAATACCATGAATCTGTCTGAATCCTTTAGCCACCAATCGGCCCTTATAGGTAATCACATTACCATCCATGTCGATCTTCTTCTTGAAGACCCACTTGCATCCTATGGGTCGCGCCCCATCAGGTGGTTCCACCAAAGTCTGTACTTTGTTGGTATACATGGATTCCATCTCGGATCTCATGGCCTCAAGCCACTTCTGCGAGTCTGGGCCATTCATGGCCTCCTCATAGGTAGTAGGCTCATCGTCTATGAGCATCGTGTCACCGGAATCAGTTACGAGAAGTCCGTACCTCTCGGGTTCCTGGCGCACTCTACTAGATCTACGAAGCTCTTGTGTTACCCGAACAGGTGGATCCACAACTGCTTGTGATTCCTGTTCATGTTCCATAATCGGTTCTGTGATTTGTGGTTCTTGAACTTCTTCAAGTTCTACATTCCTCCCACTTGCTTCTTTAGAGACAAACTCTCTTTCTAGAAACACGCCGGTCCGAGCAACAAACACTTTGTTCTCGGTTGGATTGTAGAAATAGTATCCCTTAGTTTCCTTAGGGTACCCCACAAATTTACACTTATCCGATTTAGGCCCTAGCTTGTCTGATTGTAAACGTTTTACATAGACATCGCAGCCCCAAATCCTCATGAACGACAGTGTGGCACGCCTCCCACTCCACATCTCATATGGTGTCTTCATGACTGATTTAGATGGAACACGGTTAATGGTAAAAGCTGCACTTAATAGAGCGTAGCCCCAAAATGATAATGGAAGATCGGTTTGACACATCATAGACCGAACCATATCCAATAGGGTTCGATTCCTCCTCTCGGACACGCCATTCCATTGTGGCGTTCCGGGTGGAGTGAGTTGGGACACGATCCCACACTCTCTAAGATAGTCGTCAAACTCTTGGCTCAAGTATTCTCCTCCACGATCCGATCGTAGAGCCTTGATACTTTTGCCAAGTTGCTTCTCTACTTCATTCTTGAATTCTTTGAACACTTCAAAGGATTCGGATTTTGCCCTCATAAGGTACACAAATCCATATCTACTGTAATCATCAGTAAATGTAATGAAGTAGACATAACCACCCCTGGCAGGCGTGGCAAATGGCCCACACACATCGGTATGTATGTGTGCCAATTGCTCACTAGTCCTCTCACCTTTCTTATTGAAAGGGGACTTTGTCATTTTTCCCAATAAACAAGCCTCACATGTCTCATATGATTCAGAATCAAATGAGTCTAGTAATCCATCCTTATGGAGTCTAGATACACGTTTCTCATTTATGTGGCCTAAACGACAGTGCCATAAATAAGCAGGATTTAAATCATTTATTTTAATCCGCTTGGTATTAATGTTGTAGACAGGATTACTTAGATCAAGGACATAAAGTCCATTAAATAATTGCGCACTAAAATAGTGAATATTATTCAAATAAAAGGAACAACAATTGTTCTTTATTGAAATAATAAAACCTTCCTTGTCCAAACAAGAAATAGAAATAATGTTTCTGCTCATAGCAGGCACAAAATAGAAATTATTTAATTCTAAAACTAATCCTGAAGGCAGAGATAGCTCGCAAACGCCTATGGCCAACGCAGCAACCTTTGCTCCATTCCCAACGCGCAGATCTACCTCCCCTTTAGCCAATCTTTTACTTCTCTTTAGATCCTGCATATTTCGACAAATATGAGATCCACATCCAGTATCTAATACCCATGATGTAGAGACAGTTAAATTGACATCTACAACAAAAATACCTGGTGGTGGTGGAATCACTATTCCTAGCCGCTTGTCCTCCAGATATTTTGGGCAGTTCCTCCTCCAGTGTCCAGGTTGACTACAGTAGTGACATTCACCCTTAGTCACGACCTTGGCAATCCCACCAACAGGCTTAAGGGCTTGTTCCTTGGACTTAGCAACTGACTTGCCTTTGCCCTTGGAGGAAGAGGCAAACTTTTTACCCTTTCCTTTATGCACCATCATAATGGCCTTGCCCTTACCCTTGTTGATGCTCTGTTCAGCCGTCCTCAACATGTTGAGCAAATCTGGCAGTGGTTTAACGATCTCGTTCATGTTATAGTTCATAATGAACTGTCCATAACTCTCGGGCAACGATTGCAACACGAGATCGGTTGCCAACTCTTGGCCGACCGGGAACCCAAGCCGGGCGAGATTCTCCAAGTACCCGATCATTCGGAGTACATGGGGTCCCACCGGGTTCCCTTCTGCCAGATGACATTTGAACAGTGCCTTTGAGACCTCATACCTCTCTACCCTCGCCTGCTCTTGGAAGAGCTTCTTTAGATGTTCGATCATATCGACAGCATTCATGTTCTCATGTTGCTTCTGAAGCTCAGAGGTCATGGTGCAAAGCATTAGGCAGGCCGCATCATTAGCGTCATCAACACGCTTTTGATACGCCTTTAAGGCAGCATGTGTCTGATTCTCTGGACCTTCTGGAACTTGCTCCTCTATTGCGTACAGCTTCTTCTCTTGCTTGAGAACAATTCTCAAGTTTCTGTACCAATCGAGAAAGTTGGTTCCTGAGAGCTTGTCCTTCTCAAGGACAGATCGTAGGGAATGTTGAACTCGATGAGTTGTTTGCCATTTGGAATTCTACAAAAAGGAAAATACGCAAGTTTTAGTATTTGTGAATTTTTGACTATATTTAATAATGGCTAGTTTATTAAATATAGCTCCCACTATTTTACTTCGGATTAATAACCCTCAAGATATTAATGCGGAAAATATCCTTATATTTTCTAGTGGGCCAAGATCCATCTTTTTCATCTCCTTATGAGCTTGCTTTGGCAAGTCACCCATAATTCAATTACTTCTTAGGTAGGAACAATTCCAATTGCATCCCATATGCAACTCTTGGTTCAATCGGGCAAATAACTCCTTATTTATCCATCCATATGGATAATCCCAATTGATTGCCTCTAGGTTTCTTAATCAAATTAATAGCCTAGTTGTGCTCAACCTCTTATCTAAACAATTGCACATTGTTACGTGCCATCGCATTCCATCATTATGAACCACGTCGCCATGCTTTGGCACGCACGAACTCGATAAATAATGATGATAATGAGTGTTTAAATAACGAGAAGGCAAGAACACAATATTTAAAATTTGAGGGATTTTTCTTCAATTTTAATTATTTTGTTGATCAATATCAACTAATCTATCTATTTGAGTTTGGGCACAACTCCAAATAATAGATCCGGGTTGTCTAATTATCTTATTATCCTAATTGCATGCATCATCCATACACCAACCACACAAATAATAAGACAATAAATAAACAACCACAAAACAGAAATTAAACGTGATGTGGATATGGCCTTTTCTAGACTAAGATAATTCCAAGCCAATGGAATTATCTATGAACCCTAAACAAACACATCTCCATGCGTCTTGATCTTTTGGTCCATCCTTCATAGTCATGTGGAATGCTCCATGCTCCATGCTCCATCTTTTGTGGCTCCTATGGCTTTGGGCTTCTTTTCTCCAATCTTGGCTAACAATCTACTTTATCTAGCACTATCTAATATCTATACTAAATAAAATAAATCTCACAAGTTGAGAAAAAAAAAATGGCACGCAGGCCATAAAACCCTAATTAATTATTACAATTAATTGATCAGCTCGCAGGCCGTAAAACCAAACCACAAAATTAAACATCCACATCAAACCACATCCTAAGGCCATATCCAATCACCATGCGATTTGCACATAAACAGTTAAAATCCAATTTTTAACGCGCTTGGTCAATTTTAATTGATTTTAGGATTTCTAGGGTTAAAACGGTCCATGGGCCCAACAATCCAATTGCCCGGGCCCAAATAAGTGAACCATAAAGCCCTAGGGCCGGCCCGGCCCAAAACCCGCAAGCTAGGCCCGCGGGTTAGGGCCGCCCGCCCCCTTAGGGCGCCAAGCTTGGGCGGCAAGCAAGGGGGGCGGCTCCCTAGGGGCCGAACCTTCCTTGTGGAGGTTGTTTCCAAAACAACCTCCTTGCTTGGAGCCCAAGTTTGGTTGTTTCCTTGTTGTGGGAGAACTCCTTCTTCCCCAAGGATGCCCAAACCCTAGATCTAAGATCCTAAAATTTCTCAAACTCACCAATTCATGCATCCAATGCAATAATTGGGTCTTGTTATGATTAATTCTTTGACAAATTGCATCCAATGCTTGATTTGTCTTGTTTTACGCGATAAACAACAAATTAAGGTGTAAAACAACAAGAATGTAACACATAAACTACGTTTATGCTCTATGACCTGTGGCTCTGATACCACTGTAGGGTTTTGATTCATGGATCGCGCAAACGGAAGCATAATCAAACAAACAACCATGCAAAACCCCCCAAGGATCACAAGTCTAGATGCATAACGATAGTAAAGGCAAGAAATCATAAACACACCTTTGGGTTCTCCTTGATGACTTCAAACGCGAATAGTGTCACGTTCTCTATAGTTGATCCACGCCTAGAGTTGTTCCTAGATCTCCAATCACCTTGGTGCTAGCCCGGATTGAAAGGAGGGTGAAGAAATCACGCAAAACGAGGCACCAAAAGGGGCTCGGCCCTTTGTGGCGTCGGGGACAAGGGGGCGGCGGCAAAGGGGGCGGCGTCCCTCTTTGT
The DNA here is from genome assembly GCA_023055425.1 of Linanthus parryae. Taxonomy (NCBI): domain Eukaryota; kingdom Viridiplantae; phylum Streptophyta; class Magnoliopsida; order Ericales; family Polemoniaceae; genus Linanthus; species Linanthus parryae. Next base: position 112,714,556 of record JALGPY010000005.1, on the reverse strand, counting down.
GGCTTGCTCTCTCTCTCCTTTGTTCTCTCCTACTCTTATTATGTTCTCTCTAGAGCATAAAGTGTGTAGGGAAGGAAGGAGGAGGGTCCTTTATATAGTCCAACAACTCCTTGTTAACTACCTAAAGGACTTATTCTAGTCCTACTAGAATTCAATTTAGTCCCTTCCTTGCAAATTAGTCCCTACTAAGTTTGCAAGGGTTTGCAAAGTGATCCTTCCAATTAATTAATCCAATTAATTCCACAATCTAGTACAACTCTATATAGCGTGTGACCCCATAGGTTCTATCTAGTTGGTAGCAACTCTTTGCTAATATGGAGCGGTTTCTAGCAAAACATCCATTCTAGCCAACTAATAGAATAGTCATCTAGACAACCTTGTACAAGTAATTGTCTCATCCCTTTGCCTCCATATCCGGATTGGACACGAGACATACAAGTCACACTCGTATATCCAATCCCTAGTTTCTCGATCCATGGAATAGCCTTATTCGTGCAAATAACATCAATATCTCATATATTGATTTATTTGAGTCTGGCCAGACATTCTATAAGCACTATCCTCGAGTGGCCTTGGATATTTGCTCCCGTTATGTGGGAGGGGCAAATCCTCTCTACGTCCACTACGATCTCTAAGCTTGCTTCTCATTATATCCAGTACACGCCTTTATAACTACCCAGTTACGGTGTAGCGTTTAACGCTACCAAGATCACAATGATCCACAACTAGAATATCTAGTGACTTCAAGTCTAAGGATGACAATACCATTGTACCCGAGAAGCACTTGTGACTCAACATAACGTGTATGTAGCCTCCTCGGTGATGGGTCAATCCAGTGCAACATTCCGTAATGCACACCTATGTGTTGGATCGTGATATCTCCATATCAATCCAACCCCATACTAGTCTATAGATGATTGTCCCATTTAATCATTATACTTGACTAGGGATATTTAAGATAAACAACGCAATTGTAAATCTAAGGACTTCATTATATTAAATATCCAATAAATAATAAATGAATTTCTAGCCAATTACAAATTCATACTAAACTAGATTGCCTCTAGGGCATCTATTCCAACAGCTAGAAGCAGGAATTATATACCCCATATCAGACAGCACCTGGGTGAGTCCTGTCCAGTGTGTACCGAAGAAAGGGGGTATTACAGTAGTGCAGAATGCTGATCAGGAACAGATCGCCCAGCGAACTGTCACTGGCTGGCGAATCTGTATGGACTATCGGAAGCTGAACGATGCCACACTGAAAGACCACTTCCCGCTGCCATTCATGGACCAAATGTTGGACAGACTAGCACACCATGCTTATTACTGCTTTCTGGACGGATACTCAGGCTACAACCAGATCTACATAAATCCAGAAGACCAAGAAAAGACGACGTTCACTTGCCCGTATGGAACGTTCGCCTTTAGACGAATGCCGTTTGGACTGTGCAATGCTCCAGCAACATTCCAGAGGTGTATGATGGCAATTTTCTCTGATATGATAGAGAAAAACCTGGAAGTTTTTATGGACGATTTTTCGTTATTCGGAGACAGCTTCGAAGATTGCTTATATCATCTGGCCAGAGTTCTGATTCGCTGCAGGAAAACAAATCTGGTACTCAACTGGGAAAAATGCCACTTCATGGTGACTGAAGGAATAGTGCTGGGACACAGGATTTCCAGTAAAGGGCTGGAAGTAGACAGGGCAAAAATAGAGGTGATCAAGCAGCTGCCGTATCTAACCACAGTGAGGGCAATCAAGAGTTTTTTGGGCCACGCAGGATTTTACAGAAGGTTTATTAAAGATTTCTCAAAAATTACAAAGCCACTTTGTAATTTGTTGGGAAAAGATGTGCCCTTCGTATTTGACGAAGCCTGCAAAGAAGCTTTTGACGTGCTTAAAGAAAGGCTGACGACTGCACCCATTATCACAACACCAGACTGGACGCTCCCGTTCGAGCTGATGTGCGACGCCAGTGATTACGCTGTGGGCGCGGTACTGGGACAGAGGAAGGACAAGGTGTGCAGTGTCATCTACTATGCCAGCAGGGTCCTGAATGAGGCGCAGATTAATTATGGGACTACAGAGAAGGAGCTGCTGGCAGTCGTGTTTGCCCTGGATAAATTCAGATCGTACCTGGTGGGCTCTAAAGTCATTATTTTTACAGATCACAGTGCACTGAAATACTTGCTGGAAAAGAAGGATGCAAAGCCAAGGCTGCTGCGTTGGATTCTGCTGATGCAGGAATTTGACGTCGAAATCAGGGATAAAAAGGGAGTTGAAAATGTAGTAGCTGATCATCTATCTCGTCTGGAAAAACCTACAGAAGAAGTGGTGCCCATTCAAGAAAATTTTCCAGATGAACATATTATGAAGATCAAGACCAACAGACGGCCCTGGTACTATGCCATTGCCAATTATTTGGTCAATGGAGCACTCCCTGAAGATATCACCCCTTGGCAGAAAAAGAAATTTATTTCAGATTGCAGGCAATATTTCTGGGACGATCCTTATCTGTTCAAGCAAGGGGCAGATAATATTCTCCGACGGTGCATTCCATGTCACGAAATTTTGGAGGTAATTCAGCACTGCCACTCAGCACAGTGTGGAGGACACTTCAGCGGACCGAGAACAGCTCACAAGGTGCTGCAGTCAGGATTTTTCTGGCCAACAGTTTTTAAGGACTGCCATGATTACGCGCAGAGTTGTGATCGTTGCCAACGGACAGGAAACATCTCCCAGCGGAATGAAATGCCCATGACACTTTGGCAGGAAGTCGAGCCTTTCGACGTGTGGGGTATTGATTTTATGGGTCCTTTTCCTTCGTCGTTGGGAAATCTCTACATCCTATTGGCAGTGGACTACGTGTCAAAGTGGGTCGAAGCAATAGCCTGTCAGAAGAATGATGCGTCAGTCGTAGAAAGGTTCCTCAAACGCAACATCTTTACCAGATTTGGGACACCAAGAGCCATGGTCAGTGATGAAGGTTCTCATTTTATCAATAAAGTCTTTGCCAAGGTTCTAAAGCAGTATGGGGTGTCTATCCATAAGGTATCACTGCCTTATCACCCTCAGGCAAACGGGCAAGCAGAGGTGTCCAACAGGGAAATAAAGAGCATATTGGAAAAAACTGTGAATCCTGGACGAAAGGACTGGTCGTTAAAGCTGGATGATGCGCTTTGGGCATACAGAACTGCTTACAAAACCCCACTGGGAATGTCCCCGTACCAGCTGGTGTTTGGGAAAGCATGTCATTTACCAGTAGAATTGGAGCACAAAGCCTACTGGGCAATCAAGCAGCTGAATATGGATCACAGTTTATCAGGAAACAAACGGAAGATGGCACTCCTTGAACTGGAGGAATTTCGTAAAACTGCATACGAGAGTGCCAAAATTTATAAGGAAAAAACAAAGAAGTGGCATGACAACCGCATTCTACCAAAGAAGATAGAAATCGGGCAGAAGGTCCTCCTCTACAATTCAAGGATGAAATTCTATCCAGGGAAGCTGCGCTCAAGATGGTCTGGACCATTTATTGTGAAGGACGTTACATCATGGGGAGTGGTGGAGCTGGAGAACCCGAGGGACAACACAGTTTTCAAGGTGAATGGGAACAGAGTCAAGCCATACAGGGATCCTCAGGAAATCATGGAGGTAGAGGCATTCTACCTCGACATTCCGTGATTACAGCAGAGGTAACAAAGTCGGGCTGTCGACTGTAAATCACAAGCGCTGGTTGGGAGGCAACCCAACGTAGGTTAGTTGTTTTTAGATAATTTTTACAATGTTCATAATTTGAGAGAAAAGTGAGAAAGAGGGATTTAATGTTGAACTCAGTGTTTTCAGGAATCAGAGGCGTGCGTTTAAACGCAGAAGACTTGCGTTCAAACGCAGTGCGTTCAAACGCAGAGATCTTGCGTTCAAACGCAGACCCACCAACAGACAGGAAGAGCACTGGAAACTGCTAACACTTTTGCGTTCAAACGCAGAGGACCTGCGTTCAAACGCAGATCATATCATGAAAATTTTCAGCCACCAAGTGGTGCGTTTAAACGCAACACAGTGCGTTCAAACGCAAGATGACAAAGAAGAGGTGGAAAATTCTTAAGGCGTGCGTTTAAACGCAGATCCTGCGTTCAAACGCAGATCCCATCCAGCAGAGAATTTCTAGAGAGACAAAGGCATGCGTTCAAACGCAACTCATGTGCGTTCAAACGCAGCTCATCCGAGATGCAGACGATAAGCGTTGCGTTCAAACGCAGCTCATGTGCGTTCAAACGCAACTCATCAGACCCAGAAAAATTCAAGAACGTTCAAGCACTGCGTTCAAACGCACACCCTGCGTTTAAACGCAGCTCATCAGATCTTCAAATTTTCCAGAAAAATTAAGCAGTGCGTTCAAACGCAGGACCTGCGTTCAAACGCACATTTGAGCGGGATCAAAAATTTCGGAAAATTTTGAAAAATTTTGAAATTTTGGGGCCATTCTGCAATTTCTGAAAGTTCGCCTATATATACTGTACGGATGACAGTGACTCATTTTCACACAAGTCTTCCAGTTTTCAACTCTCTCTCTAGAAAATCCTCTCTGCCCTAGCAGCCGCCAGAGCAGTCTGCCGCCAGCAGCCTCCGACGACCACCGCAGCACCGCCAGAAGGTCAGGAACAGTGTGGGGGTGATCCAAATCAGCCGATCCAAACACCAACAGATTCATCTCAGAGAGATATTTCCAGATCTGTGCCCGTAAGATTCACTCCGGGTACCCAGGTTCTATCTTTTCATTCTCTTTGAATATTTTCGATTTTTACTGTTTGAATCTGAAATGGAGGTGGATCAACCCTTCATGAGGCCGGATAGGGCTATTGCACCATTGAACATCATAGACTGCCGTCTGCTTAGGCCTAACTATTTCTGCGACCATAGGTTCGTTAACATGGAGGCTCACCGTTTCTTTTTGCAAGACAAAAAGATTCGGTATGACATTCCCGCTGAGAGGACCTTTCCACGTGATAGGGTAGCCATGGGGGACGAACTGTTTGAATTTACTGGGCAGGATCAGTTTGGGGATTTGTTTACTGGGTTTCCTAATCTGCGGGTCAGTTCTGTGCTGGCTAAGGAGATTTACAGCAATCTCCAGCAGTGCATGAACAGTGAAGTCCAGTCAATTGACTGGATTTACTGCAGAAAGAGATGGATTCGAATCACCCCAGAGAGTATCCGAGAGAGTCTGGGTCTAGAGTTGGTGTTGGATGACTGTCAGTTCCAGGAACTGAGACGTCATCCATCAGAGCAGTTGAGTGAGCAGATCCTGACCACCCTGTGTGCTGGTGTCCCCGGCGCTGTCTGGTACCACCCTGAGAGGAGTCCTTCCTACCGGAAACTGCCATCGACCTACCTGATTCGAGAGGCGAAATGGTGGACAGAGTGGGTGAACAACAGAATTGTGGGTATAAAACACTTTACCCACATTGATTATAATATTGCCCTGCTTGTGTACTGTTTGATGGCCCGGGAGCCTGTGAGCCTCCCGGAGATTATATGTGAGTTTTTCCGGGAACGGAGGGAGACCCATAGCAAGAAGGGTTTGGGTCTTCTGGGGATGTTGACAAAAATGGCGCAGGATTATCTTGTGGTCATTCCTGGCGAGCTGAGAGACATTCGACCTGTTCAAGTACGCAAGTACAAGAACATGAGATGTGCGCTAGAGGAGGCCATTCACGGCCCTCCTGAATATGTCCAAGTGGACGATGATGATGATGTTGTTCCACCTCAGGGTGGGGGTGGTGGCATGCCACCACCGCCTCCTCCCGGTGATGGGGGTTTACCAGCTTTACCAGGACCCTTCCCACTGCCCCGTTCTGCCAGTTCCAGCGAACACAGGCAGGCCGACCCTGACTTGGGGCAGTCTAGCAGAGGGGCCAGGCGCAGCTCTTTTGGGCGCCTGGAGAGGACTGAGCATGAGGAGTGGGTCAGAAAGAAAATTAAGGCCCAAGAAAAAGTACAAAACTACCTGGTAAAGACGGTCAAGAAAATGGCCAGGGGTCTTGGCAAATTGTTCAAGACTCAGAAGCATATCTACCACGCTCACACAGCCGCCATGAGAGCTCATGAGTCGGCACTTGCTGAAATTCAGAGTAACATGCGTGGTAGGCAGTTTAATTTTCCAGCCCGCTATTCTAGTGATAATTGTCCAAGCTGGACAATGGAGGATAGCCGGCCATTTGATAGCTTCTCTGGCCATGACCCCACACCGAGCCCGGAACATGGAGACAGTGTCGGTGACCCCGGCAGACCCGGTACCCAGTACCCACCTAGGAGAGATCATGCAGACCCAGGGGCCAGCAGTGCCCATCCCGGTGCCAGCCACGCTGGTACCGCTGCCGCAGCACGCCATGCTGCGAGGAAACGCGCCAGAGGGCGCACCCCTTCACCATCTCCCGAGCCGACTGACCAGTCTACTCCGGAGAACACAGATTCGAGTTACCGACCAGATCAGTAGAGTCGCGAGGACGCGCCACCTCTAGTGTGGGGGTGGGGAATCGTGTCCTCCTGAATAGCCATGTCAGCATATTTTTGTCAATTTTATTTTTCATTTTATTTTCAATTTTTGAGTCAGCACGTTTTTTATGTTGAGTCTACCCACCAATCTTTCTGACCTTGCATGATAAAAAAAAAAATAAAATAAAATAAAATAAAAAATAAAATATATAAAAATATAAAAAAAAAAATAAAATAGGGAAAATTAATAAATATTTTTTCTGAGAAAGGGCAACTTAGGACCTAGAAACTGAAGAGAGTCCAATGAAAGAGCTTATTAGAGTAGGAAGCACCGTAGCAGGGATACTTCAATTTTAGTATTTTGTGCACAATTTTCACGACAGGCTATCCCGGGTATTCAGGAATGTGGAAAGTAGATACAGGCATACTTTTGACTTCTCTAGTGTGCTAGGCAGATTCGGTCTTTAGATAGTTGAATATTCTGTTTCCCGTGGAAACTGGTGGACTCTTGGAATCTGGGGTGGACCTTCGTGTTGAGTCGGTTTTATGTGGTACAAATCTGTAGCCTAAGCGAAGTTGTAGAATGTACACCACCATCCCTTAAGGTGGTTCCAAGAGAAAATCCTAAAAAGCCTACACTCTTAACGCTCTACTGCACCGTTGTAAAAAACAGAGGGGAATATAAAAAAAAAAAAAATGAAATGAATAATATTTTGTGCTTAAAGGAGAAACAACATAATGTGCTTCCATTCACATGGAAAATTTGGATTCAATCCAATTTAGAGCTTAGGAGGGAAATTAAAGTCAAGCCGTATTACACAGGAGTTGTGTCTCCCAGCAATGGGACAATTTGCAAATCAAACGCAATAACGGCTAAGAGGGTCTGAAAACCTCAAATGACTTGGCGAAGAAAAACTATCTGTTGACTATAGATGCCTGGACCCTCAAAGTCAAAAGACGTGCCTTGTCTTGGATGGTTTGGTGGATGTTTGGGGATACCTTAGTGAATTTGTGCATAGGATCAGTTTATATCATTTCTTGCTGCGTGTTTTGGGAGTTCGAAATAAGCTAGTGAGGATTTGATGATTTCAGTTTATGATAGAGAGGTTGCCCAATTTCAGAAAATATATATATATATATAAAAAAAAAAAAAAATTAGTTGTGTCTTGAGTCAGTTTGTGTATATTCTGTATCTGAGTCAGTCATCTATTGAGTGTTTTGGTCTGTGTCTTGAATCTGTGAAAGAGGGGAAGTATGCAAATTGAAGTATGCAAAAATGGGTCTGCAATGCAGTATGCAAGGGTCTGCTCGGGACGAGCAGAGATAAGTGTGGGGGTATTTTGACAGCTTGAAAATGTATTAGTCTGGGACATCTTTTTACCATTGGTTATAACCCTGTGAGAGTTGAGTTTGGTCATTTTCAGCTTATTTTCCACCTGATACGAGACAGAGATTTTTAGATCATGATTGCAAAATTTGAGTAATTTTATGCATACTTTTGTTGGATATGATCGCGGGTGCGTGTTATGTGCAGGTAACAGGTGCCGGAAAAATGCATGAGATTGACTTGGATTGGAGGCAGCGTGTCAGGAGAGCTGAGCAGAAAAAGAGGAAAAATGACTAAGTTGTGCGTTCAAACGCAGAAGCTGCGTTCAAACGCACGAGACAGGCAGCAGGAAAAATGGCAGAATTTGGCTAAGTCCTGCGTTCAAACGCAGAGGCAGGCTGCGTTCAAACGCAGGAGTCAGAGACCAAAGCGCAGAAAAAACTAAGTCCTGCGTTCAAACGCAGGTTGAGCGTTCATACGCAGGGCTCAACACTCAGGAGAAGAAACGGCCAAGGGGTGCGTTCAAACGCAGAGGAGCTGCGTTCAAACGCATGGGTTCAGGAGCCAGAAGAGGAAATTGACTAAGTCCTGCGTTCAAACGCAGGGGGGGTATGCGTTCATACGCACTGCGTTTGAACGCAGGAAGTGTGCGTTTAAACGCACAGACGTGTTCCAGAATCTTCCAGGACGGATCTTTTCGAGGGTAAAACAGGAATTTCGTGCATCAGTTTTGGAGACTGTGGCAATATAAAAGGAGGTGTCCCAGCACTGTTTTAGGGTTACGAAGGCATACCACAGCTATCATCATCATCAGCAGCCAGTTTCACAGCAGCCAGGATTTGGAGCAGAGCAGGATTGGAGCAGTTTTCCAGTATCTTCAGAAATAACTAGTTTGATCTTTTCTCTCTTTATGAAACATTGTTTTTGAATAATGCAAGCTAGCTAGACCTTTTGCCTAGGTTCTCGGTGAACCTAGGGTTTATGAATTCAGCAAACTTGGATGTTTTGATTTTCAGATGCATGGCTAGCTAAGTCTTAATACAGGATGGTTTGTTTATTATTCTGTCTTTGATTTTATTTACATACATGAATGGCCTGATCACCCAGGAGTGTTACAGACAGGATCTGGTGCGCGAGAGTGACCAGTGAAAGTTAGGAAGAAAAGACAGGATTTAGTACTCTGCCTTGATGGACCGAGAGGTGAAGAGAATCAGGGGACTAGCCCAGAAGCATTAGACCAACTGTTAGACGTTTAGGGGGAGACCGAGAGGAGAACCTGTAACCCTAGCAGACTTAGAACGAACCTGCAGATTTAGGGAGACCGAGAGGACCCGAAAATCTGCAGTCGAGTGATAAGTGCATGAGACCGAGAGGAGATTGTACTATTGGTATGCTGGCATAAACAAAACCACTGTGTGTTTCTGAAATCAAATAAACCATGGAAGCTGGAGAGTAACCCTAGGGGAGCCTGGAATCTAGATTTTTAGAATTATCGACTTTTACAACTACAACAATTTCGGAAAAATATTCAGCAGAAAAATAAAATAAGTCTTTTTACTGTTTTTATTTATTAGAAGTTAGCATAATCAAATCCCAACTCTTCCTCCTTTTTACAAACTTCGTGTCGTATTCTAATTCTGATTAGCAAGAACTTAACCTGTTCTCGTGGGTTCGATAACCAGAGTCATAATCTACATACTCTATACTACTTGATCGTACACTTGCGAAAAAGCAGATAGTTTACGCTGTCACCCATCCACACATTGCTTATGTTGTTCATCAAGTCAGCCAACTCATGTACTTCTACGCTCAACACATTCCTAAGTTGTTTTCGAATTCTCCGGTATGTCAAGTGTACTATATTACGTGAACTTCATTACTCATCACACTTCACTTAAGTGCTACGAGGCTTTGTCACCGACTAAGTAGGTGATCCCATTGAACGTTGTTCCTCTACATGCTACTGTTTTCTCTTAGGGGTTCCCTTATTTCATGGAGGAGCAAGAAACAAACAACTATTGCTCATTCGAGTACAGAAGCAGATTATCGTTTGTAGGCCAATGCTACTCAAGAACTTATATCGCTCAGATAGCTATTAGAAGACATGGGTGCTCCACAGAATTCTACGACTCTAGTTTGTTGCGACAACCGTAGAGCCATTCACATTGCCTGCAATGATGCATATCGTGAACACACCAAGCAGATCTAGATTGATTGCCACTTCGTCCCGACAACCTCTTCTTGCAGGCAATATTCATCTTCAACAAATTGCCCATAACGATCCTCAACGGCGCTTTAATGACTTGGTCTCCAAACGGTGGAGCTTTAGTATGAGGGGGGGTGTTCACAATATGCATCATCGAAGGCCGCGAAAATAATTGAGAGGTCACAAATCCTTCATCTCGAAGTGGTGACTCAAGGATTCCTTCAGCTCACTAATTCCTTGAAAATCATCACAAGTGATAATCATATCGTCAACATAGATCAATAAGAGGATAATTAAATGTGCGGTGCGACGTACAAAAAGAGCAGAAATCACAAGGACGAGATGTAAAACCAATTTTAGTCATTATGGTGCTAAACTTGGCAAACCAAGCACGGGAGGCTTATAAGGCCCGGTGAAGACAACACACCATACGAGGAGAACATCAAGGCCATGTTTTTTTTGAAATGCAATCAACCATTTTCATTCATCATAAAAATTCACAATTACAACGGATGAAACAAGCATGGAGTACAATTTAATATTACACATTTCATAATTTTGCCTACATAATTTGTAAATTTCTAAGAAGAACAAATCGGCAACTATCGCTTAAAACGATTTATGAACATTTGTACACTCCAACATCACCACCAATTAACTTATGTGCCTTTGCCGTTTTTCCTCCATTATTGGCAGCAACGAGAGGGGTGTTAAGAAAATAATACGTCTATCACGATAGCAGAATTCAGCCCACAAAAAATTGACATCGAAACTGCAAGAACATGTGACACATAACGTCATACTTATGTGCTAGATTATCACCTTATTGTATACAATGACCGCACTGAGGCGGTAGTTCGCCGCCCTTTGGCGGAAGAGAACCGCTTCTTGGCGAAAGTGAACCGCTCATAGGCGGTAGTTGGTCACCCATTAGCGGAAGAGAGCCGCTCCCAAGAGTTAGTTGCGCTCTGTTATTGGACGGAAGAAAACCGCTCTTAAGCAGTAGAAACTGAAAATACATAAAGAAAACGACAAAAACCTACACCAAGACAGGGGCGTGGCCAGCGGCAAGCCCATTTTATTGACAAATCAGAAATGGAGAGCAACTTCTTTGTTCACACGGAGAGTTTGGAGAGAGTGGCTTGAAGAGTCTTCGGAGAGAGAGGGGGTTAACATCGAGGCCATGTTGTGTTTTGATGTCGACTAGAGGTGTCAAACGGGCGGGTTCGGGTGAATCCGACCCGTTTATAAATAAGTTTTTTTGTAAGTGGGTCCAACCCGTTCTACCTGTTTAAATGATACGGGTTTTATGGGTGGGTCATAAACGGGTCAATGTGACCCGTTAACCTATTTCTAACCCGTTAGTAACCCGTATATAATAAAGTAGGAAAAGAGAAATACCCATATGCTCCTATAATAGATTTTTAAACCACTTTTTGTTTTCCTTCTAAAACTATTACTCTATCCGTCTAATATATTAAAATTCATTATTTAAAAAAAATGTCATTTTTGTAGAAAAAAATAAAACGAGATAACCATTGTTTCCTTCTCTCGTTATCTCTTCTGTTTCTCCCTCCCTCGTATGTACTTTCTAATGAACCCAGCATGTCTCTCTCTCTCGATCGAGAACCTCTTTTCTACTCTCCTCATCACCATCGCGACCTCCTTCTCCTTAATCGGCGTCACTTACAACCAGAATCCCTCAGAATCGCCTCCTCAATCGGCGTCACTTGATAACTCTCTATTAGAATTATATTTCTTGCATACTTTATATTGTTTTGCGTGATTCCGGGGTTGAAATATGAGTTTTACACTATGAATGTTGAGAAAACGTAGAAAGTTGAGTTTTTAGCTCTTTATTGTTAATCCGGGCGTTTCGATGCATATTTCGATGTTATTTGTCAAATATAATCGCTTGGTATGGTTGTTCATGTTGTCTTGACAGGAAAGGATGCTAAACTATGGCTATGAGGCATGAAACGAACTTCGGAAGCAAAGCAAACTCAAGAGGAAGCAAGAGAAGCAAAGTCGGAGGAGCAACAGTGACCAATCTCCACTATTTTGATTGTATCTCGAGTTCTACAATGAATATTTGAGTGAGGCCAGTGGAAAATGAAATTAGACACAAAGATATTTCCAACGATAGGTCACGGAGCTAAAACGGAGATCGGACGAGAAAGATATGGTCCGTCAAAGAGGATGTAAATTTGAGAAACTCCCCAGGGGTGTTCGTGCGAACAACTTCTTGTTCGCACGAACACAATGTCTTAGAATTATTTTTGAAGGCCAAAAGAAGTGATAAAGGGACTGTTGGAAATTACGAACACCCAAGCTGTTCGCACGAACAGTCGGGTGTTCGTGCGAACAGAAAGGCCAGACACAATTTTTCTGGGTTCTTTTGGTAATTTCTTGAAAGTTTGAAGACTCTAACCTATTTCCAACGTATTGGGACGATCCTAAGGAGGTATTCACACATCTTTGGAGTCTAGAGAGCTGGAGAAGACGGGAGAAAACGCTTGGAGCTTGGAGGATCATCAATAGTGAAGATTTTCGCGTTTGATTATCGTTTCTTCATCTTTTCTTCATGAACTCTATTACTTTGATTATGTTAAACACTATTATGTCTATATAAACACTTTAAGCTAGGTGATTGATGGAAAACTAGTGTTTGCTGATGTTTTTCCGGATTTTGGACTTGATGCATGCTTTTGCTTAATTCTATGAACGTTCTATTTATCCTAACTATTCTTGTACTTGTTTATTAATGTTCTTGGCTTGATCACCCTTAGAACGTTACTTGTTGATAGGGTTGCACGAAAGTGAACTCATTGAGACGTGTTAGAGAATAGTTTAGGTGATCTTGTAGTTTCTTGAGACCGAGAGGAGATAGAAACTTGATTAATCGTGTGAGGGTAGTTTCGGTTGATTTTGTTAGAACTTAGTGAATTCGGTGGACCGACAGGACCCAGTGAACGAGCCTAAAAACTCAACTAGATTGTAATAGTATACGGAGGTGGACCGAGAGGACCCGAAAGCTATTAATTGCACAAATTCACGTGAGATTTAGAGAAATGAGCATTACCCGATATAACTAGAACGTGAGTAGAGTGTTTCAAGCATAACCCGGAAATCGTTAACAACCCTAGGGACCATCAATTGCCTAGTTCTTCCTTATTAATTGCATCCAATCACAAATTATCTTCATTTAAAAGTAAAAATCCTACAAAAATATTTAGTTAATTGTCATTTAATTTTAGTCGCTTGTTTGTGGGCGACAACTTTATAAAACCCAAAACCTTCTTACCGGTTACGTAGATATCTCATAATTACTCTCTAGTTAACTAACAATCGTAAATTCCCTTGGGTTCAATACTCGGAGCCGTAAAATACTCCTAATACTCTTTGATCGTATACTTGCGTCTAAGCGCGTTAAGAATTCGCGTCAAGTTTTTGGCGCCGTTGCCAGGGAATTAAACAGTTTATTAGTTTAGTTAAAAATTAATTTAGGATACTTCTTTTATTTTCTTTTTGTTACTATCTGTTTACCTCACAAGTGTGCTAGTGTTGCTTTTTCAGGTAGCTATGGCGGAAGGTCAAGGGCAGATTAGCGTCACCACAGAGCAGCTACAAGCTTTGGTGGCTGAAGCTGTAGAGAAAGCATTGGCAGCAACATCTATACCGCGCCCGACCTCAATGCCATATAATCGATCAGGGAAAGCAATAATCCAGGCATTTGAGGCGGATCATAAAGGAAGGGAGCCAGCAATTGTGGTGCCACCAATTCAGGCAGAAACCTTCTGTCTCAAGCTGGGCACAATTCAATTTGATCAGGACCAGTGCACTTTTGCTGGGACAGACAAGGAAGACCCACATGCATTCATTGGGAGATTTCAGAGCCACTGTGGGCTAATCCGTTATAGTGGGGTCACTTCCGAATCAATAAAACTGATTCTCTTCCCTCATTTCCTCAAGGGAGCTGCTATGGATTGGCTGAATTCATTGCCATCCAACTCAATCAAGACATGGGAAGACTGTGCCTCCCAGTTCATGAGTAAATTCTTTCCCATCTCACGCCTGATTCAGCTGCAGAACGAGATTTGGTCATTCAGGCAAAAGCAACATGAATCCATGGTCAAAGCATGGGAGCGTCTCAACTTCTTGCTACGCAAATGCCCCAACCATGGAATTGCAAAATCCCAGATTATACAGGTCTTCTATGATGCACTTGGAATGCGTGACAAAGACAAGATTGATAGAGAAGCTGGGGGTAGTTTCTTGTTCAAATGTGATGTTGACGGTGCATATGAGTTGATGAGACGTGTGGTTGAGCAAGAGGAGAGTTGGGATTATGAGCACCCGCAAAAAGAACCGATGAAGCATAGCTCAGTGGCATATAGCACGGTTCAGGTGAATGCGGTAGAGGTAGTGCATGAAGCAAATGTTTCAGAGATGCATCAGCAGCAGCAAGTACCACAATCAGAGTTGACCGAGATGACATGGATAATAAAGACGATGGCTCAGCACATGACATACATGTCCACACAGGTCAGCTCTGTAGCAATTGCACTTCAAGTTGCTCAAGCAGAAATAAAAGATCTAAAGGAACAACTTGAACAAAGAGCACTGGGTAGCATTGTTGACACATCGGAGAAACATGCTCAAGCCATCACCACTCGAAGTAGTATTGCACTTACATATCCTCCATATCCGAGTCATGCCAGAGCAGAATCCTCAAAGGAAAATGAACATGAAGTCTTTGATTCTGAGAAGACACCTGTCATGGTCCCCCAATCAAAGGGCATGACTCCACCAGACGAGGAGGAGCATACTCAGGTACCACTTTCATCTTCTCCTTCTTCTTCAGAACTTCCATACCCATTACGTACTAGGAGGAAGAAGGATGATTCAGAAGAATACAGATGCTTTTTGAATGTCTTCTCTAAACTGCATATCAATATCCCATTAATTGAGGCACTTCAAAAGATGCCTAAGTATGCTCGATTTATTAAAGATGCAGTTCTTGGTAAGAAATCAGTGGATGAGTTCCAGAGAGAGAACCTAAATGAACAGGTTAGTTCATGTGTTTTGCATGGGTTGCCTAAGAAGAAGAAGGATCCATGTAGTTTCGTCATTGAAGCTACATTGGGTGACGCCTACACTGGAAAAGCTCTCTGCGATCTGGGAGCGAGCGTGAATTTGATGCCGTTGTCGGTATTCAAAAAGTTAAGTGTGGGGAGCCTCCGAAAACCTGGATCACTCTCCAATTTGCAGATAAATCGTCCAAGAGAGCATGTGGGATGATAAAAGATGTTCTTGTGAGAGTTGGGAGCCTAATAATTCCAACTGACTTCGTAATACTAGACATGCCAGCGGGTGATGTGCCTATAATTCTAGGTAGGCCGTTCTTGGCGACTGGTCGTGCTCTCATTGACGTAGAGAATGGAGAACTGATTATGAGGGTACATGATGACATGGAGACTTTTGGGGTCTTTAAACCATCACCCCAGTGTTCATGGGAGTATCAGCCAGGGGTGCCATTTGCTGTACAAGTGAAGCGCCAAATCCCAGAGTTGCCGCAAGGGGATCCACCGGACTACTGGGAAAGAAATAAGCCATCAGCGGTGCACGCACATGAAGCAGTGCTTAAAATCCAATACAGAAAAACTAAGCTGGAAGCGGCACAATGTGCCAGACCACCCTCGTGAGGTGGCAGAGGTAACTGGGTCGGGTCGTCGACCTTAAATTACAAGCGCTTGTTGGGAGGCAACCCAACCTAGGAGTAGAATTATATACTTAGTTTAGTCGAATTTATATATTTATCTCCATGTGATATATGTGAGAGGTGGGAGAGAGGGATTGATGAGTTGTCTAGTTTTGCAGGTAATGTTAGCGAAGAATCTACCACAGTGTGTCATGACACATTTGACCCACACAGGAACTCTTGAGGGAGTTGGGGATTTTTCGTGCATTCTTGTAGGATGGAGTAATCTACCCCGGTGTGCGAGGCACACACGACCTTAGGGGAGATACATTGTAGCATGATGTAGCTTGGGGATTGCTCAGATGATTTTCATCAGAGAACTGTCAACGGTCCACCAGACCCCTTCTTTTTGCAGTTTCACGGACACGGTGCCCATGTAGGTCCGGGCACCACATGTATTTCTCACACTCTCTCTCTGTTTATGTAATTTGAGCGGTAATTGTGGAGATCCACCCCCTACACATTTAAGCGATGAGTCCTCTTATTATATCTCTAAATTCGTTGAGGACAACGAAACGCTTAAATGTGGGGGGGGGGTTGTGTATATTTTTGCTAGCCATGTCTGTTTTGCATAGCCTTGTTACATGTAGATTGTGTTAGTAGTGTGGTTAGTGTAGTGTGTTTTTTATATATTATCGTTTTGTGTTCGATTGTGTATTTTATGCATTGTTAGCACTTTTACATTAGTGAGTCACCCTACCCAATGTTATGTGATTAGTAGAGTTGGCCATTGCATATAGAGTTTAGGAAAATATGAAAAAATTGAAAAATTGAAAAAAATATAAGAAAAGTAAAAAATCAGAAAAATTAAAATTTTGAGAACAAGGGCAATTGATGAAGCTAGAAACCGAAGAGAGTTCAGTGAAAGAGTCTCTAAGAATATGAAGCACCGTAGTAGGAATGTTCTAAATTTTTAGCATTTTGCGCACCTGTTTCACGAAAGGAAGTCCAGGGTATTAAGGGAATGTGGAAAGTAGATGAGGGCATACCTTTAGTTCCTATATTGTGCTAGGAGGATTTAGTCCTAAGGAGTTGAATAGTCCGTTTACGAGAGGAAACTTGTGGTCTCTTGTAAACCTGAGGTGGACCTTCGTGTTGAGTTGGTTCCATGTGCTACATTGCTTTAGCCTAAGTGAAGTTAGGGAGTGTACACCACCATCCCTTAAGGCGGTTTCAAGAGCTAACCGAAAAAGCCCACACTTAGTTGCTCTAAATGCACGGTTGAAAAAAAATTTAGAAGAGAATGAAAAACAAAAGAAATCAAAATCTTCTCTTGGACTAGATACGGTGAACAGCCTAATGTGCCTCCAATCATGTGGAGAATTTGGATTCAATCCAATTAGAGCGGCTAGGGAAAATTAAAGTCGAGCCGTATTACACGGAGTTGTGTCTCCCGTCACTGGGACAATATGCATTCAAATGCAATAACGGCTAAGAGGGTCTGAAAACCTCAAATGACTTGGCGACGAAAGACTATCTTAGTACTTAAGATGCCTAGACCCTCTAAGCTAAAGGACGTTCCCAAGTCTTGGAATGTTTATGGTGGATGTTTGGGGACCCCTTAGTGAACTTGTGCGTATGGTCATCTTATCTCAATTTCTTGCTATTGGTTGTGAAATTTCGAAAAAGACTTGTGATAGCTTGATGATTTTGGTTAGTGATAGCGAGTGTAGATAGTGCTTTCTGAGCTGACAGACCTTGGCCACGTGGCAACCATCCAGCACACCATATTGTGCTCCACACACACTGGATCACCAGCCGCGCTGATCCATGTGGGGGCTGCGAGACAGGGCCCTCGCATACCACTGCACGGGACTTGTAGGGACTTAGTGGTTTGGAGGCTAGAGTAAGTCCTGTCGCGTGCGAGCCAAGCCCGCGCGCGACCTTTAGTAACTGCTTTTGAGAGATTTATGGCACGAGCTCCATAAACCCGGTCAAACCCGGTCAACCCCATAACGGTTCCGGTATTCGCGCATAACGTGCTGTAACGGTCCCTATATACGCGGACGAACGTGCCGTTGTGGTTAAGCTAATTAAGCCGCCATTGATGGGCGCATTAACCACACTGCAACGGTCACATTCTCCGTTATATATAGGACGTTAACCTTTCCATACAAAGGAGAACACACTAGCCATAAGCGGAAGCTCTGCCAAACTTCTGTCTCTCTCTCAGACATTACTACTGCCTTACTCTCTCCCTACACACAACCCAACTCTTCCTGTGCCATCTCTGATCCTCTACTTACGGTGTACACGGAGTTCTCCCCTGTCGGAATCTCTTGTGCACATTTTGGTGAACCAGACGTGAACTTACCATCAAAAGCAACCATGTCTCAGGAGGATGATGTCAGTAACATATCGCCTTCCACCGAAGCCGCCTCAGGAGAGGAGATCCGCCGCACTCCTACGACCACCGGTGAAGCCCCGACGCTAGAATCCTTGGACGCCACCATCCAAGGTCAGGCGAAAGCCCTCAAAGCTCAATCCGCGCAGATAGAACGGATCATGGCTGTCTTGGGGACTCTGGCACCGAACCCTGCACCAGCCACCGCCATTTCTCAGGGAGGAGGAGCCCCTACCGCTCAAGGACTGGGAGTGTCAACCACACCCCCCAACCCTAATCTGCAGACTCCACCGGCGACTACGCAGCTACCCTCAATTCAAGGGTCAACAGCTCAAATGTTGCCCCTCACTGCTCATACTCCTCAGCCTCCGGCTTTGGTACCTAATCCGGCCTCGCAGTTTCCCTTGCCTCCTCCAACGGCAATCTGGGGCAATGTGAACACCCAATACGTCCCCAATCCTCCTGCGGCATATGTGTCGCCTCCGCCTGCGGCAACCCCTCCTCCCACTACCGAGGGAAACACTCCAGAGTGTATGACGTCTCTGCAGAAGCGCATAGACACCATTCTTGCTCACCAATCGTTCGCGGATACCATCATTCCAAAGCTAGACAATGATCCACCTATCCCGCGAGAGATCTATCTCATGCCTAACCCGTTTGGGTACAAGGCTCCTAAATGGGATAAGTTCTAAGATGTCAATGGAAACGCTCATGAACATGTCATGCGTTTCATCGATGTCATGGGGCCATATGGAGCTGATCCTAAACTGCTGATGCGAGAGTTCCCGAAGTCTTTGGGAAACGTAGCGTACAAGTGGTACAGGACGTTGGAAGCTGGGTCCGTGAAGACTTGCGACGACATGGTCCAAAAGTTCTACACCAAGTTCTTCCAGATGGAGGAAAAGGTGACAATGATCCACCTCTCGCGGATGTATCAGAAGCGCGAAGAGGACGGAATAACTTTCATCAAGAAATTTAGGGCGAAGTCTTTGGAATGCAAAGATGTGATACTCGAAAGCAGACTCGTGGAGATATGCTTGCAGTGCATGCGAGATGAGTACAAAGGTATGCTTATTAACTTGAAAACGCCTACGTTTTCAAAACTAATCGAGCCCATAGTGGAGAGGCAGAAAAAGAGAAACGCCCCTGAGCGACCCTCGGGTGGTACTACCTTCAAGATCGGGAGATTCAGTTACAAGAGGGGACGCGAAGCTGAAGTCAATACAGTTTCACCCCAGAAGCAGGCGAAGATTGTGAACTTTGATGCACCACCTCTGCCATGTTCGGTGGAAGAAGCAAGCGACCTCTGCAGGCAGTGGCGCAAAGACGGTGTCCTACCGCCGCTCGAGAGAGCACCCTCCAAGGAGATGGTGAGGGACCCGAAGTGGTGCGAGTACCACGGAAAGGTCATGCATCCCACAGCGGACTGTAAGAAGCTCAGGATTGTGTTCAGCCAAAAGATGAAGAACGGCGAGCTGATCGTCAGCGATCACAGGCAGGATGTGCGCAACAATCCACTTCCTGCCCATGTGGAGCAAGAATCGAAAGGTAAAGAGGTCGCTATGATCTCGATTGTGGATATGGAAGAGGTCGCAGAGGATGGTTTACCCATCATTGCCGAAGTCCATGACGATGAGGACTACAGCGTAGACACGGAGGACGAACGTGCCGACCGGATGAAGGGGTCGCACGGCTTCAGCAGATTCTTCGACGAGATGAACTTCTCAGAGAAATGCCGGACGGAGATGACAAAGGCGATCTTAAGGATAGCAGAAGACTACGGAGAGGATCTCGTAGTCTCCAATGGGAAAGTCGTTAGGGCGTCTCGCTCTACAGAAAAGATTATGACCTTTTCTACCAGCGACAAAAAGACAGATGCGAGCCACCAGAGGCCTCTGTATGTGACGGCCATCATCAATGGCGTCGAGTTCAAAAGAGCGTTCGTCGATGGAGGAGCAGCGGTTAACGTCGTTTCGTTCCACACACTGAAGCTAGCAGGGATCCCCGAGTACAAGATTGTCAAACGTCCATCTCCGTTGATGGGATTCGGAAGTGACTCCATAATGACGATAGGATGGATCCGCCTGGGTGTCCAGATCGGCAAAATCAAGTGTTCAGCAAAGTTCTATGTCATAGATGCGAACACTACGTATCACCTGATCATAGGTCGAGCCTGGATTCATCGCTTTGATGCTGTCCCTTCAACAGCTCACCAAGTGATGAAAGCTATTTGGAACGACAGAATAGTCGAGATACCGGCTTCCACAAATCCATTCAACATGGATGAGGCGCATCTCAGCGAGGCGGTGTGGTTCACCGAGATGGCAGATGAGCAAACACCGGGACCATTCAATCCCACTCCTTTACCCCTATGGGAAGATATCAAAGATTAGTCACCTGCGGGGGTGATGGTGACAAGGGAGGATGCCAAGGAAAAGCCTCCCACGCGAGAAGAAGTGTCGCGGATCGCCTACCAGCGAAAGAACGTGTACACTCTGAAGAGAATAGCAAAGCATGACCCTGAGGGCAAGGAGATAGAGAGTTTCTACGCCAACGGGAAGAAATGTTATCGCATATGAAGGTGCGCGGGGATGTCCTCACGCGGGCATGGGGATATCCCTGGGCAAATCAACCAAATCGAGCAGGTTGCGGTAATGGAAAAACCAATGCAGAGCACTCCAGACGAGAAGCTCAAAGAAGCACCCGAATGCATGGAAGACAAACCCAGACCACAAAAGCAAGAGCTAAAGGAGGTGTTCCTAAGCCCGAACGAAGAAAAGAAGAGGCCAGTCTTTCTAAGTGCGGACCTCACAAGCGAAGAGGAGAAGGGACTGCTACAACTCCTGACCGAGTACAAGGACGTGTTCGCATGGGAGTATGATGAGATGCCCGGTCTGGACACAAGTATCACCATGCACCGTTTAGACATTATTCCGGGGTCTAAGCCAGTAAAGCAGAGCACAAGAAGCTTCAGGCCGGAGCTTAACGTGAAGATCAAACAGGAGATTGTCAAACTCCTGGAGGCCAAGTTCATAGATCCGAATCATCATCCCACATGGCTGGCCAATATTGTGCCAGTGGTAAAGAAGAACGGACAGCTTCGCATATGCGTGGATTTCCGGGATCTCAATCGTTTCTGCCCCAAGGACGATTTTCCGCTCCCCAACATTGATCTGCTTATTGATTCGACAGCGGGTCATCGCATGTTCAGTTTCATGGACGGCTTCAGCGGATACAATCAGATCAAGATAGACCCTGAAGATGCGCAGAAAACCGCATTCATCACTCCAGTAGGGGTATTCAACTACACGGTGATGCCTTTCGGTAGCGGGCCATGATGGCTCTATTCCACGACATGATGCACAAGGAAGTGGAATTTTATGTGGATGACCTCGTGGTTAAATCCAAGCAGGAGGCAGATCACCTGGCAGATTTGCGGAAAGTGTTCAACAGATGCAGACGCTTTCAGCTGAAGATGAACCCCATGAAGTGCGCATTCGGGGTAACGTCAGGAAAGTTCTTGGGATGCGTGGTGCATCGCCAGGGAATCGAGCCTGACCCTACGAAAGTATCAGCCATCATCAGTATGACTCCGCCACATAACCAAAGTGCCTTGAAGACATTCTTGGGAAAGCTATCATATCTGCGGAGATTCATCCCAGCGATTGCCGAAATTACCTGCTGTTTCAGTGATCTCCTCAAGAAAGATGCCGCATACAGCTGGACTCCGGAGCACGAAGCTGCGTTCGGGAAGCTAAAGGAGCTGCTGACGTCTTCAAAAATAATGATCGCGCCTCAGTTAGGATCACCGCTTTTGCTGTATCTGACGTCAACGAGGAAATCCATAGGAGCACTTTTGGCTCAGGAGTACGAGGTTCAAGAAAGGCCCATCTACTACATCTCTCGCATTGTGCAGCCCGCCGAATCAAGGTACACAGACATCGAGCGTCACAGCCTTGCCCTATTCTTCGTGATAGAGAAGTTGAAACACTACTTTGCGTCGCATAAGGTGGTGGTGGTCACAAAAAGTGATCCCATACGGTATCTTCTGACTCACACCACTCCTGGGGGAAGATTGGCGAAATGGTATATGACCATCTCCCAATACGATATCACATGCGTGCGACCGCGAGCGATCAAGTCGCAGGCAGTGGCGGATTTGCTGGCACAATTTCCAGATTACAGTCATGAGCCTGTGATTGAAGAAGAATTTGAAGGACCTGAAATATATGCAGTCGATGTGCCTTACTGAACGCTCCATTTTGATGGCTCGTCAACAAGGAAATGCGGAGGCATTGGGATAGTCTTAACCAAACCAGATGGGGAGGTCATACAGATGTCCGCAAAGCTTGACTTCGCAGTCACTAACAACGAAGCAGAATATGAGGCTCTCATCGCGGGACTTTGTGCAGCAAAGGCCTTGGAAGTAAGCAACTTGACGGTCATGGGGGACTCCAAGCTAATTTTCAAGCAAGCCTCGGGCGAGTACGGTTTGAAGGAGATAAATCTTCTGTCCTACCGGACCGTGGTACAAAAACTGGTGCAGCAATTCTGCGACGTTAGGTACGAGCACAAGCCTTGAGCGGACAACAGGCATGCGGATGCTTTGGCTACTTTGGGATCTAAGGTTAGCACAGACAAATGTCCTGCGAGAATTTCGATCGAAGTGCGGACATCGTCGGCGTTAGCAGAAGATGCGTGCGACGATGAATACATGGACGATGCGGACTGGAGAAAGGCAATCTTACGGGCCATCGCAGAAGGCACCAGCAGCGAGAACTGGACACTCACAAAGGGGTATTGCATACATGACAACACCCTTTACTACAAGGGCCCTGGCGGAATACTCATGCGATGTGTTTCCGAGCGAGAGGGACAACTGCTGCTAGAAAAGATTCACCAGCATGCTTGCGGAGAAAGCAAAGTGTCAATCTACCGGAAAGCTCAGAGATATGGCATTCACTGGCCAGACATGTCGACGGCCGCAGCACTAATACAGGGAAAGTGCGACAGTTGCGCACTGATCAAAGATTCTTTACTCATCGCTCTAACCGATGATGACGCGGATTCGAGGAAACCACTTTTTGATTTTCTCACACAGGGTACTGTACCTGAATCAAGAAAAGAAGCTGAGAAACTGAGGAGGAAAGCGTCCCGATACGTGGTACAAGAAAACCTGCTTTGGCGAAGGGGCCATGAGGGCAACTTGCTGCGATGTCTAGACAGCAGGGAAGCACAAGAAGTGATGGACCTTTGTCATCAGGTGGAAACTCAGGGAGGTGCAAAATTATGCAGACAACTCCTCTCAATTGGATATTTCTGGCCCACCATGGAGGCCGATTGCCGCACCAAGGTACGACGCTGCCAGGAGTGTCAATTTAAAGGTAATCTAGTGCACGCTCCTGCTGTAGATCTGCATGCATTGGGAACACCATGGCCGTTTCACACATGGGCTCTCGACTTTATTGGTCCCATTCGGCCAACCTCACATGGGAATCACTTCATTCTCACCGCGACTGAGTTGTTCACCAAGTGGGTGGAAGCAATACCACTGAAGACGGCGAATGCGCTAGCTGTGGTCCATTTCATCCAAGAAAGCATCATATGCAGGTTCGGAATTCCCAACACCATCCTTTCAGATAATGGCACTCCTTTTGTTAATCGCCAGGTGGCTGCGAAGCTAGCAGAATACAACATCAGGCAGATATGCTCCACCCCCTACTACCCGAAGGGGAATGGGCAAGCAGAAGCGACCAACAAGACGCTGTTGAGAATTTTGAGCAAGATGATCGCAGATGACCACAAGAAGTGGGCTGAGTCTTTAAGCATAGCCCTATGGGCTTACCGGACTTCTCCAAGGACACCCACAGGAGTCTCGCCATTCCTTCGATGCTATGGAGCTGAGGCTGTGGTACCAACGGAAGTAAAGGTTAACTCTGCAAGATTGGCTTTCCATGCATTGTACGACAATCAACGCGACCATGACTTGGTCCTGCTAGAAGAAAAGCGAGAGCAAGCTAAAAGAACCAACAAACGGTATCAAGAAAGGATCGCTCGTGCGTACAACAAAACAGTCCAACGTAGAGATTTCGCAGTTGGAGATTTGGTCTTGCGCGCATCTGACCATTGCATGCGAGAAGCGGCTCACCCAAAATTCGCACCCAATTGGGAAGGGCCCTTTGAAGTCACGGAAGTCTTTGATAGTGGCTATTGCAGCATACGGAGGTTGCACAGAACAACCTCAACTCCAAGCTCAGTCAACATGCGTTGGATTAAGAAGTACTATCCCTGACTTCTCTCATTTTATGCGTTTTATTATAACGTTGCCTTATGCTCTGTATAGCTATGATTCGCACATCTTCTCTCCCATATGAGAGAATTGTAATCTCGTCTCTCCCACATGAGAGTTCTATAATAAAAGACTTCTCCCAAATGAGAAGAACTTTATACTTCTAGCTGTTTATATTGCTTCACTTAGTTTATTATTACTGTTAGCAAAAGCCAATCCGCCGCGATAGCAACTTACTCGAATGCAATCTCAACTGATCTTTCAAAGCCTATCTTATATGATAGCAGCCTATGCGAAAACGATCTTAATTGATCTTCTAAGCCTATCTGTTACGATAGCAGCCTATGCGAAAACGATCTTAATTGATCTTCTAAGCCTATCTGTTACGATAGCAGCCTATGCGAAAACGATCTTAATTGATCTTCTAAGCCTATCTGTCGCGATAGCAGCCTATGCAAATGCGATCTTAATTGATCTTCTAAGCCTATCTGTCACGATAGCAGCCTATGCAAATGCGATCTTAATTGATCTTCTAAGCCTATCTGCCACGATAGCAGAGCATGCGAAAATGCGATCTTAATTGATCTTCTAAGCCTATCTGCCACGATAGCAGCGCATGCAAAAATGATCTTAATTGATCTTCTAAGCCTATCTGCCACGATAGCAGCTCATGCGAAATGATCTTAATTGATCTTCTAGGCCTATCTGCCACGATAGCAGCCCATGCGAAAATGATCTTAATTGATCTTCTAAGCCTATCTGCCACGATAGCAGCTCATGTGAAAACGATCTTAAGTGATCTTCTAAGCCTATCTGTCACAATAGCAGCCTATGCGGACATGATCTTGAATGATCTCTCAAGCCTATCTGCCGCGATAGCAGCACTATACAAATGCGATTTTAAAATCGTTCTTAAGTCTATCTTCCATGATAGCACCATTATGCAAAATGATCCTAAGTGGTCTACAAAGGCCTATCTGATAAGATAACACTTGCACTTGAATCTAAGGAAAATCACGAGCCTATCTGCCAAGGTAGCACAGCTGCGCAAACACGATCTCGAACGATCTAAAAACATATCCAAGCGACAATGCAAAGTGTGTATATAGCACTAAAAAAGGCGAAATCTGCCGATACGCATGCGAAATTGTATTTTGTTGTAACAAGACAGCAGATCATACAAAGCGATTTATCATTATGAGTCAAAAGACTTACAACTTATCTGTCTAGATAGCAGCTTACAAGAGAAAAAGCTCAAATCTAACTACGTAGCCAACATGGCTTACAATGCATCTAAAAAGTAACTCACGAACAAGAAGTTACACATCGCGGGAATCCTAGCTGAGAAAGGATGAACCTAACGGTCCTAACACCAGCTATGCGATGCACAGATCTGCGACCAAAGATCTGTAGCAAGTAGGGCGCTCCTGCGAGAAGATCAGCCCGCCATTCGCTACGTCCCTAGCAGCAAGATCTGGGTGACGCTACGTCCAAGATCCCAGGATCTAACAAGGCCTCTGTCTGATCAAGATATGTACCAGAGGAATCACCTGTTCCGGCGTATGCAGCCGTGCAAAACAGGGGAGCAGTCATTCCTCGGGCAATGGGCTCCTTGTCCAGATAGACAAGCGCATTGGCTCGCCACCCTGAGTTCAAGAACGAGGAGGCAAGAAATTCTCCTCCGGGCATGCTGGAGGAGAATCCCGCCGTTCATTACGAGTCGGTAGCAAGGTCACTACGGCGCTGCACCTCACCGGGAGGCGGCCGGAAACATGACCTGCAAGCATAATAGACGAAGAAAATTCTTCGAACAAATGTGAGGTATTATCTGCATCCTCTCTACGAAATTTACAAAGATCAGTAAGCCTCGTAAAGCGGATCTTGGAAACTATTTCTATAGCACAAAGCGCAAACTCAGGTTCCACAACTTGAAGTTGCCATGAATCAACGGAAAATAAGCGTTGAAGCCAGCCGTCGTAAGGACTCACGGCAAAGCACATTTTGGGATGAAGAACCCAAATAGCAATAGGCAGGGGTTTATATAGACCTTGCGGAGACTCTACAGTTGCCAAGATGAGTCAGCAGAATTCGAAAAGAGGGTAAGGTCAATCACTTACGTCTTGAAAAGCGGTAACAATCAATTACTCTACTAAAGGCTACGACGATTCGGTTGCGTATCCTAATTAATGACGGATGGTCATGATTCGGATGAACTTCCCAAGGAAAGCGTGCTTATCTAATGAGCAATTAGCGCGAAAATCAAGGCAGAATATCAATTGATGACGTCATAATTGGATATGCACAGAGATATTCTAGCAAATCCCGGAAAGGGCAAAACGGGCATTTCGATTCTTCTTTTTTTTTTAAAAAAGGGGGAGAAACCCTAGCAACATTACAATAATGTTTCAGCTATTTATTTGCTACTTTTCAAAAATCAAAATAAGCCTTTGATCAAGGAGTCATGGGGGGTAAACTGACGGCTCAGATTTTCCACCTGCTCCACTTCCTGCTTCAATTGCTCGCATTTGGCATTCATTTCATGATAGAGCTTCATAGCCTCTTCAACCTTTTGCTTTTGCTACTCTACCTTCTGCTTCTCAGCTGCGAGGTTTTGATGGCCGCGTTTCAAGGTTACGGCCGCACGAATCAGGATAACTCTTTTCATAAGAAACTTGAAGCTCAGCCTGCCTTGAACTTTGGCGAGAAGATTTTGGCACATGCCAAAAAGCAATTTGGCTCTCTGAGGAGAAATGGTCGCAGGTGTGGCCGCAGACAGCTGCTCCAAAATCCAAATGGCCTCAGTAAGAAATAGCCTCCTGTCAAAGGGCCCTATCTCCAGAGATCTCGCAAATGATTGGGGGTAGGTGAGGCGCATCCGAACTAGCCAGTCTACATCGGCTTGCTTCAAACCTGAAGCAATGTCAAAGCCAAGTTATACTATCAAATTCGCAAATGAAGGATGTGAAATGCGAACAGCAAATCACGACATACCATTTCCTTCAAGGATCTCGCGCAGAGAAGGAATGTGCATTGCTGGGGTAGTTGAAGACTGTCCTCGCTCCATTGCCCTTCTATCAGCTGCGAGCTCTAACTCCTCATAGTTGGGGGGAAGAGTATAAGCCGCACCAGGTGCGATCGCAGCCTCGACCTGCGAGCCCCAAAAGCTCCACGCAGGAATAGGTGCCGCCGGCTCAGCCATGGCTGGAGGCGTGGTGGCAGCAGAAGTTGCAGCTTGGCGAGGGATATCTTCAGATGCGATAGCATCAGCAGCATTCGTTCCTATTTCCTCAGCACCAGCATGGGCATCTTCCTCCATTAACACAGTGTCAGCCTCGGCATCATCAGAAAGCTCGATGACGTCCTCAAGAGGCTCTCCTGCGTATTCAGCAGCTGCGACGGGCTTCTCGGTATGAGAACTCGGCACCGGGACATAGGACGCAGAAGGACGACTCCTTTGCTCCAACACGGATTCATCAGCATTGCCTGGGATACAAAATGCGATGGTGTGAGGTAACTTGTATCGTACGTTATTTTACTATCTTTGCTAAAGCTAAGAGCAAGCACCTCCACGCGAACGTGGGATTGCAGTATCCTCGTCATACGCTAAGGTCGTGGAACCTTGCCCTATTAATGTGTCCTCGTTAAGCATGTCTTTAAAATGAGCGTGACCTGGGGCGCGAAGAAACTAGTCATGATTATGTTTTGATTTGTTAAGCCTAGTTCACGCATATCGTTCAAGTGATTACCTGAGGGTTCACCGCACTTGCCTACTAGCCAACGGCGAATGTCAGCTTTTGACACACCATGCTTTAATGCACCAACAATAACATCTCGATAAGTTACTGCGAGATTAAAAATCTCACCTTCATTGCCGCCTGCGATTTCTTCAAAATCCGCTTGGGCTTGCTCCAAGGCTGCCGCATCATCTTCCGGAGCCACGTCCTCCTCCTCAACTCGGGGAGCCACCTCTTCGGGAAGCACATCTTCCTCATCAGTTGGACGCACTAGGTCGTCGACATGTTGTTCTTCAAGTCTCCTCTGCTTCACGCGCTCGAGCTCTTCCTCTTCTCGCTTTCTTCTCCTTTCAGCAGCTTCCGCAGCTGTCTTCCTGGACTCGGCGAGAATGTCCTCGCTTATGGGTTCATCAGAAACGCCAGAATGAGCACCCCTCTTCTGCCTCTTGGCCAAAAGGCCACTGATGGTATCGTCATCATCATCATCTGCGAAGAAACAATTTGTTCAAATCAAATTGCAAAAGAGCTAAGATAATGAGGAGAGAAGTACAATTGAGATACCTCCCGATTCTTCCTCATGTATCGCATCTTCAACTCTTTCTTCTTCTTCTTCATCTCCTTCTCTTGGCTCCCGCCTCTCCTCTTCTTCCTCCTGGCCGAATGGAACGAAGGTCTCCACTGCGAGCTCCTTCCGCGTTTTACCGGTCATGCGACCTTTGCCTTTGTCCTTGGCAGAAAGGGATCTCGCAGGAGGGGAAGTTGGAGCGCTTCTAGGGGAAGAAATTGTAATTCCTCTTTGCCTAGGCCTCTTCGCTCTTGGCGCGGCAGTCGCTGGAGGATACGGGTCATCTCTAGGGGGAGACAAGGTCGGAGCATTGTCTATCAGCGAGTCAGCAAAAGCATTCATGACCTCGCGAATCCTGGCTTCGACCTCAGGATCCATCCTCGATGCTAGCCGAAACGACTGTCCTTGTCTTCTTGTGGTAACAATGGTGTTAACCAGCGATTTGGAACGCTCACCAGATGCAAACCTCCGCACATGGCACTACAGCAAGCAGTGTAGAATGAGTTTGTCAATATATTGAAGTAAAGAAGCTTAGCGCATGCGAAAGAAGTTGCTTACCTTAGCAAAAGTTTCGCTATATCTGATGACATGCGAGTCGCCTTTGCCAACCGCGGCGGTCTTTTCATCTAGAATGATGGCAGGACACAAATGGTTCCCGTGATCCAGCAATGAGTAGCAACCATATTCAGAATCGTCCAGACTGCAATTGGGACGAAAAGGAAAATAGTTTCTTTTGATCACAGGAGCTCTGCTTGGCTGGGGGGCCGACTGCGTCTCGAATCTTGTGTGCTGGGCGTTCCAGTATGCGAGCCAGTTTTTGGAATAACCGCCTTCACGGTTACCTGCAGGTTGCTCAAAGGGAAGATTGCTCAGCAAGACTGTTTTGCACTCCTTTGTCAACAAACGCTTATAGCAGCCTCTGATAATAGACTGTGGCCAGATTTATGGTTCCACTGCATCAAAGCCGAATTGGGGAGAAACGCGAGTGGGATCAACATCCACAGTAAGCCTCTCGTACCTTGGCGCGAGCTCGCGAACATGTTCTGCGAGAGCAGAAAGGGAGCCTCGCAGGCACCAGCAAAAGAATTCACGATAGCGCTCGTGGAAGTGCTCTCCACCTTCGAAGAGAAGCTCTTCTAAAAAAACAACACCCTTAGAAGGATACAGTTTTGGAAACCATCGCACGTTTTCAATGCGCATGGCATAGGGCCTGGCTATGAACTCCTCCCGATTGTCGCACATCAGGCTCCAAACGCACTTGGTATTGTTTGTCCCAAACCACCTCGCAGCTTTGCCGCTGTTACGCTCCTCCACTGCGCCTGGGGGACACCACCTGTTGGGCTTAGAAGCAACTGGAGCATAGGAAGGCCAGCGCTCAAAGACCCACATTGTCAAGAAGGCAATGTTAACGAAAGTCAGTATGTCGAGGCGGCCACGCGATTCCTTCATGGCCACGACCAGCTGATCCAGTCTGTAGTACAATGTGCCCAAGACCAAGGGTCCGAGTGCGACTTTCTGGCCGAGAGCCAACTTCACAGCAGGGGGCAGAACGTGATAGAAGACCCCATCGTGCGGGTGGCCATCGATTAAGTACCTTGACAACCAGGCGCAGAGAAAGGCACATAGGGTTAAGTGATAACCCTTACCCTCCACATAGTTCTCAGCCTTTGGGTTTTCACTCAGAAGCTTCTTGGTGATGCTGCTGTTCGCGTAATCACGGAAAAAGTACTGCACCCATTTGTTCCAAGTATTTTTCGCAGATGTGTCAACTAACTGCCAGTCAGGAAGGACTTTTGTAGTGGTCCACCGGGTGGAAATTTTCTTCACCTCTGCCAAGCACTCCTCCATCTGCGCGTACAGAGCGAGCTCCGCATCCGTCCTCAAGGGACTCAAAGGATCCACCTCGCCCATGGGAGATAGATCATAAAGCATGTGCACGTCCTCGAGCGTGGGGGCAGCCTCGAACTCAGCAAAGTGAAATGTGTGAGTCGCAGGCGAGTAGCGGGAAAGAAGGTTTAGAAGCATGGACTGGTCCAGCTTCACGGCAGCACCCTTCATAGCACGAACTGCGAAGTATACGCCGGCCTCATTTAGAGTCGCGGCGTCATGAGTCAATACATGGTCGATCCACTCATCCATGTAGTCCAATTTCTGAACAAAAGCTTGGGTAGAAATCGCAGCATATGGAAAGTACCCATTTTCGATTCCCAATCAAACCACGTCTTCGGAGCCAATCAATTCGAGCAAGGTCGAGTTCACTGGAGGGGTTAATGTTTGCAACCCTTCACCAGAGACAGGGGCAGGCAGTTTCTTTGCCTTAACCCTAGCATGATTGAAGTCTTTGCCACCCAGGTAGGGGGCTTTTCGCCATAGAGCTCGCGGAAGATCAGGTATTTCTTCGTCCTCCTTGGTGGGTCTAGTTCCTTTTGTCTTTGCCATTCCTGCGGAAGAGCAAGAAAAAAGGGGGGAGAAACATGCACACTTCAGTTTGAATCCTGAGATTCAAGATCTATGGGAAGAAAGATGAACAGTTTCTGGTACCAATTTAAGAAATTAGAGGTTGGAAATTCTTTGCATTATCAGGGATTTCAAAAACCCTACATTCAAGGTCTTTATCATTGAGGGATTAAATCAAAATTGGATTCAAAGATTGTGAGCCTTTCCACAAGTTTTCAGCAGACAATATGTCATGGGTTTGCAGATCCAACGCAGTTCAAAGCGTATGCTAGCATATTAAGATCAAAATTGAACAAGACCAACCTTGTTTCTGTAAAGCTTGCTTGGATGCAGACAGTTGAAGAAGACGATTTGCAATCTTAAACTGGTGATTGATTATCTGAATCTGCTCTCGAAGACTTCCGGGTATCATTCACTTTAAGAGAAAGAAGTGATGATTTGCAACAATGGAGAGTACAGAGTATTTATCCAAAAGCAATGAAGGGTTGCGTCCTTTCATTAGTCGAATCGCAACCGTCACCGTCGAATCGCGCAATCACAGGACAAGATGACGTCACCCCTAAAACCCTAAAGGCCAGACGGAACGACTCTAGGGGTTTTAGGTCATAATGGCACGCACGGGGGCTGAATTTACTCATATTTGAATTGGTGCGTGGCGGCGACGCGTATGTTGGTTTCCGCGCATGGAAGTCTATCCAGCTATGAGTCTTCACGCGCAGAAAGGGGGCTAATGTAGATAGTGCTTTCTGAGCTGACAGACCTTGGCCACGTGGCAACCATCCAGCACACCATATTGTGCTCCACACACACTGGATCACCAGCCGCGCTGATCCATGTGGGGGCTGCGAGACAGGGCCCTCGCATACCACTGCACGGGACTTGTAGGGACTTAGTGGTTTGGAGGCTAGAGTAAGTCCTGTCGCGTGCGAGCCAAGCCCGCGCGCGACCTTTAGTAACTGCTTTTGAGAGATTTATGGCACGAGCTCCATAAACCCGGTCAATCCGGTCAAACCCGGTCAACCCCATAACGGTTCCGGTATTCGCGCATAACGTGCTGTAACGGTCCCTATATACGCGGACGAACGTGCCGTTGTGGTTAAGCTAATTAAGCCGCCATTGATGGGCGCATTAACCACACTGCAACGGTCACATTCTCCGTTATATATAGGACGTTAACCTTTCCATACAAAGGAGAACACACTAGCCATACGCGGAAGCTCTACCAAACCTCTGTCTCTCTCTCAGACATTACTACTGCCTTACTCTCTCCCTACACACAACCCAACTCTTCCTGTGCCATCTCTGATCCTCTACTTACGGTGTACACGGAGTTCTCCCCTGCCGGAATCTCTTGTGCACAGCGAGATTGCCCAATCTCTAAAGAAAAAGAAAAAAATTGCGTTATTTTATTACTTGCATTGTGTAAAATCGAGTTGCATTGTCTATAGTCATGTAGATTGCATTGCGTGTGTGGGTTGTTTGTGTCACATGGCTAGTAAAGATTTATGCAATTCGGTGGATTAAAACGTAGTGTAATGTTTGACTTTGCTCGGGACGCGCAAAAAGGTAGTGTGGGGGAATTCGATAACTCTATATTAGAGTTATATTTCTTGCATACTTTATATCGTTTTGCGTGATTCCGGGGTTGAAATATGAGTTTTACACTATGAATGTTGAGAAAACGTAGAAAGTTGAGTTTTTAGCACTTTATTGTTAATCCGGGCGTTTCGATGCATATTTCGATGTTATTTGTCAAATATAATCGCTTGGTATGGTTGTTCATGTTGTTTGACAGGAAGGGATGCTAAACGATGGCTAGGAGGCATGAAACGAACTTCGGAAGCAAAGCAAACTCAAGAGGAAGCAAGAGAAGCAAAGTCGGAGGAGCAAAAGTGACCAATATCCACTATTTTGATTGTATCTAGAGTTCTACAATGAATTTTAGAGTGATACCAGTGGAAAATGAAAGTAGACTCAACGAGCTTTCCAACGATAGGTCACAGAGCTAAAACGGAGATCGGACGAGAAATATATGGTCCGTCAAAGAGGATGCAAATTTGAGAAACTCCCCACAGGTGTTCGTGCGAACAACTTCTTGTTCGCACGAACACAATGTCTTAGAATCATTTTTGAAGGCCAAAAGAAGTGAAAAAGGGACTGTTGGAAATTACGAACACCCAAGCTGTTCGCACGAACAGTCGGGTGTTCGTGCGAACGGAAAGGCCAGACGCAATTTTTTTGGGTTCGTTTGGTAATTTCTTGAAAGTTTGAAGACTCTAACCTATTTTCAACGTATTGGGACGATCCTAAGGAGGTATTCACACATCTTTGGAGTCTAGAGAGCTGGAGAAGACGGGAGAAAACGCTTGGAGCTTGGAGGATCATCAATAGTGAAGATTTTCGCGTTTGATTATCGTTTCTTCATCTTTTCTTCATGAACTCTATTACTTTGATTATGTTGAACACTATTATGTCTAGCTAAAGACTTTAAGCTAGGTGATTGATGGAAAACTAGGGTTTGTTGATATTTTTCCGGATTTTGGACTTGATGCATGCGTTTGCTTAATTCTATGAACGTTCTATTTATCCTAACTATTCTTGTACTTATTTATCAATGTTCTTGGCTTGATCCACCTTAGAACGTTACTTGTTGATAGGGTTGCACGAAAGTGAACTCATTGAGACGTGTTAGAAAATAGTTTAGGTGATCTTGTAGTTTCTTGAGACCGAGAGGAGATAGAAACTTGATTAATCGTGTGAGGGTAGTTTCGGTTGATTTTGTTAGAACTTAGTGAATTCGGTGGACCGATAGGACCCGGTGAACGGGCCTAACAACTCAACTAGAATGTAATAGTAGACGGAGGTGGACCGAGAGGACCCGAAAGCTATTAATTGCACAAATTCACGTGAGATTGAGAGAAGATCGTGACGAGCATTACCCGATATAACTAGAACGTGAGTAAGGTGTTTCAAGCATAACCTGGAAATCGTTAACAACCCTAGGGACCATCAATTGCCTAGTTCTTCCTTATTAATTGCATTCAATCACAAATTATCTTCATTTAAAAGTAAAAATCCTACAAAAAATATTTAGTTAATTGTCATTTAATTTTAGTCGCTTGTTTGTGGGCGACAACTTTATAAAACCGAAACCCTTCTTACCGGTTACGTAGATATCTCATAATGACTTTCTAGTTAACTAATAATCGTAAATTCCCTTGGATTCAATACTCGGAGTCGTAAAATACTCCTAATACTACTTGATCGTATACTTGCGTCTAAGCGCGTTAAGAATTCGCGTCATCACTCCATCAACCCATCGCCGAAAAACCCCGCCTCCAGAGTCACATCCCTCAGAATCGCCGCCGTGAGCCTTATGGAGCTAGACCCACCGCCGAGCCTAGCCTTCTCAAGTTTCTGCGTCAATCGCTCACCGATGGCTCTACGATTTACACCCACGCACTCTTGTATTCGCGACCTAGCATCGCCGGCGGCGAGAATTTCATGTAGAAAAGTAATCAATACTGGCAAATCAAAGAGGTATCATTGAGAATTGGGGCGAGAACAAGAACTCAGTGGTTCGATATTGACTTTTCACAAAGCCCAATTGGTGAAAGAACGGGTGTAGGCGGGTTAAATTTTTGACCCGGTTAACTCGCGTAATTCAGCGGGTTGAATAATTTCACCCGTTTCAACCCATTTTAGAAAATTAGCGAGACCCAAACCCAATTAACTTGTGCGGATACGGGCGGGTTGACGGGTCTGGGTCAAGTTTGCCAGCTCTAATGTCGATCTCTTTTTTAAGGTCACCAAAAATATCTTTTTTTTTTAGTATAAAAAAAAAGTGTTTTCATTTAAACCAAAAACTGCCAATTGGCAGTCTTTTTTTCTAAATGGAGATATTTGCATCCAACCTCCAAAAACCTGCATTTCCTCTTCCCAACCAAAACCCAAACCGCAGAGACTCCCCCCACTGGAATTCCATCATCAAACACCAAACCAGGCTCAAGGATGACAAAGCAATCCTCACTACCTACACCCAAATGCAATCTAAAAGCATATTTCCCGACAAATTCACCCTCCCACTTGTCCTCAAAGCCTGCGCGAAGCTACAAGCCATTGAAGCCGGCAAGAAGGTCCACGATGACATCAGGAGAAACCCCACCTTGATTGAAGACGTCAGAGTTCAGACCGCTCTCGTTGATTTCTATTGCAAATGCGGGATGCCAAAGGCTGCACTCGACCTGTTCGATGAAATGACTGACAGAGATGTGGTTTCTTGGAACGCTATGATATCTGGGTACGTAGGATGTGCGTGTTATGAGGAAGCAGTCTTGTTGTTCAGAGAAATGGGAATGGCAAATATGAGACCCAATTCGGTTACTGTTGTGGCATTGCTTTCAGCGTGTGGGGAGCTTCTGGAATTGAAAGCTGGGAAAGAGATACATGGGTATTGTCTGAGGAATGGACTCTTTGATTGTAATGTTCATGTGGGTACTGCTTTGTTGGGTTTCTATTCAAGATTTGGTGCAAAGAATGCTGGCACTGTGTTCGAAATGATGAATGTGAGGAATGTTGTGAGTTGGAATGCAATGATTTCTGGGTATTTCGATATGGGTGATCCTTGGAGAGCTTTGGAGCTTTTTGTAAGGATGATTGCGGATGGGTCCAAGCCTGATTTGGTAACTATACTGATTGCCATACAGGCTTGTGCAGAAGTAGGCTGTCTTCAACTCGGGATACAAATTCATCAGCTGGCTGTTAAATATAACTTTATTTATGATGCATTCATAGTAAATGCTCTGTTGCATATGTACGGTAAGTATGGAAATCACGCATCTTTAATTAACCTATTTGAGTCCACACCTGCAAAAGATGTTGTTTTGTGGAATGCTATGATGTCGTCCTGTGTTGAGATCGGATCCATTGAGGAAGCAGTAAGTTTATATAATAGAATGCAACTCGAAGGCGTCAAGGAAGATGAAAGAACTATTGCTATTTTGTTATCTTGCTGTTTACACCTAGATAATGGTCTGCGATTTGGGAAAAGCCTACATGCTTACGCGATTAAACGTGGGGCAGAAAAGAGCACGTCGGTCGGAAATGCATTTTTAAATATGTATGTGGAGCTAAATTTTATTCAAGACGCCTTCAAGGTTTTTAGTAATATCGCGGATTCAAATGTAGTCTCGTGGAACACATTGATTCTGGCGTTGGCACGAAATGGATTCCAAGTTCAAGCATGGAAACTATTTGAGCAGATGCAGCAATCAGATATCCTCCTTAACTCTCACACGATAATTTCTATACTTGCTTCTTGTGATGATGAATCATTTATCAATTTTGGTATGTGCATCCATGGTTACGTGATAAGACATGATATTGAGATAGACATTTCACTAAACACTGCGTTCACTGAGATGTATATGAACTGCAACAAAGAGCCAACAGCTAAGAAGTTATTTGAGCGGTGTTCAAATAAAGACGTGATCTCATGGAACTCCTTCATTGCCAGTTATATCAGAAACAACAGAGCCCATGAAGCTTTTCCACTCTTCTGTCGTATGCTCAGTGAAGTGAAACCTAACCCAGTCACCATCATAAATGTTCTTTCCTCGTGCGTTGAAATGGCCAACCTTCCACAAGGAAAATGCTTACACGCCTATGCAATCCGTAGGGAAGCCTCATGGGGTTTTGACTTGTCCCTCAGAAATGCTTTCTTAACTATGTATGCAAGATGTGGCAATATCAAATATGCTGAACAGATTTTTAGAAACTTACCAAAACGAAATATTGTATCATGGAATGCCATGATTGACGGGTATGGCATACATGGTAGAGGTAATGATGCGATGCTTGCATTCTCAGAGATGGTAAGTGAAGGCTTAAAGCCAAACGGCGTAACCTTCATATCTGCTTTATCTGCCTGTAGCCATTCTGGTTTAGTTGACAGAGGATTGCAACTTTTCCACTCCATGATTCATGATTTCAGCATAACCCCAGAACTGATTCACTATGGTTGTGTGGTTGATCTTCTAGGTCGCGCAGGGCGCGTGAAAGAGGCCAATGAGTTCATCAGCTTGATGCCTATTGCACCAGATGCATCTGTTTGGAGAGCTCTGCTTAGTGCATGTCGAGTTTATTCCAAGGTGGAGCTAGCCAAATCCATCTCAATGAAGCTCATCGAATTGGAACCAACAAATGCTGGGAACTACATCTTATTATCAAATATCTATGCTGCAGCAGGGCTTTGGTCAGAGGTCAAGAAACTGAGATTGCAGCTTCATGAGAAAGGTTTGAAGAAACCCGCGGGAAAAAGTTGGATTGTGATTCGAAGTAGCGTTCACTGTTTCACAGCTGGAGATAAATCGCACCCTCAGTCAGACAAAATCTATGCAAAGTTGAGCTCTTTATTGTCTCTTGTCAGTGTACTTGGTTACGTACCTGATCTTAGTTGGGTACTGCACGAAGAAGAAGATGAAGAGAAGATGAAGAGGCTCTTCAGCCACAGTGAAAAGCTTGCAATTGCTTTTGGATTGATCTCAACGACAGGAGGCACTGCAATCTCGATTGCCAAGAACCTAAGAATTTGTGGGGATTGCCATGAGTTTGGTAAATATGTTTCGAAACTTGTTGACAGGGTAATAGTACTGAGGGATGGGAGCCGTTTCCATCATTTTCACAATGGAGTCTGCTCATGCAAGGATTATTGGTGATTATCAATGCCATACTTACCCACATGCTTCGTGCGAGTGAAAAAAATTCAAAGATCTCAAACTTTGTGAAATCTTCATGTATACATCCGGAATAATGAGATGGCATCATTGACAGTGTTAAAGGCTGCACATGCAATTTGAGCCTGTTGTATAGCAAGGAAGTTAAATCATTATTGAAGTGTACCGTTGATGTGCCATTACAGGTTCACCTTTTTCTCTTAATTCAAAACAAATATTTCACTTATCTCCTGCAATCTTTCTCTGTTTAGTGAATGAAAAATTCACAAATCTATGGAAGGAGATAAATGTTTCTTTTTTTCATACTCTTTATATACATATCATAAATCCCAGCTATGTTCTTCAGTTATCAAAGTATTTTAGTTCTTTTCTGCGACTTTTTCGTAGCATCGCTAGTTTTTAGTTTTTCGGTTTGCGAAATTCAACTTTTATATTCTCTTATTCTAGAAACCTCATGAAGTAATGAACTTTAACCTGTTAGAAATCAGCAGAGCGCAGAAAGTTTTTAATTTGAGTTGAGCTAATACTTTTGCTTCCCTTTTATCATAGCAATTGGCCCTCTTGTTGACTGTTTATGGTTATATTGGCTACTTACGAACTGCAATATTTGATGATATTCTTAGACAAAGCAAGAACTACAGCAGGCGAAACTTGAATATAGACTGTATGGACGGGCTTGTGGCGCCCTAATTTACTGGGCTAAGCTCTATCTCCCAATATTGATGATTCTATTCATTAGACCATCTTCTAGATGCTTAAAAGTAGGACTCTTTCCTCATTTTGTGACTAGTTATTTGTTATCACTAATACCCTGTTTACGGACTCTTAAGTAGGGATGAAATTGGATCGGATCGGATCCGATATACAGCATGATAAGTTCAATAATGGAGCAGATCCGATCCGGTCCGTTTAAAAATGGATTGGATGTGGAATAAGTTATTATGCCTAATAAGTTCAATAATATACATGTTTTAATATAATTATTTGTTATCTTTTCTATAAACAACATAATAATTGTACATAAAAATGCTTTTGTTATGATAAAATTGATGAATTTATAATTGTAAAATGAAAATTAATCTAATTCTGATTGTAATTCTTGATTATCTTAGGTTAGATGAACTAAAAATATCATCCGCTATGATCCAATCGATAATCCGATTTGAATCCGGTGAAATCGGATCTGAATCCCTGTGGATTGGACTTGGACATAGGTTGATCCGATCCAAATCCTATCCTTTGCCATCCCTATTCCTAAGAAGTAAGAACCAATGCAATAGACCATAGTAGGTATTTTCTAATGTGAGCATCTGCTACACTTCATGCAGGCTTTCAGATGATGAATCTCTCAATTCGGGCAGCAAATCATGCAGGTGAGAAATAGGTTAATCTCTTAATTATTTAACTGGAGTAATAGATTGACTGGAAACTTTCTATTGGCTTGGTGAAAAACATAAGATCATCTCATATGTTTGGACAGCTTCATTTCGCTACTTGGCATTTAAACTCGGTTTCTCATGTTTTGTTCTTGATATGATTCTTTTGTCCAGTAATCCCAAGAAAAATGAAGGTATTTGAGAACCATGAGATGTAGTTGAAACATAATGTAAGACTTGAAAGTTGAAACATAAAGACCACGTGGCCTGAGAAAAATGTGTCGACAGCATTGGGTGAAAAGGATAGCAATTTTTACCTTATATCCATCTGAATTTCCTTTTAGGTTGATCCGTAACTGTAAGATTTAAAATTTACTCTTTTCATTGTCTTCTCCTTCATAATACATTAATACGCACGACCTTTGTTCATTCATGGCTCTTAAAAAGCAACTGTCCGTCTCTTCTAATTTTACCATGTGGTGATTTTCTGAATACATACAATATACCGTTTGTTTCCTTTCCACTTTGCGGTTAAACAAGATGGTTTCAGTGAGTGCTAAACCCTTTGGCCATTTTCTTCCGGTCTCTTTAAGTATGTAACCGCTATATGTTCTAAAAATAGTGACAAAAAAACTGGTAACTAGTTCATAATTGTAAGCATCACCCTTGTCCTAACTTAATACTCAAGTATCTGTCTGCAGTAGTCGACAAAGATTACTCGCAACCATTCTTTTACTCCTTAACAAATACCATCACAAGCAATGGCATTCAAGCCTAAAATCTACCAGAAGCTCGATGCAAAAATGATTCCTCCCAAATATTTCATTCTCGTATTGCTTCAGCCTAATTTTTTACTCTTCCTCGAACAAAGATTTCCCCCCTAGCAAAAGAACACCTTTCAATCTTAGTATAGAATCTTAGCTCTTGAGAGAGTAATACTAGTACATAGTATAACTTTGTGTCTTTAAACAAAGGTTAAGGTACTAATCATATCTGAATGTCAATTCAACCTTAACACAAATCAAAGCAAATGAAAGGTTTGTTGTCTGGGCAGAGTATCCTGATGGATTTAAAAAGATATATAAGTAATCCTAAATACATTGTATGGAATCAAACCAATTACAGTATTGAACAAATGGGCTCAGAAGGAAACACGATTGTTTCAGTGAAGTGCACGTGTGCGTGTATGACATATAACTCTGATGATCAATCACCTGAATGGTGGCTTGTCTGGGCAGAGGATCCTATGATCTTTTTCGGACGTTATTATGTTAATTTAATGGGCTGCGACATAATTAAACAAACACACCCCACTTGCAATAGTATCTAATTAATGGCTTAAATTACGCCTGACACAACAAAGGTCGAATTGCACTCTCTTCAAGACCTTTATCGGTATCTTATTTAAACAGTGCATGGAGTTTTAGTAGTAATCTGTTGATTTGTATACAAGAGTAAAAAGTCAAAAAGCGTAATCATTCTTTTTACTACTCGTACGTCAAAAGTAAATTTTCTACTGCTAATTTTAGTTTTTAGTTATCCAATTAAGCATTAGTGGTTAGTTTATACTTGTCTATAATTACCTTGATTTGTTGACAGCAATTATTTTTCTTTCTTCCTTCTTTCTCCAGCAATTTTCATTGTTCTAACTTCGTTCTTGAAGTAAGAAAAATTAAAGTCACTGCAACCATACGACATTATGAGATGTCTCAAAACCTCTGCCCATCTTCTTGTTGTATATCGTTTTATGTTTGAATTCAACTTTGTACATAGGAGTAATACTTCATCCATCTCGATACCTGTTTTCCTTTGTTCACAACTCTTTGAATGCCGTTTCTTTATTTTTGAAGTCCAAAAGCATTTATTTTTCATCCTTACATGTACGTAAAGTTGTATTTAAAATTCAGGACTTTTCATGTGTAATCCGTATGAAAAGATGGCACACTGTGAGTTCATCGAATGGCATCAAATGTAAATTTAACATTTTATGAAGAAAACAGAAAAATTACAGGAGAGATTCCAGTAAGGTGCACGTGTATAAGTATGGGGGATTAAATTTTTAGGTTGACTCTGAAGATTGTCTGGGAGGGTATCCTATGTTGTCCCTCAAATCTCAATGGAGCACATTTTTAATCCCTAACTGCATGCTCTTGGTTTAGGCCTAACCTCCACGCAGGGGCAGACTCTTTCAGGGGCATGGGGTCACCTGCCCCCCTCCCCCCAACATTTTTGATAACCACGAATCTACCCTAGTTTTTCTAAATTTTATTCAACTGTGCCCC
Organism: Linanthus parryae; assembly: GCA_023055425.1. Classification (NCBI taxonomy): domain Eukaryota; kingdom Viridiplantae; phylum Streptophyta; class Magnoliopsida; order Ericales; family Polemoniaceae; genus Linanthus; species Linanthus parryae. Next base: position 112,672,979 of record JALGPY010000005.1, on the reverse strand, counting down.
TGAATTTATTGTAAAAGTGCCCCTTTTATTAAATTGTTATTATGGTTTTTTGACGTGTCTTCGCTTATACAGATTCCATCACCCCCCCCTCCCCCCCAAAAAAAAATGAATAAAAAACCCTAAATGTGTCTCCATCTTTCAGGAAAGTCCTGTATCAAATATACAAATAGCAAATCTTTCCGAGGAGGCGTTGGTCCTGTTACAAACATATTCATCCATTCCGTGTGTGTGTGTGTGTGTTTTTTTTTTTCTTTTCTTTTCTTTTTCTTTTTTTTTGAGGAAATCATTTCCTACAGTTAGATCCCACATATGTCTTTGGTTGGAGTCTGGATAGGTTGACACTGATGTAATACAACACAAAATCTTAGGGCGGCTGGTTGATGAGGTCATAGCCCCTCATGTCAAGCGACATAGCCATTTGCCATTTCGGCTGGTTTTACTTGCTGCTGTGGGCAAGGGCGAATGCAGATGTTGAGGTGTGGGGGCTACAGCCGTCAATCAACTTTTTAAAATTGTGATTTTACGTGTTGAATTCATTTAATTTCCACTGAAATTAAACAATAACCCACTCTAATTATGTTAATTCATTAAAATTCGCTCCTTCTGGAATTTAGCTCCAATTGGCCAAATCCTATATCAGTCTTCGTAGGGCAGATGACTACGTAAATCTCTAGTGGTCCCAAAGGGGATGGTCTTTGGTAGGATTCGACTCGAGTGGAGCAAACCATTGGATCCCCAAACCTTCACCACTAGGCTAATTCCTTAAGGCCAATATTTTTCTCCATTTCTCTCATGTCATGCATTTCTCTAAAATGAATGTATACATTCTCTCTGTCTTTATCTAATCACGTTTGAAATATATTTAATTTATAAATAAAATCGATAGAACTGGAACGGTTTGGTTTCGTTATATTTGACCTTTCGAATGGCTGCAAAACGAATGCAATGATATACTGGAGACGTTTGGATGAGATTGGTATGGAAGGAAATGATTGGTCAAAATCTGAACTTTTGTACCATGTTAATAATCTTTACAACTGGAAAATCCGGAATTTCGGCTGGTGGAATGGAATTCAGGAATTCTCAGTCACGGTCTAAACTTACCACTTGTCAAGCCATGAGATGACACTGACATAGTCGCCATGAGATGTTTTTATCATTAGACCATATGCAATGGCGGAAGTCTCCCTCCACCCAAAACTCCCTCTGACCCACTGTTTAGATCTGAAAAAGATTTTGTCAATAGTCTCTCTATTCCATATTTTTTTTGGGTTCTGAAACTTTTGGGAGGGATTCCCGATTGTTTTAGGATTGAAGTATAAAAAAGTTGGTACGAATTACAATTCTACCATGTTGCACCACCTAAAAATACACTTCAGTCAATTTGAGGATGTTGTGGCGTTTGAAAAAGCTGATATGTAAGAAGTATTGTGAGAAATCTGAACTAGAAATTCAAATAAAAAGTGTTTGGTAAACTCCGTATATAACCTGATGTAGAAAAATACTTTTGACATTTTGTGCTTGGTAACTATTGTTTTACATTTCCGGTCAAAATGACTATATCATACATGATATAATAAATATTGCTATTAAAATAAGTAATTATTGACTTTGATTAATGGATGAAACTAGGAAAATTATCGAAAAGTATGTCCGGAAAAGTAACCCCTTCCTGCTTCTCAAAAAATGCGGTGGGAAAAAAGTTGATGTATAGTAAGCAGATAAAGTAAATTATCAAACACATCTAGTACATTTTGGAATAAAAATAGCGTTCTAAAATGCAAAAACATTACCAAACGGGCTCCTAGGACAAATAACACTAAACATATATGCAGTTTGACACTTGTGACACCAAACCTTCAACACTTTCAATTTCATAGAAAAACCCATGCACCTTTCATTATGAGACAAATAGCCTCCCATCGTGACACGAGTTAGATGAAATTAACAAAATATACTGTATTACCCATTGCGTGAGGTCACATGATGGATTGTAATATCCATCTCGTGAGGGGTATTACAGTAAATTTTATTAATTTAAGCTAATCATGTTAACGATTGGAGGATATTGTCTCAAAGAAAAAAAAGGTAAAAAACACTTTTCACCCCTATGTTTTGATGAAATTCTAATTTGCTCCCCTAACGTTTGAACAATTCCGCTTTGCACCCTTCTAACTGACAGACCTAACACCAGTACAGAAAAGACAATAATGCCCCTGAGCATGAAGCAAAATTACACCAGTATAAAAACCCCTTTCTTCTTTTCTTCGCACTTCTTTTTTTCTTTACTATAAGGACGAATTGAGAGAGAAATTTTTGTTTGCTCTAGAGTAAATGACGTGTCATAGCTCTAATCATATATCACATAACACGTATTGAAGATAGATAATGAGTGGCAGAAATGTGACATGGTGCATGAGAGCACCATGTCACATTTGCTCTTGGAGAAAGCAACAATTACTCGAATTGAGGAGTAACCTAGCCGCCGTTATTCTCAAATTTTCTTCCTGCTTCCGCCTCTGTCCATCTCCTCACCGCCTCCATATCCTTCACATCACCAACACCATACCCTAACCACTATCTTCCTCTCTTACTCCTCATCTAGTTAAACCCAAATCCCAGTATCTAATATCCTTCTTCTTGACGAAACCAGCCAACAACGGTGGTTGCCCCAAATTCAAATCAATAATTTGTCGGGACAACAGGGATGGAAGAGAAGGACGACCGCCCCCATCGCCTTGTCCAATCGTCGTCGTTGTCTCTCCTTCCCCTTCTTAATCAAATTTGCATCTCTGTGATTGTTCCAGTGTCTATTCTCCTTCTTTCAATTTATGAATGTTTGATGTTTAGATCTATGAGAGTGTTTTTTGGGTATGGGATTAGGAGCATATATAGCTCACTAATCTGCTGGTGAAATGGGGCGCTCAGCTTCAGGTAAACTCGATAACATGCTTGAGAAGGCCAAAGCTGCCAATGAACGTCGTTACTTCGAAGATGAATTAGGACCCCGATGACATCCTCATAGCATCCGAAGGCGTCAACGCACTTTCAAAAAAAATGAAATATGTTTTCGAATGAAAATCTTGTGGTCAAGACATGGGCATCCTATGAGCATGCTAGATTTCTGTATGAGCTCTTAGTGTTGTAGATGATAAATATAATGAAATAGAAGAAGGGGGGGGGGGGGGGGGGTAGTAGTGAATTTGAGACCAAATTGAAAGGATACACGGGTTGATGATTGATGAACACTAAGAACAGATTGATGAACATCGTGAGGATTAATGAACACCAAGAACATGAAAATAAAAAAACATCATAATCATGAATCTAACAAACGAGGGGAAAACTGTCGTAAAAATGTTAAAAAATAGTTTTATGAACGGAACATGAAAGAAGGGTGCTATGTGTCCACAAAATATTCCATTACAAGGGGTGCAAAATAGAATTTTTCAAACGTTAGGGGAACACAATGGAATTGTATCAAAAGATATGGGTGGAAAGTGTCTTTTTATCCAAAAAAATTGCATAAGGTTTTTCTATGAAACTGAAAGTGTTTAAAGTTTAGTGTCACAAGTAGGGCCGTAAACAGTTCGTTGGTTTTGCACCAAAATCCGAACGACAATTCACGGTTTGGAAAGAAGTCGAACCTAAACCTAACAATATATAAACGATTTGGTTCGATTCACCTAAACTATATAAACGATTTTTTATATCTAAAATTTAGAACGGAAAATTTAAAAAGCTCACAAATTTACCTAAAACAAAACAAATAACCCAGAAAGAGAAAATTTATTCCAACAAGATGAGCCCTATGTCAACGGCATTAAAACAACCATTTTGTTTACTTGTTAAAATGAGAATATTTTACAAAGAACAACATTAACATTATATGATAATAATTATTAGAAAATAATCGTATAGAGTAATTAGTAAGGGAATATAATTTGTTTAAACGGTTTAACTGGTTCGGAAAATTCGAAATCTAAATCGAACCATTTAATTTGAGTTTGAATTTTTATGAACTTAAATGGAATCACAATTCCTCTAGAACTGAATCGATCTTATTAGCACAGTTCAGTCCGGCTTTCAGTGCAGGCACTTTGTCAAATTGCATATCGATTTAGTATCATCTTGTCCTTAACTAAACACTTCACTTAATCTAACGCGTACAAAGAGCACATTACTAGTTAAAAGTGGCCTAATTTGAAGGAGGGTCAGGTTAAGGCTCAGGCCGTGTCTCACGGGCAACGGGCAATTTAGATTCCTGACCCGAATCAGTGCAGTACCTTCTTAATTTTCCCTCTCCCCATATATAAACCCCTACCCATCCGTAGACGTCTCCTTTTCATTTACCAATCCCCCCTCCCTCTCTCTCTAGGGTTTGATCTTTGCAGCTTTTTTTGACTTCAAATACCTCTCCGTCATCAATCTAGGATTCTAGTAGGTTTTTTCATTCAAGGGCTTCCTCTGGAAATCCCCTGTTTTGCTCTGTTTGCATCATCCTCCTGAGAAATGGCTCCGTCTGGTAGGCCAAGAACGCGAAGAACAGCCACAGCTGCGAGAAAGCCCAAAAGAAGAACAACCCAGATCAAGAAACGCACCAATCCTTCGAGAAAAGAAGAGAAGCCGGCGGATTTGTCGCCCAAGATGGTTGTTGCCGCCGGAGCAGAGGCGGCGGCGGAGGCTGATGGGAATTCCGGCGGCTGCTCCACCCCGAAAGGACGGCAGTTCGAGATACCGGAGGTGATGACTTGTCCTCCTGCGCCGAAGAAGAGAAGGGCACTCTCTAATTGCTCGTTGAGAAGAAGCCCCATAGCTTTCTTTGCTCCTCCAGACATAGAGCTCTTCTTTTTCATGGCTCTCCGGCGAGACATCCCGGTCTGATTCACTACTTATACATATATATACACAAGAGTAAGAAGTTCATCATCGCCATCAAATTAGTCTTAGCCCTAGTTTTGAATGTTCAAATGTGTTTGTTTTCTTGGGTTTGATTTCAAATTTTCACTTCTTTGTGGGTTCTCAGTGTTTCTTTTGAAGAAGCAAATGTTAGCTTTTTGAACTTTTGGTTGGAGATGTGCTTTTGGGGGTCTCTTTCCTTGTTCTTAATTTAGAGAGTTAGTGTGTAGTAGGGTATAAAACTAATGAGCTGCTAAAACTTAGCTGGGTTGGGGTTTGTCCAACCCTTTTGAATTTATATATTTACTAGTAGCTTCTAATGCACTGTTCTTAGTGGCCTTTTGTTTTTTCTAGGAGAGCTTGAAGAGTGAATTTTCATGGGTGTTTCTCAGCTTTGTTTCATGGTGTGTAATTTTTGCTGCAAGTATATCATCATATATAGAAGAAGATTTAGAGTCTTTCTTTATTACTGTCGATAAAATCTTAGTTCTAGCAATACATCTTGGTGACGTTACCACGTGAGCTAGCATTCATTTGCGACAAGCTCATTAATTTTCGTATTCTTAATGTTCTTGCTTTTGTATGGAGAATGTGTTTATGCAAATATGAACCAGTTTTGCGTGTGGCATCTTCAGCGAAAGATTACAAAATTCTTGTATCGTTTTGGTAATCAAATGAACGGGTCAAAGTGACTCAGGCTATAGTGCTAAAAGTAGTCAAACTGATCTAGTGAAACTTAGTTCTTCTCAAATGAGGCATCACAAGTCTTAGTGCACTTGAACGTAATGCTATTGAGAGCTGTGGACACGGAGATTCTCTTCATCTGTGGGGATGCAGAGTGAAAAAAAAAATGAAACTGGAATGAAACATTTTTCCACCATTTTTTTGGTTATGTTTTGGTGTCTTGACGTTCTGGGAAGACATAAGTGGACAGGAGGGGTGTTGTTTTTAATAAGGGCATGATTGATGTCAGATACACCTTTGGGGGTTTGTGCTGTGGTAAGCCAACATTGTAAGGGAATCCAATGAAAAGACTCGTGCGGGTCTATCTAACCTCTCTTTTTCTCCTTTGTAGAATCTCAAGAAAACTTTCAGTTATCCTTTCCCCTCTGACTATTGATTACCACTCTCTCACATCTCTTTAGCCCCATTTTTAATTTTGTCATTATTTATTGGATCACTTTGGCCCGGTAATTTGGCTATCAAAATGATGCGGTTTTTTGATATTTTATCATTGTGTTGTAGAGTAAAAGTTGCTCTATTACACGGTGGAAAAATTATTAAAAAATTGTAACATTTTATTGTCCAAATCACCCGGTCAAAGTGAAGGTAAATGTCGAAGCGTAAGTTCTTCGGATTTTAATTTCGTTTGAGATTATAATAATTTCATCCGTTTGTTTCGTGAATCTTTTGACATAGATTTCAATTTAAGACATCTTCAAAATCAATTGGAAAGATTCTGGCGAAACATACCAAGTAATATTTGAAAATGTGATGTACTCTAAAAGAATATATTTATCAAAAATTGATTGTTAAAGCTACAAATCTTACAATATGCAATTACATTTTAATTCAGACTTTCAGCGCAAGTTGAATTTTTAGATTTAAATTTCATTCATACTGTTCACTCCGAATTATTTTTTATCATATGGTTAAAGTTTTAACTCGAACCAGACATGCTCTAAGTTCTCAAGAGTTTATGTTAGGAAAACATGAATCATACACAAATCTATCTGCTATAATAAAAGAGACTAGGCGATATTTTTGGGAGAATATACCCCTCTGCTCTTTGCTGTTTTGTTCTTGGAGCTGCAAAATGATCATGTTCTTTCTGTAATAATGGTGGTTCTTTTGGTTGGTTTGGTGGGTTGGCGCTGGGCTAATGACAGTAGTGTCTTTGGCCGTGTCCTGCCATTCTAGGCTTGGGCGCTGTTTATTGGGTCATCTGGGGAGGGTTTATTTGTCTTCCGGCATTGGTTGTTGCGTAAGGGAATTTACGTCGTTGCCCTAGGTTAGTTGGAATTTTATCTTTCTCATGGTGGTATTACAGTAATTATTGTGCCTGTATTGGGTTGTTTCATGGAGAAACCTAGGGAGGCTAGCGATTTTTTTGAAATTTACGTGTCTACCCTTCGTTGTTTTGCTATTTGTTTTGCGAAATAGGCGTGGTATTTCCGTAATAAGGGTGGTTGTTTTAGTTGGTTTCCTGGGACGGCGATGTCGAATGACGGTGATCTCCCTGGGAGTGTGATGCTATTGTAGGTTTGTGGGGGTGTTAATTGGGTCGAGTGGGAACGACTTTTCCGTCTTTCCGCTTGGGTGCATGCTCATAGTCAGTTACGTGCTTGCCTTCGGTTAGTTAGAATTTTGGTTAGCTAATGTTGGTATTCCGGTAATTATTGTGCTTCTGTTGGGTTGTGTCATGTACAAATCTTAAGTGAAATTTGGGGGTCGCAATTACTATGGTGCCCCTCTCGGTATTCCGTCAGCGTCGTTCTGGGGTGATGTTGTTTCTGCTAAATGTACGGGGTTTTTTTTTTCACTTTGCTATTGCCCATATTCGGTTTACATGTCGTCTAAATTTACATATGCATCCTTCATGTTACCCATTTATTGCGCTCTCCGTGTACAGTACAACATGTTAATTTAGCTTGTTTTCTGGGTATTTATCGAGGGTATAAAAACTGCTTCCTTTGTGTGCGTTGGCAGAGTAGATTGGACTTTTTCTCTGCATCCATCTGATGTTGATGTTCCACATTCTGGTGACGTATTCGTATATTGTTGGATACGTTTTGTCTATTCATTTTGTATTAGCTTGTTTGGATTTCGAATATGGAGAGGTTTTCTCTTCCCGTTCAGGTTTGGTATGCAATTACGTTCCCATTGTTTGTAGGGTTGCACATCCGATGTTCAAAGGTTGCCTTCGATATTTTGGTTGGCATGACTTCTTTGCATATGTAGCTTCCAATTATTGGTGGGAACATATTGTTGTTAATTTATTGGTTTTTTAATGTGGCCTTTTTATTGTGGTTGTTTTGATTCCCCATTTATTTTGATATGATATGTTTTCATACCTAATTGGAGATTTATGTTTGTGTGGGATTTTGCATGTGTGTGTTCTTGTTATTTGTGGTTGTTTTGATTCCCCGTTTACTTTGAAATGATTTGTTTCCATACCTAATTGAGAATTTATATTTGTGTGGGATTATGCATTTGTGGTTCCGGGGTTTCGATTTCTAGTAGGTTGATTATGATGGGTTTTTCTTCCTGCTGATTTTCTGTTTGTTTATTTACGCTTAATTATTGTGAAATTACGTTCCCATTGTTTGCAGGGTTACAAATCCAATGTTCTGAGGTTTGCTTCGTCGTTTGCGGTGGTATGACTTCTTCGCTTATGTAATTGTTGTACAATTACGTTCCCATTGTTTGCAGGGTTACATATCTGTTGTTATAAGGTTTGATTTGTTGTTTGTGGCGGTATGACTTCTTCGCTTATGTAGCTTACAATTATTGATGGGAACATACTTCTGTTAATTGGTTGGTTTTCTAATGTGGACTTTTCATTTTTGGTCGTTTTGATTCCCCGTTGATTTTGATATGATATGTTCCCATACCCAATTGGGAATTTATGTTTGTGTGGGATTGTGCATGTGTCGTTCTGGGGTTTGGGTTTTATTTTTGGTTAGTTTTTAATAGTCATGGGTGTTTTGGTCTATTTGGTTTGTTTCATGTCATTATTTTACTTTTCGTCACCATTTGGATTGATGCCATTAATTTGTTACTTTGACTGCGTTATTTCGATGGTTTTTGGGATGTTGATGCATATACAGGGTTCCTCGTTTGGGCTTCTCTGGACTATTTTTCAATACTATTTTTGATTTGTTGTTCCGGAGGAGATCTCTCCGATATCGATGATTAGTTTATAGTTATCGTAGTTTTTATAATACGCAGTAACCTCGAGGTTCAAGTGCTGTTAATTTTGCGGAAAATTTGCGCGCATATATGGGTTGCAGTCCTGTTTGTGCAGATGTGACTTCCGGTGATGTGGCGACAAGTAATTCTGCTAGGTGCTCCAGGTCTGGAGCACCGCGCTGTTGTATTTGCAAGAGTTATAGTTGTACGTGGTCGCTGTTGAATATACCCGGTAATTTGTGCTATGTTTATGTGCTACTTCTGGGATCCGTATGAGCAGCCGCTTTATGTTTTGGCTATGTTTCCCCTATCTCGATTGATCCGTTGAATGCTTACGACTTTTTATAATTTCATGGGGTTTGGTGGTGTTGATGCAGGAGGAAGTAAGTGTTGAATTCGCCGCCCACTTGTGAGTGCGGAAATGTGTCTTCTGGTAATGCGGACAAGAGCATTCGTGTTTATCTTAGCGCATATACGTCTTCCTTCGTTCCGTTCGCGCTTTGTGGGGACCACAAATTTTCTTGCGGTACGTGTCCACTAGAGCATATGTCCGGTTCGTCATCTTGTTCTACCATGCTCGTACGTAGATCTGTGCGGTTACTGGCCAACAATTCATCTAGTGTTGGCATTTTGTGGACCGATAACCGCGATCGCTCTGATGTTATATGCTTATAAGGTTTCCCATGGTGTTTATGTTGTAGTGAGTACATGTGCGGACTCGTTCAGCTCCTTTGTTCGTGAACAACATTCGTGCTGGCGTGGTACGCATCCGCTGTTGGGTATGCACAGTTCTTTGTCAGTTGTTGGCACCTGTTTGGATGTGCATCACATTTCTTGCAGTGAGATGTGCCGAGATGTGGTGCAGGTACGATTGCTTGTGTAATGATGAATACAAGTGCGCGCTATTGTGATCGTCGTCAAATGTATCCGTTAATACGTCCTCCACTGTTGCGCTCAAACTTACTGCTAATTTGCGTCCTGCTCCCACAGTTTCTTCTAGATCTGGTGACGTTGATTCGGTGTGAAATTTTCGTGTAGATGTGGGATCCAGGTCCGATTGTGCAGCGGTTTATTCGAGTGTCGTGGTGACGAGTGAATTTGCTGGGTTAAAGGTGGTTACGCCCTCCGGTGGCGGAGCTCTGCGTTGTGGTGGTTGTAAAAGTACCAGGGGTCCGTGTTCACTGTTGAATATATCCGGTTATTCGTGATATGTTTATGCGCTAATTCCTAGTTTTGCACGAGTCAGTACTTTATATTTTTTCGCTGTTCCTGCCCTCTTGATTGAACCGTTAAATGTTTGCAGCGTTGTGAAATTTAAGGGTTTTGATGGTGTTGATGCAGGAGCAAGTAGGTTTGCGAATCTAGTTGTGCGTTGTTGTGGCCTCAAACATCCTCCTGGTATGTATTTAGTATCGACTATGCCTGGTCTCTTATTTGGTTATGATGTTATCATAAGTATTTTTATGCGGTAGGTGGCCGAGAATTCATCCAGTGTTGGGATTTGTGTTCTGATAAGTGCGATCATCCACATGGTGGATAATTATAAGGTTTTCCACGGTGTTTATGCTGAAGTGAGTACGTGTGCAGGTTCGCTAAGCTGCTTTGTCAGTGGACAACTTTCGTGTTTGTGTGGCACGCATTTGCTGCTGAGTACGCATAGTTCTTCATCGATTGTTAGCATGTGTGCAGATGTGCATCCAATTTCTGGTAATGCAAACGTGCGTGGCGTTGGTACAGTTATGAGTGATTGTGCAGACATGATTACAGGTGTGTGTTCAAGTGTATTATCACTTAATTTTGTTCCATCCGCCTCTGCTTTTTCGGTTAGCAGCCCTTTATTTTCCCTAATATTTGTTCCTTGTCAAATGTATCCATTAATACATCTCCCCACGTTGCGCTGCTAATCAGCTGCAAATGTGTGTTCCGCCTCCATGGTTTCCTTAGGTTCTGTTGCCGTTGGCTTTGTGGGAAATACACGTGCAAACTTCAGTTCCACTTGTGCTTGTGCATCGGTTGCTTTCGGTAATGTTGTGACAAGTAAAGATGCGGGCTCCAATTTTGTCTGTGCATTGTTTGTTTCTGGTGATGCAGTGACAAGTAAATCCGGTGGTTTTAAAGTTGGATACGCGCTAGAGTGTTCCGGCTCCGCGTTGTGGTGGTTGCAAAAGTTCCAGGGGTACGTACTCGGTGTTGAATATATATGGTTATCCGTTCTGTTTATATGCTATTTCCTAATCTCGTATGGGAAACTGCCGTATATTTTTATGATGCTGTTCTCTTGAATGATCCGTTAAATGCTTGCTACGTGTAGAATTTTAGGGTTTTGATTGTGTTGATGCTAGAGGAAGAAGGTGTGCGAAATCACTGCCCATTTCTGATTGCGGAAATGTGTCTTCTCATAATGAGGTCACAAGTTTTTCTGCTGGACTTTCCTCAGAGTGTTCAGTCATTTCAGTTATACGTCGTGGTGCTTTCAAACGTTCTCGTGGTATGTGTTAACTACTGTATACGTCGGCTCTATTGTTTGGTTCCGGTGTGCTTGTAAGTAGCTTTGTGTGGTTGCTGGTTGAGAATTCATCCAACGTTGAAACTTGGTGTACATATAGGTGAAATCGTTAATACGTTGGATAATTAGATGGTTTCCAATCGTGTTTATATTGAAGTGAGTACGTGTGCAGGTTTGATAAGCTGCTTTGTCCGTGAACAGCTTTTGGGCTTATGTAGTAAGCATTCGCTGTTAAGTACGCAATGTTCCTCGTCGGTTGATGGCACGCATGCGGATGCACATCCCATTTCTAGCAATGCAGACGTGCCTGGCGGTGGTGCAGTTGCAAGTGCTTGTGCAAACATGAATAAAAGTGCCGGCTATTGTGTTATCGCTTCATGTTGTTCCATCCGCCTCTGCTTTGTCGATTAGCAGCCCTTGCTTTCCCATGATAAGCGTTAGTTGTCAAATGTATCCATTAATATCTCTCCGCACGTTGCGCTTCTAATTAGCTACAGATGTATGTAATTTAGCGGGAAATATGCGTGCAAACATCAGTTGCACTTCTCCTTGTGCAGTGTTAGCTTACAGTGATGTGGTGACAAGTAAAGATGTAGGCTCCGATCATGTATGTGCTTCGTACTCCGTTTAGATGCTATTTCCTGCTGCGTACGGGCAATCACTGTGTATTTTGCTAATGATGATGTTCTTTTGATTGATCCGTGAATGCTTACTACGTGTACCATTTTAGGGTTTTTGATTGTTTTTATGTAGGAGGACTAAGAGGTGTGAATTCGCTGCCCACTTCTAATTACGGAAATGTGTTTTCTGGTAGTGCGGTCACAAGTTTTTTCAGCTGGTCGTACGTCAGATACGTGTCATGCCGTTTTAGTTGCACGTCGTGGTGGTTTCAAATGTTTGCGTGGTATGTCTTGACTATCGAATACGCCTGCTCTGTTATCTAGTTCTGGTGTGTTAATAAGTAGCTCTGGGCAGTTGTTGGCTGAGAATCAATCTAGTGTAGAAACTTGGTGTTCTGATAGGTGTAACCGTTCATATGTTGGATAATTATAAGGTTTTCAATGGTGTTTATGCTGAAGTGAGTACGTGTGCAGGTTCGATCAACTGCTTCGTCCGGGAACAACTTTTGAGCTCGCGCGGTATGCATTCGCTGTTGAGTGCGCAGTGTTCTTCATCGGTTGGCCGCACATGTGTGGATGCGCATCTCATTTTTGGCAATACAGACGTGCCCGACGGTGGTGTAGTTGCGAGTGCTTGTGCAGGCATGAATACATGTGTGTGCTACAGTGTTCTCGCCCTATGTTGTTCCATTCGCATATGCTTCATCAGTCAAACACGCGAACAACATCTGAAACGTAATCGCAAAACTAATTTTTTCTCTACGTATTGTTTGCATTCTTGAATTTGTTCATGTGCTAAGTGTTTACTGTTGAGCATGTTGTTGGAATTGTGCCCTAGAGGCAATCAATTAATTGTGACATTTATGGATTTACGATTCATTATGTTATCGATATGGAGATATGTTAACATGAATGAAGTCCTTAGAATATAAGTGTTATATTCTTAAATATCAGTCGATTATAATGATTAATAGGACAATCATCTATGGACTAGTATGGGGTTGGATTGATATGGAGATATCATGATCCAACACATGGGTATGCATTAGGAGTAATGGCATACTGGATTGACCCATCTGCGAGAAGGTTACATACACGTTATGTTAAGTCACAAGTGCTTCTAGTGGTGCAATGGTATTGTCATCCTTAGAATTGAAGTCGCTAGATATTCTAGTTGTGGATTATTGTGATTTTGGTAGCGTCAAACGCTACACCATAACTGGGTAGCTATAAATGCGTGTACTGGATACAATAAGAAGCAAGCTTAGAGATCGTAGTGTACGTAGATAGAATTTGTCCCTCCCACATAACGGGAGCAAATATCCCAGGCCACTCGAGGGATAGTGCTTATAAAATGTCTGGCCAGATTCAAATAAATCAATATAGGATATTGATGTTATTTGCACGAATAAGGCTGTTCCCAGGATCGAGAAACTATGGATTGGATATACGAGTGTGACTTGTATGTCTCGTGTCCATTCCGGATATGGGGACAAAAGGATGAGACAATTACTTGCACAAGGTTTGTCATGATGACTATTATATTTGTTGGCTAGAATCTTGCTAGAGGCCGCTCCATATCAGTAAATAGTTACTACCAACTAAATAGAACCTATGGGGTCACACGCCATATAGGGGTGAACTAGACTTGGGAATTAATTAATTAATATGATTAATTAATTAGAAGGATCAAATCGCAACAACTTGCTAACTTAGTAGGACTAATATGCAAGTTGGACTAATCCATGTATAGACATGATTAGGATTTGCCAAGGTGGCCTAATTCATGTAGAGACATGATTATGATTAATTTGTAAAGAGAACTAATCCATGTATGGACATGATTAGGACTAGTTTGCAAAAGGGACTAATCCTAATTTTAGTAGGATTAGGAGATGGGTTATTTATGTAGTAGGACAAGGAGTTGTTGGACTATATAAAGAACACTCTTAGCTTATTTTTCTCTTTACACACACATCTATATGATAGGAGTAAGGAAAGAATAAAGCAAGGAGAGAGAGCAAGCCGCAAGCAAGGGCCGAACCCCCCTTGGGACCGCCCCCTTTACCCGTCGGCCAAGGAAGGGAGCCGTCCACCTTTGGTGCTCCATTGTTGCGCGATTTCTTCTTCCTCTTCCATTCTTCCTAGCTAGAACAAGGAGTTGGAGGATCTAGATCTCACCTCTAGGCGTGGATCAACCGTAGAGACGTGACACAATTCACGTGACAAGTCATCACAGGAGAAACCCTAAGGTGTGTAATATAATTCTTCCTTTACCATCGTTATGTCTCTTGTCCTGTGATCCTTGGAGGGTCTTGATCGGATAAATTCTTTCTTCCGCTGCATATCCATGATCAAAACCCTACACATGTACTGCTCTCCATCGCACTGTTGGCGTTCTCTTGAGAAACTCTATAACAATATATTCGTTGGAAAGCCTTAATGTTTTTGATGAGGTTGTTGTACGAGAAAATATGTGTGAAGATTTATTTTTCCCTCCTGTTTGCGCATACGTGTCTCTTGGTAGTTTCAGTACAAGTTGTATGGTGGTTTGAATTCAATTAGGCGGTCTACAATCGGATCTTTGTGTAGTGGTGGGTGCAACCGCTCTCATGGTATGTGCCTGACATTGAAAATGTTCGGACTGACATTTCGTATTGCTGCGCTGATAAATATATCCGTATTCGTGCCGACCAAGAATTTCTCCATTATGGATGTCCCTTGTTATACTAAGTTCAATGTGTTTTTACCCCCTTCTTTCTTCTTTCCTTTGCGTCGGATATTTATAAGGTTCTTGTGGTGTAGATTCAAGCCCGACCACGTGTTCTTATGTGCATCCAATTTCTGGTATCGCAGACGTGGTTGGGCTGCCGCATTCCCGACTGATGTTAACTTTACGATCGATGTGTTTACATGCACTGTAAACCGTGGTGTTGTGGATTCAACACCTCTAGAGCAAGCTTCGTCCTCCAATATGGTTGGGTGTCGATAGCCTGCCAGTCAAATACCGGCGCAACATATCAAGCGTAATTGCGTATATCTTTTTTTCCATGCGTATTGTTTACATTGTATGCTCTTTTTGGTCGTGGTGTTTAAGTGGGATGTGTGTCTTTCGCAGGTAAATGGACGAGAAAGGAGTTTTACAGGGATCCTCCCCCTCCACCTTTTGTTCCGAGTGTACTAGCACCAAGTCACAGAGGCCCATATTGTCATGCTAAATTGTTCATGCATGAACATAAAGGTTTCTGTTTGCAATAAGGGGCAGATTATTCTTGTGCCTCATTGAGTTTCCGAATATTTTTTCGACCTTTTGTTTCCGGATGGTTCTATTGCTAATGATGTTCGATCTGTAATTCGTGGATACAATGGCCAATTTTCCTTCACATGTCTGGGGACAGGCCTGATGGGAGCACAACGAAACGGAGTAGATGTATATATAGTTTTCGTGTTCAAGTGCAGGTGTACCACTATATCAGTGATCTTAATCCTTGTGGAGCTCTGACGCGATTTCTTAACGAGTATGCGCAAGTGCACGGTCAAGTAATATATGGGTGGTATTTCAACCCCGAGTTATCGATCCCACGAGGAGAGAGTCGAGACTATTTAATTAAGCGATTAGTTTACAGTACGGTAACAGGAAGAAACGATTGTGATTAAATACGTTGTCGCCCCCAAACAAGCGACTGAAAAGTTAAACAAAAACTAAGCTAATATTTTTGTATATTTATTTTTTATAAAGAAGAATGGAGAAACTAGGCGATCTCTAGATCACCTAGGGCTGTAGACGAATTCCGGTTCAGCTATTTAACACGTCAATCCTATTCTAGTTCAGCCGGGTAATAGGCTATGACAGTATCCTGTCGGTCTCATGTCATTTCACGTCTCGGTTAGCTACAATCTCCTCTCGGTCTCATGTTGTCTACCGGTTCGTTCTAGCAGGTCATCTACTGGTATGATAACGGGTCCTAGTCCACCGTTTCACGAAACAGCTGAATAATCCTACCGAATCTACCCACTAAGGCCAATCCTAACACTTCTCCTTTTAGGTCTCGGTGATTCGGGATTGTGTTCATACACTCTTCACAACTAGATCAAAGCACTGTCGTGCACTCTCTATTTAATTAACAAGTCCGGGTCGCGAATCCATTCTTGTTAAGGATTAAGCACAATGTATGAACATATAACGAGAACAAAAATTAACATTAAGCAAGACAACGATCCAAGAACAAACCCTAGCTTCAATGAAAATCAAATCATACACTTGTCATGTCAATAGACTAGAATCATCAATTAGATCATGAAACTAACAACTATCCATTGAATCAAAGAAAATGCATGAAACAAAGACTTCAATCCAGAAAATCATTCGTCTACATAAACCCTAGGCTCTCTAGAGAAGCCAAGCAATGGAGTTTAGCTAATTTTAATCAACCAAATAAAATTTACAAGTTTCTCCAAACAAATATTGAGAGAGGAAGAAGAAGAAAAAGAAAAACCTAAATCTTCAATGGAGTAGCCCTCCTCTTGAACCCTAGCCTCCTCTTGTTTCTCCAACGTGAGTCTTCTTTTCCTTGCGTGAGTATTTCTCTCTCTCTCTCTCTCCTTTTTTTTTTCTTATTTTTCTTCTCTCTCTTCCGCGCGTTCTTTTTTTTTTCCTTCTTTTAATCCCACGTAAGATCTAGTTTGTGGTCTTGTGATCACCTTTTGTGATCATAGGATCACATTTTGTGGTCTTGCGGCTGATCTTGTGAGCATAGGATCACCTTTTGTGATCATATGATCACATTATGGTCTTGCGGGTGATCTTGTGATCACGATTGTAATCCTACACTTCCAGTGAGTTGCTCTCACGTTGGCCACCGGATTTTCACTAAGTGGTTGGCCATTTTTCATCTAGGGGGGTTAAAGTGTCTTTACGCAAACTTCATTAAATGACACTTTAACCGCCTCTCCATGTCTTTTCACCAATTTTCATCCTTTCTTCATCGTTTGAGCTCCTGATTAATCTCCCAATCTTGTCTCTCCTCTCTGCTTCATCACCCGAGCTCTGTTTCCTGCCAAAAATAACACGAAACACAACTCGTGCGATCAAACGTGAAAAAAATCAATAAAATAATGCAAGAAACACTTGGATTAACAGATTAGTGCTCAAAGCTCAACTTCTATGTTTTCTCTTTAATCATAGTGTAAAACTAAGATTATTAAACCGAGAATCACGCAAAACGATATAAAACGTGCAACAAAGTAACTCTAATAGAGAGTTATCAAATCCCCCACACTACCTTTTTGCGCGTCCCGAGCAAAATTAAAGCTTACACTACATTCAAATCGACCGAATCGCATACAAATTTACTAGCCATGTGACACAAACAACACACACACACACACACGATGAAATCTACATGATTATACAATGCAACTCGATTATAGAAAAATGCTAGAATTGAAACAACGTATTATTATTTTTCTTTTTCTGAAGAGAGAGGCAATCTCGCTATCACTAACCAAAATCATCTAGCTCTCACAAGTCTCTTTTGCAATTCACACAACCGCAGCAAGGAATTGAAAATACAATGACCCTACACACAAGCTCACTAAAGGGTTCCCAAACATACACCAAACTCAATCTAAGATCTGGGCACGTCCTTTAGCTTAGAGGGTCTAGGCATCCTTAGTCCTATTGTAGTCTTTTGTCGCCAAGTCATATGAGGTTTTCAGACCCTCTTAGCCGTTATTGAATTGAAATCAAATGATCCCAGTGACGAGGGACACAACTCCGTGTAATACAGCTTGACTTTAATTTTCCTAGGCGCTCTAATTGGATTGAATCCAAATTTCCCGCGCTAACAGGGGCACATTAGGCTGTTCACCGTATCTTGTCCAAGAGAAGATTTTGATTTGTTTTGTTTTCATTCTCTTCTTTTTATTTCAACCGTGCATTTAGAGCAACTAAGTGTGAGCTTTTTCGGTTAGCTATTGAAACTGCCACAAGGTATGGTGGTGTACACTCCCTGACTTCACTTAGGCTAAAGCAGTGTACCACATGGAATCAACTCTACACGAAGGTCCACCCCAGATTTCAAGAGGCCACAAGTTTCCACTCGAAAATAGACTATTCGACCACCTCAAGCCGAAATCCTCCTAGCACAGTATTGGAACTAAAGGTATGCCAAAAATCTACTTTCCACTTTTCCCTCAATACCCGGAACTTCCTTTCGTGAAAGCGGTGCGCAGGTTACTAAAAAATAAGGTTTTACCTACTACAGTGCTTCCAATTCATCGAGACTCTTTTACTGAACTCTCTCTGATTTCAAGCTTCATCAATTGCCCAACTCAAAATTTTCAAAATTTTTTGGTTTTTCACTTTTCTATTTTTTTTTTTCAATTTTCCCATATTTTCCTAGAATCTATATGCTTTTGTCCAACTCGATTAACCACAAGTTTTGGGTAGGGGACTCAATAATTAAATGTGCAAACAATGCAAAAATATTAAACTAGCACAGTACGACACTAAAACACCACTCTACACTAACCACATTAACACAGTACTACACAAACTACATGTAACAAGGCTATGCAAGACAAAACATGGCTGGTGAAATTATACACAAACTCCCCCACACTTAAGCGTTTTGTTTTCCTCAATGAATTTAGAGATCAAGTAGGAGGTGTCCTCGCTTAAATGTGTTGGCGGTGAATCTACACAATTATGGCTCAGAACGTAGAACAGAGAGAGTTAGAGATACCTGTGGTGCCCGGACCTACATGGGCACCGTTGCCGCGAAACTGCAACAAGAAGGGGTCTTGTGGACCGTTGAAAGTTTCCGGAAAAGTCTCACCTCGCTTCTGGATTCCGATGAGCCTACTCAACATTCTCTATCGCACGCATCAAGAAGGGGAACCCGGAGCGTCTTCTGTACCTGTGTCCCTGCACACTGATTGGAAGAATTAACACAACTCTCTCTCACCCCTCAAAATTAAATATGGAGAACTAAAAGAAAAAACATAAATAAATAGCATCCTATTCTATATTGGGTTTGACGCGATTTCTTAACGCGTATGCGCAAGTGCACGGTCAAGTAATATAGGGGTGATATTTCAACCCCGAGTTGTCGATCCCACGAGGAAAGACTTGAGACTATTTAGTTAGTTGATTAATTTAAAGTACGGTAACAGGAGGAAATTGGAGTGATAAAATAGTTCGTCACCCACAAACAAGTGACTAAAATTGAAATAACAACTAAACTAATATTTTTGTATTTTTTATTTAATTAACAAGATATGGAGAAATTAGGCAATCTCTAGATCACCTAGGGTTGTAGATGAATTCCGGTTCAACTATGTAACACGTTAAACCTATTCTAGTTCAGCCGGGTAATTGCACTGACAATCTCCGATCGGTCTCATGTCATTTTACGTCTCGATTGACTACAATCTCCTTTCGGTCTCATGTTGTCTACCAGTCCGTTCTAGCAGGTCATCTACTGGTACGATAACGGGTCCTGTCGGTCCACCGTTTCAAGGAATAATCCTACTGAATCTACCCACACTAAGGCCAATCCTAACACTTCTCCTTTTAGGTCTCGGTGATACGGGATTGTGTTCATACACTCTTCACAACTAGGTTAAGTCACCGTCGTGCACTTTCTAGTTAATTAACAAGTCCGGGTCGCGAATCCATTCTTGCTAAGGATTAAGCATAGTGTAAGAACATGTAACAAGAATAAGTATTAACTTTAAGCAATACAATGATTCAAGAACAAACCCTAGCTTCAATGATTATCAAATCCTACACTAGCCGTGTCAATAGACTAGAATCACAAATTTAATCATGAGACTAACACTTATTCATTGAATCAAAGACAAACGCATGAAACAAAGACTTGAATCCGAACAATCATTCGTCTACATAACCCTAGGCTCTCATAGAGATGCCTAGCAATGAAGTTTAGCTAATAGTAATCAACCAAACAAAAGTTACAAGTTTCTCCATACTAGATTTTAAAGAAGAAGAAGAAATCAAAACCTAGCCTTCAATGGTGATCTTGAGCCCTATCTTCGTCCTCCTTCTCTCTTCTCCAGCTCTCTAGACTCCCCAAAGTGTGTGAATACCTTCCAAGGATCGTTCCAATACATTGGAAATAGGTTAGAGTCTTCAAACTTTCAAGAAATTACCAAAAGAACCCAAAAAATTGCGTCTAACCGCTCTGTTCGCACGAACACCCGACTGTTCGTGCGAACAGTGTTCGTGTGAACAGAAAGTTTGTTCTTATTTTCCAGCAGCCCCTTTTTCACCATTTTTGCCGTCTTTGATGGACCATATCTTTCTCGTCCGATCTCCGTTTTAGCTCCGTGACCTATCGTTGGAAAGCTCTTTGAGTCTGCTTTCATTTTCCACTGGTCTCACTGCAAAATGTATTTTATAACTCGAGATACAATCAAAATAGTCGAGATCGGTCACTTTTGCTCTTCTAACTTTGCTTCTCTTGCTTCCTCTTGAGTTTGCTTTGCTTCCGAAGTTCGTCTCATGCCTCCTAGCCATCGTTTAGCGTCCGTTCCTGTCAAAACAACATGAACAACCATACCAAGCGATTATATTTGACAAATAACATCGAAATATGCATCGAAACGCCCGGATTACCAATAAAGTGCTAAAAACTCAACTTTCTACGTTTTCTCAACATTCATAGTGTAAAATTCATATTTCAACACCGGAATCACGCAAAACGATATAAAGTATGCAAGAAATATAACTATAATAGAGAGTTATCAAATTCCCCCACACCACCTTTTTGCGCGTCCTGAGCAAAATCAAACCTTACACTACGTTTTAATCCACCGAATTGCATACAATTACACTAGCCATGTGACACACACAACACACACACCCAATGCAATCTACATGACTATAAACAATGCAAATCGATTTTACACAATGCAAGTAATAAAAAACGCAATTTCTTCTTTTTCTTTAGGGATTGGGCAATCTCGCTATCACTAACCAAAATCATCAAGCTCTCACAAGTCTTTTTCGAAATTTCACAACCAATAGAAAGAAATTTAAGTAGAATGATCCTACGCACAAGTTCACTAAGGGGTCCCCAAACATCCACCATAAACAATCCAAGATCCGGCCACGTCCTTTAGCTCAGAGGGTCTAGGGATCCTTAGTCCTAAGGTAGTCTTTCGTCGCCAAGTCATTTGAGGTTTTCAAACCCTCTTAGCCGTTATTGCATTGAATGCAAGTTGTCCCAGTGACGGGAGACACAACTCCGTGTAATACGCCTTGACTTTATTTATCCTAGTTTCTCTAATCGGATTGAATCCAAATTCTCCACGTGAATGGAGCCACATTAGGTTGTTCACCGTATCTAATCCAAGAGAAGATTTTGATTCATTTTTTTCTTTTTCATTCTCTTCTATATTTTTTCAACCGTGCATTTAGAGCTACTAAGTGTGGGCTTTTTCGGTTAGCTCTTGAAACCGCCTTAAGGGATGGTGGTGTACGCCCCCCGACTCCGCTTAGGCCGAGGCAACCGTACCACATGGAACCGACACTACACGAAGGTCCACCCCAGATTTACAAGAGGCCACAAGTTTCCACTTGAAAACAGACTATTCAACGACCCCAAAGACCAAATCCTCCTAGCACATTATAGGAACTAAAGGTATGCCCGACATCTACTTTCCACTTTTCCATGAATACCCGGGACTTTCTTTCGTGAAACAGGTGCGTAGGATACTAAATATTAAGGTTTTCCCCACTACGGTGCTTCCTATTCATTGAGACTCTTTCATTGAACTCTCTCTAGTTTCAAACATCATCAATTGCCCAACTCAAAATTTTTATATTTTTATGGATTTTCGCTTTTCTTTTTTTTTTTCAATTTTTTCATATTTTCCTACACTCTATATGCATTGGCCAACTCGACTAATCACATAACATTGGGTAGGGTGACTCAATAATGTAAAAGTGCTAGCAATGCATGAAATACACAATCTAACACAATACGACAATATATTTAAAACACACTACACTAACCACACTACTCACAATACAACACAAACTACATGTAACTGGCGATGCAAAACAGACATGACTAGAAAAAATATACACACCCCCCCACACTTAAGCGTTTCGTTGTCCTCAACGAATTTAAAGATCAACTAGGAGGTTTACTCGCTTAAATGTGTTGGCGGTGGATATACACAATTATGGCTCCAAACGTAGAACAGAGAGAGTTAGAGATACCTGTGGTGCCCGGACCTACATGGGCACCGTGTCCGCAAAACTGCAACAAGAAGGGGTCTTGTGGACCGTTGACAGTTTCCGGAAAAGTCTCACCTCGCGTCCGGATTCCTTTGCGCCTACTCAACATTCTATCACACGCATCAAGAAGGGGAATCCGTAGCGTCTTATGTACCTGTGTCCCTGCACACTGATTGAAAGTATTAAAGCAACTCTCTCTCACCCCTCAAAATCATATGGAGAACTAAAAGAAAGAACATAAATAAATAGCATCCTACTCTACATTGGGTTGCCTCCCAAGCAGCGCTTGTAATTTAAGGTCGACGGCCCGACCTGGTTACCTCAACCGACAAGGATTTCACCATCTATTTTCAATGACTTCAAGTGCAACCCGGTGCTGTGCAGATGGTAAAGAGTTGTAGAAGCTGACTTTTTTCATCTTGCAATTTATCTTCTTGATCAACTTCCACAAAGTACCACTGGGCTCATATGCGTCGCTCTCCATAAACTCATCCCAGTAATACCTCTTTGGTGCTAGATGCTCTTCACATGACCCATTCAATTCATCAACAGCCCCACACTTGTTGATTTCCAAGAATCGCCCATAGAACAAGAGATTGAAAGTTGCTCATCACATTCTTCCCCATAAGAATCCCCATATAGTAATTGTTCGAGCTCATCGCAGACTTGCGTGACATAGGATATGGAGAATTCATCATTAATCAGAGTTGGGGCTTTTACCTCAATATTACTGAGCACAAGTGTTTCACCAGCTTCATCGTCGGCACACAAAATGCTTCCAATGTTGGTGTCTTCCCATTCATGCCAAGGATGTGATGGAACCTGCGTTCTCGGCTCTCAATACGGCAGATCTTCCCATCTTGGGCACACAGGTCCACCCCAGTCTGAATCGGAGTTTGAGTCCTCATAAATGGCAGAAGCCACCAATGGTTCCTGGAAACTGCAGTCTTCGTTCGGCTCAGGTATCTCTTCTTCCACTTGTGGTAGGGATGATGAAGGTTCAATGTGAGGCTCACTGTCATGTGGAAAGGGCTCCTCTTGTGGCTCTTGAATACTAGATTCCCCTCCTGTTGGCAGTTTTTCTATTCGTTTCTTTATCCTCTCCAACATCTCCCTCACGTATTCCCTACCTGTGGCAGAATCCTCTTGTGGTAATTGTGCAGCTATGGACAAAAATTTGGCGCACACTTCGATGTCATTCATAATACTACGCCGTTCTGCCATTATCACTGATGAGTCTTCCTCGTGCTGATGAAGCTGGGGGGGTATGTACTCGACATGAGTCTCTATGGTCATGCCAAATGCCACATACGTAGCACCAATTTATCCATGCATCCTCTTCTTCATGGTTACCCCTGCAGTGGAAACAGTAGGGGGGACCCGAATAACACTCTTCGCGCCACATGCTTATATTCTCTCTTGCTCATGCGTTCCTGAAAAACAGACTCACAAGACACCCGTGAAGCACAGAGATATAGAATAAAAACTAAAATAAAAGTACTCTAAGCTAACTACTAACTAAATAGTCTACCGCTGTCCCCGGCAACGGCGCCAAAAACTTGACGCGATTTCTTAACGCGTATGCGCAAGTGCACGGTTAAGTAATATAGGGGTGATATTTCAACCCCTAGTTATCGATCCCAAGAGGACAGACTTGAGACTCTTAATTAGTTGATTAATTTAAAGTACGGCAATAGGAGGAAATTGGAGTGATAAAATAGTTCGTCACCCACAAACAAGTGACTAAAATTCAAATAACAACTAAACTAATATTTTTGTATTTTTTATTTAATTAACAAGATATGGAGAAACTAGGCAATCTCTAGATCACCTAGGGTTGTAGACAAATTCCGGTTCAACTATGTAACACGTTAAACCTATTCTAGTTCAGCCGGGTAATTGCACTGACAATCTCCTATCAATCTATGTCATTTTACGTCTCGATTGACTACAATCTCCTCTCGGTCTCATGTTGTCTACCGGTCCGTTCTAGCAGGTCATCTATTGGTACGATAACGGGTCCTGTCGGTCCACCGTTTCAAGGAACAGCTGAATAATCCTACCGAATCTACCCACACTAAGGCCAATCCTAACACTTCTCCTTTTAGGTCTCGGTGATACGGGATTGTGTTCATACACTCTTCACAACTAGTTTAAGTCACCGTCGTGCAATTTCTAGTTAATTAACAAGTCTGGGTCGCGAATCCATTCTTGCTAAGGATTAAGCATAGTGTAAGAACATGTTACAAGAATAAGTATTAACTTTAAGCAATACAATGATTCAAGAACAAACCCTAGTTTCAATGATTATCAAATCCTACACTTGTCGTGTCAATAGACTAGAATCATCAATTTAATCATGAGACTAAAACTTATTCATTGAATCAAATACAAACACATGAAACAAAGACTTGAATCCGGAAAATCATTCGTCTACATAACCCTAGGCTCTCATAGAGATGCCTAGCAATGAAGTTTAGCTAATAGTAATCGACCAAACAAAAGTTACAAGTTTCTCCATACAAGATTTGAAAGAAGAAGACGAAATCAAAACCTAGCCTTCAATGGTGATCTTGAGCCCTATCTTCGTCCTCCTTCTCTCTTCTCCAGCTCTCTAGACTCCCTAAAGTGTGTGAATACCTTCCAAGGATCGTCCCAATACATTGGAAATAGGTTAGAGTCTTCGAACTTTCAAGAAATTACCAAAAGAACCCAAAAAGTTTCATCCGGCCGCTCTGTTCGCACGAACACCCGACTGTTCGTGCAAACAGTGTTCGTGTGAACATAAATTTTGTTCTTATTTTCCAGCAGTCCCTTTTTCACCCTTTTTGCCATCTTTGACGGACCATAGCTTTCTCGTCCGATCTCTGTTTTAGCTCCGTGACCTATCTTTGGAAAGCTCTTTGAGTATACTTACATTTGCCACTGGTCTCACTCCAAAATGTATTTTAGAACTCGAGATACAATCAAAATAGTGGAGATTGTTCACTTTTGCTCTTCTAACTTTGCTTCTCTTGCTTCCTCTTGAGTTTGCTTTGCTTCCGAAGTTCGTCTCATGCCTCCTAGCCATCGTTTAGCATCCGTTCCTGTCAAAACAACATGAACAACCATACCAAGCGATTATATTTGACAAATAACATCGAAATATGCATCGAAACGCCCAGATTACCAATAAAGTGCTAAAAACTCAACTTTCTACGTTTTCTCAACATTCATAGTGTAAAATTCATATTTCAACCCCGGAATCACGCAAAACGATATAAAGTATGCAAGAAATATAAATCTA
This sequence comes from Linanthus parryae, assembly GCA_023055425.1. NCBI lineage: Eukaryota > Viridiplantae > Streptophyta > Magnoliopsida > Ericales > Polemoniaceae > Linanthus > Linanthus parryae. The sequence continues at coordinate 112,647,486 of JALGPY010000005.1, read as the reverse complement.
ATAGAGAGTTATCAGGGTTGCCTCCCAAGCAGTGCTTGTATTTTAAGGTTGACAGCCCGACCCGGTTACCTCAACCGAAAAAGAAAGTGGAGGCTGCTTTATCCCTCTACTTCTTCTTCTTCTTCCACCATTCTTTTCCAGAACTTCAAGTGCACCCTCGTGCTGTAACGATGGTGGAGAAGTGTAGAAGATGGCTCTTTTCATCTTGTATTTTATCTTCTTTATCAACTTCCACAAAGTATCACTGGGCTCACATGCATAATTTTCCATAAATTCATCCCAGTAGTACCTCCTTGGTGCTAGATGCTTTTCAAATGACACATGCAATTCATCCACACCCCCACACTTGCTGACTTCCAACTCCTTGACTATGGCATATGGATGATCAATAGAATCGCCCATAGAACAAGATATTGGAAGTTGCTCATCATGTTCTTCCCCATAAGAATCCCCATACAGTAATTTTTCCAGCTCGTCGCAGACTTGCGTGACATAGGATATGGAGAATTCATCATTAATCAGAGTTGGGGCTTTTACCTCGATAGCACTGAGCACAAGTGTTTCACCAAATTCATCATCATCGGCACACCACAGGCTTCCCATTTCGGTGTCTTCCCATTCATGCCAGGGATGTGATGGAGCCTTCAATATTGACTCGCAATACGACAGGTCCTCCCATCTCGGGCACACAAGTCCACCCGAGTCTGAATCAAAGCCTGAGTCCTCATAAATGGTAGAGTCCACCAGTGGTTCCTCGACACTGCATTCTTCGCTCGGCTTAGGTATCTCTTCTTCCACTTGTTGTGGTGGTGATGATGAAGGTTCAGTCTGAGGCTCACTATCATGTGGAAAGGGCTCCTCTTGTTCCTCTTGAATACTTGCTTCCCCTGTCGATGACATTTTCTCTACTCGTTTCGTTATCCTCTTCATCATCTCCCTCACGTATTCCATACCTGTGGCTGAATCCTATTTTGGTAATTGGGAAGACATGGACAAAAATTTGGAGCACACTTGGATGTCCTCCATAATACTACGTTGTTCTGCCATACTCGCTGAAGAGTCTTCTTGGTGCTGATGAAGGTGGGGTGGATGAAATTGACATGGGTCTCTATGGTCTTGATAAATACCATATCGGTAGAACCAAACTATGCATGCGCCCTCTTCTTCATGGTTACCCCTGCAGTAGAAACAGTACGGGGGACCCGGATAATAGTCTCCGTTTCACCTGCTTAGTAGAATCTCCTGCTTCCCGTGGTCCTAAGAAAACAAACTCAAAAGACACCCGCGAAGCACATAGATGGAGAATAGAACAAAATAAAACTAAAATAAAATAAAATTACTCTAAACTAATTCTTAACTAAATAATCTACCGTTGTCCCCAGCAACGACGCCAAACACTTGACGCGATTTCTTAACGCGTATGCTCAAGTGCACGGTCAAGTTATATAGGGGTGGTATTTCAACCCCGAGTTATCGATCCCACGAGGACAGACTCAAGACTTTTTAATTAAGCGATTAGTTTACAGTACGATAACAGGAAGAAAATATTGTGATTAAATACGTTGTCGCCCCCAAACAAGCGACTGAAAAGTGAAACAACAACTAAGCTAATATTTTTGTATATTTATTTTTTTATAAAGAAGAATTGAGAAACTAGGCGATCTCTAGATCACCTAGGGCTGTAGACGAATTTCGGTTATGTAACACGTCAATTCTATTCTAGTTCAGCCTAGTAATAGGCTATGACAATATCATGTTGTTCTCATGTCATTTTACGTCTCGGTTAACTACAATCTCCTCTCGGTCTCATGTTGTCTACCGGTCCGTTCTAGCAGGTCATCTACTGGTACGATAACGGGTCCTCTCGGTCCACCGTTTCACAAAACAGCTGAATAATCCTACCGAATCTACCCACTAAGGCCAATCCTAACACTTCTCCTTTTAGGTCTCGGTGATTGGGGATTGTGTTCATACACTCTTCACAACTAGATCAATTCTTTGTCTTGCACTCTCTAGTTAATTAACAAGTTCGGATCGCGAATCCATTCTTGCTAAGGATAAAGCACAATGTATGAACATATAACAAGAACAAAAATTAACATTAAGCAAGACGAGGATCCAAGAACAAACCCTAGCTTCAATGACAATCAAATCATACACTAGTCCTATTAATATACTAGAATCATCAATTAGATCATGAAACTAACAACTATTCATTGAATCAAAGAAAATGCATGAAACAAAGACTTGAATCCAGAAAATCATTCGTCTACATAAAACCTAGGCTCTGTAGAGAAGCCTAGCAATGGAGTTTAGCTAATTGTAATCAACCAAACAAAACTTACAAGTTTCTCCATACAAAGATTGAGAGAGGAAGAAGAAGAAGAAGAAAAACCTAAATCTTCAATGGAGGAGCCCTCCTTTTGAACCCTAGCCTCCTCTTGTTTCTCCAACGTAAGTCTTCTTTTCCTTGCGTGAGTGTTTCTCTTTTTTTTTTATCTTTTTTTTTTCTTCTCTCTCTTTCGTGCGTTCTTTTTTTCCCCTTCTTTTAATCCCACGTAAGATTTAGTTTGTGGTCTTCTGATCACCTTTTGTGATCGTAGGATCACATTTTGTGGTCTTGCAGCTGATCTCGTGATCATATGATCACCTTTTGTGATCATAGGATCACATTGTGGTCTTGCGGGTGATCTTGTGATCACAATTGTGATCCTACACTTCCAGGGAGTTGCTCTCAAGTTGGCCACCAGATTTTCACTAAGTGGTTGGCAATTTTTCATCTAGGGGTGGTTAAAGTGTCTTTATGCAAACTTCATTAAATGACACTTTAACCCCCTCTCCATGTCTTTTCACCAATTTTTCATCGTTTCTTCATCGTTTGAGCTCCCGATTAATCTCCCTAGCTTGTCTCTCCTCCCCGATTCATCTCCCGAGCTCCGTTTCCTGCCAAAACAACACGAAACACAACCTGTGCAATCAAACCTGACAAAAATCCATAAAATAATGCAAGAAACACTTGGATTAACAAATTAGTGCTCAAAGCTCAACTTCTATGTTTTCTCTCTAATCATAGTGTAAAACTAATATATTAAACCGTGAATAACTCATAACGATATAAAACGTGCCTGAAATATAACTCTAATAGAGAGTTATCAAGCTCCGTCCCGGTACCTGCTGCTTTATTTTTATGATCCTCAATATCAGCTTCAGCGTCGCATCAAAATATTTGAGAATCTAAATGCAAGAGTTATAAATCGGTTGGCTGGGATCTTAGAAAGTAATCCATGCAATAGTATAACTCGCCAACTTCTGACCAAGTTGCAGTAATATGGATAAATTACGAGGGTACGTCTGGATCATATTCTCGTGAAATTTTGGTGCAGCGTCAGGATGGTGATAGCCAACCTGTACAATGCTTTGTTTTGCTATTCTTTGTTTTGTAAAAGTATGTATGGATCCACATCTTTTATTTATTGATCTTTTGGTTTTTATGACACATGTGGCTTTCTGATGATGTGCTTTTGAAAAGCGTTGTATTGTTGCTGCTATTGAACATGGCATGCGATATCTACTTGCAACATGCCTCCAATGTGTAGTCAATTTGGTGATAGTAATGTGCAGGTTAACTTGCATGCAAACTCAACACTTGGTTTCATCACCTGTAGTGTATCAGTGTATAATTATTGGATAGACTAAGATGGATTTTTTGTCTTTGGTGTTGGAAGGTTTGACATTGTTCACAGATCACCAAAGTTAAGTAGTTGAGGCAACATTGTTTTTACAGAGTAGTTAATAAATTTCTTTACCGACAACTGTGAGTCTTGCAAGATAGATAGCAAGGCCATTGATGACAGTGGTGATGTGTGGGATTTTGGATCCCTTCTTTCGCATCTTCTTTCTGATAATACAATTTCTTTGAACCCATATCACTTCACTATGCCCATGAATTCCGTGGGCACAAGTGAGCAGCAAATTGTGTTGAGGTGTGCGGGTGATGGCAATGACCAACAGTGTGGTTGATGCGAACCAGTTAGCAGATATATCTTTACAGTCACAGCATGAAACCCATGCATATCTTCTGGGAACGAGCTATCATTCCTCCCCAGCCTAGTACAACAATGCACTTTCGAAGGAGATTTTTTATGCGGCCATTCCTCTGCTTCAAAACTCAACTTTTCCTCCCTCACCATATTTCTGCAGTGAGACAAGAAATTCTGGCGGGTACAACCTGCAGTATATGTATGGCACACCACACATAGCTCATGTCCATGCATCACCGCCATTTGATCACATATATGATGTGAATAACCGAGTTGACAACAGCACTGTGGTGTATTCAGCTGAATCTAGAATACCAATAGGTTGGATGATTGACATGCGTATTGGGAAATTTATCATTGATTCGTTTCCTCCCCCACAAGGATGTTTGACGATGAACTTCCATGGAGGGGCTCTTGGTAATTGTAGCGAGTCCGAGGATGCAGCAACAATTGCATCTGGTATTTTTAGAGAAAACACAGGTAGGTGCATTTTTTTCCATTGTTGACATTTTCAATAACGGAGATACTGAATATGCTGAAGTGGTTGCGATGCAGAGAGGTCTTGAGATTGCCCTTGGAAATGGCTGGAGAACCTTGTGGGTGGACGGATATGCGAAGAATATTATTGATCAGGTTAATGATTATGAATCATATGAATTTTCTAGCGATGTTGAGGTAAAGATAGCTGAAATCCGACGTATGAGAGAGAAATTTGTGGCACGTCTCGTGCGCTTCATTCACCGAGAAGGTAATTCGGCCGCAGATGAGTTGTGCAGGGAAGCAAGAAAATACAAACAATGTCGAATGATTGGGATTTTCCCTGGAGAGTGAAGGACATAATTGGGAAAGAAAAATATGGCAGAAGATATTACAGGGAAAGTAAGGGGAAAGAGTTGTTGCTCGAACATGCAGCGGAATAAGTATTCTTTGTTGGAATAGATGCCCTAGAGTCAATCGTATATATAGTATGAACATTGTTTTGGCTAGAATATTCATTTATTATATATTTTGATATTTAATATAATAAAGTCCTTAGATACAATGTGTTTTTTATCTTAAATATCCCTAGTCCACTATATTGATTAATAGGACGATCAAATATAGACTAGTATGTGGGTAGATTGATATGGAGATATCAAGTCTAACACATGGGTATGCATTAGGAGTAATGGCATACTGGATTGACCCACAACGAGAAGGATACATTAGATTATGTCAAGTCACAGTCGCTTCTCGTAGTGCTAATATAATTGCAATCCGTAGACTTGAAGTCACTAGATACTCTAGTTGTGGAATATTGTTCTTTGATGTTATCAAACGTTACACCGTAACTGGGTAATTATAAAGATAGCTATCGGGCATGATGTGAAGCAAGCTTAGAGATCGTAGTGATGTAGAGAGGATTTGTCCCTCCCACATAATGGGGGTTAATATCCACGGCCACTTGAGGGATGAGGCTTATTGAATGTCTGGCCAGACTCAGATTAATCAATATGGAGATATTGATGTTATCTGCTAGCATAAGCATATTCCCAGGATCGAGGAACTATGGATTGGATATACGAGTGTGACTATTTATGTCTCGTGTCCAATCCGGATACTGAGACAAAGGGAAGGTGCAATATAAGATATGGGCACAAGAGGTTTGTCGGGATCACTGACTATTTCTATTAGTTGGGTGTCATGGATGTGTTGCTAGACACTGCTCCATGTTAGTAAAAGTTACTACCAACTAAGTAGAAACCTATGGGGTCACACGTCAAATAGAGTAGAGCTAGATTTGGGAATAATTAATATTGATCAATTAATAGAAGGATTGTTCTGCAACACCTTGCAAACTTAGTAGGACTAATTTGCAAAGAAGGGAATAATTCTAGTTCATGTAGAATCAAGAAACACCTTTATGGAAACAACAAGGAGTTGTTGGAGTATATAAAGGAGGCTCTAGCTTCCTTTCCACAAAATGTTATTAGACATAAAAAAAGAGATTGGGAGAGAGCAAAAGAGAGAGCAAGAAGACCTAGAGGCGCACACCCCTAGGCCGTCCGCACCTTCCCGTCGGCACAAAGAGGAGGCCGAACCTCCTCTTTTCCTGGTTGCTTTGATTCTTCTTCCCTCTTCCTCCGGTTGAAGCTAGAACTTGCAAGAAGGAAGAATCTAGATCTCGCCTCTAGACGTGGATCAACCGTAGATACGAGGACATCGTTCTTCGTGTGATCTCACAAATCAAAAGGTACACACTACTATGTCTTTTATCATGTTATGATGTCTCCTCTTGACGATCCGTGGTGGGCTTTGAGGTACGATTAATTTTTGTTATTCCTATGCGTTGCCTACGTCAAAACCCAAGAGTGGTATCAGAGCCACAGGTCGTAGAGCATAACATGATTTTATGTGTTATGATTTCAGTTTATACACCGTATTATTGTTTATTACGCGAAAACTGAAAATAATTGGCATAGTACATGCAAATTGAATTTGAATCAATATAAACAAGATTCAATTTATTATTGGATGTTAGAACTGGTGAGTTTAATCACATATGATGTGAATAATTGGGTTCTTGGAAAATTAGGGTTCATGGGCACATAGTTGAAAAGGGATTTTCAATTATGGAAACAAAGTTATGGAAATAATTCCATAAAGGAAACAACCTTGCTTGGGAAAAAAGGAAGAGGGAAGGAGGCTAGGGCCGAAACCCTATCAGTCCGCCCCCTCCTTGCGCGCCAAGCAAAGGCCGCGGGCCACAATGGGGCGGCCGGCCTTGGGCTGGGCCTAGTGACGGGCGGCGGTCCTAGGGGTTCGGGCCCCTTTTTGGCTTGAACTCTTTGGACCGTTGTAACCCTAATTACCCAATTCAATTAAAATTGAACAAGCGCGTTAAAAATTGGTTTTAACTGTATTATGTGCTTTGTTGCATGGTGGATGGATATGGCCTAGGATTGTCGATGTTTATTGCTTTGTGGTTTGGTTTACGGCCTGCGAGCTGATAAAATTAATGTAATAATTAATTAGGTTTTACAGCCTGCGAGTCGTCTTTTTCTCCTCGCCATGTGAGGCTTTTGTTATTTATTTATTCTAGATGTTAGGCTAGAATTAGAAATATTTAGATGATAGCCAAGAGGATGGAGAAGAAGACCGGAGGACCAAAGGAGCCAAAAGACAAAGAAGACATCCCCTAGGCGCGCAGCTATGGTGGAGCACATGGAGATGAGCTTGTCACTTTAGGTAAATTGGATATTATCATTGGCTTGATAATATCATTAGTCTAGGGGTCATATCCATGCCCCGTTTTTTTATTTTGTGGATGTTTATTATTCATGTCTTGTTATTTTTTTTGTGTGTATGGCGATACTAGCAAAAACGATAACAAGATAATAATAAACAAGGTTGGTCTTTTATTGTGGATTGCCCAATCCAAATAAGTAGACCATGTTGATGAGATGAACCAAACAAATTAATAAAGAACAAATCTCTCAATTAAATATTGTGTTTTTCCTTCTCTTGCCAAAACACCCTTCATGATCAGGGTTCATTAAAATTCGTGTTTGCCAAAGCAAGACGATTTTAATTTACCATGATGTGTTGCGGACGACACAAGCTAGTAATTTGTGTATGTTGAAGCAAGAGGTTGGACGCAACTAGGCAAGAATAAATTGGATTGATGAGCCTCGAGGCATGACAATTAGGTGTTATCCATGGGATAAAGAATAAAGAGTTATTCACCTAATTGGACCAAGAGTTGCATGGGATGCGATTGGAATGGTTCCTACCTAAATAGCCTATTCTTGGGTGAATTGCCAAAGCAAGCTCAAGAAGAAGTGAAAAGGGATCTTGGACCTACTAGAAAATATAATGATATTTTCCGCATTAATGGTGAGGGCTATTAATCCGAGAAAAATAGTGGGAGCTATATTTGATGATCTAGCCATTGTTGAATATAGTTAAATTGTTCAAAATACTAAAATTTCACATTTCTCATTTTGTAGAATTTCAAATGGCAAACAACAACGCATCGAATTCATCCCTAAGATCTGTCCTTGAGAAGGATAAACTGTCTGGAACGAATTTCCTTGACTGGTACAAAAACTTAAGGATTGTCCTTAAGCAAGAAAAGAAGTTGTACGTCTTGGACACTCCAATTCCAGAACCACCACAAGATGAGTTTCTTCTAGCGGAAGTGAGGACACGTCAGAAACATATTGATGATTCTAATAAAGTGACTTGCCTCATGCTTTGTACCATGACTCCTGAGCTTCAGAAGCAGCATGAGAATATGGAAGCCTATGATATGATCATACACTTGAAACAATTTTTTCAGGAACACGCTAGGCATGAGCGCTATGAGGTGTCTAAAGCATTATTCAAGAGTAGTCTTGCAGAGGGGAATCCAGTAGGACCTCACGTGCTCCGAATGATCGGGTACATTGAGAACCTTGAATGACTGGGATTCCCACTTGGCCAAGATTTGGCTACAGATCTTGTCTTGCAATTGTTGCCTGACAGTTATAATCAGTTCATCATGAACTAGAATATGAACGAGATCAGTAAGACTCTGCCTGAATTATTGAATATGCTAAAGACAGCGGAACAGAGCATCAACAAAGGCAAGGGCAAAGCCATAATGATGGTGCATAAGAAGAAGGGCAAGTCAGTTGCCTCTACGTCCAAAGGAAAGCGCAAGAACGTTGCGATATACAAGGAAGACCAAAAGCCTAGTGGAGGCGTGGCTAAGGGTGAGTGTCACTACTGCAGCCAGTCGGTCACTGGAGGAGGAATTGCCCTAAATATCTGGAGGATAAGAAGATTGGAATAGTGATTCCACCACCACTAGGTATTTTTGTTATAGACGTCAATCTTTCTATTTCTTCATCTTGGGTATTGGATACCGGATGTGGTTCTCACATTTGTCGTAATGTGCAGGATTTGAAAAGAAGTAGAAGATTGAGTAAAGGGGAGATAGATCTGCGCGTCGGGAATGGAGCAAGAGTTGCTGCATTAGCTGTAGACGTTTATGAGCTATCTTTGCCTTCTGGACTTATTTTAGAATTAGACAATTGCTTTTATGTGCCTGCTATGAGCAGAAACATTATTTCCGTTTCTTGTTTGGACGAGAAGGGTTTTTCTATTTCAATAAAGGACAAGTGTTGCTCCATTTATTTTGATAGTATGCACTATTGTAGTGCGCATTTTTCTAATGGATTGTATATACTTGATCTAAATAGTCTAATCTATAACATAAATACTAAAAGGATTAAAACTAATGATTTAAATCCTACATATCTATGGCACTGTCGTTTAGGCCATATAAATGAGAAACGCATATCTAGACTCCATAAGGATGGACTGCTAGACTGATTATATTTGGAATCACATGAGACATGTGAATCTTGTTTATTAGGAAAAATGACAAAGTCCCCTTTCAATAAGAAAGGTGAAAGGACTAGTGAGTTATTGGCACTCATACATGCTGATGTATGTGGACCATTCCCCACGCCAGCCAGAGGTGGTTATATCTACTTCATCACATTCACTGATGATTTCAGTAGATATGGATTTGTATACCTTATGAAGGCCAAATATGAATCCTTTGAATTGTTCAAAGACTTCAAGAATGAAGTAGATAAGCAACTTGGTAGAAGTATTAAGGCTCTACGATCAGATCGTGGAGGAGAATACTTGAGCCAGGAGTTTGATGAGTATCTTAGAGAGTGTGGGATAGTATCCCATCTCACTCCACCCAGAACGTCACAGTGGAATGGCGTGTCCGAGAGGAGGAATCGCACACTATTAGATATGGTGCGATCTATGATGTCTCAAACACATCTTCCGATATCATTTTGGGGTCATGCTCTAATGACGATAGCTTTTACCATTAACCGCATTCCATCCAAGTCAGTCATGAAGACACCATATGAGATATGGACAGGGAAGCTTCCCATAGTGTCGTTTATGAGGATTTGGGGCTGCGATGTCAATGTAAAGAGTTTACAAACAGACAAGCTCGGGCCCAAATCGGATAAGTGTAAATTTGTGGGATATCCTAGGGAAACTAAAGGATATTATTTCTACAATCCCACCGAGAACAAAGTGTTTGTTGCTCGGACCGGCGTGTTTCTAGAAAGAGAGTTTGTCTATAAAGAAGCAAGTGGGAGGGCTGTAGAACTTGAAGAGATTCAAGAACCACAAATCACTGAGCCGATGATGGAACATGAACTGGAACCGCAAACTGTTGTGGAGGAACCTGTTCAGGTAACACGGGAACTCCGTAGATCAGGAAGAGTGCGTCATGAGCCAGAGAGGTATGGACTCATCGTGACTGAGCCCGATGATGAGCCTGTAAACTACGAGGAAGGCATGAAAGTCCCAGACTCTACGAAGTGGCTAGAAGCCATGAGATTCGAAATGGATTCCATGTATACCAACAAAGTATGGACTTTGGTGGAACCACCCGAAGGGGCTCGGCCCATAGGCTGCAAGTGGGTCTTCAAGAAGAAGACCGACATGGATGGCAAGGTAGTTGCCTATAAGGGGCGATTTTTAGCCAAAGGGTATAGAGAGATTCATGGTATTGACTATGATGAGACCTTTTCACCAGTCGCCTTGACTAAATCCATTCGAATCCTACTTGCTATTTCAGCATACTATGACTATGAGATTTGGCAGATGGATTTCAAAACAACGTTCCTTTATGGGAACCTCCTCGAGGATGTGTACATGACACAACCGGAGGGTTTTGAGGATCCAGAAAATGCCAATAAAGTATGTGAGCTGCAAAGATCCATTTATGGATTATAGCAAGCTTCTAGGAGTTGGAATCGGCGTTTTGATGACGCGGTCAAAGAGTTTGGCTTCATCAAGAACGAAGATGAGCCTTGTGTTTACAAGAAGGTTAGTGGGAGCTCTGTAGTATTTCTGGTCTTGTATGTGGATGACATACTAATCATTTGCAACGACATTCCTACTTTGCAATCTGTTAAAGATTGGCTAGGAAAGTGCTTTGAAATGAAGGACTTAGGAAACGCAGCCTATATACTTGGTATAAAGATCTATAGGGATAGATCTAAAAGGCTGCTCGGCCTAAGTCAAAGTACATATGTAGACAAGGTGTTGAAGAGGTTCAACATGCAAGATTCCAAGAAGGGATTCTTGCCCATGTCGCATGGAGTCACTCTTTCTAAGAATTACTGTCCCTCCAATGAGACTGAGAAGGACCGCATGAGCAGGATACCCTATGCTTCGGCCATAGGATCTATCATGTACGCCATGTTATGTACTACACCAGACGTATCATACGCGTTGAGTATGGTGAGCAGATACCAGTCCAATCCGGGTGAGAGTCACTGGATTGCTATCAAGAACATCCTAAAGTACTTGAGAAGAACTAAGGATGTGTTCTTGATATTTGGAGGTAAGGAAAATGACTACAGATCGCAGTCTGGATACGTGTTTTGCCTGAATGGAGGAGCTGTAAGCTGGAAAAGTTCCAAGCAAGGGACAGTTGCTGATTCTACAACAGAAGCTGAGTACATTGCTGACGCGGAAGCAGCAAAAGAGGCAGTTTGGATAAATAAGTTTATCACTGAGCTCGGTGTGGTCCCTAGCATCGTGGATCCCATAGAGTTGTACTGTGACAACTCCGGAGAGATCGCACAAGCCAAGGAACCAAGATCACACCAGAAATCAAATCATGACTTAGGAGATTCCATCTTATTCGTGATATGATCGATCGAGGAGATGTGAATATGTGCAAGATTCCAACGGAGGAAAATGTTTCAGATCCGCTCACAAAACCTCTTGCGCACCGAAAGCATGAAGGGCACGCCAGATCTATAGGCATACGAGATGCGCCAGATTGGCTCTAGTGCAAGTGGGAGACTGTTGGAATAGATGCCCTAGAGGCAATCGTATATTTAGTATGAACATTGTTTTGGCTAGAATATTCATTTATTATATATTGTGATATTTAATATAATGAAGTCCTTAGATACAATGTGTTGTTTATCTTAAATATCCCTAGTCCACTATATTGATTAATATGACGATCAAATATAGACTAGTATGTGGGTAGATTGATATGGAGATATCAAGTCTAAAACATGGGTATATATTAGGAGTAATGACATACTGGATTGACCCACAACGAGAAGGATACATTAGATTATGTCAAGTCACAATCGCTTCTCGTAGTGATAATATAATTCCAATCCTTAGACTTGAAGTCACTAGATATTCTAGTTGTGGAATTTTGTGCTTTGATGTTGTCAAACGTTACACCGTAATTGGGTAATTATAAAGATAGCTATCGGGCATGATAGGAAGCAAGCTTAGAGATCGTAGTGATGTAGAGAGGATTTGTCCCTCCCACATAATGGGGGTAATTATCCGCGGCCACTCGAGAGATGAGGCTTATTGAATGTCTGGCCAGACTCAGATAAATCAATATGGAGATATTGATGTTATCTGCTAGCATAAGCATATTCCTAGGATCGAGGAACTATGGATTGGATATACGAGTGTGACTATTTATTTCTCGTGTCCAATCCGGATATAGAGACAAAGGGAATGTGCAATATAAGATATTGGGCACAAGAGGTTTGTCGGAATCACTGACTATTTCTATTAGTTGGGTGGCATGGATGTGTTTCTAGACACCGCTCCATATTAGTAAAAGTTACTACCAACTAAGTAGAAACCTATGGGGTCACACGTAAAATATAGTAGAGCTAGATTTGGGAATAATTAATATTGATAAATTAATAGAAGGATCATTGTGCAACACCTTGCAAACTTAGTAGGACTAATTTGCAAGGAAGGGAATAATTCTAGTTCATGTAGAATCAGGAAACACCTTTATGGAAACAACAAGGAGTTGTTGGAGTATATAAAGGAGGCTCTAGCTTCCTTCCCACAAAATGTTATTAGGCATAACAAAAGAGAGTGGGAGAGTGCAAAAGAGAGAGAGAAAGAAGACCTAGAGGCGGACGCCCCCAGGCCGTCCTCCCCTTCCCGTCGGCACAAAGAGGAGGCCGAACCTCCTCTTGTCCTTGTTGCTTTGATTCTTCTTCCCTCTTCCTCCGGTTCAAGCTAGCACTTGCAAGAAGGAAGAATCTAGATCTCACCTCTAGACGTGGATCAACCGTAGAGACGAGGACATCATTCTTCGTGTGATCTCACAAATCAAAAGGTACACAATACTATGTCTTTTAATGTCTCCTCCTGACGATCCGTGGTGGGCTTTGAGGTAGGATTAATTTTTGTTATTCCTCTGCGTTACCTACGTCAAAACCCAACATTCTTGCAATCCATAATTGAAGCTATGGGATTATAATTGTGCTTACTTCATGATGTTTGTATGCTGTTTGTATGGTGTTTACTTTTTTCATTTCTTAGATGTTTGTGAGATGGTTGTGATTGTTGTCTACTTGGTTTATATCCATGTGATGGTTTTGTGAATATGTTGCTTTGATACAAGAATGTGGGATGTAACTTTGTGTCGCGGCTATGAAAGTAGAAGTGCCAGAGGTTTGAGGTTTCGTTGAACTTCATTATTGTGCTTCACATTACATTAGTTCTGCAAACTCTTTAGCTGGAAAACCATGAGCTAGCATTCATGTAGGAGCACTTGGAATGGCAGCAATTTATGAATTACACGATAGGGATAAATGACAGAAACAAAGGAAACATAGAACATGTATTTAGTGCATTATGACATCAGCTGTCGCTCCATGCCACTTATCATATTTTACTTCTTTGAGAATACTCTTACATTTTCCACTCTCAATCAACTTTGTCTTTTAGGAAAAACCGAGTCTATGCATGTGCATAATCAAGATACATGAAATGTTTATTATTTCCCTAACTTCGTTATAAATTGATACTTGACAGATTCACAATCACATAGAAACCGCTGGAACAGTCGCACTTAGACAATAGCAATATTTGCATTCGGTTAGGATTATGTCGCCCGTTTTATATTCATGTAGCTCATTCTTTGCTCACATCTTGTGTCTGTCAAACATGAAACAATTGGTTTGCATGTTTCTTGAATGAATATAGGAAAAACATGATTGATGGCAATCCAATACATTCAGTTCTTGCAACAATATTAAAGAACATGTATCTGGATTGTGTTAAAATTATGCATGTAGATTCCAACGTGATATCGACACATGGAACCCCTACTTTCAAAGATTCTTAGACTCTGCTGGTAGATTCTGGTTGATAGCGACCCAGGAAAACCAATAGAGAAACAACTCTATTCATTGAGTTGGATGAATTGTCTCTACGGACCGGACATGTCCATGTATTTGAATGCTCTTCTATGGCCACAGAAGAACCTTATGCCTAAAGTTTTCCATCCAATCTCACTTGATTCTGCGATGATTCTAATCGGATGTGTATTTAGTTTGCGTTTGAGGGGTAGTGGTGTAGCTCCACTGCTTCGTCATCGGGGTTCGGATCTCAACACAGTCCAACTCTTTGTGCAAGTAGCCCTTTTCTCCCTTACTCTACTGTGTTGCCTGCTATTCTTTATGTCGTGCGTCCATATGTATGTGCCCATATGCTAATTGATTTGTTCCGTCCGTCTTTTCCTCGCTTCCTTCATATTTCATTATCGCCCCTGGTCGAATTTGCAAAAAAAATAAGTGAAAATTGTTGTGGTCGACAACAACAAAGGTAGTAACTTCAACACAGTAATAATTATTTGTACTATATTACAAACAACTATAAGTGCAATTTATTTATCCATTTTACCAGCAAACCAATCCTATTATATCACACAGTGCTAACATATCCATTGGTGTGTGTATAAAATTGCAGGTGTCATAAACTGAAGGTTACTACATAATTACACTGGCTGCATTGAGAAATAATAGAGGCTCCTTATGTAATTCATATGCTCTATTTAAAAATTCACGCCCAATATTGTTTTCTGTTGAACAATTTTCTAATTTTGATTTATATAATCACTCATATGACACTTTATTTACTTCTATTTTCTTTATACTTAACACTTGGATTAAAAGCTTACGCATTTGCTTCGACACGCCACATCACAGATTCTGTTAGCGATAAACTGAACAACTATGTCTGACGAAGAAGTTATCAGCTCTACACTGGCATCCAAAAATGTTGTTGGCAATCATCAAGTCTTAGTGATAGTTCCTGCATGCAATGAAGAAAAGTTGCAAGGTACCAGTGGTGTCATGATAAAACTCATCAGAAAGTTACCCCGAGTAGAGATTGAGCACGAAAAAAAGCAGCTGAAGTATGGAATTCTGGCATTGAAAAAAAAAATTCAATTCTAGAGAAGCAACGTAGATGATTGAATGTGGATGATGAAGATGAAGGATGTTCATGTTCCCAAGGGGAGGGGGGCATTTTCTGTACGCAAGAGACCATTGTGATCAACTGTTTCCCGCATATGTAAGTGTCCTTTCCTTCCTCCGCCCATGTGATCTTTCTCATTTGGTTTTGCCTTAAAAATGCCAGATAGTACCTTTGACGCAGGTTTATTATACTGGAACTTAGTGTGGAGCTGTTACGATTAAAATTGTTGTATGCATATCGCAGGAACAGTTATAATCTACATTATTATCATATCAATCTTAGTTTTGAATTAAGTTTCTTATGATACACGCAATTGACAGTGCAATGTCATGATTGGATTATTGGCATGTGTACCGACGATTCTATTTATCAGTGATTTGACTGCTTGGTTTCTGTAGCAAGGGTGGTTAAACTGAATGCCCATGGATGCTTGTGTTCTGCAAGCAACAATGCCGGTATTGGAGGAGTGTTTAGGGACGCTTGGAGAGATTGAAAGTTGGGTTTCCTTGGATGAGTTAGTGTAAACACTAACTTGGAAAGTGAACTCTGGGCAATTTTATCAAGGTCTAGCTCTGGCTTTCACCAAGGATTGGAAAAAATTTGATTTGGAGAGTGCTTGTCTTCAAGAAGTCTATATTTTCTAAGGGATGGACCAACTTCTATGACTACCTAGATTGCTGAGGGTCGACTATTGCTCAGTGTCATGAGTGCAAAATTGACGCATATTGA
Organism: Linanthus parryae; assembly: GCA_023055425.1. Taxonomy (NCBI): domain Eukaryota; kingdom Viridiplantae; phylum Streptophyta; class Magnoliopsida; order Ericales; family Polemoniaceae; genus Linanthus; species Linanthus parryae. The sequence goes on along the minus strand of JALGPY010000005.1, from coordinate 112,631,383 downwards.
AATAGTAGACAATCACGTCGCGAAGATACTTGCAACCATGGGAGATGAACAGATAAGTCGAATCGTAATACTTCATGATGTTCCAAAATACGTGGAAGATCTGTTGGTCGAGAATAATATGGTAGACTGTGGTTTTACAAAATGTGAATCGATTTTTGCCATATAATGTTCGTAGTTTGTATGGTTTGTCGTTAAAAAATGTTGTTGCTACTGTTAGTATGGGAAATAGTGTTTCGTTGTTGTAGTTCCATAATTCACCAATTCTTTGGTGTATGTAAGGTTGTAATTAAAATATGAACTGTTTCAGACTTGCTACTAATTACCTAACAGTATCGAAGGACAAGCTTCTACTGTTCGCCGGTACTCCTTGGACTGGCTCAGTAAACTATGGGGAAAATGTTGCGTTATCAACTGAAATACATTTTTAGGTCCACCTAACATATTGTGATGCTTATTTTTTGAGCTACCTGCTCATATATTTAATGGCTGGATTTGATGATGCCTTTGATAAAATTGGGCGTCTATTTTTGTCTATCTTCTGTCGAGTTAGCGTCTCTTACGGCAGTGGGTTTCGAAATAGATCGACAAACTTTTCAAGGAAAAATTTTTGTTTCTACCCGTGCGGACCCATCACTGCATCTTACATTCAACGCCGTGATTATGCTACTCCGTAGAGATTACTTATCTCTCTTCATCATAACCACATTAAAAAACGTATTTCAGGAGTTCCTGACTTGCTCTATTCATTGGGCGGCTATTCGTGATCTACCATCATCTTTAAAATTAGTTATTGTTTCTGATATGCCTTGTCCAACAATAACAAATGTATATTTTTTAACGGTGTTCGCATCCCAGCAAGGTTAATTCAAAATGCTCATGTGTACAACTTTTAATCAATTTCCCCGATTTGTAAATCACATTAACATCATTCAAGATTTATGTAATGAAGTGACGTGATGCCGGAGTAAACTGTATTTTTTTTAACGGTGATAAACCATGTGCTAAGCCAATACCTTAAACTACCAAATTGCTTTTTCAACTCTAAAGTAAGTAAAATAGGTATGTCAAATACCGTGCTTCGTGTTCATTTTATTTTATTTAAAATATGAATTACTTTTGTCCTTTCCATTTGGACATTCGCGAGATTGCCTCATATTTTGAAACATATCTCAGTTCGCACACTATATCACACACACGGTTTCAACATTTCTAATTGAACATGCGAACAAGAGTATTATGGCAAACCGACCATGTGGAGGAAAAAAAGATAAGATAAGTTGGTTTGATAGCCTACGTCAATACATACGTATAAAAAACGTGCTTGTATGGATATTAGATAGTGTACGTAGCTGTGGTAAGCATATGCGTGGTTGCCATAGCGCCACGCATGCGAGTTGTCTTAAATGACTTTTCTACCCCGCGGGTTTCTGCGTCTCTAGACGCCCTTGCAGAAGAAGTATCTTGTTTCAGAAGTTTCCTCCTCAATCTCTTTGACTCTTGCGATTTCCTTAGTTGACATTACAGTTGCTCTGAGCCCCGTCTAAGGTAGTCCGGGTGTAAGAATACAGAGTTCCAGTTCGGATCTTCGCGACGGTAGCCCTTTTTATGCATCTTTAGTTTTATTTTTTGACTTTGCTAATCTTTCCGCTGTTATTTTGATTCTGTTTTCTGCAATTACGCCTGCATGATTTTTCGATCTAGGTCGAAATGATAAATTATAAATTTGCTCCCTACTTTCCTCTTTCCGTTCACATCAACCTGAACAAATTTAGCCTGATTACATGGTAACTGATCCAATGATGTAGATTTAACACATGTAAATTGGTTTTCCCCACATAACTATCCCTATTTTTTTGAAGGATATGTCAACTGCAAAATAATAACTTCGGGGTCATGATATGTTAGGAGGAGGAGTTATCACAATGATTCTAAAATGGGTTTGAGCTCTCTCTGTTTAAAAAACCACCTAATTCAACTATTTTGCACAATGATAATATATGCACATTTGTATATGTGTCAACACCTGTCGTCAAACTCTGAATTATTGCGAAGTCCTGTAATCCGTATAATGTTTATCAATATTTTAATTTCTCTTTATGGACATTAAATTTTACACGTTTGTATGCATGTTGTTCATAGCCTGGTAATTTAACTTCGGTAATAATGTGATAAATTTGTTAGTTATGCCAACGACTCATTTCTTCTGCACAGTTGCCTCTTAACACATCAAAAGTTAAGTTCCAATGCTGCACATCTACATTCACTCGTCCTATAATTGACCCACGTGTCACCATAAGTTATCCTTAAAAGGTAGCAAATTCAATTTCTCCGCATCAAACTCAATTAGAAATATTGAAACTAATATGGGATGTCACCTTCCTTCAATGCAACTTCATGACCATGGCGAGTCACTAGGTAAAAATAGGTGAAGTAACATATTTTGTTCCCTCTGATAATTCTTGTCTACTATGGCATAAGAAAAACGAATTTGTTGCGCATACACACACAAAAAAAATTCTTCGGCAAAATTTGAAAGTCTAAGTCGGACATTGATTCATGCCATCCTTGATTTGATACTTCTCGCACCACACATGTGATTATTATTTGTACGTAACGTATTGTCTTAAACACCTCGCAGTACAAGTTCTAATGGCCAGGCACATAAGAACTTTGTCTGGGGAAAAAGTTGATAGTCATACGGTGGATTCTGAAAATGTTGTTACCAACCATTGCATTTTTGATGCGTCGACCCCTAGCATGATAGAGGATCATGAGGATATTAATACTGGAACGACAAAAGAAAGGAGGGAATTACTACGATTACAGATATTTGGAGAGAAAAACAGTTAGAGGACGGAAATCACAATTTACAAGGGATCATTTCACTCCTCGACAAGCAACTCCATGAATTGACGCTGGTAGACAAAACTGATGAACTTTTAGATTTTCAGGAGTAGGCATCCTCCGTACATGAGGGAACATCCCGACCAAGTTCTTTTTTCAAGAGTAAGGGTACTTGTCTTGCAATACTTATGTAACTATAAATACTTATTTACACGCATTTGTCATTTGACTACTATAGATGCGTAAATTTTTTTTCCAGATCTTAGCACGTGTCACAAATTATGTTACTGGGATGGCAATGTCGCAAATTATACACGTATGTGGGTTTGTCGACACAGTGTTCCATGATACTTACAATTATTTATATGTTCTTTACTTTGTCAATGAGATGAATGCAATGTTCTTTTTGCAGGGCTAGTGAAACTGGTTGTCAATGGTCGTATGTGTAGTACTGGTAACAGTGCTCGGATTTGAGGAGTGTTCAGGGAAGACGGAGGAGATTGGCAGCTCGGATTCATTGGAAAAATTGATGGACTCAGTAATCTGGAAAGCAAACTATGGGTATTTATCACGTCATTGATCTTGCATTCGACCACGAATGGAAAGAGTTTGACCTGGAGAGTTCCTGCTATGAAGTAGTGAAGATATTTGGAGGATTTAAATATGGTCCTTGTTCTATGATTATTGAACTTGCTAAAGGACGAACATTGCTTCAAAACATGAGTGTAGCATTCAGACCTATTGATGGGGATGAGAACTGCGTCGCGAAGAAGCTTGCTAACATGGTAGAACAACAGATGGAACAAGTCAAGTTATTGTATGACGTTCCAGAAGTTGTGAAAGATCTGTTAGAAGAAGATAAGATGAGAGATTATTGTTTTTATTAATATGTATAAAAATTTACAGTGTAGTGTTTTCTTGTCCTGCCTAGTTTGTTGTTCCAAACTGTGTTGTTATAGTTTTATTGACAAATTATCGCATGTTAGAAATATGGTTTCTCAATTAAGTAATCTTTTCTTGCACGTGACGTTTTATCCTCATTTTAGACATCGGCTTAATGTAGCCACTCAGTAGGTCGGAACATTCTAACGACATTTAATCGCTCGGTGTCCCCGAATGTATCGACGAAATATTTATGGAATTATATCATTGGGATATTCATTTAAGATGAAAAAGATGTTTAAGGGAGAGTCGGTATTTGTGTTGTAAGGCTATTTGAGAGAAAAAAAATATTTTTTAAAAAAAACTATATGTTTTCATATAATGGTGAAAAGTAAGAGTGTTTAACTAAAAGTTCTCCAATTTCAATGGTTGAACTGCATATTTGCATGTTGTTTATCCACTAAGATAACATTAATGACACGATAAAATTGCGTTATCACCAGCTGTTTTATTTTAAACGTCCATACATCACATCGGTGACACTTTTTTAATCCATTCCACCCTAAGTGTCTGCACCCTAGTACACCTCTTTTATCTTCTGGAAGAAAAAATGTATGTTTTCCTTCCACCATCACTTCAACTTCTCAGAGAAGACTCCTGACTCATCTACAATATCCTCCCATTGACCATTCACTCCAAAAAACCTTTCACACAAAGAAGACATGCAATCTAAAACAGGCACTTATTCCACTATGATCTAAGCAATCGACCTTTACTACCTACGAGATAATCTCTTGTTCAACGATGCTTTATTTTTTTTACATCGATTGAAGTCAACTACAACTTTTACATAAAGTACATAGGTTCATGTACATAATTAAAAAAAAAAAAAAAACTACACTATGTCCACAACATAAACATTGAAGGAAGCTTCCATAATGACATAAGCGGCCGTCGTTGGCCACCAATGAGATTATAGTTCTTGGTTAATACTCTTTCTTTCACCACTCTAAATCATCAAACTCTTTTACAGAAAAATACATATATGCATGTCAGTGGAGCAAGTGCATAAATTATTCCCTTTTCCATTATAAATGGATACTTACTAAAACTTAAAGTTGTAAGGAAAATAGTTAAACAAGAGCACCCACAACTCAGTAACATACGAATTTACTACAGTAATCTGTAGAGTGAGATAACCTTTTTCCTTTCCACTTTATAATGATTTTCCTCTATAATTCTCAACTGATATCTGTTGCATGTTTAAAAAATCATGCAATTCATATGGATTTCTTTTAATTACATTTGCAGCAAAATGATTTATAGCGAGTTTATCGATATCGATAGTATGGCACTATCAAGTTATGCAGATTCTGCATACTGTTGGAAGCGGGTTAACATTATGCATACGAAATTTTAATATCATATTGCCGCATGTAATCCCATATGTTATATGTTTAGGTCACAGTAGTTTCAATATTTAAACATTATAAAAATGTCAAGTTCAATAAATAATGTTATTTAGAATAATAGTTTACCATAGGATATAAAGATCAACAAGTAGACTATGTAATATGTTGTTTCACGAATTTTGTATGCTGCTTTGTTCAATAATCCAGGGGATATTAGATAAACAAATTATTGTTAATCCAGAGAATGTTATTAAGACTATCTTATTGTAGACAAATGGGTAAGGACAATGTGCAAAGTATTTAGGAATTTGGTACGGAGTCGTATCCAATTCTGATCATAGATTCGGGCGGCCAAAATACACAGTGGCTCCAGTTACGAACACGCCCACCAAGAGCAAGCACCCGTTTAGAATTATTTTCTCCGTCTACAATAACATACTGTCAGCGTCCTTCGAATTAGGGATATTTATGTCAGAAGGAAAGAATGTCCCGCATAGGTAAATTGCACTGCAAGGAAAAGCTAATGCGAAGAGATTTTACTGGCATGTTCTTTCAAGAGGAAAAACAAACAAAGAGATGGTAATAGTAATCAAAAAGGAAGTTGGGAAAAACCAGCTAAAGATTAAATACTGGATGGCCTTGTCGCAGATATACAAGAAGAAGTTGCGGTGGAATAGAAATATATGATCAAGCTTGGCAAGACCGTTGGAGAAATGAGATCAGACATTAGAAAGGAAATCAAAATGTGACATCAGAGGATGGACACTTTGGATAAGCTAGCCGATCAAAAACGACAAGAATTAGCCGTCGAAATGGAATATATGTTTAAGCTTCACCTTGTAGAGGAAAATACTTGCACCCCCAGAGTTGGCACGTTAGGAAATCTAACCATAAAAGGATCAAGAGAAGATGGTCCCTCATCAACCCCATTTCCTAAGCTTGAAAAGTTTTAGACCCCAAATGTTATGTAGTACTACTTGCAATATGAATGTGGTCAAGTTGCATTTTCTTTTTTTGGATTAGTATAGTGCATGTATCTATGTAACCATAGTTGTGTTTGGTAAAGTATAAGATAACTCGCACATAATACCATGTTCCTTGTTGTAACAGTGAAGATATTTGCTAGCATTATGTACCGATTAATGCATAACAATTCATTTTTGCTACTATTTTCTTATATGTACCATAGCGAATCCCTATATCAATGCCTAAATACAGTACAGATCTACCTATGTAACCACCATGGAAAAGCAATATAATTTATACCTATTGACGTTTGGCCCATATTTCTTGGCGTACAGTAAATGCCCTTCTGTAGCAGAGGAAGACATTTACTATGCAAGTATTCTCTTCGCACTATTCACTGCGGTGATTACTCCACTCGCAAATCCGGTTACTCTGTGATAAGATCTTCACTACGGCTGTCCTCTCTTTGCATATAACATCTCTTTCTTTTACTCTGCTTATATATTTTTCTAATATCTTGTTGTTGCGTTGTGCACTTTCAATTGTCTCACATGTTAACTACTTCAATAAAAGAGGTTAATTATAAGTAACTTCATTTTCTCAACAAAACGAACTCTTAATTTTTTTTTGAACAATATGTACATTGCAAACCACTATTTCCTGAAACACTAAAATGTATATGACGAACTTTGTTTCATGGACGAAACTAACCCTAAATTTGTTAAACAATGTGTATATTGCAAGGCATTAATTCATGCAACGTCATATCTTACTAAGAAGAGTAATTAAGATGATTCTGAAATGGGTTTCGGCTCTTCTCATTGGAGAAATAAGTAGATAGATATAATTAAAAACAATTATAATTTTGTAAGTAACATATGTGAAACAACCATGTAACCAATCAAAATATTGGTTTAAATTGCCGGCTACTTCCATTGTTTCCCACAGTGCTAACATATGTATCTTGGTGTATGTCAATGCAACTACCATAAGACGACACATTATTGCTAAATTATGAAATCATCACACTGCCTTTCCATATTCTTACTGCTTCTTACGACTAACTGAATTGTGACTAAATCATACCCATCGTACTCATGAGCAGATAGGTTTTGACACTGGGAAAAGAATTGAGCGAAAACCAGATGGGTAAATAAAGGTATTGACCTAAATACCTGAACCCATGAATAAATAGTCAAAGAGGGATAACAGCGAGATTATGGAGCGCATCCCAATATATTATCAGTCCAATACTAAAGCAAGATTTGAATATTGGGTTCAAAATTTGTACGTCCATCACAGAAACGATTAAGATCGAAGGAAGGTGGGAGAAAATAAACCATTCAATTATCGAAAAGTTAAAAAAAATTACAATTTGGGCTTCTTTTCATCAGTAAGCAATGGAATGAAGTTCCTCGTATCCCGTTCAGCCGCATCTCTCATGCGTTTCTTTCTCATTGAATACGTATCTTCATCTGGAGGAGGATAGGGCTTCTCATCTGGGAGCGGGTCTTCAGATTATTCAGATTTCCAGTATGGTTCCTGTTCGGATTCCTCTTCTTTTCAAAGAAATCCGGAATTTCATATGGGTCTTCACTTGCAGTTGCACGTGGGTCTTCATTTTCAGTTTCCTCTTCAGTTCCCTCTTCGTACTCAGTCTCCTCTTCGATGGCTGGTTCTTCTACGTTTTTTGTTTTTTCTTCTTGTTCTATCTTTGATGGGCTGTTTTTTTCCATTGTTTGTATAGTCATTCTAGTGGTATATATTTTGTGCTTTTATTGATAGTAAAAATCATGATGTATATGAAGAGACAGAGTCAGGAGTTACTAAAGATTATCCTACTATACACAATTTTGCATGTTTTTCAGAAACATCAAGGCCAGCAATATAATGCTGGCTTACGACCTTGATTTCATACTTTTGACTGAATACGTAACATTTGGGCTCAAACGTGACAAGTTTGTTTCATTAAATCTATTAATGGGTTATTCACTCTTATCTTCTTTGGGCTTGATCATTTATATACTTTGGGCCCGAGGTTTACTACTAAGCCTGCTCCTTCCAATCCAACCCGCCATTAATACTAAACATATAGTTAATTCTATAACATCCTCATCTGAGATTTGGCAATGCAACTGTTACATACATATCCAACTGTTCCCATTCTTCTATATTTAATTCTATATGGTTCTATGATTCATTCTATCGTGTCAGTATACACTTCATCTTTCTCTATGCGTTAAAGATCTGTGCTGGTCACAATCAGGAAACGCTCAGTAAGTAGAAGAGATTTGCACAGGAGGGGGAGACATCCGAATCAACCATGTTGCATGATCTTGCTACATCAGACCACCCACCAACCCTAGCAAATGCATAATGTATTGTGAATAAGATATCGGAATAAGAGATGACAAACGAAAACCAACTAAATCACCCTGCTTAGAAGAAGCCACAATTAAATGACCAACATAAGTGGGAAGTCCAAGCCTCTACCTAAAGATCGATGCAAATAGAGTCAGCATTTACTCGATAACCATTCTACTAAATGCTCTGTTTCTTTGCTTTACTTTGAACGTATAGTATTTGTTACGGTGAAAACATATTTGTTTTGCAACAAAATATAATTTAAATGTGTTAATTATTCATGTTTCATGCTGCACGTTCAGCCTGTTTCAAAGGCTTGAAACAACTTGTCTGTTTCAAGGTCTTGAAACTGCTTTCAAAGGTTTGAAACAAGCATTGTAGTTTTCAGCATGAACTTAGGGGGGAGCTTCTGATTTTATTCTAACTCCTGATTCCCTATGATTGTTTATATGTTATTTGATAATGAAAGACAAATCATTTTGCTACTCTAAATAGTGATCAATTTATCTGTTTGACTAAGTTTTTGCAGGGATATACAGTTACATATATTGCAGGAATTAGTTCCTAAACTGTATGTTGCAGAAAAGGAAACTAAAGTTGTTGATCTGATTCTGTGTTGATTCAATCTGATCTGGACCTTCCTAACACATTCCTAAACATGATCAAAGACATTATCTTTGAAGATATTGAGCAACTAGCCGTTGGAAGAGCTGTTAGAAGATTCGAGATTTAATGCTACTTTTTAGGAAAGTTTTTTGAGAACATCCTGAAGATCTTCAATTCAAAAGGGTGCTTTAAAGAGGGAATTGATGAAGAATTCCGTGGACACAACATGAAGCAATACACAAAGAAATTAAAACACTACAGAGGATTGACAAGCAACGAAGAAGCAGATCTACATCACTCAATCCCATCATCTGAAGAACACTACAATCTTGCTGAAGACTTAGTTCTTAGTGTTCTTCTCTTCTGATCATTATTTGTACATCATATAGATAATACTTATAGTTATTATTCTCGGGGGTTGTTCAAGGTGAACAATGGAGAACTTTTGATTAATTAGTTAGCTAGAGCAGGTAGTAGATATGTTAGTGAGAACCACAAGCTGTAACAGAGTAAGGCATCTCTATGTGCTTGAGATCTAGGGTAGCTTTTGATTAAAAAGAATTGAGTTGAAAATCCTGCAGGGATTAAGTCCCTGAGGTAGAGAAGTAGGTCCAAGTGGACAGAACTCTAGAAATCACTGAGTCTCTTGCTTGCACTTTACTGCTCTTTACTTAGCTTCTACACTGATCAAAACAGGTTTCAATTCAAGGGCTTGAAACTCATTTCAAGTCCTTGAAAACTATCAACTCTCTTTTTTACTCTCTGTTTTGATTCTAAGGACTTGAAACTCATTTAAAGGTATTGAAATACTTACTGCACTTCATAAACATCTTCGAAACCACTCTTTTAACAAATTTTGCATAAGTTGTCATACTCTATTCAACTCCCCTTCTAGAGTATTAATCCTGTAGTTATTCCTAAATTACTGTCTTTCAATTGGTATCAGATCTTTTATCACTGCATAGATCTAACAATCTTGTAATTATGAGTACTATAGAAGATTGTGGTTTCTCACAAGGAAGAGCTGCTAATAGACCTCCCGTGTTCTGTGGTACAAGTTTGTGCACTGGAAATCCCTGATGAAAATGTTCATCATTGATCAAGATATGGAACTGTGGACTATCATTTAGAAAGGTCCTCACATATTCTACACTGAGAAAGATGGGATTAGGACTCCCAAACTGAGGATTCACTTACTGCTTCTTAATTAGAGAAATTTCAAAAAAATTACAGAGCTATGAATCTCTTATATTGTGCTTTGATTTCAAATGAATTTAACGGGATTTCAGGATGCATGACTGCCAAGGAGATATGGGATAAGCTTGTGGTGACCTTTGAAGGAACTAGCCAAGTCAAGCAGACTAGATCAACATATTCTTTAGGAAATATGAGTTGTTCAAGATGAATGGAGATAATACATGTTCAAAAGATTCACTGATATTGTCAACAACCTTGATTTAGGAAAACACATTTCCAATGTAGAAAAGATTAGAAAGATTCTGAGAAGTCTTCCAAAAGTAAAATGGGAACCAAAGACTGCTCCCATTTAAGAATATCAAGATCTATCATCTCTTCAACTTGATGATCTGCAAGGAAATCTACTCACATATGAGATTTCTATGAATGAAGCTGATGAAGATCTACCAGGAAGTGTCAAGAACTTAGCTCTCAAGGCCAAAGAGATGAACCTTCTCAAGGCCTTGAACCATAAGAGGATGATGATGAAGATCCCTTTGCTCTTATTTCCAAAGCCTTTACTAGATATTTTAAGATGAAAAAGAACTTTGGAAACAAGGACTTTAGCGAGGACAAACACAGATCCTCCAGTAGCAGAGACTACAAAGGTAATTCTACTTATCATGGTAATAAACCTAAAGTAATGAATCTCTTTGAGTGTGGCGATGCAGGACACTTAATCAGAGAGTGTCCACACAAGAAAAGTAAACACTTTCAGAAGAAAGACCATGACAAAAAAGAAAGCTATGGTAGCTTCCTGGAGTGATTCTGATTCCTCTAGTGATTCTGAATCGGAAGAAGAACAAGCCATCCTCTGCCTTATGTCCAAGCATGATGAAAGTTTTGAAAAGAACATTGAGGTAATGGTAAACTGTCTGATCTCTAAACCAACAGATGTCCTCACTGATTATCTTATAACAATGCTTTTAAATGAGGAGGACTATCTGAAAGAAATTAGAACTTTGAAAGAAAAGGTTCATGAGAAAGCAAAAGAAAACTTGGAACTTGTTTGTCAAAATCAAAGCCTTGAAATTTCTCAAAAAAATTTGACATGGATTTCAAATCCTTGGAAACCAGTTTCAATGCCTTGAAAACTCTAGTCAAGGAAGTAGTCACTGAAAACTCTCTTTTGAGTGACAGGATTATTGCTCTAAGACGTCATTGCGATGAATTGGAGAAAAAAGAGACTACTCTAACTGAGAAACTTAAAGATGCTAAGAAGGCTATGACTAAGCTTGCTGGCTCAAACACAACCTGAACTTGATTCTTGGAGGAAGCTTACAGTCTGTTCACAAAACTGGGATTGGTTACAATCCAAACTTTCCTAGAAAAAGCAAAACCTGATTTGTGAAGGCTATTAAGAAAATTCACCTAAGTGCCATTACTGCAACAGAATTGGTCATGTTAAAATGACTTGTCCGTTTAGAAGGAGAGCCCCTCAAACAATGAGGAACACTTTTCCAGTTCAACTTAAAGGACAAGTTAGACAGATTTGGATTCCAAAAGGGGTTTAGACCACTGGTTGACCCTGAATATGAGTCTAAATTCCACACTTGGTCTAACAGTTGGGTAAGGTAGTGAATGGTGTTTGCAGGATGTCACCAAGAGTAAAGATCAAAGATATTTTATGGACAATGGCTACTCCAGAGATATGAGTGGAAAGAGATAGTTATTCTCCGAATTAAAATATTAATCTGAAGGCTCAATCACACTTGATGACAAAGAAAATGCAACATCTTAGGTATTGGTATATTTTGTAAAAATTCTAAAAATTCTATTTCTGATGTCTATTTAGTTAATGGTTTGGAATTCATTCTGCTTAGTGTATCTCAACTTCGTGATAATGGTAACAAGGTTATTTTGACAAAGAGAAATGTGTGGTTCAAACTGAGAAATCTGGAGTTTGCATTCTCGCTGCCTCAAGGTCAAACAATGTCTATACTTTACACACTAACAAAGTTGCAAGTGAAAGCTTGAAGTGTCTCAAGGCCTTGAAAGAGTATTCAAAGCTTTGGCACAGAAAGGTTGGACACATTAGCTTGCATACCTTGAACAAGTTGATCTCTAAATACTTTGTAAGATGTTTGCCTTCTATCAAATTCAGAGATGATGAAGTATGCAAAGCATGTGCTCAAGGTAAGCAGACAAGGAGCTCATTCAAACCAAAGAAATATAACAAGTTGATCTCTAAATACTTGGTAAGATGTTTTCCTTCTATCAAATTCAGAGATGATGAAGTATGCAAAGCCTGTGCTCAAGGTAAGCAGACAAGGAGCTCATTCAAACCAAAGAAATTTGTAAGTACTACCAGAACCATTGAACTACTTTACATGGATATTTGTGGTCCTATGAGGACTCAAACTCCAAAGGGTAAGAAGTATATGTTAGTAATTGTTGATGATTATTCAATATTTACTTGGGTTATGTTTCTTAGAGATAAATCTGAAGCTCTAACTGAATTTTCAATGCTTTGTAAGGAGCTTCAAACTTTGAAAAACCTACCAATTGCTTCGATCAAAAGTGATCATGGTGGATAATTTGATCAGCTTGAGTTTGATTTATTTTTCCCTAAGTATGGTATCTCTCACAACTTTTATTCTCCAAGAACTCCTCAACAGAATGGTGTTGTTGAAAGAAAGTACAGGACTCATGAAGATATGTCAAGCACAACGCTTCTAGTGAACAAGTTACCAAATTCATTCCCAACAGAAGCTGTGGATACAACCAACTACATATTCATCAGGTGCCTAATTAGGCCAATTTTGAAGAAGACTCCATATGAGCTTTTCAAAGGAAGAAAGCCAAATATTCATATTTCATACCTTTTGGCTGCACTTGTTTTATTCACGAAAATGGTGAGGACAATCTTTGTAAGTTTGATGCAAGAAGTGATGAAGGTATATTTCTTGGTTACTCTCTGACTAGCAAAGCTTATAGAATTTACAATAAAAGAAGTAAGCTTGTTGAAGAAAGTATTCAAGTCATTTTTGATGAAAGTTATGATGGTTCTTTGAGTGAAAGTTTTGCATATTTGAATTTGAACAAGCATGAGTCAGAAGATGAAGCAGAGAGTTCACTTGGTTCAAGGAAAGCTTATAGGATAACATGAAGAATTTTCAAGGCCTTGAAAATGGTTCCCAAAGCCTTGAAAAAGAGCAACAGAATGATCAAAGTGATCACACCACTTCCTCAATATCTCAAAGGATTGAAAAGTTACCTGGAGAGCCTGAGCCATGGACTCCAAGAAAGAGATTCAAATATATGTCATCTCATCCAGTTGATAAAATTATATAAGATCCTTCCATTGGTACACAGACAAGATCTCAATTGAAAAACTTGTGTGCTTTTAATGCTTTTTTTCTCTTGTAGAACCCTAAAATGTGAAAGAAGCATTACAAGAAGCAGACTGGATCATTGCAATGCAAAGTGAACTCAATGAGTTTGAGAAAAACAGGGTCTGGAATCTACTTCCTCTACCAAAAGATTAGTCTATTAGGCACAAGGTGGGTGTTCAGAAATAAGGTAGATGAAAATGGCAAGGAAATTAAAAACAAAGCCAGACTAGTAGCTCAAGGCTACAATCAGGAAGAATGTATTGACTGTGAGGAGACTCCTGCTCCTGTTCCAAGGTTAGAAGCAATTAGAATGTTACTTGCATTTGTATCTTACATGAACATTAAACTTTTTCAAATGGATGTCAAGTGTGCATTTCTAAATGGTTACTTGCAAGAAGAAGTTTTTGTGGCTCAACCTCCTGGATTTGAAAGTGATGAGTTTCCAGATCATGCTTATAAACTTGACAAGGCTATCTATGGTTTAAAACAAGCTCCAACGGGTTGGTATGAAAGACTGTCAAAGTTCCTGCTTGAAAATGGTTTCAATAGAGGATTGGTTGATAAAACCCTTTTCATCAAGACTCATGAGAAAGACATTTTAGTAGTTCAAATATATGTTGATGATATTCTGTTTGGAGTTACTAATGATTCTCTTTGCAAGGATTTCTTAAGTCTTATGAGCAAGGAATTTGAGGTGAGCTTAATGGGAGAATTGAATTTTTCCCTTGGACTACATGTACAAAAGATGAAGAAAGGAATCTTTCTACATCAAAACAAGTATGGTAAGGACTTGATCAACAAGTACAATATGTCTCAGTCCAAAGTTACAAAGACTTCTATGAGTTCTACACTATCCTTAAATCAGAAAGTGTATAGAGGTATGATTGGATCCCAAAGAGTCACATTAAACTGCTGTTAAAAGGATCTTCAGATATCTCAATGGTACCAAAAACTTAGGGCTTTGGTATCCAAAAAAGTCTAACTTTTCTCTTTGTGGATATTCAGATGCTGACTCTGAAGGATATGAAGTGGACAGAAAAAGCACTTCAGAGTGTTGTCAATTCCTTGGTTCATCCTTAATCAACTAGCATTCAAAGAAACGAAACTCTGTGGTTTTATCAACAGCTGAAGCTGAATATATAGTAGTTGGAGCATAATGCTCACAAGTGCTTTGGATTGCTCAGCAAATGAGGGATCTTGGATTGACTTTCAAATAAATACTTATCAAATGTGACAGCACCAGTGCTATTTAAATTAAAAAGAATCCAGTTCAGCATTCCAGAACCAAGCACATAGATGTTAGACATTATTTCATCAGAGATCATGCTGAGAAAAGTGATATTGTTCTTGAATTTGTTTCTACTAACAAGCAACTAGCAGATATCTTCACTAAACCATTGTCAGAGGAAAGTTTTACAGCCCTCAGATTGAAATTGGGCATGCTTAATAAGGAAGCATTGGTTTAGGGGGTATCTGGTAAGGTACAGGTAGGGAATTATGTGTTTCCAAGTTTTGAACTGATTTTCAAAAGCCTTTAAACTATTTTCAAAGTTGATTTTATTTGACTCAGCAGTATAGCTTTTCAAGGTCTTGAAAGCCTTTACAAAGCCTTGAAAATAAGTATATATGCTACAGAATGATTAATTAGATCTTCAATGTTGGGTGCTATCTTTGTAGATAATTGCTCAATATTTCTTTTACTTTTTAAAATATATTTTCGTATAAATAAGTATTATTTTATTTCCTTTCCCACGTCACACACACACAAACTTGAATTTCATTCAAACTGCAAAGATCTTAAAGATATTTGGAAATATTTTTGTTTCTTTATCCAACTCAAACTCTCTAGTATTTATCTAATTCTCTCTCTCTCTCTCTCTCTCTCTCTCCTCCGTATCACTCCTCCCTATATCTTCTTCTCCCTTAAACCCTAATGAGAACTAATAGAGAATCCCAAAGTATCAAGATGGCTGGTGGTCAAAGGTGGTTTCAGAAAAGAATTGGAAGACTGCTGATGATGTAGTTCAAACCATCAGTGGTAACTCTAGTTCCAGAACTCTAACTGAAGAAAGAGCTTCTTATCCACCAAAGAAGAAAAGCAAGAAAGATCTGACACCAACTTATAGCAAGAAAAAGAAGAATCCATATCAATCTGCTCAAGAGAAACAACCAGAGGAACAGATTTCCAGTCTAAAGAAGTTGAAGAAGAAGAAGCCTACAAAATCTGACAAAGGAAAATAAAAGGTTGTAGTGGATGAGCATGGGAAAATCACTGGAAAAGAACTTCAAACCTATTCAGAAAAGCCTCAGTCCCCTGGTGAGAAATATGTTATTTCCACCAAGTGGTTTATTTCTCGTACTGCTAGAAGACAATGGTTATATGGTTTTGCTTCTAGAAAATTAGCCTATTGTAGCATGGTCAGTTTTAACATGTTGAAAACCATGAATCTGGAGTGTGTTAATAGGCTAAAGAAAAGTTCTCTTTGGAAAGTTTTAAATCCTCCTAAAGTGGCTTATCCTAGGCTTACTAGGCTTTTCTATCTAAACATAAAGCAAATCTCTACTGCTAACTTGGTGATTTAATCACAATGGAGTTAGATCACTCAGAGTTTGCCAATTTATTAGGCTTTCCCAAGAGGTATGACACAGGAAACTATCCCAACAAGGTTGAAGCACTAAAACTGGCTAGGGAAGAATTCTTTATGCCTAATGTATCTAACTCCTCTAAACATTAACACACTCTGTGCTAACTGTTGAAGCCAAAGTTTTGTTTACCATCCTGTTGAGGTGTGTAGTGCCTAGGGAGAATTCAAAAGAGCTGATCACTGACAGGGTGTTATATTTGATGTATTTGGTGATGCATGGATATGAGATTGATCTTCCTACAATTGTGATGGAACACATGCTCTACTCCCAAACCAAGGAAAGAATGCATCTTTTGCCTTATGCTAATCTGCTAATCTGCTTTCTTTCTACATCTTGAGCTCACTAGTGACAGAGAAGAAACCATTACCACTGGTTTTTTCATGCTTTATGAAAAAGCATTTGAGAGAATTGGTGTTGTGAAAACCAGTGAGGGTGTAAGGAAGTTATACTCTGATCTGTCTGAAAAGGATTTGTAATCCAAGAAGTTTCCCAAACCCAAGGCCTTGACCCCTCCTTCAAACCTACCCTCTCAACCTCAAGACATTTTCATGGTGGTTCAAATACTTGAAATTCTTGAGAAGGATATGGATGAGCTAAAGGAAAATTTGCATGAGGTCGGCAATGAAATCAAGAAATTAAAGTATCAGGTTGAAAGCATCTTTAAGAGAATCAATGTACTTCATTTGGAAGAAGAAGTGTCTCAGACTGCAGAACAATCAAAGAAGGATGCATAAGGTTCAACCAGAGATTTGTTCAGTAAGCATACAACTCAGGATTATGATACATGGGTGGTGGAAAAAGGGAAAAAGGTAGTTCAAGAACAGGGAGATGAAGATCAAGAACAAGCTGATGTTAACAGTCCAGACTCATGGATGTTGCTCAAGGATGCTAAGAGGAAAAAGAATAAAACCAACATTCTAGAGATACTGACTGATTCAGACATTTTTGAAGATGATGTGGATTCAGGTGCTGCTGCTAAGGCTGCTCAGGAAGAAGACTAAGATGCTCAGAATGATGAAGAAGACAATGGAAATGAAGATACTGAGCCAAAGGGAGATGGAGACCCAACCCCCTAATTCTTGCATCCTCTTTCTATCTCTTTCAAGGCCTTGAAAATTTCTATCCTTTCATAACTTTTTTACTCAGTTTTACAAAAAAATTATCCAAAATTTTTTCACTTGTTTGATGAAAGTCAAAAAGGGGGAGAAATTAAGGTGTTTATTTGTTTACTTTAGTACTTTTTATCTGGCTTAGAGATGTGGTTTAGATCAATAGGGTTTGCTAGAAACTGTTACTGTTTTGTTGCTAATAAGTTGGATTACTTGGATACTTGGTGTTATAGTTTATTATCATAGGTTCTACTATGCTCTAATGAATATAATTTTTGGCAGAGAATCAGTTCCTAAAAAGGATTTTGGTTTCTTCTTTCATCAGGGGGAGATTGTAAGTTAAGCCTGTTTCAAAACCTTGAAACAGCTGAAACAGCTTTCAATGGTTTGAAACAGGCACTGCAGTTTTCAACATGAACTTAGGGGAAGCTTCTTATTTTACTCTAACTCTTGATTCCCTATGATTGATTATATTTTATTTAATGATGAAAGACAAATCATTTTACTACTCTAAACTACGATTAATCTATCATTCGACTATGTTTTTGGAGGGATATACAATTACCTATTTTGCAGGAATTAGTTCCTAAACTCTATGTTGTAGAAAAGGCACTGAAGCTATTAATTTGATTCTATGTTGATTCAATCTGACCTGGACATTCCGAACACCTTCCTAAACAAGAACAAAGACAGTATCCTTGAAGATACTGAGCAACTAGCCATTGAAAGAGTTGTTAGAAGAGTCAAGATTTGAGCTACTTTTTAGGAAAGTTTGTTGAGAAGATCCAGAAAATCTTCAATTGAAACAGGGTGCTTAAAAGAGGTAACTAATGAAGAATTTCGTGGACACAACTGAAAGCAATACACAGAGACATTCAAACACTACAGGAGATTAACAAGCAACCAAGAAGCAGATCTACATCACTCAATCCAATCATCTGAAGAACACTGCATTCTCACTGACGACTTAGTCCTCAATGTTCTTCTCTTCTGATTATTATTTCCCCATCAATTAGATAATACTTCTAGTTATTATTCTCGTGGATTGTTCAAGGTGAAAAATATATAATTCTTGATTAATCAGTTAGCTAGAGCAGGTACTAGATAGGTTAGTGAGAACCACAAACTGTAACAGATTAAGGAATCTCTCTGTGCTTGAGATCTAGGGCTTAGCTTTTGATTAATAAGAATTGAGTTGAAAATCCTGCAGGGATTAAGTCCCTGAGGTAGAGAGGTAGGTCCAAGTGGACTGAACTCTATAAATCACTGATTCTCTTGCTTATACTTTACTGCTCTTTACGTAGCTTATACACTGCTCAAAACATGTTTCAATTCAAGGGCTTGAAACATGTTTCAAGACCTTGAAACTATCAACTCTCTTTTTTACTTTCTAAGGACTTGAAACTAATTTAAATGCCATGAATACTTATTGCAGTTCATAAACATCTTTGAAACCACTCTTTTAGCAAAAGTTGCAATCTATTCAACCCTCCCCCCTTCTAGAGTATTGATCTTGTATTTATTCCTACATTACTGTCGTTCACATGCCAAAATATAATATTTGCAATTGAAATAGTATCGTACGAGACTAAAAGAAATGGCATGTTTTCTTATGCGATGTGCATTAGCATGTGTACTTAACTACACATTTGTGACCAACTTCAAATTAGTCATTCAATTAAACGGCATATGTCGTAACCATCAGGGTGCATAGGTAATTGACAAATCAGGTTCTGAACAATGTAATCTAATGATCTCAGTATGCCATCCACTGTGAGGTAATTTCTTGTTGAAGAATATTATTTTTTCACATTAATCAATGGCGCAGCTGTAGTGAATGTAATTTACCTTGCGTGTCACAGAGATACTTGGCAAAATAAAATATGACAAAAGGTACTACAGACAATGTAAGGGAAAGTCGATAGTTATAGAACATGAAGGGGAGTGAATATGTCCATGACAATCATTTGAAGTCCTGTGTTTAGAGTTGGTTTTATTATGGTTTGTATTCCATCTATATGTGTATATACCATATGCTATATCTCTTACCTTCTCATCCATAGTTATTGTGTCACAAACCATTGTTCACAACAATTTTATTTGTTTTGTACGTAGAAGTCAACTATTGAATTATGTAGATCATAGTCAAACGAGACTAATTGTATACACAGTAATAACGTTCGAAGTTTCTGCGTATATAACTGGTGTTTGGTTATGATATTTGTATTCTTTCAATACGATGTTTATGAACACATATATAAATTAAAAAAATGTTGGTATATATTCGACAACTTATATTAACATCATTAAGTGAGTCAAATACAATGTACAACTAATATATATGTGAAATATAGTTTGAGTATCTTTACCATTTGACTGATCAAAAATAGAAAGCAATTTCAAGTAACCTAGCAAATATGCCACATCACAAAAAAGCATGTTTTAAAACTTCTGTATACAGCTATCTCTATACCACGTATGATACGCACTCGCAAGCAAAGACGGCACGCGGGCAACGCGCGCTGGTAAAACTAGTGCGAACTAAGTGCATGTTTTGGTTGGAGATTTCAATCTCATTCGACATTAAAATCTATCAAAAAATAATCTCGCTTGTTTTGTAATTTTTTGAGTCAAATTTTAATTTAAGTTGGATAATAATATGCAAATTATATAATCTCTAATTTTAAAGATTTTTTAGGTATAACTTATGAAATACCATACTCTACCATTTCTTTTATTCATAAATTATGAATCTATTCGAACACATCAAACGCCTTAGACTTATCGTAAATTTAAGTAAAAAAAAAATCGTAAATAGTAGTAAAAGCTATATGTGTTGCCACATGACTTAAATTTATTCAAATTTCAGCGCATGCCAAACACTTTTGGATTATAATTTCAGCCAGCTCATTCACTTAGATTATTTTCATCAGATTATTGAGATTTTAAGTTGAAACCGAACAGACTCTAAATACATTATTATACTCAATTTTTACATATTTGGCACTACTAATTAGATCATATGTATGGAATACCTACAGTCATAGAACATGACCTAACCTACACTACAAACTACCTGGTCAGTTTCCCGGTGCTAAGAAACATAAGCCAGTAGGGGTGAGAAAAACTCGCCAAAACAAGCCACCACAAATCCGTCTGCACCATAATAGTCTGAATGTAGCACTCATTCATGCTAATTGATTGGTTACAGTTACTGAATCATAAACCCGGACTAACTTTATTTTACCATGATCTCGGAGTTGGCAAAACTGTTTAGAACCAAACCGATCCGTTTTAGATTACACCTCGAAAACTTACATATTTTAGGTAGTTACATGGTGCATAAATTAAATTTTATAATCCCGCATAATTTTTTTAAATGAATTTCCTCAAATTTTAATTGATTTTCCTCAAGTTACTCATCTTTTCTTGAAAATAATGTTAAGTTTTCAATTCCAAAATTTTATTCTTACACGTCTTATATTTTCTTAGTATAATTTCATAGTTTTTGAAAACAAATTTACTAGATTTAACACGCTGTTCAACTCGGTCTGAATCGGACCGAGTCGATAAATTAAGTTTGGTTTATGTACCACAAATAAATGGTGTTGAACATTCTTCAACCCGTACCTAGTAGATGAGTTTAACACGAATGATTTCTTCGAAGACAAGAGAAAGTGAATATTTTGGGAGAAATTATTGAAAGTAAAGCAAACAAGTTTTTTCAGAAAATGTATGGTAAAAAAAATGAAGTGTTTAGCTTTTCGAGTCAACGATTAGAACGTTTCAAGGCAGATTTTCAAGTCCTATCGACGATTCGGTGAAATGAGTTTTGTAAATATGGATGACACTAAAAATACTTCACCATAAATAAGATCAAAAGTAGACCAATTTCGGTTGAAAGATATTTCAAATTTGGATGTAACTCAATTATTTTATCGGTTTGAAGCTGACCGGTCACCTGACACAAAAGCAGTTTGAATGACAAACGAAATACATGAAGAGAATCATTTTGCAATTTTTTGTAAGTTATGGATCCGACAAAGTACCCCTTTGGGTTATTATGAGTATCGTTTCAACAAGAGGTTGGATGACTGGTTTGCTTCTTTGGAATTTTTTCATTGGTTTGACAATAGAATAAATGACAAAAAAAATTCTCATGTTGGTAGACAATTGACAGCCCATCCAAAGCTTGTTCAAGGGGTCTGCAATGTAGAGTTATTTTTCTTGAGCATCTCCAATGTGTCATTTATATAGTGGTTACCTTTAAAATATAAATAATAAGGGAAAAATATTGTCTCCAATAGGCTCTCTATTCCGTTTTTTATTTTAGCGGATAGTTATCCCTCTCTCTACATTTAAAGAGCCAGATTAATAAGTTTATATTTTCTTTAACCATGTTCTTGGCGGTTATGTCCTGAATTCCTTAAAGTTCTTATGCAAGAAATATTGAGAATGTGCCACGTGTTATTTAGCGAATCATTTCACTAACACTATTAGAGCACTAACTAAAATTTGATAATATCTAAAATAAAAATGACCAATTTTTATCAGATTATAAATAACTTTTTAGCCAGTACCAGTACTACTGGAGATGCTCTAACACAAGTTGAAAAATTTAACCATCTAATGTTGGATTATTCCGTTTTACTCTAGTATCTTGCATAGCCTTGAAATTGGCTCGTCAAATCTTGAAAGATTAAAATTTTGGATTCTATAAATTTTGCTACAATGGCTTAGAGATTTTATGTAATGGAGAAAACTATTATAAATTATTTCTGACATCGCAAGATACTAGCTGGAGGAATTGATGTTCCCGATGCAACAGTCGATCAATTAAAAGAATATATCAAAGAATAACATGTGTTACTTCTAATTTACACTATAGAAATGTGAACTATCCTGACCAGAATGATAAATTTATAATTGACAAATTAAGAAATTATCGTGTATGTGCTAAATGATGACAAAGATCCAGAATTACATGATAGTAACATCACACTAAATGTTTCAGAAGAAAAGCCTCGTTCTTTGGCACATATGGCTTCACCTAAAAGAGGCTGAAATAAATAATAAAGTTATCCCCACAACAAATTATCTTTTAGCTATCAAAGACCTCGACATTTTCATTGAAAATATCAACTCCACAACAAACCTCTACTGCTGCAACAACACACTACCCATGAGCCGTAACATATAAGATGGGGCCCAAACAGCCTCATCCATGTCTCCCGTGGAAACTACGATGAAGTCACAATCTATGCTGATGCGGCATGGAAAGAAGGCTTTTCAGCCTTCTGCGTGGGTCACAAATTTCAACCTCTTAGAACTGGGCATGCAAAGTTTACTGCATCTGATGCGCTTAAGGCTGAGACTAGAGATACCCTGCAAGCTCTTATATGGCTCAGATCGGTGTACTACAAAACATCAAAATCCATACCTACGCCAGAGATCTCATCCAGGCCCTTAGAGGAGATAAGGAAATATTTGAAATTGCAGGTGAATCCAGAGACATCAAAAGTAAGGCGAGCTTGTTCTTTAACTGTTCTTTTCATTTTCTTGGATGTTGTAATGTGGCACAAGCCCATGATATGGAGAAAAGAGCCTTCATTCACTGTGATCGTTTAACGTATTAATCTAAAATTGCTCTTTCTAAAAAAGTCCTCTCAAGCAGTATTTTCCCTACGAAACTACTTGATACAGCACGAGCAGTATACTCCATAATTTTTTTTTTTTTTTTGCTCTATAAAAGTCAATGATGGGATGGTATTAGGTGGAAAAAAAAAGAAACAACTTTAGCAGGTGTTTTGTGAATGTGTGACTTATTGTATTAACATTGTTGATTGAAAGAATTATTTTGGTCCAGATATGTGTGTGTGTGTACACAAAAACATTATGAATTTTACTGATTATTCAATTCTATTTTCATGGGGTCTTTAAGTATTCAAAAGAGATCATTCATTAATGCATTTAGCGAGGTAATTCATTTATCCCCTTTTTCCAAGTCGGGATCGGAGAAAATTATTCATTTGACGAGTTTGTTAGTTTATCAAACATTCATTTATTCAGAATTTACTGTAGTATATCACTAAATGAGTATGTACTCACGTGTCCTCGTGTTGGCATGAAATTATTGTCTATGTATGATGTATTGTATATCTAGTCATGTTTGGGGAATTCATTATTTTAAAAGGACTTGTAATTAAGGTACTCATTATAATTTTTTGGCTGGTTATTTACTTTTTTCACGTTATATCTTATCTTTTGTAGCTGTATTAGAGAAATCACGATGTTATGAAGCATAAAATAAGAAAATTATCAAAATTTTTGGAATGATCTTAAAATGAAAGATTGTCTCAAGAGAGATTAGTAAAAGTAAATTATAAGGAATTTACTTTGAGAGCAATGTGATGAAGTATATATTTCGACAGCTCTACAAAGATTCCAACTGCACGAGCCTGAGTGAGGGAACAATGAGTAATGCTACATCTATGTCTCCAGGTTCTTCCTAATTTGGTTTTGAATGTCACCTTGGCCTCGTGATTTGGTTATCTAAACGATGCAACAATTTGGTGATATTTTCATGGTGATTTGGTTACTGAATTCTTGTACCGTTTTGCTAACTAAATCAAATTCTAACTATGCACTTGGAAGAATTTAGCAAAACAGAAGTAGTATCAATTAGTTTGAGTGGGAGTTATATGTAGATCTATGAATGAAAAAGGTGGTCTTGTTAACTGATAACTCCGATTTGGGAGTTATATTTTTGCTTGCTTTTCTATCATTTTGAATGCTAACATTAAGAATTTCGCGTTGTTTTGAGTCAAATTGTGCGTTAATTGAATATATTGAGTTTAGGTGTGTTCATTGTCGAATTCGGGCGTTTCATAAGTAGTTTTTACGCATTTATTGGGACATGATGCTGGTTGTGGTCTCGTGTTGTTATTGACAGGAAATTACAGCTTAGAGAAATGAGGAACTCAAGGAAAGAGAAGCAAAAGTGCAGTTGCTAAATGTCTTCGCTCGAATGGGGAGACTTGGCCAAAAATCTAGAATGCTGAAAAATTCTTTGAGTACATGATTGCACTATAGGTTTGCGAAGAGTCTTCGCACGAAGATTGTAAGTGTTCGCACGAAGATCAACACTTATAAGAATTTCAAAAACTATGAATTGTTCGTACAAAGATAACGACTGCTCGCACGAAGACCCTTCGCACGAACAAAATTGTCTTCGCACGAAGACTATGACAGAGGTGGTGGCTGAGTTATGGGAATGTTTTTGTAATTTGCGTAAACTTTGTCCAATTGTTTTGGGAACATATTTCAGTGTCCTAGGCCGTATTTTTTGGGGTTAAAGCTAAGGAACCTCGTTCTTGGAGATAAGGAGTGTGATTGGAGCTTGGAGGTCAATTGTTTGCTCTCTATTCTCTTCTCGTTTTTGATGCATGATCATCATGAACTTCGTATTGTTGATCATGTAGCGTAGTAGCTAAGCTTTTTATCAGGATCTCTTGAGGTAGCTACGGTTTGAGCCGTGATTGACAAATTATATACTTGATTCATGCTTTTGAGCTTAATTGATGCAATCATTCTTGTTCATGTTTGTTTTATGTAATTAATCTATCTTTCTAGCGTATTACGTTTCGTTAGGAGCATAGTTTTCATAACCGGACCGGACCGGCGGTTCGACCGGTTCGACCGGTCAAATCAGCCGAGACCGGTCCGGTTAATATATTAGACCGGTGTTGCTAAAAAACCGGCCAAAACCGGTTAAAACCGGCCGGTTTTATGAAAACCGCCTAACCGGCCGGTTTTTGTCCGGTTCAAGCGGTTTTTGCAATTTTTTTTTTTTTTTTGAGGAAGGTTTTTGCAAATTTTAGTGAACTACCACTCTCTAATGATGCATTTTTTGTGTTTTTTTTGAAATGATGCATTTTTTGTGTTCTATTTACATACTCATCAATTTATATAATACATATATATATATTTATTAATTTATACATTATTAAATAAACATGCGGTTCTACCGGTCGGACCACCGGTGCGACCGGTCGAACCATAAATCATGCCCTCGCCGGTTCGATGACCGGTCCGGTTATGAAAACTATGGTTAGGAGGATCTTAGATAATTATTTCAAGAGAAATCAGTAGTGATTATCTGGAGCTTGAATAAAACACTAGTCGAATCTAAGTTAGAGACATTAACTTAGTTAACTAGATCGTGAGTCGATAACTATATCGTAATGCATGATTATAACTTGCGTAGGTTAGAGACATCAATTTTCGTAGTTTTAATCATAGAGATTTATTAGAGACATAAATAAAGTGTTTATGCTCGTTTGGAAATAAAAATAGCATTAGTGTTTCAAATACGTAATTTGTTAACAGCGAAATCCCTAGTGAACTTTCAAGATATCTTGATCTTTGTCACATTCTCATAATCTTTCTCTGTTAATCGTGTGGTCATACAAACGGTTAATTGAATTAGTTTGTTCTTCCGTTTAGTAGAAATAGCAACTCAAATAAAAATACCGGCCCACATAAGGTAAAGAAATATTAGCTAATTTCCGTCAAGTCTCTTGGGAAACGATAAACCCTACTTTCATTTATTACTGCACATGACACCCTTACACTTGCGGTTGCAACGTGTCATTGACGTTATCCATAGATTTTGAAATCTCTCTCCCTTACGGTGTAATTTACTCATTGATATAAAAATCCTCATTCACCTTACGAATGTAGCAGTTAGCTTAACCACGTTATTGTTGTGTACTGTTCCTCTCATCCTGTGTTGATCGTGTTGTAAATTTTTTCTTCCGCTCCGTAGAAATTTGAGCTGATGAACACAAGAAAAAATTAAAACCTTTTTCCCGAGTTCTCTAACGATAGAACTACTCTTCAATGAGTAGTGTTTGCGCTAATATTTTGGAGTCTGTTTCACTTACAGAGTCATTCTTGAGAAAAGTATCGCTAGACCCATGTTTTTGTCGCTGTTGTTATAACATATAAAACATTATTGTCTAACACATTTAGCCCTATATAAATTCGAAAGTGGAGTGGAAAGCCAAGGCTTGACTTAGCAAGTTAATCCCATTTCTTAAATGACGTTGGAGAAAACGCTTGATACAACTCTATAATTCTAGAGGTGAGAATTTCTTAGTCTCTGTGACTGTGTTCAACCCATAGTGGTAGCCTTTTCCGGCGATCTCATATTATTGTCTTCTGTTTCATTCCTATCCCTCATGTGATTTATTCACTAGATCTTTACCCAACTTATAATCATGAAGGAGAGTCCTCTGAATAACCGTCTGATCCTGGTCAGAAAATTCTTGCAGAGCAAACCAATGTCGAGCAAAACGGTGGCATCAATTGGGCATCATTGCTGTATCTTTAAATTTACAGATCCAGCTGATTGTCAATGGGTGTTGCGAGAGACCATGGTTCATCAAAAACAACATGTTGAATCTATGACGATGGCCAGAAAGAGTTGTGTAACACCCCAAAATTCGGGGGTAATTTTAGGATAAATTAGAAAAGTAATGACACCGACTCGGGTGGACGGCCAGTCCAGTACCATGTGCGGATAACCAGCACTGGTAAAAAATACATATACTGTGTCGTGTACCAAATACTGATCAATTTGTTAAATATAATAATTTCCGATGGTACGTGACTCCGATCAAAAATATCGATTTATCAATTTTTTTACAATTAATTCATTACAACAAACCAAGTAACACATTGATGCCAAATCCAACATTTCTATTGTAAGTTCAACTCAGTTTCAAAGGCTTGAAATAGCTAGTCTATATCAAGGCCTTGAAACAGCTTGCAAGGCTTTGAATCTGACTATGCTTTATGTGCATGAATTTAGGGGGAGTTTCTGATCTTGATTCAATTCCTAAACCCATTTGCTTGATCACATGTTACTTGATGATGAAATACAAAGTATCTTGACACTTTAAAATGTATCTAATCCATCTGTTTGACTTAGTTTTATAGGGAATTCAATTTCCTATTTTACAGGATCTAATTCCAAACTTGAGTTTTGCAGGAAAGGAAACTATATGTTGATTTGATTCTGTGATAGGGAAGTTTGTTAAGATGAAGATCTTGAAGATCTGCAATTCAAACTGCTCTATAAAAGAGGGAAAGCTGAAGCAGCAATACAGCGGGACAATTAACAGAGACACTCAAACACGTTCAGGGATTGAAAAGAAACAAAGAAGCAGATTCATTTCTCTCAATCCAAGCATCTGAAGAACACTTCATACTCACTGCAGATTCAGGTCTAGTGTTCTTCTTTTCTGAATTTCATATGTATATCATTCTGATAATACTTCTAGTTCTTATTCTCAAGGATTTTTCAAGGTGAACAATAGACAATTCTTATTTAATCAGATAGCTAGTGCAGGTACTAGATATGTTAGTGAGAACCACAAGCTGTAACAGAGTAAGGCATATCTTTGTGCTTGAGATCTATGGCTTAGCTGTTGATTAATAAGAATTGAGTTGAAAATCCTGCAGGGAGAAGATACCTGAGGTAGAGATGTAGGTCCAAGTGGACTAAACTCTATATATCTTGTGTTTCTTGCATTTACTTTTCATTTCCATACTTAGTTCTTTTGCAACAATCAATACAGTTTCATTTCAAGGGTTTGAAACTCATTTCAAGGCCTTGAAATAGACTTATCTTTTTATACTTCAACTGTTTTCATTCCAAGGGCTTTGAACTCATTTCAAGGCCTTGAATCACTCTTCAATCATTACAATCCTTTTGAAACCACTCTTCTAGCAAGTTTAGCAAAATTTGACATACACTATTCAACCCTCCCCCCCTAGGGTATTGATCATGTATTTCTACCTAATGTACACCCCTTCAATTGGTATCAGAGTTTGTATCACTACATAGATTTACGCATATTGTGATTACGAGTACTGTAGGTGTTGGTGGTTTCTCTCAGGAAGAGCTGCTAACAGGACTCCTCTCTTCTGTGGGGAAAATTTTGTTCACTGGAAAGCTTTTATGAAAATGTTAATCCTTGATCAAGATATAGGGCTTTGGACTATCATACAGAATGGTCCTCACACTTTCTACACAGAGAAAGATGGGATTAAAACTCCCAAATCTGAAGACTCACTCTCTGTTTCAGAGTTATAACCATTTTTGAAAAATTATAAAGATATGAATCTTTTGTATTGTGATTTGAGTGCAGATGAGTTCAACAGGATCTCAGGTTGCAAGACTGCCAAGGAGATCTGGGATAATCTTGTGGTGAATTTTTATGGAACCAGCCAAGTCAAGCAAACCAAGATCAACATATATCTCAGGCAATATGAGCTATTCAAGATGAATGGAGATGAGTCAATCAGAGACATGTTCAAAATATTCATGGACATTGTCAATTATCTTGATTCATTGGGAAAACATATTCCAATGAAGAAAAGGTTAGAAAGATTCTGAGAAGTCTTCCAAATGCAAAATGGGAACCAAAGAATACTGCTATTGAGGAAGCTCAAGATCATTCATCTCTTCAACTTGATGACCTGCATTGAAAACTCCTTACACATGAAATATCCATGAATGAAGTTGATGGAGAATTACCAGAAGGTGTCAAGAACCTAGCTCTCAAGGGAAAGGAGAATGAGCCATCTCAAATCCTTGAAATTGAAGATGATGATGAAGATCCTATTGATTTGATTTCCAAAGTCGTGACCAGAATTCTCAAAATAAAGAAGAAGTTTGGAAACAAGGACTTCAGCAGAGATAGACATAGATCCTGCAGTAGAAAAGACTACAATGGGAAATCTTCTTAAAATGGTAATAAGCCTAAATTCATGAACTTCTCTTAGTGTGGTGATGCATGACATTTAATCAAAGATAGTCCACACAAAAAGAGCCAAAAATTTCAGAAGAAAGATCATGATAGAAGAAAGAAAGCTATGATAGCTTCCTGGAGTGATTCAGAAACCTCAAGTGACTCTGAATCTGAAGAAGAACATGCCAAACTATGCTTTATGGCCAAGCATGACGAAAGTTCTTAAAAGAACATTGAGGTAATGGTAAACTGCTTGATTTCAAAACCAACAGAAGCCCTCTCAGATTATCTTAGAATAATGCTTTTAAATGAAGAGGACTATTTGAAAGAGATTAGCGTTTTGAAAGAAAAATTTCATGAGAAAGCAAAAGAAAACTTGCATCTTGTTTGTATGAATCACAACCTTGAAGTTTCTTAGAAGAAAGCTGATAGCGATTTCAAGGCCTTGAAAACCAGTTTCAAAGCCTTGAAAACACAATTCAAGGAAGTAGTCACTTATAACTCTCTTCTGAGTGAAAGTAATGTTAATCTAAAACATCAAGTTGATGAATTGGATAAAAAAAGACTACTCTAACTGAGAAACTTCAAGAATATGAATCAGCTATGATAAAGTTTGCAGGCTCAGAACATAACTTGAACTTGATTCTTGGAGGTAGCTTAAAGTCTATTCACAAAACTGGTATTGGATAAAATCCAAATTTTCCCAGAAAGAATAATACCAGATTTGTGAAAGTTGGAAGCACAACTTCTCCTAAATGCCATTACTGCAATAAAATTGGTCATGTTAAGATGGCTTGTCCTTTTAGAAGAAGAGACCCTCACATAATGAGGAATACTTTTCCATTTCAAATCAAAGGACATGTTAGACAGATTTGGGTTCCTAAAGGGGTTAGACCACCCAACATGGTTGACCCTGAATATGAATCTAAATTCCACACCTGGTCTAACAACTGGGTAAGGAAGTGACTGGTGTTTGCAGGTTGTCACAAAGACCAAAGAACAGAAATGGTTTATGGACAGTGGTTGCTCAAGACACATGGGTGGAAAAAGATCACTATCCTCATAATTAAAAAATAAATCTGAAGGTTCAATCACATTTGGTGACAAAGGCAAATGCAGCAATCTAGGTATTGGTAAAGTTGGTACAAATTCTGAAAATTCTATTTCAGATGTGTATCTAGTTGATGGTTTGAAATTTAACTTGCTTAGTGTATCTCAGCTTTGTGATAACGGTAATAAGGTTATCTTTGACAAAAAGAAATATGTGGTGCATGATGAGAAATTTTTACAATTGCATCCTCGCTGCCTCTAGGTCAAACAATGTCTATACTTTTCAAACTAACAAAGTTGCATGAGAAAACATGTAGTGTCTCAAGGCCTTGAAAGAAGATTCAAAGATTTGGCACAGAAAGTTGGGACACATTAGCTTGGATACCTTGAACAATCTAGTTTCCAAGAACTTAGTAAGAGATCTACCCTCTATCAAGTTCAAAGATGAAGAAGTATACAAAGCATGTGCACAAGGCAAGCAAACTAGAAGCTCATTCAAACCAAAGAACTTTGTAAGTACTACTAGACTCATTTAATTAATGCACATGGATCTATGTGGTACTATGAGAACTCCAACTCCAAAGGGTAAGAAGTACATGCTTGTTATTGTAGATGATTTTCCTAGATATACTTAGGTTATATTTTTTAGAGAAAAATTTAAAGCTGTGACTGAATTTTCAAAGCTTTGTAGAGAACTTCAATCCTTGAAAAACCTACATATTGCTTCAGTTAGAAGTGATCATGGTAGAGAGTTTGATCAACTTGAGTTTGATGTATTACGTTCTAAGCATGGTATCTCTCACAACTTTTCTGCTCCTAGAACTCCTCAACATAATGGAGTTGTTGAAAGAAAGAACAGGACTCTTGAAGACATGTCAAGAACAATGCTTCTGGAAAACAAATTAGCAAAGTACTATTGGGCAGAAGTTGTGAATACAGCAAACTACATTCTCAAAAGTTGCTTGATCAGACATATTCTGAAGAAGACCCCTTATGAGCTGTTCAACGTAAAAAAGCCAAACATTTCTTACTTCAAACATTTTGGTTGTACCTGCTTGTTCACAATAATGGTAAGGACAATCTTGGCAAGTTTGATGCAAGAAGTCATGAAGGTATTTTTCTTGGCTATTCACAGACAATAAAAGCCTATAGAGTTTACGATAAGGGAACCAAGCTTGTTGAAGAAAGCATTCATGTCATATTTGATGAAAGCTATGATGGTTCTTTGAGTGATGGTTTTGCAGATTTTAATCTGAACAAGCATGATTTAGATACTGAAGAAGAATCCTCAAAATGTTCCAAGGAAGTCTTACAGGAACAAATAAGTCCGTTTCAAGGCCTTGAAAATATGGTTCAAAGCCTTGAAAAAAAAATCTCCAGAGAAGACAGCAGATCAAGCTACCACTTCAAGTTCTCAGAGACTTAAAAAACAAATTGGAGAGCCTGATCCTTGGACATCAAGTAAGAGATTTAAATATCTCTCATCTCATCCTGATCATAACATTATTTCTGATCCAACCACTGGTACACAAACTAGATCACAGCTTTTAATGCTTTTATTTCTCTTGTAGAACCTAAAACTGTGAAGGAAGCATTACAAGAAGCAGACTGGATCATAGCTATGTAAAGTGAACTCAATGATTTTGAAAGGAACAAGAACAAGTTAGATGATCATTTGCATCTCATCTAACTTGATGGGTATTCAAAAACAAGTTAGATGAGCATGGGTATTCAAAAACAAGTTAGATGAGCATGGAAAGGTAATCAGGAACAAAGCTAGATTGGTAGCTAAAGGCTACAATCAAGAAGAAGGTATTGACTATGAAGAAACTTTTGCTCCTGTTGCCAGGTTAGAAGCAATTAGAATTCTACTTGCATTTGCATCTCATAAGAACATGAAACTATTTCAAATGGATGTGAAGTGTGCATTTTTAAATGGTTATTTTCAAGAATAAGTTTATTTTGCCCAACCTCCAGGTTTTGAAAATGACAATTTTTCCGATCATGTTTACAAACTTGACAAGGCTTTTTATGGTTTGAAACAAGCTCCAAGGGCTTGGTATGAAAGATTGTCAAAGTTTCTACTAGAAAATGATTTCAAAAGAGGATTAGTAGATAAGACTCTTTTCATAAAGACTCGTGAGAAAGACATGCTTGTAGTTCAAATTTATGTTGATGATATTCTTTTTGGAGCTACTGATGATCTTCTTTGGAAGGAATTCTCAAGTCTTATGAGCATGGAATTCGAAATGGGCTTGATGGGAGAATTGAACTTCTTTATTGAACTTCAAATTCATCATATGAAGAAAGGCATATTCCTATATTAAAGCAAATATACAAGAGACTTCCTAAGCAAGTATAATATGTCTCAATCCAAAGAGATGAAGACTCCTACGAGTTCTACATTGTCTTTAGACAAAGATGAATCTGGTAAGAGTCTGAATGTAAAAGAGTATAGAGGTATGATTGGATCATTAATCTACCTCACAGATAAAAGACCATATATGATGTTCAGTGTTTGCATGTGTTCTTGATTTCAAGTTGTTCCTAAAGAATCACACTTGACTGCAGTTAAAAGAATATTTAGATATATCAATGGTACCAAAGACTTAAGGCTTTGGTACCCAAAACAGTATGACTTCTCTTTGTGTGGCTATTAATATGTTGACTTTGCAGGATATAAAGTTGATAAAAAAAAGTACATCAGCATGCTACCAATTCCTTGGATCATCTTTAATCAGCTGGCATTCTAAGAAGCAAAACTCAGTTGCACTATCAACAGCAGAAGCTGAATACATAGCAGCTGGAGCATACTGTTCACAAGTGTTATGGATAACACAAAAGATGAGAGACCTTGGATTTGATTTCAGAGATACACCTATCAAGTGTGACAACACAAGTGCCATATCAATTACAAAGAATCCAGTTCAGCATTCAAGAACAAAGCGTATTGATGTTAGACATCACTTCATCAGAGATTATGCTGAAAAAGGTGATATTATTCTTGAATTTGTTTCTACCAACATGCAATTTGCAGATATCTTCACTAAACCATTACTTGATGAAAGATTCTCAGCCTTAACATTGGAATTCGGTATGCTAAATAACGAAGCATTGGTTTAGGGGGAGAATAAGGTAAGTATTATGTGTTTCAAAGGTTTGAACTGAATTTCAAAGCCTTGAAAATCTTTTCAAAGCTTTGAGTATATGTGCTTTAACCATACAGCTTTTCAAGGCCTTGAAATCCAATCCAAAGCCTTGAAAATAATATTGTATGCTACTTAGTCAATAATATGGATCTTTCAATGTTGGGTGATATCTTTGTAGATAATTACTCAATATTACCCCTCAGTTTTCAAATAACCCTATTCAGCTAAAATATTATTATATTATTTACTTCCCACGGCACACACAATTTTTTAATCATTTTGATTCAGAAAATCTTCAAAGATTAGGAAGAATACTTAGTTTCATTTTCAAACTGAAACTCTTTACTATTTATCTTCTTCTCTCTTTCTCTACTTCGTATCTATCTTACCACTCTCTTCTTCTCCCCAAACCCTAGTGATCACTAGAAGAGCCTCTTACAGAATAAAAATGGCTGGTGATTCAAAGGCTGGTACAGAGAAGAAGAGAAAGGACACTGTGAAAGAGGTTCAGACTATCAGTGGAGATTCAAGTTCAAAAACTCCTACTATAGAAGGCATGTCACCTCCTCCTCCCAAGAAGAAGGCAAAGAAAGATCAGACACCAGAGTCCAGCAAAAAGAAGAAGACAGTGGAGTCTGCTCAAGAAAAACATATAGGGATTCAGATTGGTAGCCCTAAGAAGAAGAAGAAGAAGAAGAAGAAGAAGGAGAAGAAGAAGAAGAAGAAGAAGAAGAAGAAGAAGAAGAAGAAGAAGGAGAAGGAGAAGAAGAAGAAGGAGAAGAAGAAGAAGAAGAAGGAGAAGAAGAAGAAGAAGAAGAAGAAGAAGAAGAAGAAGAAGAAGAAGAAGAAGAAGAAGAAGAAGAAGAAGAAGAAGAAGAAGAAGAAGAAGAAGAAGAAGAAGAAGAAGAAGAAGAAGAAGAAGAAGAAGAAGAAGAAGATGAAGAAGAAGGAGGCTGGCAAAGCAGAAAAGGGAAAAGAAAAAGTGTCAGAAAATGAACCAGAGGAGAACATTTAAAAGGCACTACAGATCTATTCAGAGAAGAAGAAATCCGCTGGTAAGAAATCAACCCTTGATAATAAATGGTTCATTACTCATGTTGCTATAAGTCAACGGCTAGATGGATTTGCTTCTAGATCAGTTGCATTCTATAGTATGATAAGTGTTTCTATGTTGAATGGTATGAATCTGAAGTGCATTAAAATGTTGAAGAAAATCTCTCTTTGGGTTGTTCTAAACCCTCCAGACACAGCCTACTCCAGACTCACCAGATTCTTTTACCTAAACATGAAACAACTCAAGAAATCTGTGAACTTGGTGATTCAGACCAAAGTTGCTGGCATTGATATGGAACTAGATCACTCTGAGTTTTACAATGTTCTAGGTTGTCCAAAGAGGTATGAAACCAGTAACTACCCTCCTAAGAGTGAAGCCCTGAAACTGGCAAAAGAAGAGTTCTTTCTGTGAAGACCCATCACACTTTTAATACAAAAATCTGGATTTATCGATAAAAATCACCATTTACCTCAACCCGTCTGACATTTTCAGAAGTCTAAATCTCAACCAGCAGAACACACAGTCCTCCGAAACAACATTTTAATGAATTTTCTGAGAAACTGGTGCGTGCCTGAATTTAATAAAAATACACCAATTCGTCAAATATGATATTTCTTAGACAATCTCGCAATTCGACTAAAAACTTACAACTTTCACTGAAAACATCTATAAATAATTATTTAGCTAAAACATGCTATTTAGCAACTACTCCGCGATCCAGTCGCGCTCCAGCTCAACCTGTAAAACACATGGGTGAGCCAAAGAGCCCAGTAGGTACCGCCTAACCACTGGCATAGAAATATAAAACTAATTAACCCAACAACCAGTTATTGCACATCAGCATGCGACACAGAAATACACAGACAACGTGTTTATCAATCACCCAAACAATTATCTGATAGCTAAAAAGCAGTAAAAAATCACACCAGCAGCATATACAGAAATAGACTGTAACTGCAGGAAACTTAGAAGTTAGAATTTCCCTAGCTGATATGAACAAAATTCCTTATAAACGTCACTGCAAAGCTATTGCGCAAGATCACTTAGACTCTCAAAACAGATAATAGTCTCTCTCTGCCGAAAGTACCAACTAAGGAGAACCAAGAAAACTATGGTCCCATCATTTCCAATTTAAGTGCCAAACTAAAGTACACTAACAGTAAATCTTTCATGCATATGTATGTAGTTATCAAAAAGCCACTGACCAAGGAAAGTTAAGACAAATTCGTACATGTTACAACAAGACACACTGATGATTCACCACTTAATATACAAATGGTGACATGTGTCAAATAAACAACTTAACAACATCATAATATCTACCAAATAGGCATCAATTACTTCAACATGAAATATCCTAACACATAATTGTAAGACCAAACAATTGCTTTATTTTATTTTATTTTATTTTATTTATTTATATTAAAATAAATACATGCTAAGGAAGTGACCAAGCATTGAAATTGGAAAACAAAGGATGATTAGGTTCTAGATTAAACATAGAGTGCACTGGTAATGCATGGCACACAAAAGAAATGATAAAGATCTATGCAAAATTATTAAAAATAGCTCTTTACATGGACTTCCAAACTAGCATTTTACTTCTTTTAGTATGCTTGAAAACAAACACAAACGACCCTCACATCAATATATGTAAAATTGTATTTATGAAATGACAATGTTTGACATAGTACCAAATGAATGTCACAGTACCAATTAACATATAAACAACCAACAAATCACGTTCCACTAACGATGTAGCATTTTTAAATAATTTTATGTAATCTCAGGGTCTTACACTTTCTACCCAATACCCCTATCACATCAAGAAGTTAACACACAATGTGCTAACTTTTGAAGCCAAGGTCATGTTTACAATCTTGATGAGATGTGTGGTACCAAGGGAACACTCACAGGAGCTGATAACTGAAAGGGTGATGTACTTAATGTATTTGGTTATGCATGGTTATGAAATTAATTTTCTAAAACTTGTGATGGAACACATGCTTTGTAGCCAAACCAATCAGAGAAAACACCCCTTGACATATGCCAATTTGCTCACCTCATTCTTCTAACACCTTGAAATTTCAACTTATAGGGAAGAAACTATCACTACTGGTTTGGTATGCTTGGTGATAAAGCATTTGAGAATATTGGTGTGATGAAAATCAGTTCTAATACTTGGAATTGTACTCAGACTTAACAGAAAAAGAGTTGGGTTCCAAGAAGTTTCGCAAACCCAAATCCTTGACCCCTACTTTAAGCCAAACCTCTTAGCCTCAAGATATCTCCTCGGTCCTTCAGAAACATAGTGGACTTAATATGGACGTGGATGAACTGAAGGAGAATCAACATGAGTTTGGAACTGAGTTCAAGCAGGTGAAGTACATGGTTGAAAACATCTTCAGGAGCATGACTGTATTTGATGTGCATGAAGAAGATTCTCAAGCTGCAAAAAGAACCAAAAAGGATGATTCAGCCAAGGACTTGCTCAGTGAACACTCAACTCAGGGTGAGACTATTGGGGTAAATTAAAAAGGAAAGAAAGTGGTTGAGGAACCGGCTGATGGAGATCAAGAAGAAGAAGTTGACAGTCCGGATTCAGGAGCACTGCTTATATATCTCAAGAAGAAGAAATAAAATAAGGCAGCTATTCCAGAAACTATGACTTCTGCTAATTTGTTTGAGGGAAAAGGTGAAGCCGGTGATAAAGTGGCTCAGGAAGAAGAACAGATTGATGATGATGAGGGAAACAACTAGGAAGAAGATGCAGAGCAGCCAGAAGATGAAGACCCAACCCCTTAACTCTTGCCTACTCTTTCTTTTCTTTTCAAAGTCTTGAAAATTCTATCTTTTCAACGATTTTTTCTCAAAATCTTTCCAAAACTTCGATCCAACATTTTCTCATTCTTTTTTTATAAAGTCAAAAATGGGGAGGACTTTAGGTGTTATTTTTTGTTTTTCAGAGACCTGGTTTTTGGTCTGTAGGATTATCTGAACTTTGATGTTATTATTGTTTTTTAGTAAGTTAATAAGTTGGATTTCTTTTGGATATCATGTTCTATGATTTACTATACTACGTGCTAATGAGTATTTTGTGAAGAAACTTAGTACCAAAGAGATTGTGGTTTTGTCTTTCATGAAGGGGGAGATTGTAAGTTCAACTCAGTTTCAAAGGCTTGAAATAGCTAGTCTGTTTCAAGGCCTTGAAACAGCTTTCAAGGCTTTGAAACTGACTATTCTTTATGTGCATGAACTTCGGGGGAGTTTCTGATCTTGATTAAACTCCTAAACCCATGGGCTTGATCAGTTGTTACTTGATGATGAAAGACAAAGTATTTTGACACTCTAAACTATATCTAATCCATCTGTTTGACTTAGTTTTTCAGGAAAATATATTTCCAACTTTACAGGATCTATTTCCTAACCTGAGTTTTGCAGGAAAGGAAACTATGTGTTGGTTTGATTATGTGATCAATTTGATGTGTTAAGAAGCTTCCCAACATATGTTTACACAATATCAAATCAGTATCCTTGAAGATAGTGTGCAACTATCTGTTGGAGAAACTGCTCTACAAAAGATGGAAAGCTGAAGCAGAAAATACAACGGGACAATTAATAGAGACACTCAAACACATTCAGGGATCGAAAAGCAATAAAGAAGCAGATTCATTTCTCTCAATCCAAGCATCTGAAGAACATTGCATACTCACTACAGATTCAGTTCTAGTGTTCTTCTTTTCTGAATTTAATTTGTATATTATTCTGATAATACTTCTAGTTCTTATTCTCAAGGATTATTCAAGGTGAACAATAGAGAATTCTTAGTTAATCAGATAGCTAGAGCATGTACCAGATAGGCTAGTGAGAACCACAAGCTGTAACAGATTAAGGCATCTCTCTGTACTTGAGATCTAGGGCTTAGATGTTGATATATAAGAACTGAGTTGAAAATCCTGCGGGGAGAAGATCCATGAGGTGGAGACGTAGGTCCAAGTGGACCGAACTCTATATATCTTGTGTTTCTTGCATTTACTTTTTAGTTTCATACTTAGTTCTTTTGCAACAATCAAAACAGTTTCATTTCAAGGATTTGAAACTCATTTCAAAGCCTTGAAATAGATTTATCTTTTTATACTACAATTTTTTTCATTCCAAGGGCTTGAAACTCATTTCAAGGCCTTGAATCACTCTTCAATCATTACAATCCTTTTGAAACCACTCTTCTTGCAAGTTAAGCAAAAGTTGGCATTCTCTATTCACCCCCCCCCCCTCTAGAGTACTGATCTTGTATTTTTACCTATTGTACACCCCCTTCATCTATTACTTCAAATCTACTTTCTGATCTGTCCGTTGTAACCTGCAAGACTGCTTGGATGTGAACTCGCGCCCAGTAGGTCGTTCACTGCAACAGTAGGGTGAAATGAAATAAACAATATAATTATAACATATTACACGTAATATCACATATCGAGTAATAATAACATATCACCCAATAGCATACGAAGCGATAATAATAGCAATAAACGGAACGACATATAGTTAACACGAAGTATGTTGATATACTATAAGCGATAGTAATATTGGAAACTGCATAACCCCTACCTCAATAATAACATCTGATAACGAATTCAAAATAATAACAGCAACTCCAAGTATAGAATAATCAAAATACCTCTTTCACCCTTATCAATAACTAACTCGATTCTGGAATGAGAAACAATTATAACCCCCAACGCTATTTTGTGGAAGTATTTAACCAATGAGGTATCAATGTGTCATAGGGACATGTGGCAGACATGCAGGGATCAGAAGCCTGATTTGCGACACATGTCGCTTGGGTGTCACACATGCAGGTGCAAGAGGCTATGCTGATGACACACAAGGGAGTGATGTGTCAGAATCATTTGACTTGCAGTAGGAAACATATCGTGCATGTGAAAAAAAACTGCCATACGACTACACGCACCAGGGGTGTGTTTTAGAAACTGGGACATGGGCTGAGGCAGTGACACGTGTCACCCTACGTGTCACTCATGGATTTAACATATATAAAAGCTAACAATTTCTATAATAGATTTCATTATGTACTAATCATGATTTACTAAGCTAATTAACACTTAATTTAATGATTAGTACTAATTATTTCATAAATATTTTTATGTTTAATTTAGCAATTAAAGAGGGTATTAAGACTTTCGAAGTATTTCTGGACGAGATTACCTATTATGATTTTGCAAATATGAGTTTATATATCACCTTACTCAATATGTCAACATGAAATT
The DNA here is from genome assembly GCA_023055425.1 of Linanthus parryae. Classification (NCBI taxonomy): domain Eukaryota; kingdom Viridiplantae; phylum Streptophyta; class Magnoliopsida; order Ericales; family Polemoniaceae; genus Linanthus; species Linanthus parryae. Next base: position 112,591,626 of record JALGPY010000005.1, on the reverse strand, counting down.
CAGATAAGTAATATAAACATTAAGAAATGCGTTCCTTACATTTTCTTCACAATATAAGGGCAGACTGCATATAATAGCATTTAAGTATGCTAACAAATTATGTAAGAAACACATATTCACAGTTTATACAAGTATTCCATACTTTCTAAAAATAAGGGATATTACAATCTACCCCAGTTAAAGAAATTTTGTCTGAAATTTGAATTAAGACTCAACTATTTTATTTGTAAATTGGTCAAGTACATGAGTCATCACATTTGACAAACTCGTACCAACTTGGGGAATGAGTCACATACAGCCTTAGTTACGCAAACCCTAATCACTAATCAGCTGATATCACAATCATCAATAAATTGACTCCACGACTCAGCAACCCCAACTAAGCACTGAGTCCACACCCTAATCACTAATCAACTGATATCGCAGTGGCAAAGAGATATTTGATGTTATGAGGAGATCACTGAGAATTTTAAATGCAGCTTATGAGGATCCTATTGGCATAGATGGAGTTGGCTCTATGTGGACAGATGATATACATAAGATATTCAGTGGAGCTCAAGAAAATTATTCTAACTACTGGTTACTTATGAAGACAATTACAAGGAGATTTGGTTATTTGTTTATTCTCCTACTAAATCTACTAACAAAATTAGATTCTGAAAAAAGATATAAAGGATTTCTAGCTCTTTCCAACACCCTGGGTTTTGATAGGGGATAGCAATGATGTGGTGGATGACAAGGAATTTCAAGGAGGGTGTACAACCCGTAGTTGGAAAAATCAACTTAGATTTTTCATTTCAAAGTGTTTTCTTTTCGAGCTTAATGCTCAAGGTTTGAGATATAGTTGGTCAAATAATAGAGCTAATGGAAATGTCAGAGAGTTGACTAGTAAAACCTTCTTCAGTCCTACTTCATAGAGACTTATTGATGGGCTCTGATCAGTGCCCCATGATTTTGAATACTGATTCGAAAGGTGGAATTACAAAGAGCCACTTTAAGTTTAATAAGTCTTGGCTGCAATATGAGGGATGCACGACTAATATTGGGAAAGCCATGAGCTGGGAAGGACCAGGAAATGCTATGTAAAAGATGACCAAGAAACTGAGTTGTAAGTTCACATTTTGCTGCCAGTTAGTTTCAAAGCTTTGAAACTTGTTTCAAAGCCTTGAAAATATCTTAACATGAACTGAGCATCAATTGAGGGGGCTACTCCTATGTCTCTTTATATCTTCTGAACTTGATCTTGCTATGTTGTATGATGAAAGACAAACTTAATCTGTGATTATAACTAGCATTGATCTTGTTATTTTCTTAAAGTTATTTACAGGAACTATATATATATATATATATGAGGAAAAAATTGCATGAACAATAGCTAACTTTGTGTATGCAGGTTTAGCAAGTTTCCTTATTTTGCTGGATTGTATACTTGAGAAATAAGGTCTGCAGATTGGTACTACTATTATGGAATGGTGGTTGGACCTTCCTTAAGTCTGCAAATGAAAGATCAAATCAAAATCAATGAGGAAATCAAGCAGCTAGCCTTTGGAATTGAGCTGTTGCGGGTCAAAAGATCCCTGGAGAATTTTTAGGCATTTCTGTTTGAAGGTTGTCTATATATTCTGCAATTCAAATCAGCAGAAGGTGACAGATATTTGAGAGAGATTCACAAACACACAGCTTTACATAGATTCAAACACTCTCTCATGATTGAAAAGAAACATTGAAGAAGATCAAAAATTCATTAAATCCATTCCAGATTCCTGAAGAACACTTCAAGCATCACTGCTTTACTGTCTTCACAATGTTCTTCTTTTGAGAATTTATTTGTATATCATTTGGTTATACTACTTTATTCTCTATTCTCGTGTGTTGTTCAAGGTGAAAAACAGAGACTTCTTATTGTATCAGCTAGCTAAAGCAGGTACTAGATAGGTTAGGAAGAACCACAGACTGCACAAAGTAACGCAATTCTTTGGTCTGATATCTAAGGCTTAGCTTGTGGTAAATAATAAGCTTGTTGAAAGCCTGGATGAATTAGATCCCTCGAGCGGATAGTAGGTCATTGAGGACTGAACTTCGTAAAAATCCTTGTGTCTATTTCTTTATCTTTTAGTTCTATACTTGGCTCTGTAACTGCTTCAAAATAGGTATTAGTTCAAAGCTTTGAAAGGCATTTCAAAGCCTTGAAAAAGATCAGTAAACTGCAGACAGCCTGTTAGGTTCAAATCCTTGAAACTGATTTCAAATCTTTGAAACCTCCTTCAGCTCTTCGCACTTTGTCTTTAAACCCACATCTTTCGCAAAAGTTGTCATACTCTATTTAACCCCCCCCCCCTTCTAGATTATTTGATCCTGTATTGCATACCTACATACTGTCTTTCATGAATGAATGTAGACATCAAATTAAGTCTTGGAGCAAAAAGAAGTTTAAAATAATGCAAATCAAATCAGGAAGTTGAATCATCATGTGCAGATCATTGAAGAACAACCATGGAGCCACCAAAATCATGAATCTCAACTTTTTTTAAGAGGACACCTTCCTTGTTGTGATATGGCACCCACCATTGGAAAAAATGAAATTAGTTGAGCCTTCGGAAAAAGAAGATATATATGGGAAGGAGAAATCTAGGATTCTTTATGTGAAACAATGTGATAAAACTCAAAAGTTTTTCATCTCTATACAATCCAAAGAATAAAGGTGAATATAATCAACAAGCTTTTCGAGCTAATAAGAAATTTTTGAGCTAGCTAAATATTACGTTGATAAGCTCTACTCCAATGATACACATTTTGACCCTGAGACTTAGGCTGGCTTGACTAGCAGTGTTTCCACTCAAGTAAATGAGCTTCTGATAAGAATTCCAAATGAAGATGAACTTCAAGAGGTGGTCTTCTCTTTCAACCCAGAAAAGGCACCTAGTTATGATGATGTGATTGGATTATTCTTTCAGTCTCAATGGCAGATTAGTAAAGCTAGTGTGAGAAAAGAAATGCATCACTACTTTACATCAAGAGTTCTTCCTCTTAGCATCAAAAAGGCCAGTATTTCTCTCATACCAAAAGTGAAGCGCCCTGAGGATATGAGCCAGTTTAGCCCTATCTCTTTATGCACATTCCTCGACAAAGTGATATCCAAACTGATGGACAATAAAATCAAATGAATTTTACCAAGAATTATCTCTCTTGAGCAATTAGCCTTTGTGTAAGGAAGACAAATCCAATATAAAATTATTCTGGTCCGGGAGTTCTTCCGTAATAAAAAGAATAGAAAGGAAGGAAAGACAGCTTCTATAGCCCTGAAGTTAGGCCTCATGAAGTCTTATGACAAGGTTAGCTGGAATTTTTTAATGGTTGGGCTCCATAAGTTAGGTTTCTGCCAAGAGTTCATTGATCTAATCTACCAATGTCTTTTTACAGTCTCCTTCTCTGTTAAGATAAATGGGGAATTTGGAAGCTCCTTCAAGACTCGGATGGGTATTAGACGAGGGTCCAATGAGACCCTATCTGTTAATAATTATTATGGAAGTGTTGTCGGAAACCTTAATGCAGCTTTGGAGGGAAGTAAGCTGAAAAAAAGGTGAAGTTAAACAAAAGAACCCCTGCTCTAAACCATTTATTTTTTGCAGATGGTGCCCTATTGTTTCTTGATCGTACTATGGAAGAAGTTACAAGCTTAGCATTATTTCTATTTTTGTATAGCTTGTGGCATTGTCATAAAGTTAACAAATCAGGAGTGTTGTGCTTCCTAAATGTTGATGATGAGAAGAAGGATATTTTAAAGTTCTTGCAGATGAAAGAATTAGACCTAAAGCTCTTGTACCTATGGGTTTAGAGTATTTTGGTGTAAGCATAAACCCCAAAGGTGGTTAAGAGATTACAATGTTGGAAAAGGCAATCCCTTTCTTGTGGAAGCAGGGAAGTTCTCAATAAAGATGTTTCAATGGCCTTCCCTAGCCATGTGATGTCTAGTCTGCATTTCCCTATATTTGTGTGATGTAAAATCACAAAAGTGAATAGAATATTTACTGGGGAGGAGGTTCTGGTGAAAAAAATAGATGCACTGGATGAGCCAGAAGGAAATGGGTAACTCAAAATGGAGGGTGGGGGCTGGGCATTAGGGATTTAAGATCTTATAGCCTTGCCTTTATTGCAAAAAATTACTTGGAGAATTATCAAAAACCCCAACTCTCTGTGTGCCAAAATTCAAAAGGCTGATTATTTTCTAAATTATTCGGCAAAATTGGGAAATGACCCCTCTTGGTCTTGGAGAAGCCTGATGGCAAGGAAAAAGATAAATTCGCATGGTTCTTTTAAGAAAATTGGAAATAGGGAGAAAGTGGATGTTTATGAAAGCAAGTGGGTGCCAAAATTAGTTTTAGTTGGTCTATCCTCAGGAACAAGCAACATTTTTCAAAGTCTAAATGTTAGCTGCCTAATAAATGAAATGTCAAAAAGATGGAAAGTAAACTTTATTGAGAATTGTTTCAGTGAGCTTTAGGCTAAAGCAATCCTTGCTATACCCTTCCCGCCTCTGCCTAAGATGATGATTTGTTTTTGAAGCTAACTAGTGTTGGAATATACACTATGAAATCAGGTGCTAAACTTGTTATAAGTATGTTTGAAATTGCTGCTTGTAGAGGTGAAATAGCTGAGTACAACTACACAAATGGGGGCTCTTCTTTCAGTTTTCCAAAAGAATATCAGGTGAAATCTTGGAAGCTGCAAGTGCACACAGAGTGAAATGATTTTGGTGGAGGGTGAGAAAAAATGTGTTAGCTAAAAAGAAAAATCGTATAGCTAGTTTAAATCATGTATTTGTCAGGTGTCTTTTGTACTCAAGTGAAGCAGAGTCTCTCATTCATTTATTCCTCCTACGTCCATGGGCAAGACCTATATGGCTTGGGCTGCGTATGTGACACGTCTAACCACAAGTGTATGGCCGTCGTGTGTAGTAATACCCGAACATCCGAGTTTATCGAACCTAAGGGACTTGTTGTGAATGAATTATAATCGTTAACCTTGTGTGGGAAAATATTTGTGTGGATTTTGCTAAACTACAAATTTAAACAACTGCTAGACTACTAATTTCACAATGAAAGCAACGTGAAAGCTGGTTTAAGATACCATATGGATAAAAATGCCGGGATTCCTTTTTCGGATCAGTAAGGTCACTATGAACGCGTATTTTGATTTACGAAACACTGATAGGTTTTTCTTGTAAACCGAGCAATTGTAACTTGTCGAGTTACCAAACAAGTGATCTACGCCTAAATTTAATTCAAACCGAGTTACCAAGCTTGTATCAATACCATAAGAGCATTAAGATTATCGTTCTACTCTACGATCTTAGTCTACGCTACCGAGTTACCAAATAACAATAAAATTAGGTGAATGATTCAATTTACCGACCAACATTCATGGAGTTCCCGCATAAAAATTAATTAAAATCAACTCTAACATGACATCAAACGAAAGAGAGATAGAATTAAGAACATAAATCATCCATAACCAGAAAAGAACACATCAATTAAGTCAAAACATGAATTATAATCTCAAAATATGCAACTCATAGTAAACCCTAGATACCAATAGAGGATCCAGATAGAGAAACTTAGCTAGACATGCTCGCGATCATGATCAAAAGAGTTTTCATGCTCAAGAGCAACAAAACAAAAAAATAGAGGAAGAAGAACCAAACGATGAATCCAAAGCTCCACAATGATGCTCCAAGCTCCCATTGATGTCTCGTTCCTCTAAAAGCTGGTATAACTCATGTATATGATGTTCATATATGTTTATTAATTGTTTGGAAGATTTTAAGAGTGATTACAAAGTGACCCGAGAAGTTTCTAAACAATTTGTGTCGCGGAACATGTCGCACGACCTCCTTCCCTAGGTCGGGCGACCTCTGGGTTTGGGGTTGGAGTTCGTGTTTGATAATTCAATCCTTCTGGATTATTTATGTGTGTAAACTCAGGGGGATTTATACTTTGATAATGATGAAATAAATGTTATGTTTGAAAGGTATGATCAAAGCTCCAAAGCCTTGAAGCTTACAATGCATATATTCTTTCTTACATTTTTTGTGCTGCAGGGCTTATATTGGATTGAAAGCTGGTTTTAGAATTTATATTGTCTCTTATAAATATTCTTGAACTTATAATTGTTCTTACATTGATAGAAAAGTATGCAGATTAGTATGTCTCGAGGATTATTGAATGTTGGCCAAAGCTTTGAAGGTGGCTAAAGCTCCAAAGCTATGGAGGTTTCCTTTGACTTCTGTCTGTGATATATTGGCTTACAGATTCTTGTTAAAGGATGACATATCAATTTGTGTGGTTGATAATTGCATTATTATAAGTTATATTCTTAATGTTGATTATTATTTTGATATATTTATCTAGTGTTTACAATCAGAAAATAGCTATGCATACTGGTTTAAAATGGCATGTCAAGCAAGACATCATGATCTGCTATATGATCTAGATTTTGTCTTAACTTGTGTTCAAGTTTTGCAGGGCTAGACTTTGGTCAAACCTGCATGACCAAATGAAAACAGCCGTTTGAATATAGTTGTTAAAAGAAGTTGTTAGGTGGTTGAGGATTTGCAGAAGTTTGTTACTAAAATCTCTCAAGTTGTTGCTGCCAATTTGTATAAACAGAGTTTGAATTTCAAGATGGATAGAGAGGTGATCAACAGTAAAAGAGAAGAGAGAACATACGTGAGAAAACAATCATCAACTCTTCAACCATTCAAACAGATTGAGAGCTCAACACTGAAGAAGATCAATCATCTCAATCATTCCAGATTTCTGAATAACACTTCCAAGCTTCACTTCTTAATCTGTTTTCTATGTTGTTTATACTACTCCTTTATCTTTGTAATTCATTACAATTTATATACCTCATCAAATGATAGAAGTTAGCTGCTCAAGTGAAGAACAAGAGATTCTTATTCTTTCATTGGATTGTAGCTGGAACTAGATAGGTTTTGAACCACACGTTGTATAGGTGTAAGAGAGTTCACTTAGGCTTGAGATCTAGGGCTAAATATGTGACTAATAAGAAGGTGTTTAAATTCTAGAGGGATAGTATCCCTCAGGCGGCGAGTAGTCCCATTGGTGGCTGAACTTCGTAAAAAATCACTTTGTTCTTTGCATTATTTGCTGCAATTTATCCTCCTTACAAAACTATCAACAGAGTAGCTTCAACGCTTCGGAGGATTTCTTGATTCAAAGCCTTGAAGCTCCAGACTGTTTCAAACAGTTTTCAAAATTCTTTAGACTTATCCAAAGCTTTGAGAATCTATCAGATCTCTGTTTTAAAGTTTCAAAATTTCATTTTCAGCAAAAGATTGCATACCCTATTCAACCCCCCCCCCCCCTCTAGAGTATCTTGATCCTGTTTTTATACCTGCATTACACACTTTCAGTGTTACCTCTAAAATAGGTCATGCAGGACCTCCAACAAGCTTGCTGATTTCTGTGAGTTGTACTCCAGTTCGTGCGACCTTTATTTGAGGTCGTGTGACCACCGTGGCGATTTATAACCTTCTGTTTAGTTATTTCTAGGTCATGTGATCTCATTTCCAAGTCGTGGGACCTCATGCAAGACCTCAAAAAATTTGTTTTGATCCAGAAATGCTCCGTTTTGCTTCCAAAGCCTTCCTTTCATCTTCCAACGTTTCCTCTTGCCTTCAGACCTCTTTGTCTTATCTCCAAATCCTTCCCGAGCATCAACTCATCATTTTCTGGTTATTTTCTAAGTAAAAAAGATCATACGTTCGCCTATCCTGGAAAAGCAACTAAGCCTTTTGAAAAGCAAATAAGGACACGGATTATGATCCCGAACTCCGATGAACGTGATTTTGCACCTATCGAGTCCTTTCGCGACGTAGACTTCGATCGAGTAGAGAAATTCCCGTTTCCGGACTGTTTTCTTGCTTTTCTCGATTATTGTCCAACTTTCATGAAAATATCAAAAATGTATCAAATTTTCATTTTTCTTCTGTTCCGAAGCTCGTTCTTCTCTCCACTTGCTCCCGCTTGCATAGTTCCTGTCAAACACAGCACGAACACTACCGCGGAGATCAAACGCGATAAACTCCTGAAATTCATACGTTAAATCGTGCAAGAAACGTCCGGATCGTACATTAAAGCTCGAAACATCCAAAAGTGCATCTTCTTCATATTTTGGCTCGAATCTCGTCACTTTGCACCGAAACGCACACAAATAAAAATGTAGAATGTATGTAGGATAACTCTTATGATGGAGTTATTAAATACCCCCACACTTGCCATTTGCATGTCCCGAGCAAAGGCTCATCTACTGCTTCCATCTATCTACTATCCGACAAGACTCAAACGACTCTACACGACTCACGACACTACAATGCAACAAGATAATGAAATGCAATTCTAGACTCGATATTAAACACATACAAGATTTTAAATTCGGATCGTTTGTGAGATCATGCAATTTCAATCCACAATAGACTGGTGCTCATGGATGATGAAAAAGTTAGGCAAGAGGTGTGATCGGAAACTAAATTCGTCAACAAGTAATTCCTCATAGTTAGTATAGAAAGCTTAACTTTACTATAAAGAACATCCTACCTATTAATGTGTGCTGATAAAAATAAGAGGCTAACCAAGGCTAAGCCACATTCACAGTCTGAGCTCCTATTTCGCGAATGGTCATATATGATGAGGCTTAAGGACAACTAATGATATAACTTGTATGAAGCAATATATCCTAAGGCGTCGCATAATCCCACCAAACCCCATATCTCACACACACACCCTAATGATAGGAATCCACAACCTGAATCTCACCGACTCCGGCCCTCAATCCCCTTGAACCCCACTACCATATCAATCATGTGGCCATCAAAGCAAATAATGTGCAAAACTCAATCAATCTTCAATCTGCAACTAGGAACTTCACCACTCATTTTCCATTAAGCACACTTTATTTCTCTATTAATCTCATTTTTTTTTCAAATTCTTTTTTTTTCTTTCTCTCAATACACATCAATACAATAAAATAAATATGAGTGGTCCTCCTTCAAGAATCAAGACAAATAAATATGTAAGGGGAATGAACTAACCAATCCAATGAATAAGTATCACAATAAAGATTCATCTTCCCCTACTGAATGAAGTACAATATGCCACGAAGCCAAGGTCAAATCAAATTGTGTAAGGGGATGAAGTCATCAAAGCACAATCTCCATGTCCGTAGTCACATTTCGACACCCCCACACTAGAATGCAGTCACATCCCCCTCTCGAGTAGTCAAATAAGATATGTCACGTGCCTAATCCAACTGATCCTCCTACACCTAGATTATAGAAATCCGGTACCTAGCACGCTCCACCAATTACGTACAACCAAGCCCATGTTTGTGGAATAGACATCACGCACTCAGGCTCTCCACTACTGTGCCCATGGTATAATGACATGGATTACCAAGCCAGGTCACTCACCCTCGCATCCCCTCGTAGATATCAAATGAAGCATATGCGATCTGTGGAACTCACAAAAATATGTAATGAAGTACTCCCTTAACGAACCTCCTCAACTACTACTACCTCGTGACGCTCTAGAAAGGTGATTCTAACCATTCTGATGAAGGACAAGAATCGTCTCCCTAGGTCAAGAGGCTAACAATAAAACCAAGGTTCAAATCGGGTATTCTATTGGTCCTACAAAGTAAGATCTAACAAAGCACTGAGTGATATAATACACGTCCTCGCATAGCTGTTATATGTGCCACTACTAGGCGGGATGGTGACTACCTAAGACGAACAACATGAACGTTCGGCTAGTTAAGCAAACACCAAGCTCAACTCTTTTAGCAGAACAACAACACACACTTTAGCTTTTCAAATTCAATTCAGTTTAAAAACAGGTAGGCATTCACGTAATGAGATTCTCTCTATACTTACTAGGGAGAACTCAATTTGTGCATTCTTGTTCAAAATTCACACCCTATGCCTAAAGTTTTCACATCTCACTAAAAAAATATATGCTTCTCTCAATTGCCTTTTCTCAAATTTTCAATTTTCTCATTTTTTTTTCTTTCATTTTTCCTAATATCATAACTCTATATGCAAGGCATAGACTCGAAAAAACCATAACGAAAACCATAACAAAAACCATATGACAATATAAGTAAGATCATAACAAAAACCACTGAATCTACACACAATACAATCTAAACACATCCTACATGTAACTGCCTATGCAAACAAATTTCAGCTAGTAGACAAATGAAACACCCCCACACTAAATGCTTTGTTGCCCTCAGCGAGTTTAGAGATCATACATGAGAACTCAGCAATCAGATGTGTAGTCCAGTAGATGAGATGGAGCATGACATATATAATTAAAGAACAACATATTTATTGTAGAGGGAAAAGATACTCACAACCTCCTCAAGGGAGGGGAAAAAATTCACGCCAAGCAATCTCCAAGCATTGGTAGTGGCACACCGGGGTAGACTCTCTCATAGCCTGCTCAAATATGTCACTTGAAACCATTATTAGTCCCTCTCTCTCATATTTCTAAAAATATAAATAAAAACACCACACAACTGTATTTAAAAACGCACTCCCTAATTTAAGAAAATAAATAGGTTGGGTTTCCTCTCAACAAGCGCCTTGTAATTTAAGGTCGAGAATCCGACCCAGTTACCTCAGATTGTTAAGGAGGTATGGCTCGATGTGCCTCCTCCTTAAATTTCTTGCTTTTGATCTTTTGCACCACATCATGTGCACTACCATATTTGGCATCTTTCTGATTCGGGTGGATCAGGTTGAAAAATTTAGGTAACCCACGAGTAGGATCCACTTCTTTATCTCTAAATTTGATCATTGCCAAATTATTCTTCCCTTTACCCGGGTGAAGTGTTTTGAACACAAGTGATGAATCTAGAGCTTTGATAGTAAGATCCTCAGTCTCTAGATCCACATTAGTGCGCATTGTCTTCAAAAGCGGTCTTCCAAAGACGAGTAGGACATTGTGATCCTCCTTGATGTCCACTATCACAAAGTTAGCTGGAAAGACAAATGCACCCACTTTCACAAGCAACTTCTCAATCACCCCATTTGCAGTCATAATGGAATTGTCTGCCAGTTGCAGACCCATCTTTACTGGGTTTGGCGCACCAATGCCCAATCTCTAAAATAGGTACAATGGCATGAGATTAATACTCGCGCCCAAATCACAGAGCACATGCATGTGGTATCAACCCCAAGAGTGCATGTTAACGACATAAAATTGCATGTTTTAGTATGTTAATGAACTCTTCATAACATGCTAATATGTGTAATTTGGCTATTTTATCTCTCATTCTAGACTTATGCTTGTCTTTGTAGTTTTGGTTTTTTTATCTTATTTTGTAGGCAAAGACGTGATTTAGAACGCAAGGGGCTAGTTGGGAAAGCTTGAATGAGGAATTGAGAGGCTTTGGAGGGGCCAAGAGAAGTGAAGAAGGAATTTGAAGGCTTAATTTGAAGAAGTCAAGTGATAAAGAGGCTAAATTTGAAGACAAAGCAACTAATTTGCAAGTTAAAGTGAAGATTTGAAGACCTATTTGAGAAGACAAGAGAAGAATATGGGGTCGTTATTGAAGATTTAGAAGAAAAGAAGTCAAAATGAGAATCAAAGGTTGAAGTGGAGGGAAAAATAGAGAAGAACTTAACGGAATTGGGGCTAAAGTGTGGATTTCTAAACGTTTTAAGGGCTCAAGTATAGTGTTTTTAACGGTGTGGGGGTTGAAATGCCATTTTCAGAAAGTTTTAAGGAAGCATTCGGGGTATTTTAAAACATAACTGAGAATTAGGGGGGATCCGGGTGAAATTTCTCTGAAGCAGCTCACCCTCACGCGTCTTCCCCATCCTTTCTCTCTCTCCCCGTCGCATTACACACACAGAACAGAGCTTCCTCCATGGAAGCTCTTTTAAGCTTCCTAAGCCGCCCCGAAATCACCCCAAATCACCACCAAATCACGCCTACCCGGTACCAATACAATCCCTAGACCTTGCTCTACCCAGCCCAAGCATCAATTCGGCCCAAGATCAAGTAGAGAAGAAAACCCCAATTCCTAGGGTTCATGAGAGGAGGTGACAAATCGACGATAGAGAGCAATTGAGACCAATTGAAGAGCTTCGATTCATCCTTGGAGGCTACGAAACCCTCCTTCACTTCCTATATAAACCGAAGAGAAAGAAGAAGAATGGAAGACGACCCACGCAAAAGCTGAAGCGATACTCTGCCTCTCTCTCTTCTCTCTCAGTTCTTCATCTTTATGGGTTCGTTCTGGTGATTCCGAGCTCGTCCTGAGCTATGGCAGAGCCAGTAACAACCAAGGTAGAGAGAGAGCTTGAATTGAGGCTGTTTTATTGTGATTTTGTGCCTCTGTTTTCACCTGTTCGTCACTGTGTTGCTGCAGCAGCAGTACCTTGTGTTTCTGCTGCTGTTAGCTTTGATATTCTGGGTTTAGTTAGCTGCTTTAGATTGATTAAGTATAGTTGAATCAAATACTATTAGTTTGTTCATCATTTGGTAGCAAGTTGGTGTTATTTGGTTGAATTTAAGAGTATTTGAGGTTGAATATAATGAATATTTTCATGAATGCTCTTGATTCTTGTGTCTTGCTCTTGAATATGAACAACTAAGCTACTTGTTGGGTTGATTGATGAAGATAGATGACTTGTGTGTGAGAAATTCAATTGCTCTTCTAGTCTTATAATTTGGATGTCGAATTTGTAGTATTCAAGTGTTGAATTTCAAATCCGAATTGTGGCTTGATCTTTCATATGGAAACGCTCTCGTTTACATATGAAAGATGCTTGACATAACTCGATTTTGCATTTCACTCTTGAATACAAGAGCTAGACAAATCCTCTTACTACATAATCCATGCTTTCCTTTGACATAAACTTTGGGTGTTGATGCTCACACACAAGGCCTCTATTGGAATCGATTGACCCAACTCACTCTCTTATTGACAAACTCGTTTGAATCGTACTAGTAATAGTGTTATTAGTTGTTTGTTTTCTTTCTTAGTCATTTGCTCTAGCAATATCAACAACTCTTGCTCCATCACTTGAGTGGTGGATTCAAAGCTTGGATAGCTCTAAAGCCTTTGAGAAACTCGTTTTGTCAATTTAGTTAGTTGCTTAGTAGTTTACTAGTTGGCTTAGAGTGTTTATTCTCTTTCCCAATCCTTGTGGAAATCGACCCCGTTCTTACTCGGGTACTACTTGTAGCGATATCCTATACTTGGGATTATCGACTTCAACAAGTGTTTGGCGCCGTTTCCGGGGATTGGTTCTAAGAGACTCACGCTTTAGTTACTTTCTTGTTTTGCTTGTTTTTATTTTTAGATACGCTTGAAGAAAATTTCGGGTTCATTTTTGAACTTTGGAATAAAAAAAAGCAAAAAGTAAAAAAGTCACAAAAACATACTCCTAGCTTGTGTTAGGCAACCCTCTTGAAATTTATTTGAGCTTGGGTTGCATGAGTGTGTGTCAACGTGATAGTACTCATAGATTGCATCGCACTTTACTTGAAGAAGAGGGTAGAAATCCCTTTAGTGAAAATACTTCTACTACTGGTAGTAGTAGTTTAGCCCAATCCAACGATTTAAGCTCTCTTAATAGCTTTGAAATAATGGATGGAGAGGATGGGCATAGTAGCAACAATGAGATGATGTCATTTTGTTCACTTAGAGATTTGATGCATCCATCTCGACAAAGTTCACCATCTTTCTTTGTGTTTCCATTAAGTGAAAGAAACTTTGATGTCAAACCGGGCACAATTCAACTTCTTCCCAATTTTCATGGCCTAGAGTCCGAGAGTGCTTACTCTCATCTTAAGGATTTCAATGATATTGCCTCAACGGTTAATTGCAATGGTGTCTCTAGTAACACTATAAGGCCTAGGTTGTTTCCTTTCTCTTTAAAGGACAAAGCCACAGCATGGCTTCACTCCTGGAGACCTAGGACCATAGGCACATGGGATGAATTAGACAAAGAGTTTCTTAAGAAATTTTTCCCTACTTACAAAACAACTGTCATAAAAAGGCAAATTGTTACTTTTTGTGCTAAGGAGGGAGAGCCACTTCCCCAAACTTGGGAACGCTTCAAGGATCTCCTCATTGCTTGCCGTCACCATGGATTTGAGATATGGAGGTTAATTAGCTCCTTTTATGATGGTTTGACATGCGATCATAAGCACACAATTGAATCCATGAGTGGGGGAGATTTTTTCACAAAAGGTAAAGATGAGGGTTGGGATTGTCTAGATGAAATTTTTGAGAAAGTCCAATCTTGGGACATTAATGAGCCTTCTAAGGATGCTAACTCTAAGCCTAAAGGTACCATGTATCAACTAAAGGCTAAGAGTGAGGCATTGTGCTCATTTTGTAGTGATAACTCTCATGAGTTGAGTAAATGTCCCAATTTTTTAAGAGCCCAAGAGCTTATGGGTGAGCAACTGAATATGTTAAATTGTAACAATTATAGGAAGCCCTATAATAACTCACCCAACTCGGAGACATACAACTCCAATTGGAGGAATCACCCAAATTTCTCATGGAGACAAGGCCAAGACACCCAAGTAAACCCCTCAAGCTCCACTTATGTTCCTCCTAACAAAAGGAGTATAGAAGAGACCTTTGAGCAATTTATGGCTTCCCAAAACCAAACTAACCAAGAGTTGAGAAATGCATTAGCTAGGTTGGAGTCTACCATAAATGCTCAAGAGAAGGGAAAATTCCCATCTCAGCCTCAACAAAACCCAAAGGGCCAAAGCTTTAACCATATGGAACATGCTAAGGCCATCACCATTTTGAGAAGTGGGAAGGTTGTTAACAATGAACTTCAAATTGGGGAGTCCAATGAAAATGAGGAAGAAGAGGAGTGTGAGAAGAGTGATTACCAAGAGAGAGTTGTCGACTCACAAGATTCAAAAAGGAGTCTTGACAAGGGGAAACAAGTAGTGGAAGAAAGTGAGAAAATTAAGGTTCCTCCACCATTTCCCCAAAGACTTTTAGCCTCTACCAAGAAAGCTAGCAACCAAGATATCCTTGAGACATTCCAAAATGTCAAGATAAACATCCCTCTCTTGGATGCTATCAAGTGAATTCCGGCTTATGCCAAGTTTCTCAAGGATCTTTGCACTTTCAAGAGAACTCTTCAAGTGAGAAAGAAGGCTTTTCTCACCGAGCAAGTGAGCTCAATTCTCCAAAATAATCTCCCTCCTAAGTATAAATATCCGGGTTCACCTACTATCACTTGAACCATTGGAGATCATAAAATTCATAATTCTTTATTAGATTTAGGTGCAAGTGTAAACCTCCTTCCATACTCGGTGTATGAGAAGTTGGGGTTGGGTGAGTTGAAACCCACAAGAGTGACTCTAAAATTTACGGATAGGTCCACTAGAGTCCCTAGAGGTATCATTGAGGATTTCTTGGTTCAAGTGAACCAATGTTACTATCCGGTGGATTTTATAGTTTTAGACACCTCCCCTTTGGTTAGCGGCACATCATCCATTCCTATTATTTTAGGGATACCATTTCTTGCTACATCTAACGCAATAATAAATTGTAGAAGTGGTATTATGAATATTACATTTGGGAACATGACGTTAGAGCTTAATATTTTTAATGCATGTATTCACCCAAGCTCACAAGATGATGATGGTGTGTGTGAAGTGAGTTGGGTAGAATCATGTGTTGAAGATGTTTATACTCCAGCTACATGTTCCAAAGATTCAAGTGAGCTTACTTTAGAAGAATTAGAATTTTTGTATGATGATAACACTCCCCTTTCATCTCTTCTTATGGAAGAAGAATTTGACTTTGATGAAGGGGAGAGACTCTTTGGCCAACTTGACCAAGTCATTGAGTCGACTCATGAGCATTCTAGTGTTGATAGTGAGTTTCATGGAAGTGAGGTGATACCTACCATTGTGAGGGTTCCACCAATTTGTGAGTTGAAACCCCTTTAGATTTGAAATATGCATTTCTTGGGGTTAATGATACTTATCCTATTATCATCTCGTCTTCCCTTGATGTTGAGCAAGAAAAGAGGTTTCTTGAAGTTTTGAAGGACTACAAGGGTGCCATAGGATGGTCCATTGAGGATATTAGAGGCATTAGTCCTTCCATTTGCACTCATATAATTCATTTAGAGGAAAATGCCAAAACTTCAAGGGAGCCTCAAAGCAGGTTGAACCCTCACATGCAAGAACATGTGAGAGCCGAGGTGCTCAAGTTGTTGGATGCGGGTATGATTTACCCCGTCTCGGATAGTAAATGGGTAAGTCCTACCCAAGTGGTCCCTAAAAAAACGGGGGTCACCGTTGTTGAAAATGAGAAGGGTGAACTTGAGACCACTAGAGTTCCTACTAAGTGGCAGATGTGCATTGATTATAGGAAATTAAATGCCGTCACTAGGAAGGATCACTTTCCCCTTCCATTCATAGACCAAATGTTAGAAAGGTTAGCGGAGCATGATTTTTATTGTTTTTTAGATGGCTACTCGGGTTATAATCAAATTGTCATCGATCCAATGGACTAAGAGAAAACCACTTTCACTTGTCCATTAGGGACATTTGCTTATAGGAGGATGCCTTTTGGTTTGTGTAATGCCCCGGCTACTTTTCAACGTTGCATGTTAAGCATATTTTCGGACATGGTTGAAAAATGCATGGAAGTTTTTATGGATGATTTTTCGGTGCATGGAAACTCATTTGATACTTGTCTTGAGATGGTTTTAAGAAGGTGTGAAGAAAAGAATTTAGTCTTGAATTGGGAAAAATGCCACTTTATGGTTAGGCAAGGAATTGTTTTGGGTCATGTTATTTCATCTCATGGTATTGGTGTAGACAAGACTAAAGTAGATGTGATTTCTAATCTTCCACCTCCTAAATGTGTTAAGGATGTTAGATCTTTCCTAGGTCATGCGGGATTTTATAGGAGATTTATCAAGGACTTTAGCTCACTTGCTAAGCCCTTGAGCAATCTCCTTCAAAAGAAAAATTCATTTGAGTGGTCTAGTGCATGCCAAGAGGCCTTTGAAAAGTGGAAGAATTTATCGGTAACGGCCCCTATCATGCAACCACCCAAATGGACTATTCCTTTTCAAATCATGTGTGATTCTAGTGACCATCCGGTTGGTGCCGTTTTGGATCAAAGAGGTGAAGATAAGAAACCACATGTTATCTACTATGCAAGTAAAACTTTGAATGATGCTCAATTAAATTATTCCACTACGGAAAAAGAATTTTTGGGCATGGTGTTTGCTATTGAAAAATTTAGGCCATACTTGTTTGGTTCAAAAGGGCTTGTCTACACCGACCATGCCGCCTTGAAATACCTTTTCACAAAGAAAGATTTCAAACCTCGTTTAATCCGTTGAATACTTTTGCTTCAAGAGTTTGACATTGAAATCAAGGATAAACGAGGTGTGGAAAATGTTGTGGTGGATCACTTGTCTAGGATTGACATTCCTAAGCCTAAAATCTCCTTGCCTATTCTTGAAACTTTTCCGGATGAACATCTCTTTGCCCTTTTAAGTGTTCCTTGGTTTGCCGATATTGCTAATTATCTTGCTTGTGGAATTTTTCCGGAAAATTTAAAAGGGCAAGAGAAGTTGAGAGTTGTGAGTGAATGCCGGAATTTCTTTTGGGATGACCCTTACTTGTTTAAATATTGCCCGGATCAAATTGTTAGAAGGTGCATCCCAAATGAAGAGTTTCATAGTGTTCTTTCATTTTGCCATGAGTATGCTTGTGGAGGCCATTTTTCGGCTAGAAAAACCGCCGCCAAGATTTTTTCAAAGTGGTTTATATTGGCCTACTCTTTTTAGTGATGCATTTCATTTTTACAAAGCATGTGATAGGTGCCAAAGGATGGGAGGAAATATTGGAAAAAGAAATATGATGCCCTTGAACCCCATTTTAGTTATTGAAATATTTGATTGTTGGGGTATTGACTTCATGGGTCCATTACCATCATCCTTTGGCAACCTATATATACTCTTGGCGGTGGATTATGTGTCAAAGTGGGTTGAAGCCATACCTTCAAAAACCAATGATCATAGAGTTGTGATTAATTTTCTTCAACACCACATTTTATCTCGTTTTGGCATGCCCCGAGCTATCATTAGCGATGAAGGGACACATTTTTGCAATAGGTCTTTTGAGAGCCTCATGAAAAAGTATGGGATTGTGCATAAAGTTTGCACACCATACCACCCACAAACTAGTGGGCAATTGGAAGTTTCTAATAGGGAAATTAAAAGAATTTTGGAGAAAACGGTAAACCCAAATCGCAAAGACTGGTCTTTGAGGTTGGTTGATGCTCTTTGGGCTTACCGTACCGTTTACAAGACTCCCATTGGTGTGTCTTCATATAGACTAGTGTATGGAAAGGCATGCCATCTTCCGGTGGAGTTAGAGCACAAGGCCTATTGGGCCATCAAATTCTTGAATTTTGATCTTGCAAAAGCGGGGGAAGAAAGGAAGTTAAACTTGAATGAGTTAGAAGAGCTTAGAAATGAGGCTTATGAGAACACTAGGATCTCTAAGGCAAGGACAAAGGCTTATCATGACAAACATATTGTTCATAAGTCTTTTGAGCCTAATCAAAAAGTTCTTCTCTTTAACTCAAGGATGAAACTCTTTGGAGGAAAGTTGAAATCAAAATGGAATGGTCCATATATTGTGAAGCATGTATATCCTTATGGGACCATTGAAATTTTGAACCCAAAAGTGGAGAAAATTTTAAGGTGAATGGCCAAAGATTGAAACCATATGTTGAAAATTTTGAGGCCAAGGTTGAGTCCATTTCTCTTATGGACCCAACCTATACTAACTAGTGTTCACCAAAAGTATCACCTTTGTAAATATTAGTTGTAGTTCTTTTGCTCTTGATTATTTTGTAGGTTGCTCTTGGAGGAGGATTTGTGCTTGGTGGCCAAGAAAGCGAAAAATGATGTCCATCTATCCCTTGTCTCTTATATGAATTTGTTTGCTCTTCCAATGTTCTCACACATTGAGGACAATGTGAGATTTTAGTTGGGGGTGGAGTAGATTTTATTTCTTGCTTAAATGGTTACAAGCATGTTTTTTCTTCATTATTGATTTACATGAAAAATACAAAAAAATGAAAAATTTGAAAAAATCATAAAAATTGAAAAATTTTGAAAAAATGTGTGTGAACCATTCATGAGAAGCATCACTCTTTCCCCGTGTCAAACCATAGATTTTTTTTATTCTTCTTTCTTTGGTAGTTTTATTTATTTTCACCTTTCATCTTGAGTCTAGATTTTATTTTCTTATTTGATAGCTTTATTGAGTCTTACGAAGTTATAGTTGAGTCAGTTATTTAAAACAAAAAAAAAACAATTGAAGAAATGAAAGTAAGAAAAAAAATGAGAAAAAGTGAAAAGGGAGAATTTCGGAAAGCTAGATGTTTTCAAATACTGAAATCTCTTAGTCCATGTTCTTTTTATTTTTATTTTAGAATGGAATTCTTTGCTTATACTCAATACATCTACACCAATATCCCACATTCCGCGATTTCATGCGTTCTCACAAAGCGACACACTAAATTTACGTTTCATGTTTAAGTCCTTCAAGCTAAGTTGATCACCTAAACTTTGACGTCTCCTACTTTTGATAAAGGGTGCATCTTCTAAAGCTATTTGAACTTCACAAAAGGATTACTTTCTAATCGTTTTTGCGGTGGAAACTTGTAGCCCATTGGAGTGGTGGTTACCAATGACACCGCATGCGATGTCTAAGAAATAGAGGGGTGTGCGGGGATAATGTTATGTCACCACCTAGATAGCTCCCTTGGTTTAGCTTAAAAAGCCCACTCGCTTGTATATTCCTCTATTTTGTTGTGGGTCTTGGAGAGCCTTGGATTTGAGGTTAAATATATATATATATATATATATATATATATATATATATATATATATATATATATATATATATATATATATATATATGATAAATCGCACAATCTACCAAAAATCCACAAAAGGATCATACAAGCCCACAACCCACATGTCCCCTTCTTAAAACTCGTTTTTGTTCAAAGCTTTGAAAGTCCATCCTACATGGGTGCTTTTGAATAAGTATGAGAATGTCTAGTTTCATGTGATCCTTATTTTTTAATGCATACTTTCTTGCGAATTGGACTTAATTAACAAATTTTGTGGTTCGCATGAGTCACCTTCTACCAAATACCGCCCACATTTGTATGAGTATATGCTTAGACGTCCATAGGCTTCTTTCTCAATCTTCTTGGACTTTGAGAATTTAGTTGAGGAGACATTTGTGCATTCTTCTTTTTCTCCCACCAAAAAAAATTAAAATTAGCTAGTAACTCTTAGTATTTTATTTCTTTGAGTTCTCACTTAGGATAAATAATGTGTGTGTGCGTTTTTGTAAATATTTGAGTCTAGTTTAGAATTGAGTCAAGCCTTGTTTAGTTGAGTGTGTGTCTCTCGTGATTGGTTCTTAAATAGTTTAAATATCGCTCTCTTTGCTCGAGGACGAGCAAAAGGCTAGTTGGGGGGTGTGTTAACGACATAAAGTTGCATGTTTTAGTATGTTAATGAACTCTTCATAACATGCTGATATGTGTAATTTAGCTATTTTATCTCTCATTTTAGACTTATGCTTGTCTTTGTAGTTCTGCTTGTTTTTATCTTATTTTGTAGGCAAAGACATGATTTAGAACGCAAGGGGCTAGTTGGGAAAGCTTGATTGAGGAATTGAGAGGCTTTGGAGGGGCCAAGAGAAGTGAAGAAGGAATTTGAAGGCTTAATTTGAAGAAGTCAAGTGATAAAGAGGCCAAAGTTGAAGACAAAACAACTAATTTGCAAGTTAAAGTGAAGATTTGAAGACATATTTGAGAAGACAAGAGAAGAATCTGGGGTAGTTATTGAAGATTTAGAAGAAAAGAAGTCAAAATGAGAGTCAAAGGTTGAAGTGGAGGGCAAAATAGAGAAGAACTTAACGGAATTGGGGCTAAAGTGTGGATTTCTAAACGTTTTAAGGGCTCAAGTATAGTGTTTTTAACGGAGTGGGGGTTTAAACGCCATTTTCAGAAAGTTTAAAGGAAGCATTCGGGGTATTTTAAAACATAACAGAGAATTAGGGGGGAGCCGGGTGAAATTTCTCTGAAGCAGCTCACCCTCACGCGTCTTCCCCATCCTCTCTCTCTCTCTCCCCCGTCGCATTACACACACAGAACAGAGCTTCCTCCATGGAAGCTCTTCGAAGCTTCCTCAGCCGCCCCGAAACCACCCCTAATCACCACCAAATCACGCCTACCCGGTACCAATCCAATCCCTAGACCGAGCTCTACCCAGCCCAAGCATTAATTCAGCCCAAGATCAAGTACAGAAGAAGACCCCAATTCCTAGGGTTCATGAGAGGAGGTGACAAATCGACGATAGAGAGCAATTGAGACCAATTGAAGAGATGAGATTCATCCTTGGAGGCTACGAAACCCTCCCTCACTGCCTATATAAAACGAAGAGAAAGAAGAAGAATGGAAGACGACCCACGCAAAAGCTGAAGCGATACTCTGCCTCTCTCTCTCTTCTCTCTCAGTTTTTCATCTTTCTGGGTTCGTTCTGGTGATTTCGAGCTCGTCCTGAGCTATTGCGGAGCCAGTAACAACCAAGGGAGAGAGAGAGATTGAATTGGGGCAGTTTTGTTGAGATTTTGTGCCTCTGTTTTCACCTGTTCGTCACTGTGTTGCTGCAGCAGCAGTACCTTGTGTTTCTGCTGCTGTTAGCTTTGATATTCTGGGTTGAATTAGCTGCTTTAGATTGATTAAGTGTAGTTGAATCAAATACTAGTAGTTTGTTCATCATTTGGTAGCAAGTTGGTGTTATTTGGTTGAATTGAAGAGTATTTGAGCTTGAATATAATGAATATTTTCATGAATGCTCTTGATTCTTGTGTCTTGCTCTTGAATATGAACAACTAAGCTACTTGTTGGATTGATTGATGAAGATAGATGACTTGTGTGTGAGAAATTCAATTGTTCTACTAGTCTTATAAGTTGGATGTCGAATTTGTAGTATTCAAATGTTGAATTTCAAATCCGAATTGTGGCTTGATCTTTCATATGGAAATGCTCTCGTTTACATATGAAAGATGTTTGACATAACTCGATTTTGCATTTCACTCTTGAATACAAGAGCTAGACAAATCCTCTTACTACATAATCCATGCTTTCCTTTGACATAAACTTTGGGTGTTGATGCTCACACACAAGGCCTCTATTGGAATCGATTGACCCAACTTACTCTCTTATTGACAAACTCGTTTGAATCGTACTAGTAATAGTGTTAGTAGTTGTTTGTTTTCTTTCTTAGTCATTTTCTCTAGCAATATCAACAACTCTTGCTCCATCACTTGAGTGGTGGATTCAAAGCTTGGCTAGCTCTAAAGCCTTTGAGAAACTCGTTTTTTCAATTTAGTTAGTTGCTTAGTAGTTTACTAGTTGGCTTAGAGTGTTTATTCTCTTTCCCAATCCTTGTGGAAATCGACCCCGTTCTTACTCGGGTACTACTTGTAGCGATATCCTATACTTGGGATTATCGACTTCAATAGTGCAGCCTAAGATAACACATCCCGGATCTCTCATCCTGGGAATATCTCTCCGTATGACTGTGCTACATGTCTCTGTCAGCTCCACCGTGGCATAAGGTTCAATGCCCTTCCTGCCCCATAAAATTTCCTTCAAGAAATTCTTGTACTTGGGCATCTGATCAAGTGCCTCCACTAATGGGATATTGATGTGCAGCTGCTTAAATATCTCCAAAAATCTCACATATGGATCTTCATCATTCCTCTTCATTGTCGCCAGATATGGCACATCTGGCACATAATTAGCCGAATTTTAAGTGTTCTTGGGCTCTTCCTTCTTCTCAATCGTGTCCTTTGATTGGGGACTCATGGCTTCGGGCAACTCTTCACCCAATTATTTCTCTATGGCCTTTGTAGTTTCAGCTCTCGCATGACTAGGATATGGAGGATCTTGAGTAGTCACACCACTGCGAGTAGTAATTGCCTTGAGATGCTCAGTAGGAACAATAGAGTTAGCAGGAAGCATACCCGGTGGAACTTTAGTAGCTTGATTAGCAAGTTTCCCAAACTGTGTCTCATGATTCTTTACAGTAGCTTCAATAGATACAAGCTTCTCATTCATCTTCACCATAAGGCTATATAAGTCTGGATATGAGCTGGGTATGGAGGATTGGCTTGCTGAGCATACCAACTAGGCTGGTTGCGATTCTTAACTAATAAGAATTAGCTCCCGCTTGCTCTATAGGCAGTACCAAGTAATTCACATCTTCAATAGCACAATCATATCCCTGATTCTCATTTGCGAGCTGCTCCCTACCGATTTCACATGTGCATTTGGACTAATCATGTTTAAATAAGTAGTCATATGTGCCAACTGTTGCTCCATTGATTCGATTATATTATCCAAAGTTGTATCCCCACTAAATCTTGATGACATACGAGTGTCAGACCTTGTAGTCTCGCGCTTTGCTACATTATTCAGCAGATCTGGAGCTTTTTTTTTCTCCCGTGTCCATATAATTTCCCCCAGCTAACAAATCCAATTCATTTGTAGTTAAATCATCCAGAGCATTATAAAAGTAGTGAAAGAGTTTGTACCATCTTTCCCCATGATTAGGGCATCTGCGCAGTATTTGGTTGAATTTCCTCCATGTATCTCCAAGAGAATCATCTCTTGCTGAGTAAAATACATGATATCAGCCATTAGCTGAGCAACTTTCTCAAAAACTCTTTACATCACTCATCCCATGTAGTAATCGAGCCTGCTGGTAATTCTAACAGCCAAGTTTTATCTAGAGAATGGAAACAACATCAAGTTCACTGTTTCATCTGGAACGCTCCGATTATACAATGCCGGGGTGATTTGCTCAAAATACAGAAAGTGAGCATTAGGATCATCCCCTGGAGCTCCTGTGAACAAGGACTCAGTACGCACCATGTCAATCATTTGCTGACGCAACTCAAAGTGAGAACCGATAATAGTAGGCCGCACGATGTGTTGGAATAGATGCCCTAGAGGCAATCGTAGATTTAGTATGAACAATGTTTTGGCTAGAATATTCATTTATTATTTATGGCGATATTTAATATAATGAAGTCCTTAGATAAATTGTGTTATTTATCTTAAATGTCCCTAGTCCATTATATTGATTAATAGGACAATCAAATATAGACTAGTATGTGGGTAGATTGATATGGAGATATCAAGTCTAACACATGGGTATGCATTAGGAGTAATGGCATACTGGATTGACCCACGACGAAAAGGATACATTAGATTATGTGAAGTCACAATCGCTTTTCGTAGTGCTAATATTATTGCAATCCTTAGACTTGAAGTCACTAGATACTCTAGTTGTGAAATATTGCGCTTTGATGTTATCAAACCTTACACCGTAACTGGGTAATCATAAAGGTGGCTATCGGGCGTGATAGGAAGCAAGCTTAGAGATCGTAGTGATGTAGATAGGATTTGTCCCTCCTACATAATAGGGGTAAATATCCACGGCCACTCGAGGGATGAGGCTTATTGAATGTCTGGCCAGACTCAGATAAATTAATATGGAGATATTAATGTTATCTGCAAGTATAAGCATATTCCCAGGATCGAGGAACTATGGATTGGATATACGAGTGTGACTATTTATGTCTCGTGTCCAATCCGGATATGGAGACAAAGGGATAATGCAATATGACATATTGGGCACAAAGGTTTGTCGGGATCACTGACTATTTCTATTGGATGGGTTGCATGGATGTGTTGCTAGACACCACTCCATGTTAGTAATAGTTACTACCAACTATATAGAAACCTATGGGGTCACACGTCAAATAGAGTAGAGCTAGATTTGGGATTAATTAATATGGATTAATTAATAGAAGGATCATTGTGCAACACCTTGCAAACTTAGTAGGACTAATTTGCAAGGAAGGGAATAGTTCTAGTCCTACTAGAACAAGAAAACTCTTTTATGGAAACAACAAGGAGTTGTTGGAGTATATAAAGGAGGCTCTAGCTTCCTTCCCACATGTGAGTTATTAGTCATAATACACAAAGAGTGGGAGAGAGCAAAAGAGAGAGCAAGACAAGAGCTAGGGCCGAAACCCTAGCCCCGTCCGCCCCCCTACCCGACGGCAAAAAGGCAGGCCGCCCCTCCTTTGTTGCCTTGTTGCTTTGTGCCTTTGATCTTCATCCCTCTTCCTCCAAGGTTCAAGCTAGCACTTGATTGAAGGAAGAATCTAGATCTCACCTCTAGACGTGGATCAACCGTAGAGACGAGGACATCATTCTTCGTGTGATCTCACAAATCAAAAGGTACACATCTTCTATGTCCTTAATCATGTTATGATGTCTCTTCCTGTGATCCTTGGTGGGCTTTGAGTAGGATTAATTTTTGTTATTCCGCTGCGTTACCTACATCAAAAACCAACAGTGGTATCAGAGCCACAGGTCGTAGAGCATAACATGATATTATGTGTTTACGATTTCAGTTCATACACCGTATTATTGTTTATTACGCGAAAACTGAAAAATTGGCATAGTAGATGCAATATTGAATTTGATTCAATAAAACAAGACCCAATTTAACATTGGATGTTAGAATTGGTGAGTTTAATCACATAGGATGTGAATAATTGGGTTCTTGAAAAATTAGGGTTCATGGGCACATGATTGAAAAGGGGTTTTCAATTATGGAAACAAAATTATGGAATTAAATCCATAAGGAAACAACCTTGCTTGGGCAACAAGGAAGGAGGAAGGGGACTAGGGCCGAAACCCTAGCCGCCCGCCCCTCCCTTGGGCGCCAAGCAAGGCCGCGGGCCCCCTTAGGCGTGCGGCGGTCCTAGGGTTCGGGCCACTTGTTGGCTTGGACCCTTTGGACCGTTGTGAAACCCTAGTTACCCAATTTCATTAAAATTAAACAAGCGCGTTAAAAAAAATTGGTTTTAACTGTATTATGTGCTTTATTGCATGGTGGATGGATATGGCCTAGGATTGTGGATGTTTATTGTTTTGTGGTTTGGTTTACGGCCTGCGAGCTGATCAAATTAATGTAATAATTAATTAAGTTTTACGGCCTGCGAGTCGTTCTTTTTCTCCTCAACATGTGAGGCTTTTATTATTTATTTATTATAGATATTAGGCTAGAATTAGAAATATTTAGATGATAGCCAAAAGCATGGAGAAGAAGACCGGAGAACCAAAGGAGCCAAAAGACATCCCTAGGCGCGCAGCTATGGTGGAGCACATGAAGATGAGCTCGGCACTTTAGGGCAATTAGATATTATCATTGGCTTGATAATATCATTAGTCTAGAGGCCATATCCATGCCACGTTTTTTTTTATTTTGTGGATGTTTATTATTCATGCCTTGTTATTTATTTTGTGTGTATGGCGCTACAAGCAAAACGATAACAAGATAATAATAAACAAGGTTGGTCTTTTATTGTGGATAGCCCAATCCAAATAAGTAGACCATGTTGATAAAGATCAACCAAACGAATTAAAAGAAATCCCTCAATTAAATATTGCGTTTTGCCTTCTCTTGCCAAAACACCCTTCATGATCGTGGACTATTAAAATTCGGGCTTGCCAAAGCAAGGCGATTTTAATTTTTCATGATGTGTTGCGGACGACGCAAGCTAGTAATGCGTGTATGTTGAAAACAAGAGGTTGGACGCAACTAGGCAAGAATCAATTGGATTGATGAGCTTAGAGGCATGACAATTAGGAGTTATCCAATTGGATAAAGAATAAAAGGTATTCACCTAATTGGACCAAGAGTTGCATGTGATGCAATTGGAATGGTTCCTACCTAAATAACCAATTCTTGGGTGACTTGCCAAAGCAAGCTCAAGAAGAAGTGAAATAAGGATCTTGGACCCACTAGAAAATATAAAGATATTTTCCGCTTTAATAGTGAGGGCTATTAAACCGAGAAAAATAGTGGGAGCTATATTTGATGATCTAGCCATTGTTAAATATAGTTAAAATTGTTCAAAATACTAAAATTGCATATTTCTCGTTTTGTAGAATTCCAAATGGCAAACAACAACGCATCGAGTTCATCCCTACGATCTGTCCTTGAGAAGGATAAATTGTCTGGAACGAATTTCCTTGACTGGTACAGAAACTTGAGGATTATCCTCAAGCAAGAAAAGAAGCTGTACGTCTTGGACACTCCAATTCCAGACCCACCACAAGATGAGTCTCTATTAGCGGAAGTAAGGGCACGTCAGAAACATATTGATGATTCTAATGACGTGACTTGCCTCATGCTTTGTACCATGACTGGTGAGCTTCAGAAGCAACACGAGAACATGGAAGCCTATGATATGATCAGACACTTGAAACAATTGTTTCAGGAACAGGCAAGGCATGAGCGCTATGAAGTGTCTAAAGCATTGTTCAAAAGTAGTCTTGCAGAGGGGAATCCAGTAGGCCGTCATGTACTCCGAATGATCGGGTACATAGAGAACCTTGAGAGACTGGGGTTCCCACTCGGCCAGGACTTGGCGACTGATCTCGTCTTGCAATCGTTGCCTGACAGTTATAATCAGTTCATCATGAACTATAATATGAATGAGATCAACAAGTCTTTGCCAGATCTATTGAACATGCTAAAGACAGCTGAGCAAAGCGTCAATAAAGGCAAGGGCAAAGCCATAATGATGGTCCACAAGAAGAAAGGCAAGTCAGTTGCATCGACTTCAAAAGGAAAACGCAAGAAAGTTGCGAAATCCAAGGATGCCCTAAAGCCTAGTGGAGGCGTGGCTAAAAGTGAATGTCACTACTGCAGCCAGCCGGGTCACTGGAGGAGGAATTGCCCTAAATATCTGGAGGATAAGAAGCTTGGAATAGTGATTCCACCACCATCAGGTATTTATGTTATAGACGTCAATCTTTCTATTTCATCATCCTGGGTATTAGATACCGGATGTGGTTCTCACATTTGTCGTAATGTGCAGGATTTGAAAAGAAGTAGAAGATTGCGAAAAGGGGAGATAGACTTGCGCGTCGGGAATGGAGCAAGGGTTGCTGCATTAGCTGTAGGCGTTTATGAGCTATCTTTGCCTTCTGGACTTATTTTAGAATTAGACAATTGCTTTTATGTGCCTGCCATGAGCAGAAACATTATTTCCGTTTCTTGTTTGGACAAGAAAGGTTTTTCTATTTCAATAAAGGACAAGTGTTGCTCCATTTATTTTGATAGTATGCACTATTGTAGTGCGCATTTGTCTAATGGATTGTATATCCTTGATCTAAATAATCCAATCTATAACATAAATATTAAAAGGATTAAAACTAATAATTTAAATCCTACATATCTATGGCACTGTCGTTTAGGCCATATAAATGAGAAACGCATATCTAGACTCCATAAGGATGGACTTCTAGACTCATTTGATTTAGAATCATATGAGACATGTGAATCTTGTTTATTGGGAAAAATGACAAAGTCCCCTTTCAATAAGAAAGGCGAACGGACTAGTGAGTTATTGGCACTCATACATACTGATGTATGCGGACCATTCCCCACGCCTGCCAGAGGTGGTTATACCTACTTCATCACATTTACTGATGATTTCAGTAGATATGGATTTGTATACCTTATGAAGGTCAAATCCGAATCCTTTGAATTGTTCAAAGAATTCAAGAGTGAAGTAGAGAAGCAACTTGGCAAGAGTATTAAAGCCCTACGATCGGATCGTGGAGGAGAATACTTAAGCCAAGAGTTTGATGAGTATCTTAGAGAGTGTGGGATAGTATCCCAGCTCACTCCACCCGGAACACCACAATGGAATGGTGTATCTGAGAGGAGGAATCGCACTCTATTAGATATGGTGCGATCTATGATGTCTCAAACAGATCTTCCGATATCCTTTTGGGGACATGCTCTAATGACTGCAGCTTTTACCATTAACCGTGTTCCATCCAAATCAGTCATGAAGACGCCATATGAGATATGGACTGGGAGGCGTCCCATAGTGTCGTTTATGAAGATTTGGGGCTGCGATGTCTATGTAAAGCGTTTACAAACAGACAAGCTCGGGCCTAAAGCGGATAAGTGTAAGTTTGTGGGATATCCTAAAGAAACTAAAGGATATTACTTCTATAACCCTACCGAAAACAAAGTGTTTGTTGCTCGGACCGGCGTGTTTCTAGAAAGAGAACTAGTCTCTAAAGAAGCAAGTGGGAGGGTTGTAGAACTTGAAGAAATTCATGAACCACAAACCACTGAACCAATAATGGAACATGAACAGGAACCACAAGAAGTTGTGGAAGGGCCTGTTCAGGTAACACAGGAACTCCGTAGGTCAGGAAGAGTGCGTCATGAGCCAGAGAGGTATGGACTTCTCGTGACTGAGCCCGATGACGTACCACTCATGGATGATGAGCCTGCAAACTATGGAGAAGCCATGAGTGGCCCAGACTCTAAGAAGTGGCTAGAAGCCATGAGATCCGAAATGGATTCCATGTACACCAACAAAGTATGGACTTTGGTGGAACCACCCGAAGGGGCTCGACCCATAGGGTGCAAGTGGGTCTTCAAGAAGAAGACCGACATGGATGGCAAGGTAGTTGCCTATAAGGGGCGATTGGTGGCCAAAGGTCATAG
Source organism: Linanthus parryae (assembly GCA_023055425.1). Classification (NCBI taxonomy): domain Eukaryota; kingdom Viridiplantae; phylum Streptophyta; class Magnoliopsida; order Ericales; family Polemoniaceae; genus Linanthus; species Linanthus parryae. The sequence goes on along the minus strand of JALGPY010000005.1, from coordinate 112,561,868 downwards.
ACAGATTCATGGTATTGACTATGATGAGACCTTTTCACCAGTCGCCATGACTAAATCCATTCGAATCTTACTTGCTATTGCAGCATACTACGACTATGAGATTTGGCAAATGGATGTCAAAACAGCGTTCCTTTATGGGAACCTCCTTGAGGATGTGTACATGACACAACCAGAGGGTTTTGAGGATCCAGAGAATGCCAATAAAGTCTGTAAGCTGCAAAGATCCATTTATGGATTAAAGCAAGCTTCTAGGAGCTGGAATCGACGTTTTGATGACGCGGTCAAAGAGTTTGGCTTCATCAAGAACGAAGATGAGCCTTGTGTTTACAAGAAGGTTAGTGGGAGCTCTATAGTATTTCTGGTCTTGTATGTGGATGACATACTAATCATTGGCAATGATATTCCTACTCTGCAATCTGTTAAAGATTGGCTAGGAAAGTGCTTTGCAATGAAAGACTTAGGAGACGCAACCTATATACTGGGTATAAAGATCTATAGAGATAGATCTAAAAGGTTGCTTGGCCTAAGTCAGAGTACATATATTGACAAGGTGTTGAAGAGGTTCAACATGCAAAATTCCAAGAAGGGATTCTTGCCCATGTCACATGGAGTCACTCTTTCCAAGAATGACTGTCCCTCCAACGAGATGGAGAAGGACCGCATGAGTAGGATACCCTATGCTTCGGCCATAGGATCCATCATGTACGCCATGCTATGTACTAGACCAGACGTATCGTACGCGTTGAGTATGGTGAGCAGATATCAGTCCAATCCGGGTGAGAGTCACTGGATTGCTGTCAAGAACATCCTAAAGTACTTGAGAAGAACTAAGGATGTGTTCTTGATATTTGGAGGAATGGAAGAGCTAAGTGTAAAGGGTTACACTGACGCAAGCTTCCAAACCGACAAGGATGACTACAGATCGCAGTCTGGATACGTGTTTTGCCTGAATGGAGGAGCTGTGAGCTGGAAGAGTTCCAAGCAAGGCACAGTTGCTGATTCTACAACAGAAGCTGAGTACATCGCTGCTGCGGAAGCAGCAAAAGAGGCAGTATGGATAAAGAAGTTTATCACTGAGCTCGGTGTGGTCCCTAGCATAGTGGATCCCGTAGAGTTGTACTGTGACAACTCTGGGGCAATCGCACAAGCAAAGGAACCAAGATCGCACCAAAAGTCAAAGCATGTACTTAGGAGATTCCATCTTATTCGTGATATGATCGATCGAGGAGATGTGAAGATATGCAAGATTCCGACAGATGACAACGTGTCAGATCCGCTCACGAAACCTCTTGCGCAGCGAAAGCATGAAGGGCACGCCAGATCTATAGGCATACGAGATGCGCCAGATTGGCTCTAGTGCAAGTGGGAGACTGTTGGAATAGATGCCCTAGAGGCAATCGTAGATTTAGTATGAACAATGTTTTGGCTAGAATATTCATTTATTATTTATGGCGATATTTAATATAATGAAGTCCTTAGATAAATTGTGTTATTTATCTTAAATGTCCCTAGTCCATTATATTGATTAATAGGACAATCAAATATAGACTAGTATGTGGGTAGATTGATATGGAGATATCAAGTCTAACACATGGGTATGCATTAGGAGTAATGGCATACTGGATTGACCCACGACGAAAAGGATACATTAGATTATGTGAAGTCACAATCGCTTTTCGTAGTGCTAATATTATTGCAATCCTTAGACTTGAAGTCACTAGATACTCTAGTTGTGAAATATTGCGCTTTGATGTTATCAAACGTTACACCGTAACTGGGTAATCATAAAGGTGGCTATCGGGCGTGATAGGAAGCAAGCTTAGAGATCGTAGTGATGTAGATAGGATTTGTCCCTCCTACATAATAGGGGTAAATATCCACGGCCACTCGAGGGATGAGGCTTATTGAATGTCTGGCCAGACTCAGATAAATTAATATGGAGATATTAATGTTATCTGCAAGTATAAGCATATTCCCAGGATCGAGGAACTATGGATTGGATATACGAGTGTGACTATTTATGTCTCGTGTCCAATCCGGATATGGAGACAAAGGGATAATGCAATATGACATATTGGGCACAAAGGTTTGTCGGGATCACTGACTATTTCTATTGGATGGGTTGCATGGATGTGTTGCTAGACACCGCTCCATGTTAGTAATAGTTACTACCAACTATATAGAAACCTATGGGGTCACACGTCAAATAGAGTAGAGCTAGATTTGGGATTAATTAATATGGATTAATTAATAGAAGGATCATTGTGCAACACCTTGCAAACTTAGTAGGACTAATTTGCAAGGAAGGGAATAGTTCTAGTCCTACTAGAACAAGAAAACTCTTTTATGGAAACAACAAGGAGTTGTTGGAGTATATAAAGGAGGCTCTAGCTTCCTTCCCACATGTGAGTTATTAGTCATAATACACAAAGAGTGGGAGAGAGCAAAAGAGAGAGCAAGACAAGAGCTAGGGCCCAAACCCTAGCCCCGTCCGCCCCCCTACCCGACGGCAAAAAGGCAGGCCGCCCCTCCTTTGTTGCCTTGTTGCTTTGTGCCTTTGATCTTCATCCCTCTTCCTCCAAGGTTCAAGCTAGCACTTGATTGAAGGAAGAATCTAGATCTCACCTCTAGACGTGGATCAACCGTAGAGACGAGGACATCATTCTTCGTGTGATCTCACAAATCAAAAGGTACACATCTTCTATGTCCTTAATCATGTTATGATGTCTCTTCCTGTGATCCTTGGTGGGCTTTGAGTAGGATTAATTTTTGTAATTCCGCTGCGTTACCTACATCAAAAACCAACACGATGGTAGGCTGATACCCTGCTGTAGTGGATCTGTAATAATAAACCATCGCGCGCTCCTCCTCCTGTGCCACATTGTTCCTTTGGTTCACTTGCTGACCTCCATTAGGTTGAATCGGAGGTATTGGAGGGTTAGCAACTACTGTCTGTGCAGCACCTAGCTAAGCTCTAAGCAACTCAGTTTCCCTCAATGTATTAGCCACTCTGGCCTCGGCAGCGACTCTGGCAGTCTCTGCATCTTTCGCAAGCTTGCAGAGTCTTTCCAACTCGTTTCCCTCTTGGTCACCCATTGGAACTGATTTCCTCAAATCTCTATGAAATTGTGCTTCTGGATTATCAAGTTGTGGTACAACGCCTCGTGTTGAGAAGGGGTCATGCACCAAGAGAATCACCTGAAAATACCAAAAACACTAGAACGCAGGTGAGTAAAGAATATAACTGAAAAGTAAAATCCTTAAAGCTAACAATTCTAATTAATTCAAACGAAGTCCCCAGTAACGGGGCAAAAAACATGACACGTCTAACCACAAGTGTATGGCCGTCGTCTGCAGTAATATTGGGAAATCCAAGTTTATCGAACCTAAGGGACTTGTTGTGAATTAATTATAATCGTTAACCTTGTGTGGGCAAATATTTGAGTGGATTTTGCTAAACTACAAATTTAAACAACTTCTAGACTACTGATTTCACATTTAAATCAACATGAAAGATGGTATAAGATACGATATGGAAACAAATACCGGGATTCCTTCTTCGGATCAGTAAGGTTACTATGAACGCGTATTTTGATTTACGAAACTCTGATAAGTTTTTCTTGTCAACCGCGAAATTGTAACTTGTCGAGTTACCAAACAAGTGATCTACGCCTAAATTCAATTCAAACCGAGTTACCAAGTTTGTATTAATCCTAGACGAGCATTAAGATTATCGTTCTACTCTACGATCCTATTCAACGCTACCGAGTTACCAAATAACGATAAAACTTGGTGAATGATTCAATTTACCGACTAACATTCATGGAGTTACCACATAAACATTACATAAAATCAACTCTAATGTGACGTCAAATGCAAGAGAGATAGAATTGAGAACACAAAACATACATAACAAGAGAAGAGCGCATCAATTGAGTTAAAACATGAATTATGACATCAAAATATAACACTCATAGCAAACCCTAGCTACCAATAGAGATCCCGATAGATAAACTTAGCTAGACATGCTCGCGATCATGATGACAAGAGTTTTCATGATCAAGAGAAACAAAACAAAGAAAAGAGAGGAAGAAGAACAAACGATGAATCCAAAGCTCCACGATGATGCTCCAAGCTCCTGTTGATGTCCCGTGCCTCTAAAGTTGGTCTAACTCACGTTCGATGATGTTTATATATGTTTCAAAATTGTTTGGAAGAGTTTAGGAGTGATTATAAAGTGATCCGAGAAGTTTCAACAAAATTTGTGTCGCTCACCAGGTCGCACGACCTCCTTCCCCAGGTCAAGCGACCTCTGGGTTTGGGGTTGGAGTTCGTGTGACCTCTGAAACAGGTCCTGCAGGAACTCCAAAAAGCTGGCTGAATTTCTGTGAGTTGCACTGCGGGTCGTGTGACCTTCATTTGAGTTTGTGAGACCTCCCTGGCGATTTCCAACCTTCTATTTGGTTATTTCCAGGTCATGTGACCACAGCTCCAGGTCGTGGGACCTCATGCAAGACCTCAAAAATTTAGTTTTTATCCGAAATGCTCTGTTTAGCTTCGAAAGCCTTCCTTTCATCTTCCAAATCTTCCTATTGCCTTCAAACCTCTTTGTCTTGTCTCGAAATCCTTTCCCGAGCATAAACTCATCAGTTTCAGGATATTTTCTAAGTAAAAGTGATCGTACGTTCACATATCCTAGAAAAGCAACTAAGCTTTTTGAAAAGCAAATATGGACCCGGATTTTGATCCCGAACTCCGATGAACGTGATTTTTGCACCTATGGAGTCTTTTCACGACTTAAACTTCGATCATGTAGAGAAATCCCCGTTTCCGGCCGTTTTCTCATTTTTCTCGATTATTGTCCAATTTTCACGAAAATATCCAAAAGGCGCCAAATTCTCCTTTTTCTTCTACTCTGAAGCTCGTTCTTCTCTCCATTTGCTCCCCGCATGCATAATTCATGTCAAACACAACACGACACTACTGCGAAGATCAAACATGATAAACTCAAACAATTCATACGTTAAATCTTGCAAGAAACTCTCGGACTGTACTGTAAATCTCAAAACATCCCAGAGTGCATTTTCTTCATATTTTGGCTCGAATCCTGTCACTTCGCACCCGAAACGCACACAAATAACAATGTAGAATGTACAGAGGATAACTCTTATGACAGAGTTATCACTATGCAGATGGATATAGAAGAGATAAACACCAGCAGTTTTGCTAGCTGGCAACTAAAGATGTTCTCCACAAATTGAAAGGTGTAGAGGAGGTGAAAATTTTGAGTAAGATAGTTATGGTCTGATGGAATATTTGGAAAGAAAGAAATAACTTATGTTTTAATCACATTAATGTTAACCCAAAAACTGTCTAGGATAATGTTGAAAGGCAACTTCAACAGTTAGTACCAGGGACAATGCTAAAGACCTTTCGAGAAATGATAAGAAAATTTTGAAATCAATTTGGGTCCTTCCCCAACCAGGAAAGCTGAAATGCATTTGGATGCCAATTGGGACAAAGAGTCTTTTAAGATGGTGATTGGCAGGATCATAAGGAACCCCAAAGGACAGGTTTTAGAGTATGACTGGTAGGAAGGATGGTCTTCTTCTGCACTTCAAGCTGAACTTTATGCTCTTGAAAGTCTTGTGAGCCCAAATGAAAATTGTGGTCAAGAAATTGTCTTCGAAAGTAATTGCAAAGGAGTGGTGGATTTGATTATGGGAACGACTCCGAGTCCAAAGTTACTGAAAGATCTGGTAGGGGAGATTCGAGACATATGCCAAAAATTTCAAGTTTGAGTTAGTTGGGTTAGTAGGACAGTAAATAGAGTAGCTGATCTTATTATCAAGGTTGCACATCTAAGCAAGTTTTGGTAGGAGAAGTGGTGTCTCAAAGTTAGAAAGGAATTATGTATGAATTCCTAATTTCTATAAAGTTGGTGAATTTTGACAAAAGAAAAAGGTAGAACCCAATGCTCAGCTAGGTTCAAAGAATTGAACTCCAGAAAACCTTGTACAATCAACACAGACTCCCGTCTTTTTTTAGATTTATTGTGATATAAATGAGTCCACAACTATTGCAATTGGGTGTGTTTGGATAAGCTTAAATCAGATAAAATTACATTAGCTTATTGAGATGAGTGGTTGAGGTGAAGAGAGCATCTCTCCTCACATCAACCACTCATTCCAATAAGTTAATATAATTTCATCTTATTTAAGCTCACCCAAACAGGTCCAATAAATTTTAGTGTCATGGTGGAAAATAAAGAGTCCAATGTAGCCTTTTGTATGACAAATCTCTAAAAATCCACTACTCACGAAGATGACAACACGTCAAAATTCACTTCCTAATTATGCACTTCTTGAGGTGTTACACATTACAAACCATGACATCATTTTGCTAAATATAGTAAAACAATAATAATTGTGGGGAAATAAATAACCATAATACAAGAAAAGCCTTACTGCAAAGTAAAAGCTTTTGTGGGTTCCCTCGTGTATACATTAATTATGGGAATGCATAAAGAGAAATTGGTCCTAAACGTATCATTTCAACTGAAGTAAAGAAATAGTAATGGCCTCATCTTTTGTGCTTTTGAATATTTTGTGGTGCTAATTAGTACTTTTTTTGAATCCAAATTTTACAGAAAACACGGCGTTTAATCATTACCATGCTTTGGCTTCTCAAATTTGAGAGAATATTAGCCAAGATTATGAGTGGAAAGTTGGGTGAGTTAGGTTAAATCACCCCACACTTACCTAGCAAACACGGTGAGCAAAAAACGCGTTATTGATCGACTAGATCGCAGAGCTAAGGTTAATCGCTTTGCTTTGGGACAGTGAGTGCATGTTTGGCATCTCTGATTTTAATCAAGTTTGATTAAAAACAGCGTGTTTTTCTTAAAATTTATTTGGTATGTCTATTTTTTTGTCTTCTTAAAAACAAAAACAGCAAATGTGGTATTTTTTTAGTGTTTTTTTCATACTATTGGTATTTGAAGATATTTATACTATGATCAGATGCAAAAAAAGTATCAAATATATATTAGTATTGTACGTTAAAATAATATTCAAGCAAATTAACATTCAAATTTAATAATGTTGTCAAAAGCGTTTTTAATTTTAAACACTGTTTTTAAACAGATACCAAAAAAAAAAATTATTATGTTTTTAAACGTGTTTTTTCCTGCACGTTTATTTTTTTCGTTTTTTTCATTTTTAAACGGATACCAAACAAGCTCTGAATGGTAATTTTGTTTCGCAAACAATTTAATGTGTCTAATAAAAATATGAAATTACGGTTTCAAACAGAAAGTTTTGACTACTTACAATACATTTTGAGAAAGTTCGTGGTGTCAAAGGGGTGGGGCGGGTTGGAGGTGGCCTGGGAGGGGAGGGTGTGCGGCGGGTTTGCGGCCCGGTGGTGGAGGGGCCAAATAGGACCAGCTTTGAGTGGAGGATATCTAGGCCCGACCGGTCCTGGGCTCAAACCCGACGGGTTTAAGGATTAGGGGCAAATTAGATTAATAATATAGTATATTTATATTTTTAATATATATGTGTGTGTGTGTATATATGTAAGTTCTTTTTATTTTGAAAAGTTGACCTAATCACCCCCATTATTGTTTAAAGTTAGATAAAATGATCAATTATCTAAGTTTTAATTTGAAGAAGTGACCGTTTTGGTCGGGCGCCAGGCCGATTACGCGGGGGGGGGGGGGGGGGGGGGGGGGGGGGAGGGGGGGGGGTACAATAGAAGCAAAGCCAGGAAACGAGTTTGTTTTTCGAAATCCATTTTTATTCATCTCCTTATTTTCTCCTCGGATCGACCTTCTTCCCCCGGGCTCAACTACCGGAACCGGAGGTCCGTGATAACCCCATGTTCTATAGCTCTGGGCCCGGCCAAACAACTACCAATCGGAGGTCCACTCCTTGGCTTCATTCGGGGTAGCCCCGGTTCCTCCGAACTAAAATCCTAATCGGCGGGTTAGGGTCTAGTCAAGGAGGTTGGGTTTGAAGTGGGTTAGGGAGGGGGCGAGGAGGCTAGGTTGGGCCAGTTTGCACGATGGGCCTAAGCTAAAAATCTGCAATTTAAATTAACATTTGAAGGCAATTGTAAACTTTCAAAATTATGAACTTTTCAGCTAGAAATCTAAAAAAAAAAAAAGAAAGAAAAAAAATTGATTTATCTTTTATATGGGCATGAGTAGGTCTAGCCAACAGCTCCGTGGCCTGCCCAACCAAGCCTAGTGTGGGTGGGTTCGGGTTTCGGAAAATTTTAGCCCTGTACAGGTTTGGGCCAACAAAACGAGTCGGACCATGAGTGGGCTGGGTTTTGGTTTGACCTCCTCAGCCCAAGCCCAGCCCAGCCCGGCGACGTAATAAATAATTAAACATTTAATAAGTATACATACAAGTTATATATGTTTTGAATAGTTTTACTTTGCAAAGGTATAACTTTGTAGTTTTTACTAACACATAGGGGGATATTACGAATAGTAGTCATCCTTTCTATCGTTGTATTGAATTGTCAAAAAATAAAATGTACTAACATGTCAATATCATATACTTACACGTTACAAATCATCCAAGCGTAATTCATCTTCTCATTTCTTTACAGACAGCGGCATAACTGGTGACTTTCTTTACAAGAAAATTTAGTTGATATAGAATTATTTAAATGTGTTAAATACATGATTAAGTTCAATCATATTTGTATTTAACGTACTACTAGGTAATTTTTTGATTTTTAAAGTTATTATTTTAAATAAATATTGAAATTATTTTGGCCCACGGGTTGGGTTTGGGTTTAGAGTTTTTTCAAATGGGTCGGGCTTGCGCTCGAGTGTTGGCCCAGACGGTGGGTTGGGTTTGGTCTGGGTTCACATTTTCAAAATGATGGCCCGGTTCAGCACGGCCCAACGCAAATCAGCCCGGACCATGACCAGCCGTAAGTGTTAGAAACGAATGCAGAAGCGAGATACCACTTGTTTGGAATCAAGAAGAGATGATGAATGAAGAACAAGACGAAGAACAACACAAATGATTTAACGTGGTTCACTAGTTTTGATACTTCCTACGTCCATGGCCAAAACAATTTGTTTTATTGATGAGAGAGCCAATTACAATCAACGATACACCACACTTATCAAAAGCCACGACCTACACCCATATATAGGCCTAAACTACTGATTTGTGCCCAACAAAATGGAGAAAACATTCCAAATTGACAAGGAAACAATGAAACCACCCGAACCCTAGAGTGTTCGTACGAACACTTTTGGTGTTCGCACGAACAGAATAGAAACCCAGTTTCGCGTCTTTGTTCTTACTTCCTCGCGTCGCCATTGCTTTGCTGCTTCGTCCGAGAGTTGGCTAGGTACTTTGAATCACCAAAAGAATAACAAATCTCCACATTCATTCAAGTATCCTAGCAACCAATCCAATGCTCTCATCAATCCAATTGTGGATGCGCCTCACGATCAAGAACGCCTCCACCCAAAACACCAAATCGTTTCTCCGATTGTCATCCGTCCTTTCAACGAATACTCCAATTGTGGATGCACCTCAAACATTCAAATCTGAAGTGCTCTACCCAAATTAAAACGATAAACCAATCAAACGATCGAATGTATTCCCAAAATTGCGGTGTTGGAATACATTACCTATGCGCCACAAAAAGCGCGTCTTTGCGTGTCAACAAAATGCATAGACTTTTGTGTCCTAATCAACACACCCTAATGCACCATGACAAAAAATCATCTCCCAAATATCATCACAATTACACTTGATGATAAAAGTGTGTATCAACCTATAAATGTCATGCTAATTGCGCAACCAATGCACCGCACCAATGCGCAAACCGAGACACGCCCAATAACGTACCAACAATCAATGTGTGCACAATAACACGCCGCCAATCAACACATGCACAATAACATGCATCGAATCAATGCGCGCCCAAATACTTGCGCCACCAATCGCGTCCCAAAACGCGTAAACTGCTCCATGCCACGAGCCAAATCCACCAGTTGATCCGATTCGTCTCCACCTTGACTTGAATCCTCCTAGCGGCTAGAACAAGATTCATGTGCCCAATGCTCCGTGTCGGAACCCAATTTGCGTCGGAACGACAATTGCACGTGAACCACCAGATTTGTGCCGGAATGTGTGCCTGATGCTCCATGACAAATAACCCGATAGATCCCACGATAAGGAACCTAATAGTTCCCCCAAAAAGGAACCTGATATCTCCCACAATAAGGAACTTTGTGGGTGTATCAACAATACTATTCTCATCAAAACGATAGATCATCATCCCACACGAATTCGCCATCACTCATCACCAACAAACCATAACCCAACAATCTGGCTAAGATACCACTTGTTATAAACGAATGCCGAAGTGAGATATCACTTGTTAGGAATCAAGAAGAGATAATGAACGAAGACAAAGACGAAGAACAACACAAACGATTTAACGTGGTTCAATAGTTTTTATATTAGCTACGTCCACGGTCAAAGCAACCCGATTTATTGATGAGAGAGCCAATTACAATCAACCATACACCACACTTATCAATAGCCACGACCTACACCCATATATGGGCATAACCTACTGACTTGTGCTCAAAGAAACGGAGAAAACATTCCAAATTGAATAAGGATACTACTAAACCACCTCAACCCAGAGTGTTCGTACGAACACCCGAAGTGTTCCCACGAACAGAAATAGAAACTCAGTTTTGCATCGTCGTTCTTGCTTCCTCGCTTCGCCATTGCTGTGCCGCTTCGTCCATGAGTTGGCTACGTACTTTGAATCACCAAAAACATAACAGTAAACATGATAGAGAGTTTCATCTATAAGTCAGTGTATTCAAAGATTCTAAAAGAACGTTCCATTTTGCCAAATGGGGTGAACTTACATCCTTTTTTAAGGTAGTGAACTTACATCCTTTGCTCATTACTTATACTAGATTTTAATTCTCACTTCCAACTTAGTTTGTCATTCAATTTTTTTTTCAGACCATTTTTCAGAGAATAAAACTCCACCTGGCCTCCAGATGAAAAGAATAAAAGGCATCAACAATATTGTAGTGCTTGCACTTATAAACTCCTCAATCATAGTGTGTGTGAGAGAGAGAACATTGGAATGAGGATTGAAGCAATATATAAGTACCAATGGATTGATGTCTTTTTCTATGATGGATCAGTCACTTTATGAGAATTCCTATGATGTCCCTGAGAAAACTTTATCTATGTCAAACCTCCAATAGACAAATAAAACTTTGTTTCTGATTTGTTGTTGGTGAGCTTTCTTCTCTTTTTGTACTCTCCAAAGCCAAAACTTATTGTTGTATTTTCTAGAATCCAAGTTGCCCCTCTTTTTTATTTTGTGTCGAATTCTAGATCCTGCTTGCTATTTTAGCCCTTTTCTCATTTTTCTTTTTTCGTGTCTTCCAGTTTCTTATGGAAAAATTCGTTAATTGCTAGTATCCGTGGTTGGTAATTCACTCATGAAATTGCAAGTTCTTCTCATCTTCATTTTCTGATTTTCTTGGCTCCAAATAACTCAAATAGCCTGGTTAAATAGTACGGTACTAGTTACCAAAAGTCCAAAACTGTTATACATAGAGAGGTACTATTTTCTCCATTCTCTATCTAACTTTAACTTTCACTCTTAACCATGTAACTTTGACCCAGTTATTTGACTAGTAATACGGTGCAATTTTTTGCTAATCTTTTCATGGTATTATAGATAACACCATAAAAAAATAACAAAAATTATTACATCGTTTTGCTAATCAAATCACCGGGTCAAAGTGACTGACCCGGTCAATAGTGGTAAAAGTCAAATGAGGTAATTTAGATAGTGAGAGGAAGTGCTAGACAGCAGCCAACCTTTATATTTTAATGGAATTACACTCGGCATGACTGCAGAAGCACTTCGAAGCTGGAGAAGCAGTTTAAGTACTACCACTCCGATTCTTCTCTTTCTCCCCATTTTTCATTTTGGGACGATTCTTTTCTTTCTCCCCATTTCCTTATTTAGCATGTTTAATGAACATGTATTACCTATTTACCCTCTGACCCCACTTTTATTGTTACCCTCCACTACTCAACCCACTTTACCAATTTCTCCCCCCTTCACATTCAGAGGATAGAGAGAGAGAAGTGGAGGCGAAGGGGAAGCACTCTCACGGCAGTCGCCTTCCTCGTCCTCCCGTCGCCGCCATACTCCAATAGCCGCCCTCGTCCTCCCGTTGCCGTCCTGGTCGAAGGAGGTTCTCAATCTCCATCTCACTCCCTCTCTCTTTGTTCCACATAACCGGATCTGGCCATGGTGGCTCCGATATGTCCATGGCGGTAGCGAATCCGGAGGATCTGACGGTGGTGGCTCCTATCTACACCCTCTGTCAATCTTATTTCTTCTTCTTCTTCTTCTTCTTCTTTCGCAGAAATAGGCGGTGGTGGTAAGGTGGCGGTGGCGAGGTAGTGGTGGTGAGGCGGAGTGGTACAAGCAGCTCTCATCCAGATCTACTTCTCATCTTCCTCTTGTAATTATTTGATTTGATATGTAATTTCACTGTTTAAATCTGTAATTTTAGTTTTTTTTGTTCGGATCTGTATTTTAGTGTGTTGGCCATGTTAAATTGCTGCTGTTGCTGGTGATGAACTGCTGGTGATGGTGTGTTTGTTGGTCTGTTTGTTGTTGTTAACAGTGGGGGAGAGAGAGAGAGTTGAGGCAGGGGGGGGGGGGGGGGGGGGCAGAACAGTCAAGAGGTTGTTTTTGGTAAATTTTTCTTTCATTGAGGGCAAAATGGTGAAAAGCTCCATTTTCTTAATGGGCGTGCCACTCCCCAATGGGGAGAAAGAAAGGAATCGGAGTGGTAGTACCAACAAATTTTCTGTCACTGCTTTATGTCACCATTCATGTGGAATTCTCCAATTCGTGGCCATGTCTTTAGGGGAAAATGACAAGTCATAATTAATTAAACTCGTACATGACGGCATTTTTAAATGATAAAGATGAGCAGTAAGATATAACATCCTGCATTTTGTATTACCAACATCACGAATCCAATAACATCCATAGATTTGGTTCACATGTGAAGAGAAAAATAATTAAAAGATGAAATTAGAGAACCCACGAGCATTTTTTTATGCTACTGAACCAATTTTTCTGCAGCCTAAATTTCACAGGTTACAGAAAAGGCCGAAACCATAACACTTTTATCTATAGTATTTCTCCAATCGGCACAGACCTTACAGAGAATCTCAAACTGAAAACGGGACTCAGCCACAATCAGGTAGTCAAACACCCCCACATACAGCAATCACAAAATATTCCTATCAGAGAATCATAATTTTATCTTGCCAACTAAATTTATTATCATGACACATAATTCTACAGTCATATAACTTAAAAAAAAAAAAAAAAAAAAAAAAAAAAAAAAAAAAAAAAAACTGTAATCTGCCATCCTGAACGGCAGGTTCATGTCTACAATCATATTATATCCTTATGACGAAGATGATTGTGGCGTTTGATTCGTTGTCGTAGCCTGTGTTTCCAAGACCTTGACTATCTACTACATGTTCTGTCGTGACTTCTTCTTCATCCAAATCATCATCTCCAGAAACCATCTATTCCGATCTTGCTTTGCTCCCCTCCGCAACGTCATTGTTTGGCTCGGTTTCGTTAACCACAGTTTGCTGAACGAGTCCCTTACCTACATCCACAGCTATATTTTATTGATCCACAGCTATATTTTATTGAGAGGGAATCCGATTACAAATCACAAAAGCCACGACATAAACCATTTATATAGACCTAGGAAAGCAACTCCAAAACGGACAATGAATTAGCCCAAACCGCCCCAGTCGTTTCGTACGAATTAGTTTCTTCCACAGCTAAGATCAAATTTTACTCCAAATCAGGGTTATTCTTAAATTAGTTTCTTTAGTTGTCATAGTTTATCGAGCATTGTACTAGAACAATCATTTAGATACACAGCCAAATAATAGCAATCACAAAATGTCACGTAAATTATGATGGAAACATTCTTCTGACGGGCAGATCAACAAAGAAACCAGTATTCACTAGTGGCCCCAAAAAAAAAAAAAAAAAAAAAAAAAAAAAAAAAAAAAAAGCTAGTGGCTCTATTCACTACTAACTTCTCCAACTTCTTCAAGCTTGCCTACTGATATATGGCTTTGGCTCCCTTCTGTCTCCATGACCCCCATATGAAGGGGGATCAACCAGAGTCTCTTCATAGACAATATCTTCGTATAAATTTCCGTATAAACTCTTTCTAAACTCTTCAGGAATCTTAACATCCGTGTACATTTTTCGTTCGGTATCATATGATACAATATATTCCTTGTCCGACATTTTCACCCTCATCACAACTTCATGTTTTCTCCTAGTGTAAAAATACGGCACCAACCCTCCAATATAATCGACTCCGCTAAATTTGAACAAAAGAGACCAAGATTCTTTCACGCCGTACTCTCTCATCCTCCACACCTCAACGTCGCATTGATAATCGTTCTTGTTTATGCGACGAGTCATGCAAAGGCAACCACGTAAGACCCCCACGCTTCCTATAGAAATCCCTTCTCCTTCTTTCGTTTCAGGCACTGGCAAATCCACAAACGTGTATGACTTCGAGTCAAAGTAAAGTAAATGATAGATATCTTCCGACCATCTTTCCCTAGCACACCAATGGAGGCGATTTTCCAATGTCACCCCCGGTTCGATCGAAGAAACTTCATAAGGGAAGTGGATATGTATCCATGAACTTCCACTAGCACGACCGGCCATGACAGAGTCATTGTAGTCGTCGCCATCACGACCCTCTTTAATCCTCATCACGACCACGTAGTCGTCTGTATGTGAATCATAGCAGAGTCCTCCAACAACGGTGAAGATGAAATCATCCTCGTCGTCAGTAACCAAATAACTAGACGACAACATTGTTCTACTGAAACGACCAGTGGTCAAATTGCACAAGTAGAGATCGGTATTGATGCTAATTAGCAGCAACCCATTACAAGAACCGAGGAATTGGGAGCCTGAGTAGAAATCGGTTCTAGACATTTTATCAAGCCGTATGTGGGCGTCTCTGATTAGACCGTTTTGGTCGATGGTTTTCTGGGTGATATACCGCATCATATACTCTTGTCTAACACTCGTGAAGAGAAGTTTCTCGTTCCACTGGTATCTGGTTTCGGAGATCCAACGAATCCATAGTTTGGAGACGCACTTGAATCGTGCCAGAGACTTGATGGGTAGTGAAGAGAGTATGTTACGTACGATCCCTTCTGGAATGTGAGGTAAGTGATAAATCTCTGTTGGGTTTGATTTCGCTTCTGGATCCATGGAAGAGAAAAAGGTAGACGGAAAAGCTAGTTAGGGTTAGGGTTTATTGAAAACTGGGGGCTGCCGGCTGTGTGTATTTATAGTAACCCCAACCTTTGACTAACGGCGGTGATGATTTTTTCTTTTTTTTTTTTTTTTTTTTTTTTTTTGGGGGGGGGGGGGGGGGCAACAAACTAGCAGAAATAGGTAAATATGACCTATATTTTGATAAAACTGCAAATAAGCCCGAGATTGAGATATTGTTACATCAATACGGTCCTACCACTATGATACTTCTCTTTCCCATCAATTTGACTTTTAC
Source organism: Linanthus parryae (assembly GCA_023055425.1). NCBI lineage: Eukaryota > Viridiplantae > Streptophyta > Magnoliopsida > Ericales > Polemoniaceae > Linanthus > Linanthus parryae. Next base: position 112,546,183 of record JALGPY010000005.1, on the reverse strand, counting down.
TTCTATTCACCGGGTTACTTTGACCCGGTGATTTGAATAGCAAAATGATGCAGTATTTTTAATAATCTTTTCATTGTGTTGTACAATAAAAATTGTTCTATAACACAGTGAAAAAATTATCCAAAAGCTGCATCGTTTTACGATCAAATCACCTGATCAAAGTGACTCAGATACAAGTCAATATGATGAGAAAGAGAAGAATCAGAGTGGTACACTACAAGATTTATGCCCCCATTAGTGTCAATAATTGTATCGATAATCAAAGTGACACGGCCAAAATTGTCAATGAAATTAAGTCATTTTATGACAACTTTTTTTTTGATAAATTCCATTTTATGACAACTGACAACAATTAAATATTGTCAAAAGGAGGAAAACGTAGTGGCAAACTTGTGAATAGGTGAGGATTTATGTGGAAAATTTATAATTAGAGCAAGTTTTAAGCTGATGAAAAGAACTCAAGATTTCTTCATCTCGAGTCAAAACATTCGTCACTTCTCTTGTCTCTCCAGTCTAGGGTTTTCATGCTCCGTCGTCTAGCAATCAAAAGGCAAAACATCACCTGAAATGATAGAATTTGTGTATGGTACGTTACTAAACACTTCTGGAGCAAATTGACTATACCCAAGAAAGAATATTGTGACACAATGAATTCGATGATTCATTGACTTAAAACGAAGGAGGTTAATAGGCGGAAATTGTCCACTTAACAAGATATCAACTTGGGAAAGACCAACATCAGTTATTTAGAACTTGTTCTTTACAATGCAAACGTAATTACTTAAAACAAATTATACACAGAAATTTAAAGATGAAACAATGAACAAAAGGAAACACATACTGTAAAGTTGCAGATACTAGAGATCTCTCACAAATTTATCAATCAATGTATTCTTGAAGATCAATATATAACCACTCAATCGTAAGTAGGAGGTTCAACCAAAGTTTTTCATAAACAATGGGCTTCATGCCGCCACAAGATATCATTGGTATAGGATTACCGATAGTCTTTGTACGACGATTTCTTCTAGTATCGTACGTTACTAAACACTCCCGGCCCAACATTCTCACCCTCAACAAAACTTCACCTTTCTCGTTGGTATAAAAATACGGATCAAACCCTCTATAAAAATCAACTCCACATAATTTAAATAAGAAAGTCCACGACTCTTTCGCACCATACTCTTTCATGATCAATACCTCGATATCTGATTGGTTAGAAACACAGTCTATACGGCGAGCCATACAAAGGCATCCGTCCTAAACCCCCCATACTAGGTATAGAATCTCCCTTGGGTCCTGGCATCGGAAGCTTCACAAACTCAAACCTCGTTGGATCAAAGTAAACTATATGTTGTGGAGGGAACACCCATTCTCTTCTGAAATATGAATCTTCTTCTTCGTCAGTAACACACCAATGTACAAGGTTGTTCAATACCGGCCCTGGTTGCATCCATCGAATCTTGTAAGGGAAATAGAGGTTCTTACTCCAAGACTTGTTCTTCGTGCTACCCACTGTGAAAAATTCGTGGTAGCCAGGGCTTTCATGGCTAACGGCTAAGATGGCCATGTAATCGTTTTGGCTAGAGTCGAAGAAAAGTCCTCCAACAATCTTGTACGAACTATTCGTTAGGTATGGTAAGGACAAGGCTATTTTCTTCGAGCAGCGAATGGAATAATTGCTCAAGTATAAATCCTCATCGATTCCGATTAGCAACAGACCGTTGCAGGAATAGAGGATTTTGATCTGGTACGATGATTGTGCCTCAGGCGTTTCAACTAATGGTATGTGGATGTCCTCCACAAGACCAGTTTGGTTTATAGTTTGAGAAGTGAGAAATCTTTTCTCGCCGGATTCAGTTGCAAACAGAAGTTTCTTCCTGGGTCATCTTCCTTGATCCAGTCTCGAGAGGGAGAGGGAGAGGGAGATAAGTTTTGAAAGGCCAAAAGAACGAGAGCTAGGGTTTATATAGGAAGCATTTTGAATCAAATCCGAGAGGGAATAGGAAACCGTAAATTCCATATGCATACCTAAAGTTATATCTAATTTAGCTTCTCAAACTACTTAAGGTTGAGTACCCGTGGGTCAAAAACTTGTTCGTTCGAAATCCCAAGTATAGGATATCGTCTCAAGTAATAATATCCGGAAGTCCGGAGTCGAATCCACGAGGAGAGGAGGGTTAGACAATGACTTGCTAAACTAGAATAGAGAGTAGCAAACGACTAACTAAAGCAAGTAACGCAAATTTTTCAATAGCTTTAAAGCTTGCCAAGCTATCAAATTTACAAAATTAATTGATGGAGCAAGTTGAGATTTTAGAATTCGCTAATCTAAACAACTAAGAAAGAAGTGAAATGACAAGTAGAGAGGGGCTAGGGATTATCGGTTTTTCTAGTGACCAATCCTCCTAAGATTCAATCCCAGTTCTCAAATTACATGTAGCATTCCACAAGACAAGTATGTAAAGAAGAGATTGCTTATTGCACTCCAACTCGCCACAAATGAAGTATGTGATCCTAACACGCTAATCAAGCTTTAAAGAGGCTATTCAAATGAGATTTCCAAATTTCAAGTGTTTCAAGCATCAAACATATATAAACACACATAGGTGTTTCTACATGAAGGATCAAGCAACAAGTGAGATTTGTAAATTTTTACTCAAATCACCTAACTAGTACTCAATTTCTCAAAGTTAGGATTGATGAGTTCCTCTCACTCAAATGCAACTTCAAATCAAACCCGTCAAAATATTAGCACATCTACCTATTCAATGCATCAAATACTTCAACTTGAGAAATCTAAATTTGCACTAAGAATTCAAGTGAACCCAATTCAACCCATTCATCCTTGAAGTTCAACTTGAATCAATAGGGAGATTGTGGCATTGGATAGTCCCAAATCACCCAAGCAAATGAATTAGCTAGACATAATAGAAAATTCAAGAGAGATTGAGAGAAATTTAACTTTCAATAATCAAAACTTGAATTCATACTTGATAGCACCAATACACTTGCCACTAATTCAATCCCAAACACTTGATTCAACTACAAAAATGAAGAACTAACTTAACTACTGGAAGCAAAGCTACACAAAACTAACTTGGAGCAGCTATTTTGGACCTTCTACTGCTGCTGCTACACTCAATAACACATCAACAGCATAGGTCGAACAACTGCAAAACAGAGCAGTATAGCAGCGGCAAAAATATCACAGAGATGGCCAGAAACAGTCTCGAATTCGTCCTCCTCTCTCCCTCACTTCCTCTTTCTATGTTCTAGCTCTTAGATAGCTCAAGAACACCCAAATCTAGGCGACATCGGAGAGAGAGAGAGAGAGAGAGAGAAGGAGGAGGAACAGAGGACCCAAAACAGAGCATTGTGTAGCAAAAAATGTGAGAGATAATGTGAACTTGTGTGCAAGTGTGTGGTGCTTGTGGTGTACACGTGGCCCAATCATGTCTGGGCATATGTGTGAGTGTCTATACAATTATTGGGGATATATGTGTCTCACTGTGAGCAGCAAAGTGAGAGCAGGCAAAGAGCAACGGGTGGAGAAAAAGGTAACGTAGACAAGCTCTGTGTTTACCTACGTTACCTTTTTGCGCAACCAAAGCACCACACCAATGCGCAAACCGATACACGCCTAATAACGTGCCAACAATCAATGCGTGCACAATAACACGCCGCCAATCAATACCTGCACAATAACATGCATCCAAACAATGCGCGCCCAAAAACTTACGCCACCAATCGCGTCTCAAAACGCGTCAATTGCTCCACGTCCCGAGCCAAATCCACCAGTTGATCCGATTCTTCTCCACCTTGAATTGAATCCTCCTAGCGGCTAGAACAAGATCCATGTGCCCAGTGCTCCATGTCGGAAGCCCGATTGCGCCGGAACGCCAATTGCACGTGAACCGCCAGATTTGCGTCGGTATGCGTGCATGGTGCTCTATGAAAAAGAACCCGATAGATCCTCGATAAGGAACCCAATAGTTATCCTAACAATGAATCCGATAGCTCCCACAATAAGGAATTTGGTGGGTGTATCAACAATAATATTCTCATAAAAACGATAGATCTTCATCCCAAACGAATTCGCCATCACTCATCACCAACAAACCATAACCCAACAATCTGGCTATGACACCACTTGTTAAAAACGAATGCGGAAATGAGATATCACTTGTTAGGAATTAAGAAGAGATGATGAACGAAGACGAAGACTAAGAACAACACAAACGATTTAACTTTGTTCAATAGTTTTTATACTAGCTACGTCCACGGTCAAAGCAACCCGATTTATTGATGAGAGAGCCAATTATAATCAACCATACACCACACTTATCAATATTCACGACCTACACCCATATATTGGCCCAAACTACTGACTTGTGCCCAAAGAAACGAAGAAAACATTCCAAATTGAACAAGAAAATAACAAAACCGCCTCAACCCAGAGTGTTCGAACGAAAAGAAACAGAAACTCAGTTTTGCGTCATCGTTCTTGCTTCCTCGCTTCTCCATTGCTTTGTCGCTCCGTCCATGAGTTGGCTAGGTATTTTGAATCACCAAAAACATAACTAGTAAACATGATAAAGAGTATCATCTATAAGTCATTGTATTCAAGAATTCTAAAAGAACATTCCATTTTGTCAAATTGGGTGAGCTTACATCCTTTTTTTTAAGGTAGTGAATTTACATCATTTGCTCATTACTAATAGTAGATTTTAATTCTCACTTCCAACATCATTTTTCATTCAAATTGTTTTCAGACAATTTTTCAGAGAATAAAACTCCACCCTCCAGAAGAAAAGAATAGAAGGCATTAACAATATTGTGGTGCTTGCACTTGTAACAGCATCTCCAATGCAACTAGCTATAACATATTTATAATTTAATCAAAATTGTAGTTTTTTATTTTAGCTCTCCAGAAATTTCAGTGTTTGCTCCAGTGCTATCATGTAAAAGTTAGCTAAATTCCTTTCAAATTGCAACTACTTTTTGAACAAACATAACGGCTATATTTTTTAAGAGATGAAACCATCATATACATCTTACAAATAGTAACAACCAATCTGTTTTGTTAAGATTACAACAACTACATTATTTGAATACATACACTATAAATGAAGGGATCGATGATCATATGTTTTGTGCAATTAAATCTTTCTCATTATGTCTCGTATTGGTTTAATCTCTTCTCTTTTGTGTGATTCTGATTCTGACGGTGAGTTGGAAGATATGGAAATAACAATTTTTCTGAAAAATCAGAGTGAAAAGAAGAAGAAACATGGTGGCCCTGTTTCAGGTCGAAGGTACATATGGAGAGATCGATTTGAAGGACATCAAAGGTTGTACAATGATTACTTTGCAGAAGTACCGGTGTATTCGTCAAATCTTTTTAGAAGGAGGTTCTGAATGCGTCGTCCATTATTTCTTCACATCCAATCAGCAGTGGAAAATCATGATTCTTACTTCAAGCAAAAGCCAGATGCACTCGGGATTATGGGATCATCTTCTCTTCAAAAGGTAACTGCAGCACTCAGAATGTTATGTTACGGTGTTTCAGCTGATTTCGTGGATGAGTACGTGAGGATTGGAGAAAGTCACATGGTATAAACACCAGACCACCATTGTTGTACAAACAAAGACCAAATATCACTTTCTCAACTCCCAAACACTTTGAGTTATCAGTAGGAACCCAAACAAAGATGCCTCCCAGTTTTGTTATCTCTTAAACCTCTAGTTCAAAAGAAAAAAAAATCTTTATGTTGATGCAAGTTTATTACAATATATTATTGAAATAATCTATCATTACTGAAATATGATAGACGCCAACGCAAAGGGAAAATGTAAGGAAAAAATACAAGCTAGAACATAAAAAGAATACCAAATGTGTATCCTAAGAAATCTTAATGAACAAACCTACTTATTTGAAATGCTCGTGCCTACTTCAATTTTTCGACGATCTCTTTCTGGCGCTTAGTGTAATATTCAACTTGAAGCTCCGAAATCCCAGTTAGATCAATAGACATAATGCGCTCTTCCTCTTTTTTCTGTTCAATGGCTAGTATCTTTTCAAGAAGTTCTGTTCTCACCGAGCTCGAGTTCTTTCTCTCGTCTTTCATTTGTTCCATTAGCCCAATTATAGTATCATCAACTTCCACTTTGCTCTTTTTATTCTTCATATTCTCTAGATCTTGTTTCTTCCCAGAAGGTCGCGGATTCTTAACGGTTGAGGCATCTTGAGGATTTTCATTCTCTAAGCTTGTGACATTTGGAGTAGAAGCCTCCATACTAGGTACATCAACAATCTTTCTTTTCTTTTTTGGGGCTGCATCTTTCTCAACATTAACCAACCACTTTGGTTCGGACTTTAACATATTCCACCAATGTTCAAACTTAAACGTACGCTTATAGATCTGAGTGTACATAGCTCTTGCATGAAGAGTCTGCAATATGTAAAAGAAGTAATGCGAACTCAATATTAACGGCATGAAGGAAAACAAGAAGGTGAGCTGGAGAAGAAACAAAGAAGCGACATGCACAATATTTCTTTAAATAGTGAGTTCAGATTGAGCATGTACCTTATCATGTTCCGTTATACCACTTTGTTTTCTTCCTTCAATTTGGGCATAACATCCGCAAAATTTGTTGACTGCTTTCTGAATTACCGACCAACGATTCATAAGTGAGTTGCTTGAACGCTTGGATGAAATTATACCGTGGGCATGGAAAAACGCATGTACCCTATCCCAATATCTATCAATTTTATGATCAGTTGAGTGAATTGCATCCAGACTAGTATTCAACCAAGCTGAGACAAGAAGTTCATCTTCTTCACTTGAAAAGCTACCCGATCGCTTTCCTTTTTTTTTTTGACGAGGAACCACACTGAGTGTTGACATCATATTGTTTGAAGGAATCATCATCATATTCACTTTCTGAATGTTCTCTCTGGTACTCTTCCGTGAAGTTCACATTTCCATTCAATAAATAAGTGAAAAATCCAGCACCTTGAGGATGAATCTACATGAATAAATTATATTAGCTCAGAACTATCCTGAAAAAGAGAAGGGAGGGACAGAGAGCAAGAAAGCCAATATCAGTTTGTACTGCAATTGTCACTTAACCACTAAATCTAAAACTATTCACACAACAAATACTCCTGAGATTTCTCGAACCAGGCGTCCTTTCACCTGGCCTCCATTCTGTTTATCTGTTTCATTAAATATTCATCAGCCACCTAGTTATAACAAATTTTACGACAAGGATTGCATTTGGAACATAAAAATGCCAAATTCCAGTTCAGGTGTTCTAAATTGCTCAATAGATCAAGAGGCGGGGGATATCCTAAAGACCTAGTGGAACTTCGAAACGATGGACATCATACACAAGGGAAACTCTAATGTTTCTGAAGTATCCGACTTCGGCGCATTTCTATTTCATTTTCTTGCAGAGTTAGTACTCTAACAGAAAAGAAGTAAAATAACCAGTCAGACCTCAAAGTCAAGTACAAACACGAGAGTGGAAGCATAAGAAAAAACACTAACAATCCAATTAATTTTACGGGAAATCAGAATATGTCCACCTCATTGTATCATATTGTGTCCAAATCTATGGGATGCCATTGCATAAAACACCTAAAAGTAATAGACTATCGAGCATTACTGTTACGAAAGCTGTCCTGATCAAGTGATAGGAACAGCTTAACAAACAGTTTTAAAATTAACATGGTGCATGGTAGAGAACGCACTTTGGAAAGTATTTTGAGGCAAGACTATACTCCCATAATTGAAGAAATCTAACAGCTAAAGACCTAAAAATTCACAATCCTAAGGCAATTAGAACAACAAAATCGATCCAAGTCACCGGTAATCAATACGCACCAAAATTATCAGATTGAGAAAAGAAACAATATCGTCCTGCTGACTTCTAATTAGAGGGACTAGGAAATGCACACATAAATAATCTTTCAGTCACTTTATCAAAGCAGACATGCTCAAGGTTTTATATCAATAGCACACAGTAGCTATACCTTCACGGTAACTAGAGAAGCAAGTAGAATGATGAATTTTCAAGATAACAAACACAGGAAAATGCAGTTAACCATCTTAACAAAAGCATCAATTTGATTGTAATACTCACCACATCAAGGTAAAGAAAACTCGGTCATAGTCATGAAACCTGATACTGTATAAACCGGACCGGCCATTGAACTGGTGAGGCACCAGCTTGCGGTTCGACCGGTTGGACCAGTTGTCCAACCGGTTGAACCCCGCGTTTTTTTGTAATATATAATAATTTAATTTTATATAAATATATAATATGTTTACATAAAATGTATATTCAATATAATATTTGAGCACAACAATATAATTTCATAAATAATCGCCTCAAATCATATAAATTTGGCGAAAGATTGAAAGAATTATTGGCACAAAAAAAACATAACTGACTGCGAAAACAAAAGTTTAATCCTGAACCTGGTTACTGACTTCTTGTTCATGATTTTGGGGATGTCCAGTACTCATTGCTTGCAAATAATGTCTTCTCCCTTTGGATGACCTTCCTCAATGCTTACCAACAAACCAATCTGCCAAATAAAACTATGTAACAGAGAAAAAAAAATCAGAAGATGGAGAAAGAGAATTAAAGCTGGGAAAATCATGACTTCAAAGCAAACAATTAAGCCTCTCAAAAACTAGCTACTGGCTGACTTCAATTGACATCAGAATTGCTACTCCCTTAGAAACAAGGTACTTGAAGACACCACCACCACCTTCCCAATCAAAATTGCTTTTCCTACACTTTACACTCCCTCAAAACACAGTACGTATCCCCTCATCTCTCTCTTTCTCAAGAAAGAGAGCCCAGATAAAGACAAAGAGTAAACACAAGAAAATTGAACCCAAACAGTGCTTTGGACATCAATTTCTCAGTCCTAATTAAAAATCGTCCAAAACCCACAAAAACCCATTATTCAAAACTAAATCCCTATGCATACAGCTAGATATAACACTACCAAGGGTGATATTGCAGGAATATCAATCATAGCCTTGTATCTGAGAGAGAGAGAGAGAGAGAGAGAGAGAGAGAGAGCACTTGGTAGATGGGCAACTCGCCGGCCACCGTCGCCGGAGATGGACGACCTACAGAAGGAGAAGCAGTGGATGCCTACTGTGGAACGGGGGCCAAGTTACACTTTTAAAACCTGCGTTCTCCTGATTTAGTTCTGAAAATCCGGGAGTCCGTTTGAGCCACCGAAAAATCATGGGATTTCAAGTCACAATAGTTATCTCCCTCGCTACTATTAGCGAGCTGGATAACTATCGATTTTTTTAAAATATTTGATAACTATCCCATTGGAGTTTCATTTTTCTACAACTTCTTTATATTTTGAAAAAAAAAGTTAATTTAAAGAGTCCATTGGAGATGCTCTAAACTAGTCAAGTATAGTGTGTGTGTGTGTGAGAGAGAGAATATTGGAATGAGGATTGAAGCAATATATATAAGTACCAACGGATTGATGTCTTTTTCTATGATGGATCAGTGACTTTATGAGAATTCCTATGATGTCCTAAAAAATCTTTGTCGATACCAAACCTCCAAATAGGCAGATAAAACTTTGTTTCTGATTTTTTGTTGGTGAGCTTTCTTTTCTTTTCGTACTCTCCAAAGCAAAAACTTATTGGGGTCTTTTCTAGAATTCAAGGTTGCCCCTTTTTTTTCTTTTGGGTCAAATTCTAGATCCTGCTTGCTATTTTAACCCTTTTCTCATTTTTCTTTTTCGTGTCTTCAAGTTTCTTATGGAAAATTTTGTTAATTGCTAGTATTCGTGGTTGTTAATTCACTCATGAACTTGCAAGTTATTATCATCTTCATTTACTGATTTTTCGGCTCCAAAATAACTCAAGTAGCCCCGTTAAATAGTACGGTACTAGTTGCCATACCGTGTAACATACTACCACTTTGTCCCTGCTATTTCTTCCCAATATGACTTTTTTCCACTATTCATTGGGTCGCTTTGACCCGGTGATTTGAATAGCAAACCGATGCAGTTTTTTAATAATCTTTTCATGGTGTTGTCGAGTAAAAGTTGTTCTATAATACGGTGAAAAAATTATCGAAAAATCGTATTATTTTGTTATCCAAATCACCTGGTCAAAGTGACCCAGATACGAGTCAAAAAGTCGGATTGGAAAGAAAGAGCAAGGACGGACTGGTACTAACTGTCTTGAGCCTTTTCAAGCCGAATAGCTAGCTAAGGAATGAGACTTTTTGGACCACCATCACCTTCCACCTCTGATGTGAGATAAAGCTTTAAGTCATCTTGTTCCTTTTAGTGCCCTACAAGATAAAGCCAAAACTGCTATACATAGAGAGAGTACTACTTCCTCCGTTCTTTATTTAATTTATTCACCCATAACCATGTTGGAAAATATTATTTTGACGCGACTTCAAACACGGGTTCGAGAAAATTCAATTGAGAGCTTGCATAAAATTATAAAAGTAAGAGATTAGTTTGTGATCTCACCAGTCAAAATCATTGATTGATGAATGAAAAATGAGAATAACTTAGTTGTGTGTCTTACTTTTTTTTTGAAAGAAAACTCCAATTGGATCAGTTACGAAATTGGGGCTAGTTGGCCCAAAATATCATCTTACAAAACTTCATAAGCTCAATCAAGCGGTTGGCTCTTCCAGGTCATCTCATTTATGAAACCCAGTCCCTTAGTGGAAAATGTGTGGGCCGGTCTGTTCGCCTCTCTCGGAACGTGAACCGTTCTATGACGGTTTGTTGCCTGCAGATATAGTCCACATTCATCGAGAAGCTTCTGTTGTCTTCTGGTTCTTTCCCCATTTCCCTGTTCTTCATCTCTCTAGATAGAGAGAGACAATTTGTCTGTAACTGAATACGCTCCAGATCCATTTCCATGGCGAGCTTCACACCCTCTGTGATGGCTTTAGCTTCGCACCCTTCTCATTTCTGACCACAACTCCGGTCGCTGCTTTCTTCTGGATCTGATTCCACCCTTTGAATTGAAACGTTCTAATCTTTCAATTTGAAATGAACAATTACAACTATTTATAACAGATGCCTTATCTCCATAAATAGCAGTCTCTCCTCTCATTCTAATTATTCCAATAATCATCTTCATATTCTCTCAATACCTCTCAAACATATTTTCGTTCATTGTGTACTGTACACTGGTGCTTCGTTCTACAGTACGTGAAGGACTTTTATCCTGGGGGCATTTCGCATTGTAGTATTCCATAAAGACGCACCAACTTTGGGGAGACGAATATTGCTTTACGAAGATCGTCGCCGTACGAGACTGTTCTTCAAATCATCTCTATTTTAGTAGGCTTTTATTCTGTAAGTTTGTTTATCTTTTTTGTGTTATTCTTCACATCAGCACTTCTGTTTTCTTCTTATTAATTAGAACAAATTTGATTCAACTTCCTAACAAACCATGTAACTTTGACCCAGTTATTAGAATAGCAAAACTTTGCGTTTTTTTACCTAATCTTTTCATGGCAGCATAAAAATATAACAAAACTCTTGCATCGTTTTGCTAATCAAATCACCGGGTCAAAGTGACTCGGTCAATAGTGGTAAAAGTCAAATGAGAAAGTTAGATAGTGAAGAGATGAGGTACTAGACAGCAGCCAACCTTATATTTTACGGGAATCACACTCGGCAGAACACTGAGAACAGAACTTACCAACACGTCTTGCTTTCTCCTAGAACCAATTAACATAACAGCAGAAGTACTTGAAGCTGGAGAACAAGTTTAAGTACCAACCAACTTTGTGTCACTGCTTTATGTCATCATTCATGTGGAATTCTTCAATTTATCGCATGTCAAGTCATATACTTAATTAAACTACATGAGGGCAAATTGAAAATGTTAAATACCCTTCGGAGTGTAGTTGAGTTGGTCGGGTGAGCATTCGTACGATTTTAGGGCATTTGTCTTGAGGTTTTGAGTTCAAATATTTGAGCAATCCAAGGGCAGTCTATTGGCCTTCTCAATTGCGAGCCTGTCAGTTCGGGTTTTCTCAGGCTGGTTTGTCTCTCTAGTGTGGTTTGTAGGCTATTACACCAGAGCGGGGGTTTACCCAGTGCACACCTGAGAGGTAGTGGTTGCGGGTTCCCACGTCATAAAAAAAAAAATGTTAAAGATGAGTAGTAAGATATGACATCTACATTTTGTATTATCAACCTCTAGAATCCTATAACATCCATAGTGATCCATAGATTTGGTTCACATGTGGGGAGACAAATAAATAACAGATGAAATTAGAGAACTCATGAGCGTTTTTTTATGCTATTGAACCAACATTTCTGCAGCCTAAATTTCGCAGGTTACAGTAAGGGCCGGGACCATAACACTTTTATCTGTAGTATTTCTCCAATCGGCATGGACCTTACAGAGAATCTCAAACTGAAAACGGGACTCAGCCACAATCAGAACGGCAGGTTCATCATATAATATCCTTACGACAATGATGATTGTGGCGTCCATTCGTTGTTGTCGGCGGTGTTTCCAAGACCTTCACCATCTGCTATATGTTGTGTGATGACTTCTTCTTCATCCAAATCACCATCTCCAGAAACCACATTTTCCGATCTTGCTTTGCTCCCCTCCGCAAAGTCATTGTTTCGCTCGGTTTCGTTAACCACAGTTTGCTGAACTGAGTCCCCTACCTACCTCCACAGTCATATTTTATTGACCCTATATAGACCTAGGAAGCAACTCAAAACGGACAAGGAAATAGCCGAAACCGCCCATCATGTCGTACGAATTAGTTTCTTCCGCAATTGAGATCAAATTTTACTCCAAATCAGGGTATATTCTCAAATTAGTTTCTTTAGTTGTCATAGTTTATCGAGCATTGTACTAGAAGAATCGTTTAGTGAATACACACCCAAATAATAGCAATCACAAAATGTCACGTAATAACTTAGTATCAGAGAAACATTCTCAGACTGGCAGATCGACAAAAAAACCTAGTATTTCACTTGTGAGGGAAAAAAAAAATCACTTACTTCATCAAGCTTGCCTTCAGATCTACCTCCTTCCCTTTCTTCTGTCTCCATGACCACCATATGAAGGGGGATCAACCAGAGTCTCTTCATAGACAATATCTTCGTATAAATTTCCGTATAAACACTCTCTTCTAAACTCTTGAGGGATCCTAACGTCTGTATACATTTCTCGTTCTGTATCATATGATACAATATATTCCTTGTTCTTAATTGATACCCTCATCACAACTTCGTGTCTTTTCCTCCTAGTGTAAAAATACGGCACCAAGCCTCCAATATAATCGAGACCGCTAAATTTGAACAAAAGAGACCAAGATTCTTTCACGCCATACTCTCTCATTCTCCACACCTCAACGTCGCATTTAGAACGGTGCTTGTTTATGCGACGAGTCATGCAAAGGCAACCACCTAAGACCCCCACGCTTCCTATAGAAATTCCTTTTCCTTCTTTCGTTTCAGGCACGGGCAAATCCACAAACGTGTCTGATTTGGAGTCAAAGTAAAGTAAATGATAGATATCTTCCGACCAGCTTGCCCTAGCACACCAATGGAGGCGATTTTCCAATGTCACCCCCGGTTCGATCGAAGAAACTACATAAGGGAAGTGGATACGTATCCATGAACTTCCCCTAGCACGACCGGCCATGACAAAGTCACGGTGGTAACTGCCATCATGACCCTCTTTAATCCTCATCACGACCACGTAGTCGTCTTTATCGGAATCATAGCAGAGTCCTCCAACAACGGTGTAGATGAAATGATCATTCTCGATGTCAGTAACCAAATATCTAGACGACAACATTGTTTTACTGAAACGACCAGTGGTCAAATTGCACAAGTAGAGATCGGTTTTCATGCTAGTTAACAGCAACCCATTACAAGAACCGAGGAATTTGTAGGCTGGAAACCGTATGCGTGAGTCTCTGATTAGACCGTTTTGGTCGATGGTTTTTGGGGTGCTGAGGCGGTGGTGTGTAACACTCGTGAAGAGAAGTTTCTCGTTCCACTGGCATCTGGTTTCGGAGATCCAACGAATCCATTGTTTGGAGACGCACTTGAATCGTGCCAGAGACTTGATGGGTAGTGAAGAGAGTATGTTACGCACGATCCCTTCTGGAATGTGAGGTAAGTGATAAATCTCTGTTTGGTCTGATTTCGCTTCTGGATCCATGGAAGAGAAAAAGGTAGAGGGAAAAGCTAATTAGGGTTAGGGTTTGTTGAAAACTGGGGGCTGCCGGCTGTGTGTATTTATAGTAACCCAACCTTTCACTAACGGCGGTGATGAGATTTTTTTTTTTTTTGGGCGGTGATTAAAAAAAAAAAAAAAAAAAAGAAAAAACAAACAAACTTGTAGAAATTGGTAAATATGACCTATATTTTGATAAAACTGCAAATAAGCCTGAGATTGAGATATTGTTACATCAATACCGTCCTACCACTCAGATACTTCTCTTTCCCATCAATTTGACTTTTACTTCTATTTATCGGGTCACTTTGACCCGGTGATTTGAATAGCAAAATGATGCAGTATTTTTAATAATATTTTCATTGTGTTGTACAATAAAAGTTGTTCTATAACACAGTGAAAAAATTATTCAAAAATTACATCGTTTTACGATCAAATCATCTGATCAAAGTGACTCAGATATAAGTCAAAAAGTCAACATGATGAGAAAGAGAAGAATCAGAGTGGTACGGTACAAGATTTATGCCCCAACTAGTGTCAATAATTGTATCGATAATTAAAGTGACACTGCCAAAATTGTCAATGAAATTAAGCCATTTTATGACAACAAATTAAATATTGTCAAGAGGAGGAAAATGCCGTGGCAAAATTGTAAATAGGCGAGGATTTTTGTGGTAGAGCAAGTTTTATATAAGCTGATGAAAATAACCCAATATTTCTTCATCTCAAGTCAAAACACTCGTCACTCTCGTCTCTCCAGTCCAGGATTTTCATGCTCCGGCGTCTAGCAAAATCAAATGGCAAATCTTCACCAGAAGTGAAAGAATTTGTACAGCGATTCCTTTTAGTATCGTACCTTACTAAACACTTCTGGAATAAATTGACTATTCCCGAAAATGAATCTTGTAACACACTGAATTCGTTGATTCGAAATATGGATGACTTGAAACGGAGAAGGTTAATATGGAAATTGCCCACTTAACAAGATAACAACTTTTTTTTTTTTTTTGAAAATAGGTATCATATCATTAAATAAACAAGCAAAGGTTACAATTCTTACACATACGACACAAAGTTTTGAAGTTGCTAGCTACTATAGCTGACAACCAAAACTTGAACAATGAACATAAAACAAAACTAGGAAAGACATAATGTTGTTGGTAAGCGCCAAAGAAGTGAATAACCATGTCGAGTAAACTACCCGAGGAGCTGCTCATAAGATAACCGGAGTCGTCAAAAGAAGTACCGGTGCTGGAAAAGCTCAGAGTGATGGAATTTAAACCTGGGCAAGGATTGAGGGTGAGGGTGTTCGGACAAAACATTATCCGAGGAGCGGCATATTGTGATTCAACATGTTGGATGAACAAAACACCCGGGGTTGTTGAATTCGGACTCAGCCAAAAACGCCATGAGGCATTAAAGAAGCATTTGAAAGCTTCGTTTGAAAGGGTTGTCCTTGAATGACCACTGTCAGTAAGGACAGGATGCCAGGACAAGAAAAAGGAAAAAAATAGAACCTTGATCCAGGAAATTCGTTGGTCGTCATCACGATTTTGAACACCCTGAGAAGCTGGAGCAAACCCATTAGGTAGAGACAGTCGAAAGGTTGACCCTTCTTCGACGAAAAATACAACAGTAACACAAACATAAACGGAACGGGGCATTAAATGCGCTGATCGAATTGAGCAAGACTGCCCCGAGTCTTGACAATTCCAGCAAAGGATAGTCATGGCTACAAAGGAGATTGTTGAAGTACAATCTCCGAAAACTCCAGCTGGTGCAATTGAATGAGACGGTCAAAATGGGAAAAATCACGGACATGAGTGACCTCCAATTTCAAAACCTTCATCACTGTAGATTCTCCAGCCAAGCCTAACCTTCGTTTCCTAGTTGAGAGGATTGTTGAAGGAGGGACATTAGGATTTCCAAAAAACTCATGCTTACTTTCCCGACAAAAGTTCCTGAGGGTAGAGCAATGTCGTTTAGAGTTACCCACTTGTTGTTGTCGTCGAAACCCAACTCTAGAGCGTTTCTTCGGGTTGGAGCGTATGTATGGTCTTGCTGCAAACTCTTTGATCCATGGACGAGGCATTACAAGAGAGTTTGTGAAACAATGAGCGAAAGAAAAAAAAAAAAAAAAAACATACGATAAAGTTGTATTATAAGTGCATGTTTGGTTCAAGATTAAAATATGCTAAAAAAATTAATCTCGTTTGTTTCGTAGATTTATTGAGCCAAATTTTAATTTAAGTTGGCTAATAATCTGTAAATTATATAATCTTCAATTTTGGAGACTTTAGATATAATGTATGAAATACCATACTCTATCATCTCGTTTATGCATGAATTGTTAATTTGTGCATACGCATAACATCTTAGATGTATGATAAGTTCAACTAAAGACATTTATTGTAAATTTTGTAGTGAAAGCTAAGGTGTTGCAGAACGCAATTAAATTTTAATCCCAAATTTTCAGCACATGCCAAACAATTTTCAGATTATAATTTCAGCCAGCTTATTCACTCCAGATTATTTTTATCAGATATATTGAGATTTTAAGTTGGACCCAAACAGGCTCTAAAACTAGTGATCTCTCACAACTTTATCAATCAATGTATTCTTGAAGATCCAATATTTAACCACTCAATCGCATGTAGGAGGTTCAACCAATGTTTCTTCATAAACATTCGGTTCCATGCCGCCAGAAGATATTATTGGTATAGGACTACTGATAGTATCAGTACTAGAGGTGCGATTCGGTTCGAACCGAACCGGTTGGAGCCAAACCGGTCGGTTTTGGTTCGGTTTCACGGTTACACATTGGGTTTCGGTTCGGTTGAACCGGAACCGGTCACATTGGTTCTGCTGGAACCGAACCGGAACCGTGAACCGGAACCAGTTCGGTTTCGGTTCGGTTCCGGTTATGAACCGGTCCATATATTTTTTTATTTTTTTTGTTTGTGGTGATAGTAATTGTTGTAGTATTAATTAATAAAATTAGGGTTAGGGTTCCATTAATAAAACTAGGGTTAGGGTTAGGGTTCCATTAATGTTCTTAATTAATATTTGATTTTTTTAATGTACAAATTTAATGTTTAAGTACATTAAATTTGTACATTAAAAAACATCAAATATTTTTGGTAGTATTAGTAAGTGCTAAGTAGTATCTATAATAGTATAATACATTAAATTTGACAAATATTGAAAAAAAACAACCAAACTTGTATTATTGATTAAAACATCAAATGTTAGAAAAAATTGCATCACTATAGTTTAAGTACATCCCAACTAGGTTGGCACCCACTTAATTAACAATCATTTGCATTTTTTCTAACTTACATACAAACTTTTTGAAATGAACAAAAATACCCAATAATAGTCTTCATTTTTCAACGCCTTGTCTTTGGCAATTCGTCTACATCTAGCGGAGTGTCTGGGTCTATTCCCAATTCTTCGTAAAGTTCGGCCACGGCCACGTCCAAAGGGTGTTGGTCTTGTGTGCGTTTGTTGGCGTCGCTCCAACCCTTCGAGCATATGAGTATCTCCAATATCTCCGAGATTAGGCACGATCTTTTCTCCGACAAAACTCGTTTACCTGTACTAAAAGTAGATTCGGAAGGGACTGTAGAAGCGGGAGGGGTTAGTAAATCACGTGCCATTTTAGAAACAATTGGATAAGTTCTTTCATAATTTTTCCACCAATCAAGTATATCTACATTTTCTATTTCTTGCTCCGATACATTTAAGAAATAATGTTGGTTGAGAAACAACAATAATTCCGAGACGCAACTCGTCCCAGTGGGTGTGGTTTGTGTACTCTTAAATAAAGAACCAATAGCATACATACTCTTACTCTTACCCTTACCCTTCGGATCGCTCGATGATGTTTGAGCACCAGCAATACCAAATTTAGCAACATATTTATCATACATAACATTAAGTTTTTGTTTAACTTGTTCAATAGTTGGTGATATCACTACATCTCTATACCCGGTAGTCATGTTTTCCGAAATTGCGTTTAGCATAAAACCTAGGGAAGCATCCTTTTGTCTTGGGTCCAAAATACTTGACAAACAAAAAATCATAGGGATCGTTTCAAAATATTTTAGAAATTTTTCTTCCATGTCGGCAATTGCGTCGTATAAAATTTCATTCTCCCTATACTCTTTAAAAGCCATAGTTCAAAACATTAGTTGTGGACAACGTTGTTAGTAGTAGGATAATAAACACCCGAAAGAATATTAGTTGCGTTATAAAATGGTTCAAGAAAATCTCTTAAGACCGTGGCGGCCTTCCAATCATTAAGTGAAACGGAAACGGGATTGCCATTTTCATTCAAAAAACGTGTGATTGTGTTCTCATAACCTTCAACACTTTTCAACATCAAATAAGTCGAGTTCCATCTTGTCCTACAATCTCCCCCAAACCTTATTTTTTTCTTGCCTATTTAAACACAATAATCCGCAAAAAGTTTGTTTCTTTTGTTTGAAGACGCAATAAAGAGAATAGCTTCACGAATAGGAGAAATATGCTCATCTAGTTGTTTCAAACCATCTTGTACAATTAAATTGATAGCGTGACATACACAACGAACCTGTTCAATTTCTTCGTTAAATGGTGTTTGTATCAAAGTTCGCATATGATCTATCGCACTATCACATAACGATGCATTGTCAAAAGTAATTGATGTAATTCGTTGATCAATAGTTCAATACCCCACTCTTCAAAAACATCGATTATGGCTTCACCCATGTTTACACCGTTGTGAGGATATAAAACCTCTTGAAATGCAATAACATGTTTTTGTAAAGTCCAATTTGTGTCAATGTAGTGTGCGGTGACGCAAATATATCCTTTGTTATTTCTACCCGACCACATATCCGAAGTGCAAACAACTGTGAAATTAGAATTTAAAAAAGTTCGCATAATTTCAGCTTTCCTCTCACTATATAATTTCATTATATTTTTCCTAATAGTGTGTCTACTAATATGCTTATAGCTCGGGCAAAAAGCGGTTTGTACTAATGTGTCCCACTCTTCGTCGTCGGTCATATTTAGAGGTCTTTCGGTGGCGGCATTATAATGAGATAAAGCTCTTATTGCCCTATTTTCATCGTAGACAAAAGTAACTATGTTGCTCGTGTGCGTCAAATCCTAGTTGGGTTTGGACCATCATGTCGCCTACGGCGGGTGTATCTTTCAAAAGTTGGTGTTTATTTTGTAAATGTTTTCTCATTGATCCTAATCCACCGGTTATATCCAATACAAAACTTGCTTGACAATGTTTGCATTTTTCCCTAAATTTTTGTTTACCTTTGTCGTCTAAGCCATCGGGTATTTTATCCATATGTTCTCAAACGGGTTCTTTTTTTTTGTTTTTTCCACCTTACGTGTTCTTTTATTACGACCTAAATTCGGATCATTTTCCTATATACCGTCAAAATCATTAGCGGCACAATCGCCAAATAAAATATCCATTTGATCATCAATAGTCATGTCGTCGATTACGGGTACGTATTGGTTGTTTTGGTCATCTACATTTACATGAGAAGAAGAAGCCATTTTTTTCTTATCGAAATTTGATGAAAAAAAAAGTTTTACAAATAAAGCACAAATAATAACACAATCAAATAGCAAACAACAAAAAATAAACTTACAAACTCCAAGAATAATTCTTGGAGGTGAAGCGAAACATCGAAGATTGAATATGCGTTGTTTGTCGAAGATTGAAGTGTAGGGTTTTGATTCATGGATCGCACAACGGAAGCATAATCAAACATAAACCATGTAAAACCCTCCAAGGATCACAAGTCTAGATGCATAACGATAGTAAAGGTAAGAAATCATAAACACACCTTTGGGTTCTCCTTGATGACTTCTAACGCGAATAATGTCACGTTCTCTATAGTTGATCCACGCCTAGAGTTGATCCTAGATCTCCCAAACTCCTTGGTGCTAGCCCGGATTAGGAAGAGGAAGAACGAATCACGCAAAACGAGACCCAAAAGAGGGTCTCGGCCTCTTTTGGCCGACGGGACGAGGGCGGCGGCAAGGGGCGGCGTCGGGCCCTCCTTGTTGCTTGCTCTCTCTCCTTTTGTTCTCTCCCACTCTTGTTATGTTCACTAATGAGCATAAGTTATGAGGAAGGAAGGAAGGAGGGTCCTTTATATATTCCAACAACTCCTTGTTAACTACCTAAAGGACTTATTCTAGTCCAACTAGAATTCAATTTAGTCCCTTCCTTGCAAATTAGTCCCTACTAAGTTTGCAAGGGTTTGTAAAGTGATCCTTCTAATTAATTAATCCAATTAATTAATTCCCAAATCTAGTTCAACTCTATATAGCGTGTGACCCCATAGGTTCTATCTAGTTGGTAGCAACTATTTGCTAATATGGAGCGGTTTCTAGCAAAACATCCATTCTAGCCAATTAATAGAATAGTCATCTTGACAACCTTTGTACAAGTAATTGTCTCATCCCTTTGCCTCCATATCCGGATTGGACACGAGACATACAAGTCACACTCGTATATCCAATCCATAGTTTCTCGATCTATGGGAATAGCCTTATTCGTGCAAATAACATCAATATCCTATATTGATTTATTTGAGTCTGGCCAGACATTCTATAAGCACTATCCCTCGAGTGGCCTAGGATATTTGCTCCCGTTATGTGGTAGGGGAAAATCCTCTCTACGTCCACTACGATCTCTAAGCTTGCTTCTCATTGTATCCAGTACACGCCTTTATAACTACCCAGTCACGGTGTAGCGTTTAACGCTACCAAGATCACAATGATCCACAACTAGAATATCTAGTGACTTCAAGTCTAAGGATGACAATACCATTGCACCGCGAGAAGCACTTGTGAGTCAACATAACATGTATGTAGCCTTCTCAGAGATGGGTCAATCCAGTGCAACATTCCATAATGCACACCTATGTGTTGGATCGTGATATCTCCATATCAATCCAACCCCATACTAGTCTATAGATGATTGTCCCATTTAATCATTATACTTGACTAGGGATATTTAAGATAAACAACACAATTGTAAATCTAAGGACTTCATTATATTAAATATCCAATAAGTAATAAATGAATTTTCTAGCCATATACAAATTCATACTAAACTAGATTGCCTCTAGGGCATCTATTCCAACAGTCTCCCACTTGCACTAGAGCCAATCTGGCGCATCTCGTATGCCCATACTCCTAGTGTGCCCTTCATGCTTCCACTGCGTGAGAGGCTTCGTAAGCGGGTCTGACAGATTATCATCTGTAGGAATCTTGCATATCCGAACGTCTCCTCTATCGATAATATCTCGAATCAGATGAAACTTCCTGAGCACGTGCTTGGACTTCTGGTGCGATCTTGGTTCCTTTGATTGCTTGATCGCCCCAGTGTTGTCACAGAACAACTCCACTGGATCCGCAATGCTAGGGACCACACCAAGTTCAGAAACAAACTTTCTGATCCAAACAGCCTCCTTTGTTGCGCCATTTGCAGCAATGTACTCAGCCTCTGTTGTAGAATCAGCTACCGTCTCTTGCTTGGAACTCTTCCAGCTCACCGCTGCTCCATTCAGGCAAAACACATATCCCGATTGTGATCTAAAGTCATCTCTGTCGGTTTGGAAGCTTGCATCAGTGTAACCCCTTACACGCAACTCTTCCTCACCGCCAAATATCAAGAAAGCATCCTTAGTTCTTCTCAAGTACTTTAGGATGTTCTTGACTGCAATCCAGTGACTCTCACCCGGATTGGATTGGTATCTGCTTGTCATACTCAAGGCATATGACACATCTGGTCTAGTACATAACATGGCGTACATGATAGATCCTATGGCCGAGGCATAGGGAATCCTACTCATGCGTTCCTTCTCAATCTCATTGGAAGGACAACCACTCTTCGAAAGAGTGATTCCATGTGACATGGGCAAGAATCCCTTCTTGGAATCTTGCATGTTGAACCGTTTCAACACCTTGTCAATATATGTACTTTGACTTAGGCCTAGCAACCTCTTAGATCTATCTCTATAGATCTTTATACCGAGTATATAGGCTGCTTCCCCTAAGTCCTTCATTGAGAAACACTTTCCTAGCCAATCTTTTACAGATTGCAGCATGGGAATGTCGTTTCCAATGAGTAGTATGTCATCCACATACAAGACCAGAAAAGCTACAGAGCTCCCACTAACCTTCTTGTAGACACAAGACTCATCTTCGTTTCTGATGAAGCCAAACTCTTTGACCACTTCATCAAAACGTCGATTCCAACTCCTAGAAGCTTGCTTCAATCCATAAATGGATCGTTGCAGCTTACAGACTTTGTTGGCTTGCTTTGGATCTTCAAAACCCTCCGGCTGTATCATATACACGTCCTCGAGGAGATTCCCATAAAGGAATGCTGTTTTGACATCCATCTGCCAAATCTCATAGTCGTGGTATGCTGCAATTGCAAGTAGGATTCGGATGGATTTGGTCATAGCGACTGGTGAAAAGGTTTCGTCATAGTCAATACCATGAATCTGTCTGAATTCTTTAGCCACCAATCGGCCCTTATAGGTAATCACATTACCATCCATGTCGATCTTCTTCTTGAAGACCCAATTGTACCCTATGGGCCGCGCACCATCGGGTGGTTCCACCAAAGTCCATACTTTGTTGGTATACATGGATTCCATCTCGGATCTCATGGCTTCCAGCCACTTCTGAGAGTCTGGGCCACTCATGGCCTCCTCATAGGTACTAGGCTCATCATCTATGAGCATCGTGTCACCGGAATCGGTTACGAGAAGTCCATACCTCTCGGGTTCCTGGCGCACTCTACTAGATCTACGAAGCTCTTGTGTTACCTGAACACGTGGCTCCACAACTGTTTGTGGTTCCTGTTCATGTTCCATAATCGATTCAGTGATTTGTGGTTCCTGAACTTCTTCAAGTTCTACATTCCTCCCACTTGCTTCTTTAGAGACAAACTCTCTTTCTAGAAACACGCCGGTCCGAGCAACAAACACTTTGTTCTCGGTTGGATTGTAGAAGTAGTATCCCTTAGTTTCCTTAGGGTACCCCACAAACTTACACTTATCCGATTTAGGCCCTAGCTTGTCTGATTGTAAACGTTTTACATAGACATCGCAGCCCCAAATCCTCATGAACGACAGTGTGGGACGCCTCCCACTCCACATCTCATGTGGTGTCTTCATGATTGATTTAGATGGAACACGGTTAATGGTGAAAGCTGCACTTAATAGAGCGTAGCCCCAAAATGATAATGGAAGATCGGTTTGACACATCATAGATCGAACCATATCCAATAGGGTTCGATTCCTCCTCTCGGACACGCCATTCCATTGTGGCGTTACGGGTGGAGTGAGTTGGGACACGATCCCACACTCTCTAAGATAGTCGTTAAACTCTTGGCTCAAGTATTCTCCTCCACGATCCGATCGTAGAGCCTTGATACTTTTGCCAAGTTGCTTCTCTACTTCATTCTTGAATTCTTTGAACACTTCAAAGGATTCGGATTTTGCCCTCATAAGGTACACAAATCCATATCTACTGTAATCATCAGTAAATGTAATGAAGTATACATAACCACCCCTGGCAGGCGTGGCAAATGGTCCACACACATCGGTATGTATGAGCGCCAATTGCTCACTAGTTCTTTCACCTTTCTTATTGAAAGGGGACTTTGTCATTTTTCCCAATAAACAAGCCTCACATGTCTCATATGATTCAAAATCAAATGAGTCTAGTAATCCATCCTTATGGAGTCTAGATACACGTTTCTCATTTATGTGGCCTAAACGACAATGCCATAAATAAGCAGGATTTAAATCATTTATTTTAATCCGCTTGGTATTAATGTTGTAGACAGGATTGCTTAGATCAAGGACATAAAGTCCATTAAATAATTGCGCACTAAAATTGTGAATATTATTCAAATAAAAGGAACAACAATTGTTCTTTATTGAAATAATAAAACCTTCCTTGTCCAAACAAGAAATAGAAATAATGTTTATGCTCATAGCAGGCACAAAATAGCAATTATTTAATTCTAAAACTAATCCTGAAGGCAGAGATAGCTCGCACACGCCTATGGCCAACGCAGCAACCTTTGCTCCATTCCCAACGCGCAGATCTACCTCCCCTTTAGCCAATCTTTTACTTCTCTTTAGATCCTACATATTTCGACAAATATGAGATCCACATCCAGTATCTAATACGCATGATGTAGAGACAGTTAAATTGACATCTACAATAAAAATACCTGGTGGTGGTGGAATCACTATTCCAAGCCTCTTGTCCTCCAGATATTTTGGGCAGTTCCTCCTCCAATGTCCAGGCTGACTGCAGTAGTGACACTCACCCTTAGTCACGACCTTGGCAATGCCACCAACAGGCTTAAGGGCTGGTTCCTTGGACTTGGCAACTGACTTGCCTTTGCCCTTGGAGGAAGAGGCAAACATTTTGCTCTTTCCTTTATGCACCATCATTATGGCCTTGCCCTTACCCTTGTTGATGCTCTGTTCAGCCGTCCTCAACATGTTGAGTAAATCTGGCAGTGGTTTAACGATCTCGTTCATGTTATAGTTCATAATGAACTGTCCATAACTCTCGGGCAACGATTGCAACACGAGATCGGTTGCCAACTCTTGGCCGACCGGGAACCCAAGCCGGGCGAGATTCTCCAAGTACCCGATCATTCGGAGTACATAGGGTCCCACCGGGTTCCCTTCTGCCAGATGACATTTGAACAGTGCCTTTGAGACCTCATACCTCTCTACCCTCGCCTGCTCTTGGAAGAGCTGCTTTAGATGTTCGATCATATCGACTGCATTCATGTTTTCGTGTTCCTTCTGAAGCTCATAAGTCATGGTGCAAAGCATAAGGCAGGCCGCATCATTAGCGTCATCAACACGCTTTTGATACACCTTTAAGGCAGCAGGTGTCTGGTTCGCTGGACCTTCCGGAACATGCTCCTCTATTGCGTACAGTTTCTTCTCTTGCTTGAGAACAATTCTCAAGTTTCTGTACCAATCAAGAAAGTTGGTTCCAGATAGCTTGTCCTTCTCAAGGACAGATCGTAGGGAATGTTGTGAACTCGATGAGTTGTTTGCCATTTGGAATTCTACAAAAAGGAAAATACGCAAGTTTTAGTATTTGTGAATTTTTGACTATATTTAATAATGGCTAGATTATTAAATATAGCTCCCACTATTTTTCTACGGATCAATAACCCTCAAGATATTAATGCGGAAAATATCCTTATATTTTCTAGTGGGCCAAGATCCATCTTTCATCTCCTTATGAGCTTGCTTTGGCAAGTCACCCATAATTTGACTACTTTAGGTAGGAACAATACCAATTGCATCCCATATGCAACTCTTGGTTCAATCGGGCAAATAACTCCTTATTTATCCATCCATATGGATAATCCCAATTGATTGCCTCTAGGTTTCTTAATCAAATTAATAGCCTAGTTGTGTTCAACCTCTTATCTAAACAATTGCACATTGTTACGTGCCATCGCATTCCATCATTATGAACCAAGTCGCCATGCTTTGGCACGCACGAGCTTGATAAATAATGATGATAATGAGTGTTTAAATAACGAGAAGGCAAGAACACAATATTTAAAATTTGAGGGATTTTAAATTCATTTTTTAATTGTTTTTGTTGATCAATATCAACTAATCTATCTATTTGAGTTTGGGCACAACTCCAAATAATAGATTCGGGTTGTCTAATTATCTTATTATCCTAATTGCATGCATCATCCATACACCAACCACACAAATAATAAGACAATAAATAAACAACCACAAAACAGAAATTAAACGTGATGTGGATATGGCCTTTTCTAGACTAAGATAATTCCAAGCCAATGGAATTATCTATGAACCCTAAGCAAACACATCTCCATGCGTCTTGATCTTTTGGTCCATCCTTCATAGTCTTGTGGAATGCTCCATGCTCCATCTTTTGTGGCTTCTTTGGCTTTGGGCTTCTCTTCTCCAATCTTGGCTAACAATCTACTTTATCTAGCACTAACTAGCATCTATACTAAATAAAATAAATCTCACAAGTTGAGAAAAAAATGGCACGCATGCCATAAAACCCTAATTAATTATTACAATTAATTGATCAGCGCGCAGGCCGTAAAACCAAATCACAAAATTAAACATCCACATCAAACCACATCCTAAGGCCATATCCAATCACCATGCGATTTGCACATAAACAGTTAAAATCCAATTTTAACGCGCTTGGTCAATTTTAATTGATTTTAGGATTTCTAGGGTTAAAACGGTCCATGGGCCCAACAATCCAATTGCCCGGGCCCATTAAAGTGAACCACAAGGCCCTAGGACCGGCCCGGTCCAAAACCCGCAAGCTAGGCCCGCGGGTTAGGGCCGCCCGGCCCCTTAGGGCTCCCAAGCTTGGGCGGCAAGCAAGGGGGCGGTCCCTAGGGGGCCGAACCCTTCTTTGGGAGTTGTTTCCAAAACAACTCCCTTGCTTGGTGCCCAAGTTTGGTTGTTTCCTTGTTTTGGGAGAACTCCTTCTTCCCCAAGGATGCCCAAACCCTAGATCTAAGATCCTAAAATTTCTCAAACTCACCAATTCATGCATCCAATACAAAAATTGGATCTTGTTATGATTAATTGTTGACAAATTGCATCCCATGCTTGATTTGTCTTGTTTTACGCGATGAACAATCAAATTAAGGTGTAAAACAACAAAACGTAACACATAAACCACGTTTATGCTCTATGACCTGTGGCTCTGATACCACTGTAGGGTTTTGATTCATGGATCGCACAACCGAAGCATAATCAAACATAAACCATGCAAAACCCTCCAAGGATCACAAGTCTAGATGCATAACGATAGTAAAGGTAAGAAATCATAAACACACATTTGGGTTCTCCTTGATGACTTCAAACGCGAATAATGTCACGTTCTCTATAGTTGATCCACGCCTAGAGTTGATCCTAGATCTCCCAAACTCGTTGTGTTGGAATAGATGCCCTAGAGGCAATCTAGTTTAGTATGAATTTGTATATGGCTAGAAAATTCATTTATTATTTATTGGATATTTAATATAATGAAGTCCTTAGATTTACAATCGTGTTGTTTATCTTAAATATCCCTAGTCAAGTATAATGATTAAAAGGGACAATCATTTATAGACTAGTATGGGGTTGGATTGATATGGAGATATCACGATCCAACACATAGGTGTGCATTACGGAATGTTGCACTGGATTGACCCATCACCGAGAAGGCTACATACACGTTATGTTAAGTCACAAGTGCTTCTCGGGTGCAATGGTATTGTCATCCTTAGACTTGAAGTCACTAGATATTCTAGTTGTGGATCATTGTGATCTTGGTAGCGTTAAACGCTACACCGTGACTGGGTAGTTATAAAGGCGTGTACTGGATACAATGAGAAGCAAGCTTAGAGATCGTAGTGGACGTAGAGAGGATTTGCCCCTCCCACTTAACGGGAGCAAATATCCTAGGCCACTCGAAGGATAGTGCTTATGGAATGTCTGGCCAGACTCAAATAAATCAATATGGGATATTGATGTTATTTGCACAAATAAGGCTATTCCATGGATCGAGAAACTAGGTATTGGATATACGAGTGTGACTTGTATGTCTCTTGTCCAAACCGGATATGGAGGCAAAGGGATGAGACAATTACTTGTACAAGGTTGTCTAGATTACTATTCTATTAGTTGGCTAGAATGGATGTTTTGCTAGAAACCGCTCCATATTAGCAAAGAGTTGCTACCAACTAGATAGAACCTATGGGGTCACACGCTATATAGAGTTGTACTAGATTTGGGAATTAATTAATTGGATTAATTAATTAGAAGGATCACTTTGCAAACCCTTGCAAACTTAGTAGGGACTAATTTGCAAGGAAGGGACTAAATTGAATTCTAGTAGGACTAGAATAAGTCCTTTAGGTAGTTAACAAGGAGTTGTTGGACTATATAAAGGACCCTCCTTCCTTCCTTCCTCATAACTTATGCTCTAAAGAGAACATAACAAGAGTGGGAGAGAATAAAGGAGAGAGAGAGAGCAAGCAACAAGGAGCGACGCCGCCCCTTGCCGCCGCCCCTCACCCCGTCGGCCAAAAGGAAGGGCCG
Organism: Linanthus parryae; assembly: GCA_023055425.1. Classification (NCBI taxonomy): domain Eukaryota; kingdom Viridiplantae; phylum Streptophyta; class Magnoliopsida; order Ericales; family Polemoniaceae; genus Linanthus; species Linanthus parryae. The sequence goes on along the minus strand of JALGPY010000005.1, from coordinate 112,517,766 downwards.
AGCCCCTTCTTTTGTCTCGTTTTGCGTGATTCCTTCACCCTCCTCTCATTCCGGGCTAGCACCAAGGAGATTGGAGATCTAGGATCAACTCTAGGCGTGGATCAACTATAGAGAACGTGACACTATTCGCGTTTGAAGTCATCAAGGAGAACCCAAAGGTGTGTTTATGATTTCTTACCTTCACTATCGTTATGCATCTAGACTTGTGATCCTTGGAGGGTTTTGCATGGTTATTTGTTTGATTATGCTTCCGTTTGCGCGATCCATGAATCAAAACCCTACAGTGGTATCAGAGCCACAGGTCATAGAGCATAAACGTAGTTTATGTGTTACATTCTTGTTGTTTTACACCTTAATTTGTTGTTTATCGCGTAAAACAAGACAAATCAAGCATGTGATGCAATTTGTCAATAATTAGATCATAACAAGACCCAATTTTGCATTGGATGCATGAATTGGTGAGTTTGAGAAATTTTAGGATCTTAGATCTAGGGTTTGGGCATCCTTGGGGAAGAAGGAGTTCTCCCAAAACAAGGAAACAACCAAACTTGGGCTCCAAGCAAGGAGGTTGTTTTGGAAACAACCTCCATGAGGAGGTTCGGCCCCCTAGGGGACCGCCCCCCTTGCTTGCCGCCCAAGTTTGGTCGCCCTAAGGGGCCGGGCGGCCCTAACCCGCGGGCCTAGCTTGCGGGTTTTGGTCCGGGCCGGCCCTAGGGCCTTATGGTTCACTTTGTTGGGCCCGGGCAATTGGATTGTTGGGCCCATGGACCGTTTTAACCCTAGAAATCCTAAAATCAATTAAAATTGACCAAGCGCGTTAAAATTGGATTTTAACTGTTTATGTGCAAATCGCATGGTGATTGGATATGGCCTTAGGATGTGGTTTGATGTGGATGTTTAATTTTGTGGTTTGGTTTTACGGCCTGCGAGCTGATCAATTAATTGTAATAATTAATTAGGGTTTTATGGCCTGCGTGCCATTTTTTTCTCAACTTGTGAGATTTATTTTATTTAGTATAGATATTAGCTAGTGCTAGATAAAGTAGATTGTTAGCCAAGATTGAAGAAAAGAAGCCCAAAGCCAAAGAAGCCACAAAAGATGGAGCATGGAGCATGGAGCATTCCACATGACTATGAAGGATGGACCAAGAGATCAAGACGCATGGAGATGTGTTTGCTTAGGGTTCATAGATAATTCCATTGGCTTGGAATTATCTTAGTCTAGAAAAGGCCATATCCACATCACGTTTAATTTCTGTTTTGTGGTTGTTTATTTATTGTCTTATTATTTGTGTGGTTGGTGTATGGATGATGCATGCAATTAGGATAATAAGATAATTAGACAACCCGGATCTATTATTTGGAGTTGTGCCCAAACTCAAATAGATAGATTAGTTGATATTGATCAACAAAACAATTAAAATTGAATTGAAAAATCCCTCAAATTTTAAATATTGTGTTCTTGCCTTCTCGTTATTTAAACACTCATTATCATCATTATATATCATTTCGAGCGTGCCAAAGCATGGCGACTTGGTTCATAATGATGGAATGCGATGGCACGTAACAATGTGCAATTGTTTAGATAAGAGGTTGAGCACAACTAGGCTATTAATTTGATTAAGAAACCTAGAGGCAATCAATTGGGATTATCCATATGGATGGATAAATAAGGAGTTATTTGCCCGATTGAACCAAGAGTTGCATATGGGATGCAATTGGAAATTGTTCCTACCTAGAAGTAGTCGAATTATGGGTGACTTGCCAAAGCAGGCTCATAAGGAGATGAAAAGATGGATCTTGGCCCACTAGAAAATATAAGGATATTTTCCGCATTAATATCTTGAGGGTTATTAATCCGTAGAAAAATAGTGGGAACTATATTTAATAAACTAGCCATTATTAAATATAGTCAAAAATTCACAAATACTAAAACTTGCGTATTTTCCTTTTGTAGAATTCCAAATGGCAAACAACTCATCGAGTTCACAACATTCCCTACGATCTGTCCTTGAGAAGGACAAGCTCTCTGGAACCAACTTTCTTGATTGGTACAGAAACTTGAGAATTGTTCTCAAGCAAGAGAAGAAACTGTACGCAATAGAGGAGCATGTTCCAGAAGGTCCAGAGAACCAGACACCTGCTGCCTTAAAGGCGTATCAAAAGCGTGTTGATGACGCTAATGATGCGGCCTGCCTAATGCTTTGCACCATGACCTCTGAGCTTCAGAAGCAACATGAGAACATGAATGTTGTCGATATGATCGAACATCTAAAGCAGCTCTTCCAAGAGCAGGCGAGGGTAGAGAGGTATGAGGTCTCAAAGGCACCGTTCAAATGTCATCTGGCAGAAGGGAACCCGGTGGGACCCCATGTACTCCGAATGATCGGGTACTTGGAGAATATCGCCCGGCTTGGGTTCCCGGTCGGCCAAGAGTTGGCAACCGATCTCGTGTTGCAATCATTACCTGAGAGTTATGGACAGTTCATTATGAACTATAACATGAACGAGATCGTTAAACCACTGCCAGATTTGCTCAACATGTTGAGGACGGCTGAACAGAGCATCAACAAGGGTAAGGGCAAGGCCATTATGATGGTGCATAAAGGAAAGGGCAAAAAGTTTGCCTCTTCCTCCAAGGGCAAAGGCAAGTCAGTTGCCAAGTCCAAGGAACAAGCCCTTAAGCCTGTTGGTGGCATTGCCAAGGTCGTGACTAAGGGTGAGTGTCACTACTGCAGTCAACCTGGACACTGGAGGAGGAACTGCCCAAAATATCTGGAGGACAAGAGGCTTGGAATAGTGATTCCACCACCACCAGGTATTTTTGTTGTAGATGTCAATTTAACTATCTCTACATCATGGGTATTAGATACTGGATGTGGATCTCATATTTGTCGAAATATGCAGGATCTAAAGAGAAGTAAAAGATTGGATAAAGTGGAGGTAGACCTGCGCGTTGGAAATGGAGCAAAGGTTGCTGCGTTGGCCATAGGCGTGTGCGAGCTATCTCTGCCTTCAGGATTAGTTTTAGAATTAAATAATTGCTATTTTGTGCCTGCTATGAGCAGAAACATTATTTCTATTTCTTGTTTGGACAAGGAAGCTTTTATTATTTCAATAAAGAACAATTGTTGTTCCTTTTATTTGAATAATATTCACTATTTTAGTGCGCAATTATTTAATGGACTTTATGTCCTTGATCTAAGCAATCCTGTCTACAACATTAATACCAAGCGGATTAAAATAAATGATTTAAATCCTGCTTATTTATGGCATTGTCGTTTAGGCCACATAAATGAGAAACGTGTATCTAGACTCCATAAGGATGGATTACTAGACTCATTTGATTTTGAATCATATGAGACATGTGAGGCTTGTTTATTGGGAAAAATGACAAAGTCCCCTTTCAATAAGAAAGGTGAGAGGACTAGTGAGCAATTGGCGCTCATACATACCGATGTGTGTGGGCCATTTGCCACGCCTTCCAGGGGTGGTTATGTCTACTTCATTACATTTACTGATGATTACAGTAGATATGGATTTGTGTACCTTATGAGGGCAAAATCCGAATCCTTTGAAGTGTTCAAAGAATTCAAGAATGAAGTAGAGAAGCAACTTGGCAAAAGTATCAAGGCTCTACGATCGGATCGTGGAGGAGAATACTTGAGCCAAGAGTTTGACGACTATCTTAGAGAGTGTGGGATCGTGTCCCAACTCACTCCACCCGGAACGCCACAATGGAATGGCGTGTCCGAGAGGAGGAATCGAACCCTATTGGATATGGTTCGGTCTATGATGTGTCAAACCGATCTTCCATTATCATTTTGGGGCCACGCTCTATTAAGTGCAGCTTTCACCATTAACCGTGTTCCATCTAAATCAGTCATGAAGACACCATATGAGATGTGGAGTGGGAGGCGTCCCACACTGTCGTTCATGAGGATTTGGGGCTGCGATGTCTACATAAAGCGTTTACAATCAGACAAGCTAGGGCCTAAATCGGATAAGTGTAAATTTGTGGGGTACCCTAAGGAAACTAAGGGATACTACTTCTACAATCCAACCGAGAACAAAGTGTTTGTTGCTCGGACCGGCGTGTTTCTAGAAAGAGAATTTGTCTCTAAAGAAGCAAGTGGGAGGAGTGTAGAACTTGAAGAAATTCAAGAACCACAAATCACTGAACCGATTATGGAACATGAACAGGAATCACAAGCAGTTGTGGATCCACCTGTTCAGGTAACACAAGAGCTTCGTAGATCTAGTAGAGTGCGCCAGGAACCCGAGAGGTACGGACTTCTCGTAACTGATTCCGGTGACACGATGCTCATAGATGATGAGCCTACTACCTATGAGGAGGCCATGAGTGGCCCAGACTCACAGAAGTGGCTTGAAGCCATGAGATCCGAGATGGAATCCATGTATACCAACAAAGTGTGGACCTTGGTGGAACCACCTGATGGGGCGCGGCCCATAGGGTGCAAGTGGGTCTTCAAGAAGAAGATCGACATGGATGGTAATGTGATTACCTATAAGGGCCGATTGGTGGCTAAAGGATTCAGACAGATTCATGGTATTGACTATGATGAAACCTTTTCACCAGTCGCTATGACCAAATCCATCCGAATCCTACTTGCAATTGCAGCATACTACGACTATGAGATTTGGCAGATGGATGTCAAAACAGCATTCCTTTATGGGAATCTCCTCGAGGACGTGTATATGATACAGCCGGAGGGTTTTGAGGATCCAAAGCAAGCCAACAAAGTCTGTAAGCTGCAACGATCCATTTATGGATTGAAGCAAGCTTCTAGGAATTGGAATCGACGTTTTGATGAAGTGGTCAAAGAGTTTGGCTTCATCAGAAACGAAGATGAGTCTTGTGTTTACAAGAAGGTTAGTGGGAGCTCTGTAGCTTTTCTGGTCTTGTATGTAGATGACATACTACTCATTGGAAACGACATTCCCATGCTGCAATCTGTGAAAGATTGGCTAGGAAAGTGTTTTTCAATGAAAGACTTAGGGGAAGCAGCCTATATACTCGGTATAAAGATCTATAGAGATAGATCTAAGAGGTTGCTAGGCCTGAGTCAAAGTACATATATTGACAAGGTGTTGAAACGGTTCAACATGCAAGATTCCAAGAAGGGATTCTTGCCCATGTCACATGGAATCACTCTTTCGAAGAGTGGTTGTCCTTCCAATGAGATTGAGAAGGAACGCATGAGTAGGATTCCCTATGCCTCGGCCATAGGATCTATCATGTACGCCATGTTATGTACTAGACCAGATGTGTCATATGCCTTGAGTATGACAAGCAGATACCAATCCAATCCGGGTGAGAGTCACTGGATTGCTGTCAAGAACATCCTAAAGTACTTGAGAAGAACTAAGGATGCTTTCTTGATGTTTGGCGGTGAGGAAGAGTTGCGTGTAAGGGGTTACACTGATGCAAGCTTCCAAACCGATAGAGATGACTTTAGATCACAGTCGGGATATGTGTTTTGCCTGAATGGAGCAGCGGTGAGCTGGAAAAGTTCCAAGCAAGAGACGGTGGCTGATTCTACAACAGAGGCTGAGTACATTGCTGCAAATGGCGCAGCAAAGGAGGCTGTTTGGATCAGAAAGTTTGTTTCTGAACTTGGTGTGGTCCCTAGCATTGCGGATCCAGTGGAGTTGTTCTGTGACAACACTGGGGCGATCTCGCAATCGAAGGAACCCAGATCGCACCAGAAGTCCAAGCATGTGCTCAGGAAGTTTCATCTGATTCGAGATATTATCGATAGAGGAGACGTTCGGATATGCAAGATTCCTACAGATGATAATCTGTCAGACCCGCTTACGAAGTCTCTCACGCAGTGGAAGCATGAAGGGCACACTAGGAGTATGGGCATACGAGATGCGCCAGTTTGGCTCTAGTGCAAGTGGGAGACTGTTGGAATAGATGCCCTAGAGGAAATCTAGTTTAGTATGAATTTGTATATGGCTAGAAAATTCATTTATTATTTATTAGATATTTAATATAATGAAGTCCTTAGATTTACAATCGTGTTGTTTATCTTAAATATCCCTAGTCAAGTATAATGATTAAAAGGGACAATCATTTATAGACTAGTATGGGGTTGGATTGATATGGAGATATCACGATCCAACACATAGGTGTGCATTACGGAATGTTGCACTGGATTGACCCATCACCGAGAAGGCTACATACACGTTATGTTAAGTCACGAGTTCTTCTCGGGTGCAATGGTATTGTCATCCCTAGACTTGAAGTCACTAGATATTCTAGTTGTGGATCATTGTGATCTTGGTAGCGTTAAACGCTACACCGTGACTGGGTAGTTATAAAGGCGTGTACTGGATACAATGAGAAGCAAGCTTAGAGATCGTAGTGGACGTAGAGAGGATTTGCCCCTCCCACATAACGGGAGCAAATATCATAGGCCACTCGAAGTATAGTGCTTATAGAATGTCTGGCCAGACTCAAATAAATCAATATGGGATGTTGATGTTATTTGCACGAATAAGGCTATTCCATGGATCGAGAAACTAGGGATTGGATATACGAGTGTGACTTGTATGTCTCGTGTCCAATCCGGATATGGAGGCAAAGGGATGAGACAATTACTTGTACAAGGTTGTCTAGATGACTATTCTATTAGTTGGCTAGAATGGATGTTTTGCTAGAAACCGCTCCATATTAGCAAAGAGTTGCTACCAACTAGATAGAACCTATGGGGTCACACGCTATATAGAGTTGTACTAGATTTGGGAATTAATTAATTGGATTAATTAATTAGAAGGATCACTTTGCAAACCCTTGCAAACTTAGTAGGGACTAATTTGCAAGGAAGGGACTAAATTGAATTCTAGTAGGACTAGAATAAGTCCGTTAGGTAGTTAACAAGGAGTTGTTGGACTATATAAAGGACCCTCCTTCCTTCCTTCCTCATAACTTATGCTCTAAAGAGAACATAACAAGAGTGGGAGAGAATAAAGGAGAGAGAGAGCAAGCAACAAGGAGCGACGCCGCCCCTTGCCGCCGCCCCTCACCCCGTCGGCCAAAAGGAAGGGCCGAGCCCCTTCTTTTGTCTCGTTTTGCGTGATTCCTTCACCCTCCTCTCATTCCGGGCTAGCACCAAGGAGATTGGAGATCTAGGATCAACTCTAGGCGTGGATCAACTATAGAGAACGTGACACTATTCGTGTTTGAAGTCATCAAGGAGAACCCAAAGGTGTGTTTATGATTTCTTACCTTCACTATCGTTATGCATCTAGACTTGTGATCCTTGGAGGGTTTTGCATGGTTATTTGTTTGATTATGCTTCCGTTTGCGCGATCCATGAATCAAAACCCTACACCTTGGTGCTAGCCCGGATTAGGAAGAGGAAGAACGAGTCACGCAAGACGAGACCCAAAAGAGGGTCTCGACCTCTTTTGGCCGACGGGACGAGGGCGGCGGCAAGGGGCGACGTCGGGCCCTCCTTGTTGCTTGCTCTCTCTCCTTTTGTTCTCTCCCACTCTTGTTATGTTCACTAAAGAGCATAAGTTATGAGGAAGGAAGGAAGGAGGGTCCTTTATATAGTCCAACAACTCCTTGTTAACTACCTAAAGGACTTATTCTAGTCCAACTAGAATTCAATTTAGTCCCTTCCTTGCAAATTAGTCCCTACTAAGTTTGCAAGGGTTTGCAAAGTGATCCTTCTAATTAATTAATCCAATTAATTAATTCCCAAATCTAGTTCAACTCTATATAGTGTGTGACCCCATAGGTTCTATCTAGTTGGTAGCAACTATTTGCTAATATGGAGCGGTTTCTAGCAAAACATCCATTCTAGCCAACTAATAGAATAGTCATCTTGACAACCTTTGTACAAGTAATTGTCTCATCCCTTTGCCTCCATATCCGGATTGGACACGAGACATACAAGTCACACTCGTATATCCAATCCATAGTTTCTCGATCCATGGGAATAGCCTTATTCGTGCAAATAACATCAATATCCTATATTGATTTATTTGAGTCTGGCCAGACATTCTATAAGCACTATCCCTCGAGTGGCCTAGGATATTTGCTCCCGTTATGTGGGAGGGGCAAATCCTCTCTACGTCCACTAAGGGTGAGCAAAACTCGCCCAAACCGGGCGCCCCAAACCGGTCTGCATCAAACCGGTCCGAATTTAACACCCGTTTAAGCTACTTGATTGGGTATGGGTATAAAATTGCAAACCCGAACTAATTTGATTGATCATGGGTTTGAAGTTGGAAAAACCGATTACACCCGGTCCGGTCCGATTAAAATTTTATATAAAAATTTACATATTTTTAGTTAGATAATACCGTCCAAGTAATTTTTTTATAAGAACGAACAATAATTTTAGTTGATTTTCCTCATTAATATGGTTTTCTATATCAACTAGAATGTCATATTCGGCTTTGTTATGTATTAGTAAGATTGAAAAATGTATATTTTTTTCCGATTTGCACTAAAATATGTCTTGTTCATAGACATAAGTTTGCTAACGGTTCAACATTTTGAACCCGCCTAAACCCGGCCGAACCGGTCCGAGTCGAAAGGCTTGATCGGGTTTGGGTTTGTCGACTACTTGATTGGGTTTGGGTATCGATATGACCAACCCGGGATCATTGGGTTGGGTAGGAAACAAAGCCCTCACCCGCCCAACCCGGTCCGTGTTCTGCCCTAACGTCCACTACGATCTCTAAGCTTGCTTCTCATTGTATCCAGTACACGCCTTTATAACTACCCAGTCACGGTGTAGCGTTTAACGCTACCAAGATCACAATGATCCACAACTAGAATATCTAGTGACTTCAAGTCTAAGGATGACAATACCATTGCACCGCGAGAAGCACTTGTGACTCAACATAACATGTATGTAGCCTTCTCGGAGATGGGTCAATCCAGTGCAACATTCCGTAATGCACACCTATGTGTTGGATCGTGATATCTCCATATCAATCCAACCCCATACTAGTCTATAGATGATTGTCTCATTTAATCATTATACTTGACTAGGGATATTTAAGATAAACAACACAATTGTAAATCTAAGGACTTCATTATATTAAATATCCAATAAATAATAAATGAATTTTCTAGCCATATACAAATTCATACTAAACTAGATTGCCTCTAGGGCATCTATTCCAACATGAAGAACGTTGCTTGTCGAATGTTGAAGATGAGAACTTAGCCGTCGAGAACGAGAACTAAAGGAAGTTGGAGGATTTTCGTAACTTTGAGGGTGTATAAGGATTTTGAGAGAGTAAAGATGAAGAAATTTGAGAGAATATAATGAATTGAGGGTGAAGAATTGTGAGAAATATGATGAGTGTTTGATGAGGAAGTGTGAAAAAAATTGTGGAAGTGATGGGGTATTTATAGGTGTTGAAGGGAGGAAGGGGGGTAAAAAAAAAAAAAAAAAAAAAAAGTCCAAAAAAAACAAAAAAAAAAAAATCAGCCCGTTAGTGCCAAACGGTCACTGGCACTGATGTGACACTTCAAAACGGTTGAAATTTTAAAAAAAAATTACCGTTGCATGCTTCGGTTCCGGACCGGTTCCGGTTCCGGTTCATACCGGTTCCGGGTCCGGGTCCGGTTCCGCACATTTCACAAACTGGACCGTATCCGGTATACTACCGGGTCCGGGTCGGTTCGGTTCCTCGGTCTCACCGGTCCGGTTCAATTCCTTCGGTTTCGGTTCGGTTCTCGGTTGAACCGAACCGAATTCGCACCCCTAATCAGTACGACAAAGATATTATTGAGTAACCGTGGGTGGGGGTAATGTGCACTTGTGTGCAAGTGTGTGGTGCTTATGGTGTACACGTGGCCCAATCATGGCTGGGTATGTGTGTGAGTGTCTCACAATTATTGGGGCGATGTGTGTCTCACTGTGGGCAGCAGAGTGAGAGAGGGCAGTGAGCAACTGCTGGAGAAAAAGGTAACAGAAGCTCTCTGTTTGAAGGCCACGGGCAGCCGGGGCAGGTCTCTTCTCCAGCGAATTTGACAGATGTTTTTGCTCCTATCGAGCTCAAACGATGAGGACTGATATATATCATTGCTCTACTTGTAATGCCCAACCTTAAGAATCCAATAAGATCCAACGATTTAGTTCACATCCAGGGATATAACATAAGATATGGTATTGGAGAGCTCCTGAGTTTTTCCGCCTCTTCTAGCTCGAACGCTATGGAGCGACTTTTTTGCAGCCTAAATTTTGCAGGTTACAGAAAGGGTCGGAACTATGGCAATCATACAAAACAATTTGATCTATAGTATTTCCTACAGGCGCATACCTGACCAACAAGGAGGTCAATCTCAAATTGAAAGAGGACATAGCCACAATCAGATAGCCAAACACCTACATACAGAAATCTCAGAATATTCGTATCAGAGAAACATTAATTTTTTCTTGCCAACTAAATTTATTATCATGACTTATTACATAATTCTACACTCATATAACTTGAACATAAAAACCAAAAACAAATACAAAGGAAAAAAACTGTAATCTGCCATCCGATCGGCAGGCTCATGTCTACAATCATATAATATCCTTATGACGAAGATGATTGTGGCGTTGATTCCTTGTCGTCGGCGGTGTTTCCAAGACCTTCACCATCTACTACATGTTCTGTGATGACTTCTTCATCCAAATCATCTCCATCTCCAGAAACCACCTTTTCCGATCTTGCTTTGCTCCCCTCCGCAAAGTCATTGTTTGGATCGGTTTCGTTAACCACAGTTTGCTGAAATTCCATCATCCCAGACAGAGCCAATTTGGGAGACCACTCAATAACATCATCAATAATGTTGTAAACCCGTTTTTGATACCTGCAAGGACAAGAATTAATTACTAAATGTGAGGTGCAAGCATAAGCAAGAAATCCAAAGTTGTTACCTAAGAGCTTACTACATTCACCAATAGCAATGATACCTATCCTAGTATCTACTGTTGATTCACTGTTCTACTGTTTTCTGACCCTAACTAGAACTTGATGTGGTCCTCATCAGATTAATGAGGACCACATCAAGTTGTTCGTGTAGATCTAGTCCAAAAATCGAAGCCTGTGTTATTTATTTTGTTTCATTTTTTTTATTATTTTAGTGTTGTGATTTTGACCTTTCAATGTGCCCTCTAGGGGCGAAACATCCCTTGGTCTGGATCTCTCATGCTTGCGAGAAGCATGTTACGGAGCTGTAACAATGGAGCGCTGTAATTTGGCCTCACAATTACGAATCATGCTCTCCTCGGCGAAAAATGACGGATTTATCCAGCAACCCTTGCTGTATCATATAGTTAGTAATTTCAAAAGAGCACCTTTCGACAAATTTTGTACGGTGTAGATCGTACTTAATTTCTTCCTCATCATCCAAAAACTATTTCAGGGCCAAGAAAATTGATGGAAGGAATTGTTTGCCTCATGGATTGTAGGACAGGAATGTAAAGATAGGAAAATATTGGATATCTATTAATTGCTTCCTCATAATGTTCCGTGTTACAAAATATTGGATATCTCTTTTTACAATGGGGCTTAGATTCCTTGAAATGTCTTTGTGACCATTGGAGATTGATAATGAACTCTCTACACCATTTTCCGGAGAATAACAATTTGGGACCGCAATCATTCTAAAACACATCCATTTTTTTACTAAACCCTCATTTATGTTGGTGCAGAAGAATCCGACATACTTATTTGATGCACTGCTACATATCATTCTTTTTATTTCTCACTCTATCTCCATAATATCTCAGATATTTTTTAACACCAATTTCATATATCTTAAAATACTATCATTGCTTAACTTTTAAAAGAAAATCTGAAGGCCACCCATGGATCTTGCTCATCCGAACATTAATGCGTTACCTACTAAACATGGAATAAATGTATGCCTTGTACCATCACATAACATGTCATAGATCTCCTTTTAAGCCATTAGGTAAGGCCTCAAACCCTCTTATTTTTCCACAACCACACATCCCATTGAAATGAATTACATTCCCAGAACACTCCGTTTAGGGAAGAAAACGGAACGGAATCATGGGTGTTTCGTACCAGTTGAGATTGGTTAAGTTTTGGGGTGATCCGGTGATTTTGGCGAGTTTCGGACATTTCGCCAGAGGTTTAGGGTTAAATATTATTTTCTTCGGTTTCCTTGTTACTATCGACGGAGACGAACCGAGGACGAGGAGACTTAACAGTGATCTCACAGAAGAGGTGAAGAGTTGCGATAACATGTGCTCTTGGATAGGTGCCCCCTAAAAGAGCCAAATAAAGAGATACACTTAGAGCAAGTTATAGGTAGGTTGTCAAAGGGATGGTTTCGGTTCAGATCTTGAATTGAAGCTTCAAATCACTCACTGATTCGCTGGGCGGGGTCATGAATTTCTCCTCCTCCTCCTCATGATGATGATAACGATGTTTTTGCCGGACAATGATTCCTCCTCTGATGTCTTTGACAGTGAAGTTGTGTAACTATAAAGGTCATTGTGATAGATTAATTTAATTGATGAGGATCAGGAGCTTTTTTCACTCAAACAAGACTTTTCGTTCTAAATTTGGTCAGAACCTTTACAAGTTTCTGGAGCTTATTTTCACGCAGAGAAGACTTTTCCGTCCTGAATTTGGGATTTTACTCGAATTTTGACATTGAGATAAAGGTTATACTATGGGATTTTGGTATTTAAATGTTGATGTATTAAGAGTGTGTAATTGATATGTTGAAGTAGTATATCTTATACATAATGTAATAAAAGGTGTCGTATGTTTGGAAAGGATCACCATTCCGTCCGGATCCCGAATTGTTCCGTTATGGAGGGAAAAATGGATCATAGTGGCCGCTCCTGAGTTTATTGTTCTTATTCCTTTGATGCGTCCAGATTTTTTGGTGAGTAGTGTCAACCCAATTACAGGACAAAACATACGGTAGAACAAAACCACGAGATCCATTCTGACCGCAAACAATAAAATCCACACTATCATAATCCATTAGCAATGTTACCTGAGACCAAGAGACCGCTATATTGTGCAGAACTTTCGACATTTAACTACCTTGCAGTTTAGGTCGGCTGACACTGCAATACATGCAGTATGAATATTAACATTTAACTCGACGCACTATAGAAAGTGCTGACATCGCACTCCAAAAAAGATTTCACGGCTGACACTGAGGTCCAAAATAGTGCTGAAAATGCTGAAAACAGCAACGGCCGGCGAAATTTTGGAGCACAAGGTCAGAAATTTCGATAGTTCGTGGCTGTGGAGTTAGATGTTAGTTTTCATACTGCATGTATTGCAGTGTCAGCCGACTCATACTGCAAGTTAGCTAAATGTTTAAAGTTTTTATTGTGCAGCAAAAACTGTCAGAGGGTTTGCATGTTCTCAACTTACTGAAAATTTTGGACTGTTTAACTAACCTGGCTCTAGCGGCCTCATCAGGTGCATGGTGCCTTAGAAGTAATATGACCAACACAGCCACTACTGCATAGAATATTCTTTCGGTCCATTTCGGTCGCTCTCCCTCATCTTTCTTAGGCCAGAAACGGAATAGTTCACGTAGAGTTGCTTCCTCTGCAAGGATGTTGGGGAAGAACCAGACATGCCTTCCAAATAAGATATATATAGCTCCGAAAATTGCAGCTCTGACTGCAAGATGAAAGAGAAATCAGTAAAATAGAGTAATACCAGCTAGATAAGTTTATCCGAACAAGTTCATATATTAAATAAAAAATCAAACAATCTATCAGACAAGAAGCCAGATGAGCTAGACCATCAAAACTGGGATCCTGTACTTCGTTGGTTGAATTGCCAAAAAATGTTTGGGATGGCCAAAGTTTGTTTTTAGAAAAATATTCAGAACAGCGTGGAAGCAGAAGCAATTCATACGATCACACGAAATTTCAAAGAAAAAACAAATTTGAGATTAAGTAACAGGTTCAGGCCCTTAAAAAAAAAAAAAAAAAAAAAAAAAAAAAAAAAAAAAAAAAGCCTGACAGGAACAGTCAGTCTTAGTGCATATGACACTAACATTGTTAAAAAAATTATCAACTTTGAATGCCAGCAAATAATGGGAACATTTAACCGTCAGAACACACTACTCCAAAAATGTGACCTAACATCCTCCCCTGTACATATGTGATTTTAGACACCATAAAACAACAGTCTATTCTCCACAAAATCTTTTTGACAATCTTTTCGATTCTCGCATCAAGTGTTACCTAATAATAAGCTTCACATTCCTGGCCCTCTTCAAATCCAGGATACTAGAGCAAACCTTTTTAGTTACATATATTCTCTTTAACCATCCTAACTTAGTTGCCGTCAAATGTCTTAGCTTCCATTCCTATGAGGACTAGTTAATGAAACATGCCTAAAGTGTTGTTTAAAAGAAATATGATACAAGTATATATATCTATATCACACTTAGCAGAAAAATTACTAGTTCAAATACAAAATTCTAAGAAATTAGGTAATGAGACCAATTAAAAGAGGTTGGAATAGGAAATGAGCATAAGAGACAGTGAGTAGTGGAGTAAATGAAGAGGTGAGGATAATGATGTGAAATAATAGTGGAGTGAAATGAGAGATGAGAATGAACAAGTTGAGATGAGTCCACAAATTTGGGTGTTTTACTGTTTTGGTGATTTCAAAAGTTAAGTGTTGCAATAAAGATGATCAAAGGGTTGTCACTCAAGGGTGTAATAGGTTGCAATAAGATGTGAACAACCAATGGAATTTCCTGATAATAAGAGGGAATAATAAATGATAAGCTATAACTTAAGGAGTTCCATAGTATAGATCATAAATCAAAGATACTTGTTCATACATAAAAAGTGAGGTACAAACCTACAAGATATCAATTTTATGAAATCAGAACTGTGGTTGTACTCTCACATAGGGGATTCACACGGAAGATAAAACTCAAGCTGTTTTGAGAAAATCAAAATTTTAATATAAAGGACTCGAGGTTAAACCTGGCCAACATATATCTGATTCAAATGGGATAGTAACTCAATTAGAAAAGCGTAAAGAAGTAATCAGGCAGTGAATCATCTCTTTCATGCACCCTATGTTGCACGGAAACGGATACGGTAGTAAATAGAGACGTCGAAACGCCAAATTTCAGAAAATCAGGAGACGCCGACACAATGTGTGTATTTGTGTGTGGGTGTAAATGTATAAGAAAATACTATTTTTAAAGTAACTGAAAAATTTATAACTACAAGTAATGCAATATATTGTAAGAGACCCTGAAACTTAACATCTAGAAGATGGTAGCTAGAAAACACGTAAACTGTTGGGGGAGTTTTTGAAACTCAAAAAATATAGGGGTAACCCTCACAAACTGTTGGGGTGCTTTTGCAAAGAAAAAGCTAATTGATTGATAAATTTGACCAGGTAAGTTGACTAACAGCTACTTCTTCTCCTTCTGTTTGCTGCAAACGTCTCCCCCGATGTCTCTTAAAATGGAGACGCTTCTCCAAGGCATCTCCGCAGCTTTTCCTACTCAGAAGATGGGAACTAAATAAATGCTCCTCCTTCTGTTTGCTGCAAAGTGCGAACGTCTCCCCCAATGGAGACGCTTCTCCCAGGCGTATCCGCAGCTTTTCTTGCTCAGTTTTTTTTTTTATTTGTGAAATGCCACCTGGCATTTCGGAGGCGTATTCTCACATTTTCTGAGTTTCCTGTGTATCCGAAATGGTCAGGTCCGGCGTTTCCGTGCAACAGAGCATGCTATAGTCAAACACAATCTTGAGATGAACAGCAGATTACTTGCAGATATGCCAACTTCTCATTTTGCCAGAAGACAAACACTCAATGAAAGATACAACTGCAAGATATAGATAATGACGACTTCGAGACTTACATGTTAGCAGGGATAGTATAAGTAGAAGGAGCCCCGCACACAAGTAGAGTATGAGCAGCTTGACCTGATGGGGATACACTGGAAAGAGGCAGATTGCCAGCGTCAATACAGGCCAGGAAAACGACAGAAGTGTTTGCCACAGTGGGTGTCGCTTTACAAAAGTCCATGCAAAGAAAGCGTCGTTTTCCGAAAAAACTTGTTCCTGTGAAACAAAGAGGACACCATTTACCTTTAGATTTGATCTAGCAAATTGAATATGCTCTCGACTTCCAGTAAAATCTAAACAACACACTAAAGGCTAAAAACAAATTTTTAATTTGAATGGACATCCAGAAAACAGAAAGAAACAAAAAGTGAAAAATAACAAGCTCAGGATCCATATGATTGACCATACTAGGAGAAGAATAAGGTCTGACCCGAAGTGATGAAACTGAGCAAACTTATCTAACTAAGGCAAGAATTTCAAATATATTAACACAGGAAAGAGCCTTTCAAAGAGGAAATGATCCCTCCACACCCTATCCTTGTGATTTAAATCTCATCCAGTTGCACTATCTTCAGACACTTAAAGATGTCTAGTAGGAAACGTTCACCATCAGACCAGTGGGATACTTTATATGTGTCTGTGCGCTAACAATTGAACATGAACCATAACAACTAGGTCATCTGATACACATTTTCTATAAATAAAATAATTGATTTAACAAACCTGTTTGCATGGTTATGATCCTACCAAGTCTTATAGGCACCCTTCTGTTACAGTGGTTAAAAAGCAATGTTAAAAGAAAACCATTGGCAAGGCTTCTTGTTTTAAGTGAAACCACTAATTATACACGAGCTGGAGAAATTGACGGAGATGGTAAAAGATACCTTCATTGAGTCCACACCAATATGATAGCTAATGATCTTAGAGGCCATTAAATCCAACTCGAGGGAGGGGGTTATTTGGGGGCAATAAATTTCACTAGACAACATCACTTTAAGCCACACCGTTGTTTATAATTTTATACCATCAGCATACCGTTTAAACTATCAATTAGTCACTACAGAAGGGACATAATAAAAGCAAACAAATGAAACAGAATTATGTGATAACACTGGAAATATAATTGAGACAAAATATCAAAAATGTTTGGCATAACTGAATTACTTTAAACCCTACTTTTTAGTGTTTGAAGGATTAACTTGATACAGGTAAGCAAATATAATTACTAAAAACCTTGGTGAGGTGAGCATCTGATAAATTTGAAGGAAATTAATAGACATTGCTATATAATTACTAAAAACCTTGGTGAGGTGAGCATCTGATAAATTTGAAGGAAATGAATAGACATTGCTACCCAAGAAAATGACATGATGATTTCCAATATCCCAGATACGGCTTCCACAACTTGGGATTTGGTATGTGCAAGGAAAGGTTTGGCCTCCAGTTTCCCCCTATAGTACACCCTGAGACCACTGTAACTGTCAAGACAACTGCTAGTGTTATCACACCACTTACTTTCTCTGAATAATGACTTGACATCACTTTCACTGACTTTTGTCACAGCCACAAGAACACAAATCGTACCATCATGACCAGCTAAAAGAATGGAACCGACCACGTCATCAAATTTGTCGACAGAGAGCTGATTGTAGCCCTAAGTAGATCACTATTGACATATGTAGGCCCAAGTAGATAATTTAATAAAATATATTACCAATAACTGTTCACACGTTTATAAGTGGAGTAGTGCTGCTAAAGTTCTTTGTAATTCAAACTTCAGAGGGCCAATATACCACCCTCCTCGTTTCACGAATTCCATGCTTCAAGTTTTGAATCAAAGTATGAAACAACAGACCTAAAGTATATGGTTCATTTACGCCGTTCTCTAACTTGATATGAGAGGTTCGGCCTTGGATATAGCATCCCCCGTAATAGTCAAAAGGCAAAAGGAAAACCAGAAATTTGAAATAAACCATATGCATAAATCCATCTCTCCTCGTTTTCGATGTATCTACCAACCATCAGGGACATACTTCTATCATCCCTTCAATGTGGCTTGCCTCTCACATTGCAAGCACCACAAGCCAAACAAATGGACCAAACTGTTATGAAGCAACCATCAGGGATAGGGATGGCAATGCGGTTCGATCCGATTCGAAATCCGAGTGATTCGATCCGAATGGATCAAGTCCGAATCCGATCCATTTTAAAATGGATCGGATATGGATATTTAAAATAAAAATTCGATCCGTATCCGGATTCGATCCGAAAATATTAGGATATCCGATGGATATTCGACCCGAAAGGATCCGAACACACGTAGTTTTACAAAAATACCCTTAAAGTTATAAAAAATTATATAAATATATTACACTTTATTACACATTATATTTTCATGCCAAAAAAAAAAGTCCACCACACATTAAGAAACACATATAATGATATATCACATTATTACCTTAAAAAAAAAATAGTCACTGCACATTTGGAAAAAAATCCCTAACTGTTGGCCAAAATAGTCTCTCGTCAATCCCACCCACGCCGCTTGCGGCTTCTTCTCCCCCTATCACCCTATGTCTCTCTCACACAGAGTCACGGTCGTCCTTCCTCTTCTCCCTCAGTCACGCTCACGATTTAAGAACAACCATCGACACCTCCTCTCTGACGAACCAACACAGACGCCGCTCCTCTCTCACGAACCACCACCGACGCTGCTCCTCTCTCACGAACCACCACCGACGCCGCTCCTCTCTCACGAACCACCATCGACGCCCACCGACGCAGCTCCTGTCTCACGAACCGCCATCGACGCCCACCGACGCCGCAAAGAAGCCGGCGACAGTCAGACAACCCAATTCTTGTTCGATTCGGCAGTTGGAACATAGAAGCCGGCGACTTCTCTTCACATCTCTTCTCTCTCACGAACGAATCTGGTATGTATCATTCTCTGATTTCAGATTTTATTTGTGAACTATTTCAGATTTTCATTTTTCTACTAATTTCAGATTCAAGAACACAGTATTACGATTTTTCTCACTTTATATAAGATTTTTGGTCCATAATATAGTGAGAGAGAGCCAGACTATTATACCTGTCCATAAAAGAAAAGATAAGAAGAGCAAATACGACAAGCTTCATGCTTGAGTAGAATAAGAAAAAAGATGCGCATGAAAGAAACTTGAGAACCATCTGCACTAGACAGATAATTTTAAAGAACAATTATGTTCCTTGATTGAGATTTTATATCATTCCAAAGTTACTTATGAGTAACTACAGACAGCAGCGTATAAGTTTACAAGCCATCAACTATGATCGGGCCTAATAGAAGTCGAACGGGCAACAATAAGCTTTCGTGACAGAGTGTGGACACTCAAACATACAACAGAGAACATGAACATGCAGGTCTAGTACAATTGAACAGCCCCAGGCAAGTGATTTAGAAAACTTGAAATACAATGGCCTATAGTCTTTGACAGGAGTAGCAGAATAGTTGCATGTTTCTTACCTGCAATGCTTTTGACTCAAACTCTTGCCGCTTTGTTCTAGGTAAAATGCAGTCAGACGATCAAAGCTCTTGTCGAACCACAGTTGGAATCAACCAATTGAATGATGAAAGTTCACCCAATCAGACTCAAGTTGAAACTCAAGGTCAAGGGGCGCTTGGTGGAACAAGTAATCCTAATGGAGAAGGGGAACAAGCTCCTTTGAAAAAGACTAAGAGGAAGACATCTCTGGTATGGAATCACTTCACAAAGAAAACAGTTGATGGAGGGCTAAAAGCTATTTGCAACTATTGCAATAAGAAATTTGTGGGTGAAAGTAAATCTGGAACTACACATTTGAGTAATCATTTAAAAAGGTGTGCATGTCCTAAGTACAAGGGTGATCAACAAGACATAACCCGCATGATGGGAGGGCAAAAGGCATTGGTTGGTCAAACAGTTAACGGAGGTAAGGTTATGGCTATGACTAGCTTTGACCAAAATGTGGCTAGAGAAAAGCTTGCTAAAATGGTTATTCTACATGAGTTTCCCTTGAGTGTGGTGGATTATGTGGGTTTTCGGGAATATTCATTTGCTCTTCAACCCTCTTTTAAGATGATATCTAGGAATACACTTAAAAGTGACATATACAAGGTGTATAGCGTAGAAAAGGAAAAGGTTGTAAAGATATTGGCGATGTCCAAGGGTAGAGTGTCTATCACAACCGACATGTGGACATCAAAGAACAATAGAAGGGGATTTATGGTTATCACGGCGCATTTTGTTGACGAGGCATGGAGGTTGCAGTCGGTTATTCTGAGGTATATCATGTTCTTATGTTTATGTACATTGAACTTTTTTATTTATATTTTGTTATATATTTCAATATAATCCTATTTTTTTTAATTATTATTTGTAGGTTCATTTATGTTCCTTCCCCACATACGGCGGCCGTATTGCAAGAAGTTCTACTCGATGCAATGTTGGAGTGGAATATTGATAGGAGGTTGGGTTGTCTGACTGTTGATAATTGCAGCACAAATGACTGCATGGTAAGGTTACTTTTGGACAAGCTTCAGTTAAGTACTTTGTTGGTTCGCGGTGATTTTTTTCATATGCGATGTGCTGCTCATATAATAAACCTGATTGGTCGATGGTTTTTCGGGTGCTGAGGCGGTGGTGTGTAACACTCGTGAAGAGAAGTTTCTCGTTCCACTGGTATCTGGTTTCGGAGATCCAACGAATCCATAGTTTGGAGACGCACTTGAATCGTGCCAGAGACTTGATGGGTAGTGAAGAGAATATGTTGCGTACGATCCCTTCTGGAATGTGAGGTAAGTGATAAATCTCTGTTGGGTTTGATTTCGCTTCTGGATCCATGGAAGAGAAAAAGGTAAAGGGAAAAGGTAGAGGGAAAAGCTAGTTAGGGTTAGGGTTTGTTGAAAACTAGGGGCTGCCGGATGTGTGTATTTATAGTAACCCCAACCTTTGACTAACGGCGGTGATGATTTTTTCTTTTCTTTTTTTTTTTTTGGGGGCAACAAACTAGCAGAAATAGGTAAATATGACCTATATTTTGATAAAACTGCAAATAAGCCCGAGATTGAGATATTGTTACATCAATACCGTCCTACCACTATGATACTTCTCTTTCCCATCAATTTGACTTTTACTTCTATTCACCGGGTCACTTTGACCCGGTGATTTGAATAGCAAAATGATGCAGTATTTTTAATAATCTTTTCATTGTGTTGTACAATAAAAATTGTTCTATAACACAGTGAAAAAATTATCCAAAAGTTGCATCGTTTTACGATCAAATCACCTGATCAAAGCGACTCAGATACAAGTCAAAAAGTCAATATGATGAGAAAGAGAAGAATCAGAGTGGTACACTACAAGATTTATGCCCCCATTAGTGTCAATAATTGTATCGATAATCAAAGTGACACGGCCAAAATTGTCAATGAAATTAAGCCATTTTATGACAACTTTTTTTTTGATAAATTCCATTTTATGACAACTGACAACAATTAAATATTGTCAAAAGGAGGAAAACGTAGTGGCAAACTTGTGAATAGGTGAGGATTTATGTGGAAAATTTATAATTAGAGCAAGTTTTAAGCTGATGAAAAGAACTCAAGATTTCTTCATCTCGAGTCAAAACATTCGTCACTACTCTTGTCTCTCCAGTCTAGGGTTTTCATGCTCCGTCGTCTAGCAATCAAAAGGCAAAACATCACCTGAAATGATAGAATTTGTGTATGGTACGTTACTAAACACTTCTGGAGCAAATTGACTATACCCAAGAAAGAATATTGTGACACACTGAATTCGATGATTCATTGACTTAAAACGAAGGAGGTTAATAGGCGGAAATTGTCCACTTAACAAGATATCAACTTGGGAAAGACCAACATCAGTTATTTAGAACTTGTTCTTTACAATGCAAACGTAATTACTTAAAACAAATTATACACAGAAATTTAAAGATGAAACAATGAACAAAAGGAAACACATACTGTAAAGTTGCAGATACTAGAGATCTCTCACAACTTTATCAATCAATGTATTCTTGAAGATCAATATATAACCACTCGATCGTAAGTAGGAGGTTAAACCAAAGTTTTTCATAAACAATGGGCTTCATGCCGCCACAAGATATCATTGGTATAGGATTACCGATAGTCTTTGTACGACGATTCCTTCTAGTATCGTACGTTACTAAACACTCCCGGCCCAACATTCTCACCCTCAACAAAACTTCACCTTTCTCGTTGGTATAAAAATACGGATCAAACCCTCTATAAAAATCAACTCCACATAATTTGAATAAGAAAGTCCACGACTCTTTCGCACCATACTCTTTCATGATCAATACCTCGATATCTGATTGGTTAGAAACACAGTCTATACGGCGAGCCATACAAAGGCATCCGTCCTAAACCCCCCATACTAGGTATAGAATCTCCCTTGGGTCCTGGCATCGGAAGCTTCACAAACTCAAACCTCGTTGGATCAAAGTAAACTATATGTTGTGGAGGGAACACCCATTCTCTTCTGAAATATGAATCTTCTTCTTCGTCAGTAACACACCAATGTACAAGGTTGTTCAATACCGGCCCTGGTTGCATCCATCGAATCTTGTAAGGGAAATAGAGGTTCTTACTCCAAGACTTGTTCTTCGTGCTACCCACTGTGAAAAATTCGTGGTAGCCAGGGCTTTCATGGCTAACGGCTAAGATGGCCATGTAATCGTTTTGGCTAGAGTCAAAGAAAAGTCCTCCAACAATCTTGTACGAACTATTCGTTAGGTATGGTAAGGACAAAGCTATTTTCTTTGAGAAGCGAATGGAATAATTGCTCAAGTATAAATCCTCATCGATTCCGATTAGCAACAGACCGTTACAGGAATCGAGGATTTTGATCTGGTACGATGATTGTGCCTCAGGCGTTTCAACTAACGGTCTGTGGATGTCCTCCACAAGACCAGTTTGGTTGATAGTTTGAGAAGTGAGAAATCTTTTCTCGCCGGATTCAGTTGCAAACAGAAGTTTCTTCCTGGGTCATCTTCCTTGATCCATTCTCGAGAGGGAGAGGGAGAGGGAGATAAGTTTTGAAAGGCCAAAAGAACGAGAGCTAGGGTTTATATAGGAAGCATTTTGAATAAAATCCGAGAGGGAATAGGAAACCGTAAATTCCATATGCATACCTAAAATTATATCTAATTTAGCTTCTCAAACTACTTAAGGTTGAGTACCCGTGGGTCAAAAACTTGTTCGTTCGAAATCCCAAGTATAGGATATCGTCTCAAGTAATAATATTCGGAAGTCCGGAGTCGAATCCACGAGGAGAGGAGGGTTAGACAATGACTTGCTAAACTAGAATAGAGAGTAGCAAACGACTAACTAAAGCAAGTAACGCAAATTTTTCAATAGCTTTAAGCTTGCCAAGCTATCAAATTTACAAAATTAATTGATGGAGCAAGTTGAGATTTTAGATTCGCTAATCTAAACAACTAAGAAAGAAGTGAAATGACAAGTAGAGAGGGGCTAGGGATTATCGGTTTTTCTAGTGACCAATCCTCCTAAGATTCAATCCCAGTTCTCAAATTACATGTAGCATTCCACAAGACAAGTATGTCAAGAAGAGATTGCTTATTGCACTCCAACTCGCCACAAATGAAGTCTGTGATCCTAACACGCTAATCAAGCTTTAAAGAGGCTATTCAAATGAGATTTCCAAATTTCAAGTGTTTCAAGCATCAAACATATATAAACACACATAGGTGTTTCTACATGAAGGATCAAGCAACAAGTGAGATTTGTAAATTTTTACTCAAATCACCTAACTAGTACTCAATTTCTCAAAGTTAGGATTGATGAGTTCCTCTCACTCAAATGCAACTTCAAATCAAACCCGTCAAAATATTGGCACATCTACCTATTCAATGCATCAAATACTTCAACTTGAGAAATCTAAATATTGCACTAAGAATTCAAGTGAACCCAATTCAACCCATTAATCCTTGAAGTTCAACTTGAATCAATAGGGAGATTGGAGCATTGGATAGTCCCAAATCACCCAAGCAAATGAATTAGCTAGACATAATAGAAAATTCAAGAGAGATTGAGAGAAATTTAACTTTCAATAATCAAAACTTGAATTCATACTTGATAGCACCAATAAACTTGCCACTAATTCAATCCCAAACACTTGATTCAACTACAAAAATGAAGAACTAACTTAACTACTGGAAGCAAAGCTACACAAAATTAACTTGGAGCAGCTATTTTGGACCTTCTACTGCTGCTGCTACACTCAATAACACATCAACAGCATAGGTCGAACAACTGCAAAACAGAGCAGTATAGCAGCGGCAAAAACATCACAGAGATGGCCAGAAACAGTCTCCAATTCGTCCTCCTCTCTCCCTCACTTCCTCTTTCTATGTTCTAGCTCTTAGATAGCTCAAGAACACCCAAATCTAGGCGACATCGGAGAGAGAGAGAGAGAGAAGGAGGAGGAACAGAGGACCCAAAACAGAGCATTGTGTAGCCAAAAATGTGAGAGATAATGTGAACTTGTGTGCAAGTGTGTGGTGCTTGTGGTGTACACGTGGCCCAATCATGTCTGGGCATATGCGTGAGTGTCTATACAATTATTGGGGATATATGTGTCTCACTGTGAGCAGCAAAGTGAGAGCAGGCAAAGAGCAACGGGTGGAGAAAAAGGTAACGTAGACAAGCTCTGTGTTTACCTACGTTACCTTTTTGCGCAACCAAAGCACCACACCAATGCGCAAACCGATACACGCCTAATAACGTGCCAACAATCAATGCGTGCACAATAACACGCCGCCAATCAATACAGGCACAATAACATGCATCCAAACAATGCGCGCCCAAAAACTTGCGCCACCAATCGCGTCTCAAAACGCGTCAACTGCTCCACGTCCCGAGCCAAATCCACCAGTTGATCCGATTCTTCTCCACCTTGAATTGAATCCTCCTAGCGGCTAGAACAAGATCCATGTGCCCAGTGCTCCATGTCGGAAGCCCGATTGCGCCGGAACGCCAATTGCACGTGAACCGCCAGATTTGCGCCGGTATGCGTGCCTGGTGCTCTATGAAAAAGAACCCGATAGATCCCCGATAAGGAACCCAATAGTTATCCTAACAATGAATCCGATAGCTCCCACAATAAGGAATTTGGTGGGTGTATCAACAATAATATTCTCATCAAAACGATAGATCTTCATCCCAAACGAATTCGCCATCACTCATCGCCAACAAACCATAACCCAACAATCTGGCTATGACACCACTTGTTAGAAACGAATGCGGAAATGAGATATCACTTGTTAGGAATTAAGAAGAGATGATGAACGAAGACGAAGACTAAGAACAACACAAACGATTTAACGTGGTTCAATAGTTTTTATACTAGCTACGTCCACGGTCAAAGCAACCCGATTTATTGATGAGAGAGCCAATTACAATCAACCATACACCACACTTATCAATATTCACGACCTACACCCATATATTGGCCTAAACTACTGACTTGTGCCCAAAGAAACGAAGAAAACATTCCAAATTGAACAAGAAAATAACAAAACCGCCTCAACCCAGAGTGTTCGCACGAAAAGAAACAGAAACTCAGTTTTGCGTCATCGTTCTTGCTTCCTCGCTTCTCCATTGCTTTGTCGCTCCGTCCATGAGTTGGCTAGGTATTTTGAATCACCAAAAACATAACAGTAAACATGATAGAGAGTATCATCTATAAGTCATTGTAGTCAAGAATTCTAAAAGAACATTCCATTTTGTCAAATTGGGTGAGCTTACATCCTTTTTTTAAGGTAGTGAATTTACATCATTTTCTCATTACTAATAGTAGATTTTAATTCTCACTTCCAACATCATTTTTCATTCAAATTGTTTTCAGAGAATAAAACTCCACCCTCCAGAAGAAAAGAATAGAAGGCATTAACAATATTGTGGTGCTTGCACTTGTAACAGCATCTCCAATGCAACTAGCTATAACTTATTTATAATTTAATCAAAATTGTATTTTTTTTATTTTAGCTCTCCAGAAATTTCAGTGTTTGCTCCAGTGCTATCATGTAAAAGTGAGATAAATTCCTTTCAAATTGCAACTACTTTTTGAACAAACATAACGGCTATATTTTTTAAGAGATGAAACCATCATATACATCTCACAAATAGTAACAACCAATCTGTTTTGTTAAGATTACAACAACTACATTATTTGAATACATACACTATAAATGGAGGGATCAATGATCATATGTTTTGTGCAATTAAATCTTTCTCATTATGTCTCGTATTGGTTTAATTTCTTCTCTTTTGTGTGATTCTGATTCTGACGGTGAGTTGGAAGATATGGCAATAACAATTTTTCCGAAAAATCAGAGTGAAAAGAAGAAGAAACATGGTGGCCCTGTTTCAGGTCGAAGGTACATATGGAGAGATCGATTTGAAGGACATCAAAGGTTGTACAATAATTACTTTGCAGAAGTACCGGTGTATTCGTCAAATCTTTTTAGAAGGAGGTTCCGAATGCGTCGTCCATTATTTCTTCACATCCAATCAGCAGTGGAAAATCATGATTCTTACTTCAAGCAAAAGCCAGATGCACTCGGGATTATGGGATTATCTTCTCTTCAAAAGATAACTGCAGCACTCAGAATGTTATGTTACGGTGTTTCAGCTGATTTCGTGGATGAGTACGTGAGGATTGGAGAAAGTCACATGGTATAAACACCAGACCACCATTGTTGTACAAACAAATACCAAATATCACTTTCTCAACTCCCAAAGACTTTGAGTTATCAGTAGGAACCCAAACAAAGATGCCTCCCAGTTTTGTTATCTCTTAAACCTCTAGTTCAAAAGAAAAAAAAAATATTTATGTTGATGCAAGTTTATTACAATATATTATTGAAATAATCTATCATTACTGAAATATGATAGACGCCAACACAAAGGGAAAATGTAAGGAAAAAATACAAGCTAGAACATAAAAAGAATACCAAATGTGTATCCTAAGAAATCTTAATGAACAAACCTACTTATTTGAAATGCTCGTGCCTACTTCAATTTTTCGACGATCTCTTTCTGGCGCTTAGTGTAATATTCAACTTGAAGCTCCGAAATCCCAGTTAGATCAATAGACATAATGCGCTCTTCCTCTTTTTTCTGTTCAATGGCTAGTATCTTTTCAAGAAGTTCTGTTCTCACCGAGCTCGAGTTCTTTCTCTCGTCTTTCATTTGTTCCATTAGCCCAATTATAGTATCATCAACTTCCACTTTGCTCTTCTTATTCTTCATATTTTCTAGATCTTGTTTCTTCCCAGAAGGTCGCGGATTCTTAACAGTTGAGGCATCTTGAGGATTTTCATTCTCTAAGCTTGTGACATTTGGAGTAG
The DNA here is from genome assembly GCA_023055425.1 of Linanthus parryae. Lineage (NCBI taxonomy): Eukaryota > Viridiplantae > Streptophyta > Magnoliopsida > Ericales > Polemoniaceae > Linanthus > Linanthus parryae. The sequence goes on along the minus strand of JALGPY010000005.1, from coordinate 112,490,458 downwards.
AAGCCTCCGTACTAGGTACATCAACAATCTTTCTTTTCTTTTTTGGGGCTGCATGTTTCTCAACATTAACCAACCACTTTGGTTCGGACTTTAACATATTCCACCAATGTTCAAACTTAAATGTACGCTTATAGATCTGAGTGTACATAGCTCTTGCATGAAGAGTCTGCAATATGTAAAAGACGTAATGCGAACTCAATATTAATGGCATGAAGAAAAACAAGAAGGTGAGCTGGAGAAGAAACAAAGAAGCGACATGCACAATATTTATTTAAATAGTGAGTTCAGATTGAGCATGTACCTTATCATGTTCCGTTATACCACTTTGTTTTCTTCCTTCAATTTGGGCATAACATCCGCAAAATTTGTTGACTGCTTTCTGAATTACCGACCAACGATTCATGAGTGAGTTGCTGACACGCTCCAACTGCAAGTGCACAGTTGTCGGTGTAGTAATAATCGGAAAAGTCCGGTTTGTCGAACCCAAGGGACTTCGTGTAAATTAACTACTAAATTTGTTCTTTATGTGGGCAAGGCGCAGTTGTTTTGTTCTATTTCTACTAATAATTAAAAATAACAATTGTCTCAAATAATTCAAAGAATTATTTCAAGATTAATAAGCACGAGTTGATTTGGTTGTTTCTCAAAATGGGTCAAAATCAGGATATCTCTACGGATCACTAGGTATTTCACACTACATTGGATTTATGTTCTACTAACACGATGAGTTCTTGTTCTAGTTAAACGAGCAATTTTATATTGAAGATGTCTCAACCAATAACTATGCCTAAACTATCGTAACTGATTCCTCTAGCTTACTCAAGTTCAAACACGCATTACGATGATAATTCTACTCTTGTTCTTAGCTAACTAGCAAGATTCCTCAACCCTAGATACGGCTAGTGTGTATTTCAATTTTCCGGGCAACAAACGTAGATTCCTCTATCGTTCATAACCTAGCACAATTCTATTAATACGTCTACCAATAGAAAAGATAAATCAAATGCGTAAAATACACATAACTAGAGAAGAAATCATCAATTAAGCTCAAAAGCATGCAAGCAAATCCATAAATCACAATACGTAGTGATCAAACCCTAGTTTCCTACGAGATATCCCAAAATAAGGGTTTAGCTACTCATAATCATGTTCAAAATACAAAGTATCATGATCCAATATGAAAAACTAGAGAAGAAACGAAGATTAGAAGCCAAACGGATGATCCAAGCTCTTCAACCTAGCTCCAAGCTCTCCAAGCACGTCTCCCAATGTGTTTTCTGATGCCAAACACGTTCCCCAATGTTTCCTAAGTCTTCCGTGGCTCAAAACTCTCAAAACTATGCCAAAATAGCGAAAATAGCCCAAAAATCCGATCCTGGCCGCAGAAGTAATCGTACGATTACTTTCAAGTAAACGTACGATTACTTGCATTGAAGGTAATCGTACGATTACCCAATAGTAAACGCACGATTACTTCTGAGTGAAGGTAATCGTACGATTACCTTGAGGTAAACGTACGATTACTTCTGGTCTTCCACCATTCAAACTTCATCTTCTTGCTCTTTTTCCTTTCGTCTTCACTTCCCGAGCATCCCTTTGAGCCTCCAACTTTTCCGAAGTTCACTTTTGCTCCAATGTCACGTCCCGAGCTCCCGGTTCCTGAAAACCACAACACGAGAAACATACCGGAAGATCAAACGTGATAAAATATAGTCAAAATTAATGCAAAAAGTGCCCGGACTCATCATTAACGTGCAAAGACTCAACATGCTCAAATTTAGTAAGAAATGATCCAAAATCCATCAAAACGCATCAGAATACACGCAAAACGGTAAGGAAACATATAAGAATATAACTCCAAATATGGAGTTATCAACTATCCCCACACTTACCCGTTGCGCGTCCCGAGCAACAATTCAAATCACAAATTATCAAAAATCATCCGAACCTTCCTCCTCTCATCTCACCTCTCGAGTCAACCATTCCAACCAAGACCATTGCATACATTTCAACTTACCAATTGCATACTAACCTCAATTAGCCGACTCAATACACACGACGACTCAACACAAGACACAACGATGCAACAATATGATGCAATGCAATTATATGACTCGATCATACTAAACACATATATACACAACATGTCTTTTTAGGCGAGATTGGGCAATCTCAATTAGCTTAAAACGGTTCTCATGGAGTGATGAAGAATCTAGGAACGAGGTATGAATTGCAACTAAACTCGACAACAAGAATTTCCCTTAGTTAGTATAGAAAGCCTAGCTTTACTAAGTGTAAGAATAACCTACCTCTTCGCGTGTGCCGATAAATAAGAGGCTACGCTAGGCTAAGCCACATTCAAGGTCCGAGCTCCTATTCCGCTAACGGGTTAGAATGTAGAGGCTTAGGGACAAAAGGATAATCATGTAGTAACAAGTCCTAAGCGTCACATTCTCACGTTAAAACCCACATCTCACACACCCTCACCACGATGATAGGAACCACAACCCGAAACTCACCATCTCCGGCCCTCGATCCCCTCAAACCCCGGTACAATAACGATTTCCGTGGCCACCGTCGTGAAACATGCATAAAATGAACATCGCCGTCAATGAAATAGTTGCTTCCACCACTCGTTCTTCATTAAGCTCAAACTTTATTCCTTTATTTCATCTCTCCTTTTTTTCTCTCTTTTTCTTTTTTTTTTCTGTTTTTTTTTTTTTTCTTTTTTTTTTTTTCAAATCTCTCAATATCCAAAAACACAACTTCTACAACGTATATCTCGAGTGGTCTTCTAAGTGTCAAGCCATACAAAAATGTTAAGGGGAGGAAGTAAACAATCCAATGAATATATATCACACGTAAAATTCATCTCCCCCTAACTCAATGAAATACACGGTGCCACCAAACAAAGCCGCAAACAAATCCAAGTACAAGTATGGGGATGGAGTCGTCACAATCTCAATCTCTATGTCCGTAGTCAAAAGTCGACATCCCCACACTAGAATATACCCATGTCCCCTCTCAAGTAATCAAAGCAATATAAGTCTCGTGCTTAATCCAACCGATCCTCCTACACCAACGTGATGAAAAGAAACGATCCCTAGCACGATCCACCAATCAAATCACCCAACCCAATTTGTGCGTATTAGATGCCACGCACTCACGGCTCTCCACAACTGTGTCCATGGTGTAATGTCATGGAACACCGCCACACCGAAGTGCGCAAGCCTACTCTCACTCACCCTCGCATTCCCCTCGATAATCAGAAATGAAGTACATGCGATACGTAAGACTCACTCTAATATATCATGAAGTACTCCCTCATCGAATCCCCTCAACTACAAACACCCTCGTGACGCACTAAAGCGGTGATTCTAACCAATCGATGATGAAGGCCAAGAATCGTCACCCTAAGTCCAGAGGTTATCAAAGAATCCAAGGTTCAAAACAGGGTTTACTAGTGGTCCTACAAGGTAAGTTCTATAAGCAGTGAGTTCTCTAATACACACCTCGCACAACTGTTTCGTGTGCCACTACGAGGCGGGTTGGCGACTACCTAAGGCGTACACATGAATGTTCGCTTTGTTTAGCTCACACCTAGCTCAACTCTTGTAAGAAAACAAGGCACACACTTTAGATTTGAAAATCATTTAAGTGTATTAAAAATAGGCAGGTATTCCCGTAAAGAAAGTCTCTCTATACATACTAAGGGGAACTCAAATTGTCATTCTCGGTCACATCTCATACCCTATGCCTAAAGTTCTCACACTCCTCGATTTTCCAATTTCAAGCTTCTTTTGATTGCCCTTTCTCAATTTTCAATTTATTTTTTTTTTAATTTTTTTTTATTAGATAATATTTCCTACTCTACATGCATGGGCCGACTCGAAAGAAGACTCGAAACTGACTCAATTTGGGTAGGTGGACTCAATTAAATAAAACGTGCACTTAACATAAACTACTCACAATACGACACACACAATATATATAAACACGACACGGACTACAAAAACAGACTCACAATACGACACAAACAAGCTATATGTAACTGGTGAATGCAGACACGGACTTGGCTAATAAAGGCTGAGAAACCCCCCCACACTTGAACGCGTCGTTGTCCTTAACGAATGCATAGGTCAAGCGAAAAGACTCAGCATTCAAATGCAGGGGGTGGTAAGCCTACTCGGACGAATCCTCGTCGTCCTGGTCCTGGTCTCCGGAATAGGCATCCGAATGGTACTCGTAGGCACCAGGGTAGGTCTCTTGGCCACTAGGCCACTGATCTCTCGGGAATCCCACATGAGTGGCCAATGCCTCTAACCACTGGTCCTGACAGTGCTGATGCAGACTCACCTGACGTAGTCCCTGTCCTAAGTTACGCATGCTACTGCGATGATGCTCAAACTGTCTAGCACTCATGTCAGCAACATAGTCACGGGACCGACCCTGGGATGTGAGGGTCATAGTCCTGGTCAATCTCAACTCGGCCATCAAGTCCGCTAAGCTCACACTCGGCTGGCCAGGGTCAATGACAGGTGGAGTACAGGCTGAGGTGGAACGGGAGGAGTAGGAGCTGGAGGAGTAGGAGCTGGAGGAGTAGGAGCTGGAGGCGTGGGAGCTGCACGCGAGGAAGAGGCTCTTTTCTTAGCCTTTCCTCTAGGAGGTCTAGAACTAGCTCCTGCCTCCATCACCACTACATCCTTCAACGGATCCGGGATTTTGTCAAACATTCTCGGAGCCTTGGGTTTGAGGTCTAGCTCTCCATCAGGCACGCTGGCCCCGCAATCCTTAGCTAGTTGCATGAGTAAGAAACTATGGCCCGCAGACTTCTTGTTTTTCTTTTCATACCTCTCGTGCAAATACAGGAAGATCCGCCTAGGAATGTCTATCCGATGCCCCCTCGATAGACACAGAGCCATGATACACACCTCAAAATCAACATAATTTGGAGCCGAAACTCCCAACACCCATGACTCTAACAGCTCAATGAGCCACCTTGGCTTAGGCAGCAAGTATCCGACTGGGATCTTCCTATGTCTGATATTAGTTTTAGACCTATCCCAGTCGGCTCCTGGCACTCCCGCAAAACAAAACGCCGACACCTCATTAATAAGCGTCTGCTGGTCTATCTGCAGATAAATCTTAAATTGACACGGCTCTGTCAACGGGGGCCACTTAAGTGCTGCGGCGATGCGCTCAGAAGACAAAACTAGCCAGTTCCGACGACAATAAATCACACGAGGGTCATTGAGCCTAGACGTCTCACCCTCAACGGTGTGTCTCGCATTCGCATAAATCTCACGAGTCAGTACAGAACTGGCTTTCTTTTTCACTAACTCCATCCACCCCGCAAAGTTCTCGGTCTTCGCGACCTTTTGTAGGTCCTCAGGCACTCCCTCAAGTGGAAAGATTTTCTCGGCCTGGACACCTCTATTAATCCTAGGGTTCGATCGGTAAAAACCCTGGGCATTCGCCGAAATAAACCTATAATCGCAAAAGACCCCGCCACTATCAATTTCCAGCTTTTCGTCATCCGGCTTATGACCACGATCCTTTCTAACTGGGGGCAATTGGGATGGAACGGGTGTATGAAAAACCCTAAGGTCAGGGGATAACGGGATGACCAATTGGCCACCCGTGTCACCCCCATCAGACTCAGACCCACTCTCAGGCACGTTCACCCCACTTCCCCCAGGTAATGTATAATCGGGGTCGTTATCACGACTCGTTCTCGCACGTTTGCTCATTTTAACCAAGTATAACAAAATAAATCAATTAACGCGACAAAAGCAAGTGCACAGTGACAAGATGTGTACAGATATGAAGCAAGTAAGCACGTAAGCACGTAATCCTAGGACTCTAAGCAATCGCCCCCAAACACGCTACTAAGCGCAACAAAAAATAAATTGGGCTTTTACTCAATTGTGCCTAGACTCGAGTATTGAAATTGCGAGAGAGATTAGGACGTACCTACGTGCCCGGAGCAAGTCTTACGGGCACGAAATTGCAGAATTTCGACAAACCGGGCTGTTTTCGGGTCGCCGAAATTTTTCTTCCAAATTTTGCAATCGAGTTGTGCCTTTTGCTCCTTGCGGTGTCCCCGTCGAAACCCCTAAATCACTTTTGCCAAATTCAGCCTCAATCTCGCCCAATTTCAGATTCTTCCTCAAGAACCCTAAATTGGCCTCCTTCTTCAATTCACCACCAATCAGTCCCAATCGGAGTTGTGGTCGCGGTGGTGATGGGGGCTATGTGGTCGCGGTGGTTGGATGAGGGAGGGAGAGACGAGAGAACCGGTGGTGGCTGGAGAAGGTGGATGGAGGTAGGCGGAGTCGACGGTAGGGAGAGAGAGAGGTCTGACGGCAGTGAGAGAGAGAGAGCAGCGGGAGATGGCGGCGTAGAGATGGCGGCGGCGGCGCTGTGATGGTAACAGCGGTGGCTCTGTGATGGTGATGGTGGTGGCTGGAGATGGGGGTCGTGGTGGTGATTGCAGAGGATAGAAGGCGAAGGAGAATTCGACGGGAGTAATCGTGCGATTGAGATTGAGCTTTTTTTTTTTTTTTTTTTTTTTAACCCGATGGACTGCCCCCTCCGAAGTAATCGTGCGATTACTTTAAGTAACCATACGATTACTTGAAAGTAATCGTGCGATTACTTTTAAGTAATCGTGCGATTACTTGAAAGTAATCGTACGATTACTACCTCGTACGACATAGTGGGTAGGTCATGCGACCTAGCTAAACAATCTGCTTCCACCACATTCAAAATTTTTTCTAAGGCAAAAGTAAACGTACGATTACCTCAAGGTAATCGTACGATTACTTTTGTGCAGGGAAAAAAAAATTTATATTAGCCAAATATAACCTTTACCTCGTATTTTTATCCCGACCTCCGATGAGTGTGATTTTTGCACCTTTGGATCCCTTTTTCGACGTAAGTCTTGCTCACCTAAATCACGTCCCGTTTCCGGATCGTTTTCCCCGACTTTCCTCAATTATCGCCTAATTACGCGAAAAATACCCAAAATGTGCCAATTTCGTCGCTTTCTTCAAAATTTTGCAATCACCTTCATCAAGATGGGGAGTGCGGGATCTCTTCTCGTGTAAAAAAAATTCCCGAAGTCCGGGGAACCTTTCATTCTTCAATTTCGCGCTTCCAAAGGCTCGTTTTGCATTTCCGGATGCTTTTGGACGCCTTTTAGCATCCTTTTTCGTCTTTGTTGCCCGTTTCTTTGGTTTGTCATGGATCTCCTCGACCTAGAGACTCCATTTATGTTATAAAAAATTCCCAATGTCCAGGGAACCTTTTATCCTTCAATTTGATCATTCCAAAGTCCCGTTTGGCAATTCCGGATGCTTTTTGGCTCCTTTTTCCTCTTCGCAACATCCTTTTTGGCATAACTTCTTCGTCCGGACTCCGATATACGCGATCCACCTATCCACAGAAAGCTCTCGACCACCCCTACACTTTGGCATTGTTCAAATCAGCTCACAGTCCTGTCTTCAAAAATTTACCTCGTAACTCGTGTCATTGTGCCAGCTTTCTCGATTTCTTTACGTCTTCTTTGCGTATATCAAGAAGGGGAGTCCGGGAACTCGATCTTCCCCAGGTGCATGTGTTGAATATGTGTAGGAATGGCTTCAATCCTCTATTTCTTCATTCCGGGTCCCGATACGCGTTTTGGTCTGCTCTTTCTCGTTTTTCGTGCAATTCTTCACTCGCGCATCAAGAAGGGAGACACGGAATAGGCCTTCCACCTAGAATTCTTGCATATACTCATTGGAAATATTAAATCCACTCTCTCGCACCTCTCAAATAGTTAGAACAAAATAAAATAACAAAACAGTATTGAAATCTACACTATGCAGTAAATAGGTTGGGTTGCCTCCCAACAAGCGCTTTGTAATTTAAGGTCGACGGCCCGACCAAGTTACCTCAGATGAGTTCAGATATCGGGAATTGGTTTGAGGCTCTCGATAACCCCAATGAAATTCCAGTCCACGTACGGTTTTGCTCGCTGTCCATTTACCTTGAACCTGTTCCCATTCTCAGCTTCTACCTCGAGTGATCCCCATGGGTAAACCTCTGTAATTGTAAATGGACCACTCCACCTTGACTTCAGCTTGCCCGGAAACAATTTCAGTCGGGCGTTGAATATCAATACCTTCTGGCCCACTCTGAAATCTCGTGGAATGATATGCTTGTCATGCCATTGCTTGGTCCTCTCTTTGTAGATCTTGGCACTCTGATATGCCATCAACCTGTGTTCTTCTAACTTAAGCAATGCCTGCTTCCTTTGCTCACCAGAGAGCTTAGCATCCAAATTTAATTTTTTTAGCGCCCAAAACGCTTTGTGCTCAAGTTCCACCGGCAGATGGCACGATTTCCCGAAAACGAGCTGGTAGGGAGACATGCCCAAGGGAGTCTTGTATGCAGTCCGGTATGCCCATAAACTATCATCCAAGTGTAGAGCCCAGTCTTTGCGCCCTGGATTGACAGTTTTATCTAAAATCTCCTTTATCTTACGGTTAGACACTTCAGCTTGTCCATTAGATTGTGGATGATAGGCCAATGAGATCTTGTGTGTCTTTACCCCATACTTGCTCAAGGTATTGGCAAAAACCTTGTTCACAAAGTGTGATCCCTCATCGCTAATAATGGCTCTAGGCGTTCCAAACCTTGTGAATATATTCTTGCGTAAGAATCTCTCGACTGTAGCACTATCATTCTTTGGACACGCCAGAGCCTCCACCCATTTGGTGACATAATCAACCGCTAACAGAATATACAGATTACCAAGCGACGATGGGAATGGCCCCATAAAATCAATTCCCCACACATCAAACGGTTCTACTTCTAACACGAAATTTTGAGGCATTTCATTTCGGTTAGAGATATTACCTGTTCTTTGGCACCGGTCACACTGCTGCACAAATAGATGGGCGTCTTTATGCAGAGTCGGCCAAAAGAAACCACTCTGAAGTACCTTCGCAACTGTGCGTGATTTGCCGAAATGTCCCCCACAATTCAACTCGTGGCAATGTCTAAGGATCTCTAACGTGTCCGGTTCCGCAACACATCTCCGCAATACATTGTCCGCCCCCAACTTGAACAGATAAGGATCATCCCAGAAATAATGTCGCGCGTCTGCAAAGAGTTTCTTCCTCTGGTGGTAATTCAGGTCCTTGGGCACAATGTTGAGTGCCTTGAAATTTGCCAAGTCAGCAAACCACGGCACAGCTGCAACCACAACCATAAGCTGCTCATCTGGAAAATCCTCTCGAATCGGCAAATCCTCCTGCTTATCGTTCTCCAGTCTTGACAAATGGTCTGCAACCACATTCTCTACCCCCTTTTTATCTTTGATCACCACATCGAACTCTTGCATCAATAACACCCACCGGATCAATCTTGGCTTGGCGTCCTTCTTGGTGAGAAGGTACTTGAGGGCTGAATGGTCCGTGAAGATCGTCACCTGAGAACCCACAAGATATGGACGAAACTTGTCCAACGCAAATATGATAGCCAACATCTCTTTCTCCGTGGTAGCATAATTAACCTGTGCATCATTAAGAGTACGACTGGCATAATAAATGACGTGAGCTACCTTATCTTTCCGCTGGCCCAGAACTGCTCCCACCGCATAGTCACTAGCATCACACATGAGCTCAAATGGTAGGGTCCAGTCTGGTGTGGTGATGATAGGCGCGCTAATCAGCTTTTCCTTGAGCAAATCAAAAGCTGACTTGCACTCCGCATTAAAATCAAAGACTGCATCCTTCTCAAGTAATCCACACAAAGGCTTCGTGATCTTCGAGAAGTCTTTAATGAAGCGCCGATAGAACCCTGCATGTCCCAAGAAACTCATTACCCCTTTGACAGAGGTAGGGTAAGGAAGCTTCTCAATAACCTCAATCTTGGCTCTATCCACCTCTAATCCTTTGCTGGAGATCTTGTGGCCCAAAACAATACCCTCAGTAACCATGAAGTGACACTTCTCCCAGTTGAGCACTAGGTTGGTGTCAATGCATCTATCCAGAACCCGGGCCAACTGTTGCAGGCAGTCTTCGAATTCATCACCATAGAGCGAGAAGTCATCCATGAATACCTCGAATTCTGCTCCATCATTTCAGAGAAGATCGACATCATACACCTCTGAAACGTAGCAGGTGCGTTGCATAACCCAAAAGGCATGCGTCTAAAAGCGAAAGTCCCATAAGGACAAGTGAATGTCGTCTTCTCCTGGTCAGCTGGCTCAATTGCTATCTGGTTGTACCCGGAGTACCCATCCAAAAAGCAATAATGAGAATGATGTGCCAGCCTATCAAGCATCTGATCAACGAATGGAAGGGGAAAATGATCCTTCAAAGTGGCATCATTGAGCTTGCGGTAATCCATGCAAACTCTCCACCCAGTAACAGTACGAGTGGCAATTTGATTACCTTTTTTCCCTTCCACCACAGTTATACCTCCCTTCTTAGGGACACATTGCACCGGGCTAGTCCATGTGCTGTCGAAAATCGGATAAATGATGCCCGCCTCCAACCATTTAAGCACCTCTTTCTTCACTACCTCCTGCATGTGAGGATTGAGGCGGCGCTGAAACTGAACTACCGGCTTCTTATCTTCCATGAGCCGAATCTTGTGCTGGCAAACTGTGGGGCTGATCCCCTTGATATCTGCTATGGTCCATCCCATAGCTGCCTTTCTCTCCTGTAGTACCTTGAGAAGCTGCTCCTCCTGTTCCCTGTCCAAACATGCAGACACAATCACAGGTAAAGACTCGTTAGATCCCAAGTACAGATATTTCAAATGAACAGGTAAAGGCTTTAATTCTAAAACTGGGGCAGTAATAAGAGAAGGAGTGAGAATCTTCCTGCTTCCCTCATTAAAGAGGGGTAATGGTTGGCGCCAATGAACATCTAAGGCTTGCTCTTTCTTGCTGGAATCAAGTAGAGCAAGCTCCTCATATAGCTGCTCCAATAAAATATCATCCTCTTCGTCCGGCGTGTATGCCTCCACCCCGAAGCACTGCTCACTTACCGCATATGCGGGAAACTTCATAGCCTCAAATACATTGAAGGCCACCTTCTCATCGTTGATCTGCATAGTCAGCTCTCCATTGGCCACATCAATGATAGTCCTCCCAGTAGCCAGGAATGGGCGGCCCAAAATAAGAGGAACATCATCGTCAGCCTCCATGTCTAAGATCACAAAATCCGCTGGGAAGATGAGTCCTTCAACTCTCACTAATACATCCTCCAAAAAACCCCTGGGGCGTTTTATAGTGCGATCAGCCATCTGCAAGCACATCCTAGTAGGCTTAGGATCTCCCACACCAAGTTGCTCAAAAACCGATGTGGGCATCAAATTAATACTTGCACCAAGATCACACAATGCCCACCCATGAAACGCATCTCCCAATGTAACAGGAATGATGAAACCGCCCGGATCTTTCATCTTCTTTGGTAGCGCCTTTTGCACGACCGCGCTACACTCCTCATTCAGAGTCACGGTTTCAAAGTCATCCATGCGCCTCCTATTAGAAAGGAGGTCCTTGAGAAATTTGGCATATTTAGGCATTTGTGAAATGGCTTCCGCAAAAGGTATATTAATGTGCAGTTTCTTGAAGATATCCACAAACTTCTTGAAATGCTTGGCATCCTCTTGACTCTTCAATCTCTGCGGGTATGGCACTCGCACACTGTATTCCTCCCTTGGCTTCTGTTTCTCATCCGACTTCCTCACCGTGTCCTTTGATTGGGGAATCACGGTAGGCACGGGAATCTCTTCATCCAAGGCTTTTTCAGTGGCCTTAGTCGCCTCAGCTCGCGCATGGGTAGGATATGGGGGATCCTGGGTAGTGGTCCCACTACGAGTAGTAATAGCCTTCAATTGCTCAGTTGGAGTAATAGTGTTGGACGGAAGTATACCTGGTGGAAGTCGAGGATTCTGATTAGCTATTTGGCCAATTTGTGTTTCATGATTCTTTAACGAGGCTTCCATTGCGACAATTTTACTCCCAATCTTGTCGTTGCTAGCTAACAGTTTCCTCAACATCGCATTTGTATCCTGTTCTTCTGAGAGTGGAGGTGTTGTTGTGGAACCTGTCTCTGAGCTTGGTAAGGAACATTTGGCCTATGACCTGGCGCATATAAACCACTATTCGGATTGGCATAGCTGAAGTTGGGGTGATTGCGATTGTTGGGATGATAGGTGTTTGGCCATTGCTGCTGTCTTTGTTGACCCATGTAATTCACGTCTTCAATGCCATCCCCATATCCCTGATTTGCATCTGCTACCATCTCTCCCACTGACTTCACCTGTGCCGATGGATTCAAATGACTGAAAGCCGACGTCATCACTGCCATCTGATGTTCAAATTTCTGTTCCACCATAGACTCTATCTGACTAACCAATGCCCCATCTGATTTCGCGCTTCTACGAGTTTCAGACCTCGTGGATTCACGTTTTGCTACATTATCTAGAAAATCACGACATCTCTGTAGTCCCATCCCCATAAAATTGCCTTGAGCCATCATGTCTAGTTCACTAGCAGTCTCCATGTCCAAAGCATTGTAAAAGTAGTGAAGAAGTTTATACCATGGCTCTCCGTGAGTAGGGCATCTGCGAAGGAGCTGGTTGAACTTTCTCCACGTGTCACCCAGAGAATCATCTTCCTGCTGTTTAAATTTGGTTATGTCAGCCATCCGTTGAGCAACCTTGGATGGTGGAAGATACTTCCTGAGAAACTCTCTGCTACAATCTGCCCATGTAACTATGCTGCCTGCTGGAAGTTCCATAAGCCATGTCTTTGCCTTTCCCGATAAAGAGAAGGGGAAAAGCATGAGCTTTATCGTCTCGATTGGAACTCTCTGGTCATACATGGTAGAAGTAATTTGCTCGAAATTGAGCAAGTGCTGATGTGGGTCATCACTCGGGGCTCCAGTGAATAAGCACTCATCCCTAACCATATTGATCAACGGTTGGCGAATCTCGAAATGCGCGGCATTAATCTGCGGCCTGACAATGGTGGGCTGATATCCCTCCGGTGTAGTCCTGAAGTAGTCCACCAAAGGACGTTCATCCTCCTCAGCATTGTTGACTTGCTCCACCTCATTCCGGCCGTTATTATTCCGATTATTACCCCCATTGTTCCCATTGCCACCGTTGTTTCCACCATTAACTCCTCCATTGTTTCTATCAACTATTTCTGCACCAGGGAGTTGTTGTGGATTCGGGGGATTCATGCGATCAATCATGGCCTGCATCTCCGCCATTTGAGCCCTAAGCTGCTCAGTTTCCCTTGCTCGATTTGCTGCATCTTCCACAGCAGCAGCTCTAGCTGCTTCCGCATCTTCGAGGCCTATGCGGAACCTCTCAAACTCAGCTCTAGTTTGCTCGTCCATCTGAACTGAATTTGCTTTCCTCTTGTCTCTATTTTGTGCTCGCAATAAGGATTCCGGGTCTTCAAGTGTTGGATGCAAAGGCTCGTCTCTAGAACGTGACATGCACCAAATGAATCAGACCTGAAACACGGATCACACACACAAAACAGGTGAGTAACAGATATAAACTGAAATAGTAAATCCCTAAAGAGAAAAATAATAGCTAATTTATCTGAAGTCCCCGGCAACGGCGCCAAAAACTTGACACACTCCAACTGCAAGTGCACAGTTGTCGGTGTAGTAATAATCGGAAAAGTCCAGTTTGTCGAACCCAAGGGACTTCGTGTAAATTAACTACTAAATTTGTTCTTTATGTGGGCAAGGCTCAGTTGTTTTGTTCTATTTCTACTAATAATTAAAAAAAACAATTGTCTCAAATAATTCAAAGAATTATTTCAAGATTAATAAGCACGAGTTGATTAGGTTGTTTCTCAAAATGGGTCAAAATCAGGATATCTCTACGGATCACTAGGTATTTCACACTACATTGGATTTATGTTCTACTAACACGATGAGTTCTTGTTCTAGTTAAACGAGCAATTTTATATTGAAGATGTCTCAACCAATAACTATGCCTAAACTATCGTAACTGATTCCTCTAGCTTACTCAAGTTCAAACACGCATTACGATGATAATTCTACTCTTGTTCTTAGCTAACTAGCAAGATTCCTCAACCCTAGATACGGCTAGTGTGTATTTCAATTTTCCGGGCAACAAACGTAGATTCCTCTATCGTTCATAACCTAGCACAATTCTATTAATACGTCTACCAATAGAAAAGATAAATCAAATGCGTAAAATACACATAACTAGAGAAGAAATCATCAATTAAGCTCAAAAGCATGCAAGCAAATCCATAAATCACAATACGTAGTGATCAAACCCTAGTTTCCTACGAGATATCCCAAAATAAGGGTTTAGCTACTCATAATCATGTTCAAAATACAAAGTATCATGATCCAATATGAAAAACTAGAGAAGAAACGAAGATTAGAAGCCAAACGGATGATCCAAGCTCTTCAACCTAGCTCCAAGCTCTCCAAGCACGTCTCCCAATGTGTTTTCTGATGCCAAACACGTTCCCCAATGTTTCCTAAGTCTTCCGTGGCTCAAAACTCTCAAAACTATGCCAAAATAGCGAAAATAGCCCAAAAATCCGATCCTGGCCGCAGAAGTAATCGTACGATTACTTTCAAGTAAACGTTTGATTACTTGCATTGAAGGTAATCGTACGATTACCCAATAGTAAACGCACGATTACTTCTGAGTGAAGGTAATCGTACGATTACCTTGAGGTAAACGTACGATTACTTCTGGTCTTCCACCATTCAAACTTCATCTTCTTGCTCTTTTTCCTTTCGTCTTCACTTCCCGAGCATCCCTTTGAGCCTCCAACTTTTCCGAAGTTCACTTTTGCTCCAATGTCACGTCCCGAGCTCCCGGTTCCTGAAAACCACAACACGAGAAACATACCGGAAGATCAAACGTGATAAAATATAGTCAAAATTAATGAAAAAAGTGCCCGGACTCATCATTAACGTGCAAAGACTCAACATGCTCAAATTTAGCAAGAAATGATCCAAAATCCATCAAAACGCATCGGAATACACGCAAAACGGTAAGGAAACATATAAGAATATAACTCCAAATATGGAGTTATCAGTTGCTTGAACGCTTGGATGAAATTATACCGTGGGCATGGAAAACACATGTACCCTATCCCAATATCTATCAATTTTATGATCAGTTGAGTGAATTGCATCCAGACTAGTATTCAACCAAGCTGAGACAAGAAGTTCATCTTCTTCACTTGAAAAGCTACCCGATCGCTTTCCTTTTTTTTGACGAGGAACCACACTGAGTGTTGACATCATATTGTTTGAAGGAATCATCATCATATTCACGTTCTGAATGTTCTCTCTGGTACTCTTCCGTGAAGTTCACATTTCCATTCAATAAAGAAGTGAAAATCCAGAACCTTGAGGATGAATCTACATGAGTAAATTATATTAGCTCAGAACTATCCTGAAAAAGAGAAGGGAGGGACAGAGAGCAAGAAAGCCAATATCAGTTTGTACTGCAATTGTCACTTAACCACTAAATCTAAAACAATTCACACAACAAATACTCCTGAGATTTCTCGAACCAGCCGTCCTTTCACCTGGCCTCCATTCTGTTTATCTGTTTCATTAAATATTCATCAGCCACCTAGTTATAACAAATTTTACGACAAGGATTGCATTTGGAACATAAAAATGCCAAATTCCAGTTAAGGTGTTCTAAATTGCTCAATAGATCAAGAGGCGGGGGATATTCTAAAGACCTAGTGGAACTTCGAAACGATGGACATCATACACAAGGGAAACTCTAATGTTTCTGAAGTATCCGACTTGGGCGCATTTCTATTTCATTTTCTTGCAGAGTTAGTACTCTAACAGAAAAGAAGTAAAATAGCCAGTCAGACCTCAAAGTCAAGTACAAACACGAGGGTGGAAGCATAAGAAAAAACACTAACAATCCAATTAATTTTACCGGAAATCAGAATATGTCCACCTCCTTGTATCATATTGTGTCCAAATCTATGGGATGCCATTGCATAAAACACCTAAAAGTAATAGACTATCGAGCATTACTGTTACGAAAGCTGTCCTGATCAAGTGATAGGAACAGCTTAACAAACAGTTTTAAAATTAACATGGTGCATGGTAGAGAACGCACTTTGGAAAGTATTTTGAGGCAAGACTATACTCCCATAATTGAAGAAATCTAACAGCTAAAGACCTAAACATTCACAATCCTAAGGCAATTAGAACAACAAAATCGATCCAAGTCACCGGTAATCAATACGCACCAAAATTATCAGATTGAGAAAAGAAACAATATCGTCCTGCTGACTTCTAATTAGAGGGACTAGGAAATGCACACATAAATAATCTTTCAGTCACTTTATCAAAGCAGACATGCTCAAGGTTTTATATCAATAGCACACAGTAGCTATACCTTCACGGTAACTAGAGAAGCAAGTAAAATGATGAATTTTCAAGATAACAAACACAGGAAAATGCAGTTAACCATCTTAACAAAAGCATCAATTTGATTGTAATACTCACCACATCAAGGTAAAGAAAACTCAGTCATAGTCATGAAACCTGATACTGTAAAAACCGGACCGGCCATTGAACTGGTGAGGCACCAGCTTGCGGTTCAACCGGTTGGACCAGTGGTTCAACCGGTTGAACCCCGCGTTTTTTTGTAATATATAATAATTTGATTTTATATAAATATATAATATGTTTACATAATATGTATATTCAATATAATGTTTGAGCACAACAATATAGTTTCATAAATAATCGCCTCAAATCATATAAATTTGGCGAAAGATTGAAAGAATTATTGGCACAAAAAAAACATAACTGACTGCGAAAACAAAAGTTTAATCCTGAACCTGGTTATTGACTTCTTGTTCATGATTTTGGGGATGTCCAGTACTCTCACGCGGTACTCTCATGCTCATAGACTACATCTATGAAACCCTAACCTCACACATCCTCTCAAAGATATTTCTCACCAATCTCTCTCAACTCAACTCAATTAGAAACAATAGCTGGCATCTCTATTTATACTAATATAGAGGAGGTGGAAAAGCCCACCAAGCCCTAGCCACCACCTCCTCAGAGATCACCTCCTCAGAGGACAAATCAGACGCATCGGGTACACCGATTCGTCTTGCGGAATTCGAGACAAAACCCAACAAACTCCACCTTGGCTTGAATTCTGCAAGCGCCTAGCAAATTCCTCAGCCTACTCCGTTGTTGATGTCAACTCCGCCGCATCCGCCATGCTCCAACTGCATGGACCGCCATCGCACCTCTACCGAGATGCTCTGCACCCCCTCCTAGGGCACGCCTCGCACCCCCGACACGGGTGCGTCCCAAAGCATGACACTTTGGGGAGTAGTGTGGCTCCATCTCTCCACCGGCTAGCTCATCACTGGAGAGTTCTCCACCAACCACGTCAAGTGCAAACGAGACTCCCTTCCTCTTCACTACTGCAGTAGCTTTCTTCATCACCGTTCTCGTCACTTGAGCACCGTCTCGAACAACCTGCAACTTCTGCATAGCCTGCACTATCTCCATGCTTCAGCGTCCTCACACGTCAACCACGTGTATATCCACGCCAGCCCTGAGTGCTTCTCCTTGCGCTGTTGCTTCTCCTGTTCGATCATACGCCTTCACCAAGACGTCTTGCAAAGCCACCCCTTTGCGAACCCGCCGCGACTTACCTCTCTACTTGCCTCGAGTTTCTCAAGAGTTATCGTCACGAACCATACAAAGAGATATCAGGACGCCCACTCGAGCCATGGCCTCGTCAACTGCGTCCATCGTCTCGATCTCTGCCCCTGGAGCTTCTTGTGAATTTCCGTGCAATAGTTTCCCACGTCTCAGACCAAACTCCTCTGCGACTGTTGCATCTCGAGCTCACAAACACACAAAGCCTACGCTTCTTGCTATGTTGAACAGCAGCTCCACCTGTCAACACACTCCCAAGCCTGCATAGGTTGCCAATCGAACGTTCAATTAGGAAAACGCCTCTAATTGACCCCACCTGATTGGACTTGAACTTGATTGACTCTGATCGCATCCCGTCGTCTTCGATCTGCCTACCGATATCGATTGATGCCGATCTTCTCAATCAACTCAGAATCTGAAAATTCTGACCGTACCGATGAATCCGCAACGTCCAAAAAGATTGGGTTAGACTCCTGACTCATCCCAATCCGATATACAGGAAAGTCGTAGCAACCCAAACAAGTTTTGGACCGTTGGATCTCACCGCGAACTGCCACGTCAGCATTCTGCAATATCCGTCCACAGTTTGCGAAATCTGACTCCACCATTGCGTCGGGAACTTCCAAAAACCTAGGGTTCACCTCCTGTTCGAGCCCAATCGGACTTACAGGCAGCTCAGAACACCCAAAACAATTTTGGACCATCCGATCGCGTCTTGGAGCACTTGGAGTACCGCGGGCCTGCCACACCGGATCCATCCCCCTGCTGCCTCCTTCACATGCTGCACATCACAGCAGCACCCCACGGACAAAAAAAAAAAAAAAAAAAAAAAAAAAAAAACAACTTCCATGATTTTTTTTCTTTTACTTGTCCTTTTTTTTCAATTCTTTTCTTCAGTGTCTTCTTCTTCGTCCTTTCACCTGCGTGCTCCACCCGGATCGTGAACCAGGCTCTGATACCACTTGTAGGGGAATTATTCGTCAACCCGAATTCCCACCGCAAGGGAAGCAAAAATACGCCACACGATCACACACTCAACACACGCCATATAGGAGAAGAAAAACGACAACACAAGAATTTAACGTGGTTCGGCCAAACCGCCTACATCCACGGGAGGAGGAGAATTTCACTATATCAATGAGGGAATACATCGTAGGGGAGAGACAGCTCAATCCGCGGACTACGTCGACGCGGTACTCTCATGCTCATAGACTACATCTATGAAACCCTAACCTCACACATCCTCTCAAAGATATTTCTCACCAATCTCTCTCAAATCAACTCAATTAGAAACAATAGCTGGCACCTCTATTTATACTAATATAGAGGAGGTGGAAAAGCCCACCAAGCCCTAGCCATCACCTCCTCAGAGATCACCTCCTCAGAGGACAAATCAGACGCATCGGGTACACCGATTCGTCTTGCGGAATTCGAGAAAAAACCCAACATTTTTTAATAATCTTTTCATGGTGTTGTCGAGTAAACGTTGTTCTATAATACGGTGAAAAATTATCGAAAAATCGTATTATTTTGTTATCCAAATCACCTGATCAAAGTGACCCAGATACGAGTCAAAAAGTCGGATTGGAAAGAAAGAGCAAGGACGGACTGGTACTAACTGTCTTGAGCCTTTTCAAGCCGAATAGCTAGCTAAGGAATGAGACTTTTTGGACCACCATCACCTTCCACCTCTGATGTGAGATAAAGCTTTAAGTCATCTTGTTCCTTTTAGTGCCCTACAAGATAAAGCCAAAACTGCTATACATAGAGAGAGTACTACGTCCTCCGTTCTTTATTTAATTTATTCACCCATAACCATGTTGGAAAATATTATTTTGACGCGACTTCAAACACGGGTTCGAGAAAATTCAATTGAGAGTTTGCATAAAATTATAGAAGTAATGAGATTAGTTTGTGATCTCACCAGTCAAAATCATTGATTGATGAATGAAAAATGAGAATAACTTAGTTGTGTGTCTTACTTTTTTTTTTGAAAGAAAACTCCAATTGGATCAGTTACGAAATTGGGGCTAGTTGGCCCAAAATATCATCTTACAAAACTTCATAAGCTCAATCAAGCGGTTGGCTCTTCCAGGTCATCTCATTTATGAAACCCAGTCCCTTAGTGGCAAAAGTGTGGGCCGGTCTGTTCGCCTCTCTCGGAACGTGAACCGTTCTATGACGGTTTGTTGCCTGCAGATATAGTCCACATTCATCGAGAAGCTTCTGTTGTCTTCTGGTTCTTTCCCCATTTCCCTGTTCTTCATCTCTCTAGATAGAGAGAGACAATTTGTCTCTAGCTGAATACGCTCCAGATCCATTTCCATGGTGGGCTTCACACCCTCTGCGATGGCTTTAGCTTCGCACCCTTCTCATTTCTGACCACAACTCCGGTCGCTGCTTTCTTCTGGATCTGATTCCACCCTTTGAATTGAAACTTTCTAATCTTTCAATTTGAAATGAACAATTACAACTATTTATAACAGATGCCTTATCTCCATAAATAGCAGTCTCTCCTCTCATTCTAATTATTCCAATAATCATCTTCATATTCTCTCAATACCTCTCAAACATATTTTCGTTCATTGTGTACTGTACACTGGTGCTTCGTTCTACAGTACAGGAAGGACTTGTATCCTGGGGGCATTTCGCCTTGTAGTATTCCATTAAGACGCACCAACTTTGGGGAGACGAATATTGCTTTACGAAGATCGTCGTCGTACGAGACTGTCCTTCAAATCATCTCTATTTTAGTAGGCTTTTATTTTGTAAGTTTGTTTATCTTTTTTGTGTTATTCTTCACATCAGCACTTCTGTTTTCTTCTTATTAATTAGAACAAATTTGATTCAGCTTCCTAACAAACCATGTAACTTTGACCCAGTTATTAGAATAGCAAAACTTTGCGTTTTTTTACCTAATCTTTTCATGGCAGCATAAAAATATAACAAAACTCTTGCATCGTTTTGCTAATCAAATCACCGGGTCAAAGTGACTCGGTCAATAGTGGTAAAAGTCAAATGAGAAAGTTAGATAGTGAAGAGATGAGGTACTAGACAGCAGCCAACCTTATATTTTACGGGAATCACACTCGGCAGAACACTGAGAACAGAACTTACCACACGTTCTGCTTTCTCCTAGAACCAATTAACATAACAGCAGAAGCACTTGAAGCGGAGAACAAGTTTAAGTACCAACCAACTTTGTGTCACTGCTTTATGTCATCATTCATGTGGAATTCTTCAATTTGTCGCATGTCAAGTCATATACTTAATTAAACTACGTGAGGGCAAATTGAAAATGTTAAATACCCTTCGGAGTGTAGTTGAGTTGGTCGGGTAAACATTCTTACGATTTTAGGGCATTTGTCTTGAGGTTTTGAGTTCAAATATTAGAGCAATCCAAGGGCAGTCTATTGGCCTTCTCAATTGCGAGCCTGTCAGTTCGGGTTTTCTCAGGCTGGTTTGCCTCTCTAGTGTGGTTTGTAGGCTATTACACTAGAGCGGGGGTTTACCCAGTGCACACCTGAGAGGTAGTGGTTGCGGGTTCCCACGTCATAAAAAAAAAAATGTTAAAGATGAGTAGTAAGATATGACATCTACATTTTGTATTATCAACCTCTAGAATCCTATAACATCCATAGTGATCCATAGATTTGGTTCACATGTGGGGAGACAAATAAATAACAGATGAAATTAGAGAACTCATGAGCGTTTTTTTATGCTATTGAACCAACATTTCTGCAGCCTAAATTTCGCAGGTTACAGTCAGGGCCGGGACCATAACACTTTTATCTGTAGTATTTCTCCAATCGGCATGGACCTTACAGAGAATCTCAAACTGAAAACGGGACTCAGCCACAATCAGAACGGCAGGTTCATCATATAATATCCTTGCGACAATGATGATTGTGGCGTCCACGGTGTTTCCAAGACCTTCACCATTTACTACATGTTGTGTGATGACTTCTTTTTCATCCAAATCACCATCTCCAGAAACCACATTTTCCGATCTTGCTTTGCTCCCCTCCGCAAAGTCATTGCTTCGCTCGGTTTCGTTAACCACAGTTTGCTGAACTGAGTACCCTACCTAGCTCCACAGTCATATTTTATTGACCCTATATAGACCTAGGACGCAACTCAAAACGGACAAGGAAATAGTTCCGGCCCATCATTTTCTACGAATTAGTTTCTTCCACAATTGAGATCAAATATGACTCCAAATCAGGGTATATTCTCAAATTACTTTCTTTAGTTGTCATAATTTATCGAGCATTGTACTAGAAGAATCGTTTAGTGAATACACACCCAAATAATAGCAATCACAAAATGTCACGTAATAACTTAGTATCAGAGAAACATTCTCAGACTGGCAGATCGACAAAGAAACCTAGTATTTCAATAGTGAAAAAAAAAAAAAAAAAAATCACTTACTTCATCAACCTTGATTTCAGATCTATCTCCTTCCCTTTCTTCTGTCTCCATGACCACCATATGAAGGGGGATCAACCAGAGTCTCTTCATAGACAATATCTTCGTATAAATTTCCGTATAAACACTCTCTTCTAAACTCTTCAGGAATCTTAACGTCTGTATACGTTTCTCGTTCGGTATCATATGATACAATATATTCCTTGTTCTTAATTGATACCCTCATCACAACTTCGTGTTTTTTCCTCCTAGTGTAAAAATACGGCACCAAGCCTCCAATATAATCGACTCCGCTAAATTTGAACAAAAGAGACCAAGATTCTTTCATGCCATACTCTCTCATTCTCCACACCTCAACGTCGCATTTAGAACGGTGCTTGTTTATGCGACGAGTCATGCAAAGGCAACCACCTAAGACCCCCACGCTTCCTATAGAAATTCCTTTTCCTTCTTTCGTTTCAGGCACGGGCAAATCCACAAACGTGTCTGATTTCGAGTCAAAGTAAAGTAAATGATAGATATCTTCCGACCAGCTTGCCCTAGCACACCAATGGAGGCGATTTTCCAATGTCACCCCCGGTTCGATCGAAGAAACTACATAAGGGAAGTGGATACGTATCCATGAACTTCCACTAGCACGACCGGCCATGACAAAGTCACGGCGGTAACTGCCATCATGACCCTCCTTAATCCTCATCACGACCACGTAGTCGTCTTTATCGGAATCATAGCAGAGTCCTCCAACAACGGTGTAGATGAAATGATCATTCTCGATGTCAGTAACCAAATATCTAGACGACAACATTGTTTTACTGAAACGACCAGTGGTCAAATTGCACAAGTAGAGATCGGTTTTCATGCTAGTTAGCAGCAACCCATTACAAGAACCGAGGAATTTGTAGGCTGGAAACCGTATGCGTGCGTCTCTGATTAGACCGTTTTGGTCGATGGTTTTTGGGGTGCTGAGGCGGTGGTGTGTAACACTCGTGAAGAGAAGTTTCTCGTTCCACTGGTATCTGGTTTCGGAGATCCAACGAATCCATAGTTTGGAGACGCACTTGAATCGTGCCAGAGACTTGATGGGTAGTGAAGAGAGTATGTTACGTACGATCCCTTCTGGAATGTGAGGTAAGTGATAAATCTCTGTTGGGTTTGATTTCGCTTCTGGATCCATGGAAGAGAAAAAGGTAGACGGAAAAGCTAGTTAGGGTTAGGGTTTATTGAAAACTGGGGGCTGCCGGCTGTGTGTATTTATAGTAACCCCAACCTTTGACTAACGGCGGTGATGATTTTTTCTTTTTCTTTTTTTTTTTTTTTTTTTGGGGGGGGGGGGGGGGCAACAAACTAGCAGAAATAGGTAAATATGACCTATATTTTGATAAAACTGCAAATAAGCCCGAGATTGAGATATTGTTACATCAATACCGTCCTACCACTCTGATACTTCTCTTTCCCATCAATTTGATTTTTACTTCTATTCACCGGGTCACTTTGACCCGGTGATTTGAATAGCAAAATGATGCAGTATTTTTAATAATATTTTCATTGTGTTGTACAATAAAAGTTGTTCTATAACACAGTGAAAAAATTATTCAAAAACTACATCGTTTTACGATCAAATCACCTGATCAAAGTGACTCAGATATAAGTCAAAAAGCCAACATGATGAGAAAGAGAAGAATCAAAGTGGCACGGTACAAGATTTATGCCCCAATTAGTGTCAATAATTGTATCGATAATTAAAGTGACACTGCCAAAATTGTCAATGAAATTAAGCCATTTTATGACAACAAATTAAATATTGTCAAGAGGAGGAAAATGCCGTGGCAAAATTGTAAATAGGCGAGGATTTTTGTGGTAGAGCAAGTTTTATATAAGCTGATGAAAATAACCCAATATTTCTTCATCTCAAGTCAAAACACTCGTCACTCTCGTCTCTCCAGTCCAGGATTTTCATGCTCCGGCGTCTAGCAAAATCAAATGGCAAATCTTCACCAGAAGTGAAAGAATTTGTACGGCGATTCCTTCTAGTATCGTACCTTACTAAACACCTATGGAGTAAATTGACTATTCCCAAAAATGAATCTTGTAACACACTGAATTCGTTGATTCGAAGTATGGAAGACTTGAAACGGAGAAGGTTAATATGGAAATTGCCCACTTAACAAGATAACAACTTTGAAAGACCGCCATCAATTATATAAAACTTGTTCTTTACCATGCAGACGTAAATACTTTACACAATCATGTGCAGAGAAATTTAAAGATGAAACGATGAGCGAAAGGAAAAAAAACATACGATAAAGTTGTATTATAAAAACTATTGATCTCTCACAACTTTATCAATCAATGTATTCTTGAAGATCCAATATTTAACCACTCAATCGTACGTAGGAGGTTCAACCAATGTTTCTTCATAAACAATCGTTCCATGCCACCAGGAGATATTATTGGTATAGGACTACTGATAGTATCAGTATGACAAAGATATTATTGAGTAACCGTGGGTGGGTAATGTGCACTTGTGTGCCAGTGTGTGGTGCTTGTGGTGTACACGTGGCCCAATCATGGCTGGGTATGTGTGTGAGTGTCTCACAATTATTGGGGCGATGTGTGTCTCACTGAGAGCAGCAGAGTGAGAGGGCAGTGAGCAACTGGTGGAGACAAGTAACAGATGCAAGCTCTGTTTGAAGGCCACGGGCAGGTCTCTTCTCCAGCGAATTTGACAGATGTTTTTGCTCCTATCGAGCTCAAAAGATGAGGACTGATATATATCATTGCTCTACTTGTAATGCCCAACCTTAAGAATCCAATAAGATCCAAAGATTTAGTTCACATCCAGGGATATAAAATAAGATATGGTATTGGAGAGCTCCTGAGAGTTTTTCCGCCTCTTCTAGCTCGAACGCTATGGAGCCGACTTTTTTGCAGCTTAAATTTTGCAGGTTACAGAAAGGGTCGGAACTATGGCGATCATACAAAACAATTTGATCTATAGTATTTCCTACAGGCGCATACCTGACCAACAAGGAGGTCAATCTCAAATTGAAAGAGGACATTGCCACAATCAGATAGCCAAACACCTACATACAGAAATCTCAGAATATTCTTATCAGAGAAACATTAATTTTTTCTTGCCAACTAAATTTATTATCATGACTTATTACATAATTCTACACTCATATAACTTAAACATAAAAACCAAAAACAAATACAAAGGAAAAAAACTGTAATCTGCCATCCGATCGGCAGGCTCATGTCTACAATCATATAATATCCTTATGACGAAGATGATTGTGGCGTTGATTCCTTGTCGTCGGCGGTGTTTCCAAGACCTTCACCATCTACTACATGTTCTGTGATGACTTCTTCATCCAAATCATCTACATCTCCAGAAACCACCTTTTCCGATCTTGCTTTGCTCCCCTCCGCAAAGTCATTGTTTGGATCGGTTTCGTTAACCACAGTTTGCTGAAATTCCATCATCCCAGACAGAGCCAATTTGGGAGACCACTCAATAACATCATCAATAATGTTGTAAACCCGTTTTTGATACCTGCAAGGACAAGAATTAATTACTAAATGTGAGGTGCAAGCATAAGCAAGAAATCCAAAGTTGTTGTTACCTAAGAGCTTACTACATTCACCAATAGCAATGATACCTATCCTAGTATCTACTGTTAATTAACTATTCTACTGTTTTCTGACCCTATCTAGAACTTGATGTGGTCCTCGTCAGATTAATGAGAACCACATCAAGTTGTTTGTGCAGATCTAGTCCAAAAATCGAAGCCTGTGTTATTTATTTTGTTTCATTTTTTTATTATTTTAGGGTTGTGATTTTGACCTTTCAATGTTCCCTCTAGAGGCGAAACATCCCTTGGTCTGGATCTCTCATGCTTGCGAGAAGCATGTTCCGGATCTGTAACAATGGAGCGCTGTAATTTGGCCTCGCAATTACGAATCATGTTCTCCTCGGCGGAAAATGACAGATTTATCCAGCAACCCTTGCTGTATCATATAGGTAGTAATTTCCAAAGAGCACCTTTCGAGAAATTTTGTACGGTGTAGATCGTACTTAATTGCTTCCTCATCATCCAAAAACTATTTCAGGGCCAAGAAAATTGATGGAAGGAATTGTTTGCCTCATGGATTTTAGAACAGGAATGTAAAGATAGGAAAATATTGGATATCTATTAATTGCTTCCTCATAATGTTCCGTGTTACAAAATATTGGATATCTCTTTTTACAATGGGGCTTAGATTCCTTGAAATGTCTTTGTGACCATTAGAGATTGATAATGAACTCTCTACACCATTTTCCGGAGAATAACAATTTGGGACCGCAATCATTCTAAAACACATCCATTTTTTACTAAACCCTCATTTATGTTGGTGCAAAAAGAATCCGACATACTTATTTGATGCACTGCTACATATCATTCTTTTTATTTCTCACTCTATCTCCATAATATCTCACATATTTTTTAACACCAATTTCATATATCTTAAAATACTATCATTGCTTAACTTTTAAAAGAAAATCTGAAGGCCACCCATGGATCTTGCTCATCCGAACATTAATGCGTACCTACTAAACATGGAATAAATGTATGCCTTGTACCATCACATAACATGTCATAGATCTCCTTTTAAGCCATTAGATAAGGCCTCAAACCCTCTTATTTTACCACAACCACACATCCCATTGAAATGAATTATATTCCCAGAACACTCCGTTTAGGGAAGAAAACGGAACGGAATAATGGGTGTTTCGTACCAGTTGAGATTGGTTAAGTTTTGGGGTGATCCGGTGATTTTGGCGAGTTTCGGACATTTCGCCAGAGGTTTAGGGTTAAATATTATTTTCTTCGGTTTCCTTGTTACTATCGACGGAGACGAACCGAGGACGAGGAGACTTAACAGTGATCTCGCGGGAGAGGCGAAGAGTTGAAATAACATGTGCTCTTGGATAGGTGCCCCCTAAAAGAGCCAAATAAAGAGATACACTTAGAGCAAGTTATAGGTAGGTTGTCAAAGGGATCGTTTCGGTTCAGATCTTGAATTGAAGCTTCAAATCACCCACTGATTCGCTGGGCGGGGTCATGAATCTCTCCTCCTCCTCCTCATGATGATGATAATGATGTTTTTGCCGGACAATGATTCCTCCTCTGATGTCTTTGACAGTGAAGTTGTGTAACTATAAAGGTCATTGTGATAGATTAATTTAATTGATGAGGATTTGCCAACTGGTTATCAGAACCTTTACAAGTTTCAGGAGCTTATTTCACTCAAACAAGACTTTTCGTTCTAAATTTGGTCAGAACCTCTACAAGTTTCTGGAACTTATTTTCACGCAGAGAAGACTTTTCCGTTCTGAATTTGGGATTTTACTCGAATTTTGACATTGAGATAAAGGTTATACTATGGGATTTTGGTATTTAAATGTTGATGTATTAAGAGTGTGTAATTGATATGTAGAAGTAGTATATCTTATACATAATGTAATAAAAGGTGTTGTATGTTTGGAAAGGATCACCATTCCGTCCAGATCCCGAATTGTTCCGTTATGGAGAGAAAAATGGATCATTGTGGCCGCTCCTGAGTTTATTGTTCTTATTCCTTTGATGCGTCCAGATTTTTTGGTGAGTAGTGTCAACCCAATTACAGGACAAAACATACGGTAGAACAAAACCACGAGATCCATTCTCACCGCAAACAATAAAATCCACACTATCATAATCCATTAGCAATGTTAACTGAGACCAAGAGACCGCTATATTGTGCAGAACTTTCGACATTTAACTACCTTGCAGTTTAGGTCGGCTGACACTGCAATACATGCAGTATGAATATTAACATTTAACTCGACGCACTATAGAAAGTGCTGACATCGCACTCCAAAAAGATTTCACGGCTGACACTGAGGTCCAAAATAGTGCTGAAAATGCTGAAAACAGCAACGGCCGGCGAAATTTTGGAGCACAAGGTCAGAAATTTCGATAGTTCGTGGCTGTGGAGTTAGATGTTAGTTTTCATACTGCATGTATTGCAGTGTCAGCCGACTCAAACTGCAAGTTAGCTAAATGTTTAAAGTTTTTATTGTGCAGCAAAAAACTGTCAGAGGGTTTGGATGTTCTCAACTTACTAGAAAATTTTGGACTGTTTAACTAACCTGGCTCTAGCGGCCTCATCAGGTGCATGGTGCCTTAGAAGTAATATGACCAACACAGCCACTACTGCATAGAATATTCTTTCGGTCCATTTCGGTCGCTCTCCCTCATCTTTCTTAGGCCAGAAACGGAATAGTTCACGTAGAGTTGCTTCCTCTGCAAGGATGTTGGGGAAGAACCAGACATGCCTTCCAAATAAGATATATATAGCTCCGAAAATTGCAGCTCTGACTGCAAGATGAAAGAGAAATCAGTAAATAGAGTAGTACCAGCTAGATAAGTTTATCCGAACAAGTTCATATATTAAATAAAAAATCAAACAATCAGACAAGAAGCCAGATGAGCTAGACCATCAAAACTGGGATCCTGTACTTCGTTTGTTGAATTGCCAAAAAATGTTTGGGATGGCCAAAGTTTATTTTTAGAAAAATATTCAGAACAGCGTGGAAGCAGAAGCATTTCATACGATCACACGAAATTTCAAAGAAAAAACAAATTTGAGAATAAGTAACAGGTTCAGGCCCTTAAAAAAACAAAAGCCTGACAGGAACAGTCAGTCTAAGTGCATATGACACTAACATTCTTACAAAAATTATCAACTTTGAATGCCAGCAAATAATGGGAACATTTAACCGTCAGAACACACTACTCCAAAAATGTGACCTAACATCCTCCCCTGTACATATGTGATTTTAGACACCATAAAACAACAGTCTATTCTCCACAAAATCTTTTTGACAATCTTTTCGATTCTCGCATCAAGTGTTACCTAATAATAAGCTTCACATTCCTGGCCCTCTTCAAATCCAGGATACTAGAGCAAACCTTTTTAGTTACATATATTCTCTTTAACCATCCTAACTTAGTTGCCGTCAAATGTCTTGGCTTCCATTCCTATGAGGACTAGTTAATGAAACATGCCTAAAGCGTTGTTTAAAAGAAATATGATACAAGTATATATATCTATATCACTCTTAGCAGAAAAATTACTAGTTCAAATACAAAATTCTAAGAAATTAGGTAATGAGACCAATTAAAAGAGGTTGGAATAGGAAATGAGCATAAGAGACAGTGAGAAGTGGAGTAAATGAAGAGGTGAGGATAATGATGTGAAATAATAGTGGAGTGAAATGAGAGA
The DNA here is from genome assembly GCA_023055425.1 of Linanthus parryae. NCBI lineage: Eukaryota > Viridiplantae > Streptophyta > Magnoliopsida > Ericales > Polemoniaceae > Linanthus > Linanthus parryae. Next base: position 112,460,975 of record JALGPY010000005.1, on the reverse strand, counting down.
TGAGAATGAACAAGTTGAAACGAGTCCACAAATTTGGGTGTTTACTGTTTTGGTGATTTCAAAAGTTAAGTGTTCCAATAAAGATGATCAAAGGGTTGTCACTCAAAGGTGTAATAGGTCGCAATAAGATGTGAACAACCAATGGAATTTCCTGATAATAAGAGGGAATAACGTATTTCTTAAGGAGTTCCATAGTATAGATCATAAATCAAAGATACTTGTTCATACATAAAAAGTGAGGTACAAACCTACAAGATATCAATTTTATGAAATCAGAACTGTGGTTGTAGTCTCACATAGGGGATTCACACAGAAGATAAAAGTCAAGCTATTTTGAGAAAATCAAAATTTTAATATAAAGGACTCGAGGTTAAACCTGGCCAACAAATATCTGATTCAAATGGGGTAGTAACTCAACTAGAAAAGTGTAAAGAAGTAATCAGGAAGTGAATCATCTCTTTCATGCACCCTATGTTGCACGGAAACGGATACGGTAGTAAATAGAGACGTCGAAACGCCAAATTTCAGAAAATCAGGAGACGCCGACACAATGTATGTATTTGTGTGTGGGTGGGTGTAAATGTATAAGAAAATACTATTTTTAAAGTAACTAAAAAATTTATAACTACAAGTAATGCAATATATTGTAAGAGACCCTGAAACTTAACATCCAGAAGATGGTAGCGAGAAAACACGTAAACTGTTGGGGGAGTTTTTGAAAATCAAAAAATATAGGGGTAACCCTCACTAACTGTCGGGGTGCTTTTGCAAAGAAAAAGCTAATTGATTGATAAATTTGACCAGGTAAGTTGACTAACAGCTACTTCTTCTCCTTCTGTTTGCTGCAAACGTCTCCCCCCATGTCTCTTAAAATGGAGACGCTTCTCCAAGGCATCTCCGCAGCTTTTCTTACTCAGAAGATGGGACCTAAATAAATGCTCCTCCTTCTGTTTGCTGCAAAGTGCGAACGTCTTCCCCAATGGAGACGCTTCTCCCAGGCGTCTCCGCAGCTTTTCTTGCTCAGTTTTTTTTTTTTTTTATTTGTGAAATGCCACCTGGCATTTCGGAGGCGTATTCTCACATTTTCTGAGTTTCCTGTGTATCCGAAATGGTCAGGTCCGGCGTTTCCGTGCAACAGAGCATGCTATAGTCAAACACAATCTTGAGATGAACAGCAGATTACTTGCAGATATGCCAACTTATCATTTTGCCAGAAAACAAACACTCAATGAAAGATACAACTGCAAGATACAGATAATGAGGACTTCGAGACTTACATGTTAGCAGGGATAGTATAAGTAGAAGGAGCCCCGCACACAAGTAGAGTATGAGCAGCTTGACCTGATGGGGATACACTGGAAAGAGGCAGATTGCCAGCGTCAATACAGGCCAGGAAAACGACAGAAGTGTTTGCCACAGTGGGTGTCGCTTTACAAAAGTCCATGCAAAGAAAGCGTCGTTTTCCGAAAAAACTTGTTCCTGTGAAACAGAGAGGACATCATTTACCTTTAGATTTGATCTAGCAAATTGAATATGCTCTCGACTTCCAGTAAAATCTAAACAACACACTAAAGGCTAAAAAACAAATTTTTAATTTGAATGGACATCCAGAAAACAGAAAGAAACAAAAAGTGAAAAATAACAAGCTCAGGATCCATATGATTGACCATACTAGGAGAAGAATAAGGTCTGACCCGAAGTGATGAAACTGAGCAAACTTATCTAACTAAGGCAAGAATTTCAAATATATTAACACAGGAAAGAGCCTTTCAAAGAGGAAATGATCCCTCCACACCCTATCCTTGTGATTTAAATCTCATCCAGTTGCACTATCTTCAGACACTTAAAGATGTCTAGTAGGAAACGTTCACCATCAGACCAGTGGGATACTTTATATGTGTCTGTGCGCTAACAATTGAACATGAACCATAACAACTAGGTCATCTGATACACATTTTCTATAAATAAAATAATTGATTTAACAAACCTGTTTGCATGGTTATGATCCTACCAAGTCTTATAGGCACCCTTCTGTTACAGTGGTTAAAAAGCAATGTTAAAAGAAAACCATTGGCAAGGCTTCTTGTTTTAAGTGAAACCACTAATTATACACGAGCTGGAGAAATTGACGGAGATGGTAAAAGATACCTTCATTGAGTCCACACCAATATGATAGCTAATGATCTTAGAGGCCATTAAATCCAACTCGAGGGAGGGGGTTATTTGGGGGCAATAAATTTCACTAGACAACATCACTTTAAGCCACACCGTTGTTTATAATTTTATACCATCAGCATACCGTTTAAACTATCAATTAGTCACTACAGAAGGGACATAATAAAAGCAAACAAATGAAACAGAATTATGTGATAACACTGGAAATATAATTGAGACAAAATATCAAAAATGTTTGGCATAACTGAATTACTTTAAACCCTACTTTTTAGTGTTTGAAGGATTAACTTGATACAGGTAAGCAAATATAATTACTAAAAACCTTGGTGAGGTGAGCATCTGATAAATTTGAAGGAAATTAATAGACATTGCTATATAATTACTAAAAACCTTGGTGAGGTGAGCATCTGATAAATTTGAAGGAAATGAATAGACATTGCTACCCAAGAAAATGACATGATGATTTCCAATATCCCAGATACGGCTTCCACAACTTGGGATTTGGTATGTGCAAGGAAAGGTTTGGCCTCCAGTTTCCCCCTATAGTACACCCTGAGACCACTGTAACTGTCAAGACAACTGCTAGTGTTATCACACCACTTACTTTCTCTGAATAATGACTTGACATCACTTTCACTGACTTTTGTCACAGCCACAAGAACACAAATCGTACCATCATGACCAGCTAAAAGAATGGAACCGACCACGTCATCAAATTTGTCGACAGAGAGCTGATTGTAGCCCTAAGTAGATCACTATTGACATATGTAGGCCCAAGTAGATAATTTAATAAAATATATTACCAATAACTGTTCACACGTTTATAAGTGGAGTAGTGCTGCTAAAGTTCTTTGTAATTCAAACTTCAGAGGGCCAATATACCACCCTCCTCGTTTCACGAATTCCATGCTTCAAGTTTTGAATCAAAGTATGAAACAACAGACCTAAAGTATATGGTTCATTTACGCCGTTCTCTAACTTGATATGAGAGGTTCGGCCTTGGATATAGCATCCCCCGTAATAGTCAAAAGGCAAAAGGAAAACCAGAAATTTGAAATAAACCATATGCATAAATCCATCTCTCCTCGTTTTCGATGTATCTACCAACCATCAGGGACATACTTCTATCATCCCTTCAATGTGGCTTGCCTCTCACATTGCAAGCACCACAAGCCAAACAAATGGACCAAACTGTTATGAAGCAACCATCAGGGATAGGGATGGCAATGCGGTTCGATCCGATTCGAAATCCGAGTGATTCGATCCGAATGGATCAAGTCCGAATCCGATCCATTTTAAAATGGATCGGATATGGATATTTAAAATAAAAATTCGATCCGTATCCGGATTCGATCCGAAAATATTAGGATATCCGATGGATATTCGACCCGAAAGGATCCGAACACACGTAGTTTTACAAAAATACCCTTAAAGTTATAAAAAATTATATAAATATATTACACTTTATTACACATTATATTTTCATGCCAAAAAAAAAAGTCCACCACACATTAAGAAACACATATAATGATATATCACATTATTACCTTAAAAAAAAATAGTCACTGCACATTTGGAAAAAAATCCCTAACTGTTGGCCAAAATAGTCTCTCGTCAATCCCACCCACGCCGCTTGCGGCTTCTTCTCCCCCTATCACCCTATGTCTCTCTCTCACAGAGTCACGGTCGTCCTTCCTCTTCTCCCTCAGTCACGCTCACGATTTAAGAACAACCATCGACACCTCCTCTCTGACGAACCAACACAGACGCCGCTCCTCTCTCACGAACCACCACCGACGCTGCTCCTCTCTCACGAACCACCACCGACGCCGCTCCTCTCTCACGAACCACCATCGACGCCCACCGACGCAGCTCCTGTCTCACGAACCGCCATCGACGCCCACCGACGCCGCAAAGAAGCCGGCGACAGTCAGACAACCCAATTCTTGTTCGATTCGGCAGTTGGAACATAGAAGCCGGCGACTTCTCTTCACATCTCTTCTCTCTCACGAACGAATCTGGTATGTATCATTCTCTGATTTCAGATTTTATTTGCGAACTATTTCAGATTTTCATTTTTCTACTAATTTCAGATTCAAGAACACAGTATTACGATTTTTCTCACTTTATATAAGATTTTTGGTCCATAATATAGTGAGAGAGAGCCAGACTATTATACCTGTCCATAAAAGAAAAGATAAGAAGAGCAAATACGACAAGCTTCATGCTTGAGTAGAATAAGAAAAAAGATGCGCATGAAAGAAACTTGAGAACCATCTGCACTAGACAGATAATTTTAAAGAACAATTATGTTCCTTGATTGAGATTTTATATCATTCCAAAGTTACTTATGAGTAACTACAGACAGCAGCGTATAAGTTTACAAGCCATCAACTATGATCGGGCCTAATAGAAGTCGAACGGGCAACAATAAGCTTTCGTGACAGAGTGTGGACACTCAAACATACAACAGAGAACATGAACATGCAGGTCTAGTACGATTGAACAGCCCCAGGCAAGTGATTTAGAAAACTTGAAATACAATGGCCTATAGTCTTTGACAGGAGTAGCAGAATAGTTGCATGTTTCTTACCTGCAATGCTTTTGACTCAAACTCTTGCCGCTTTGTTCTAGGTAAAATGCAGTCAGACAATCAAAGCTCTTGTCGAACCACAGTTGGAATCAACCAATTGAATGATGAAAGTTCACCCAATCAGACTCAAGTTGAAACTCAAGGTCAAGGGGCGCTTGGTGGAACAAGTAATCCTAATGGAGAAGGGGAACAAGCTCCTTTGAAAAAGACTAAGAGGAAGACATCTCTGGTATGGAATCACTTCACAAAGAAAACAGTTGATGGAGGGCTAAAAGCTATTTGCAACTATTGCAATAAGAAATTTGTGGGTGAAAGTAAATCTGGAACTACACATTTGAGTAATCATTTAAAAAGGGGTGCATGTCCTAAGTACAAGGGTGATCAACAAGACATAACCCGCATGATGGGAGGGCAAAAGGCATTGGTTGGTCAAACAGTTAACGGAGGTAAGGTTATGGCTATGACTAGCTTTGACCAAAATGTGGCTAGAGAAAAGCTTGCTAAAATGGTTATTCTACATGAGTTTCCCTTGAGTGTGGTGGATTATGTGGGTTTTCGGGAATATTCATTTGCTCTTCAACCCTCTTTTAAGATGATATCTAGGAATACACTTAAAAGTGACATATACAAGGTGTATAGCGTAGAAAAGGAAAAGGTTGTAAAGATATTGGCGATGTCCAAGGGTAGAGTGTCTATCACAACCGACATGTGGACATCAAAGAACAATAGAAGGGGATTTATGGTTATCACGGCGCATTTTGTTGACGAGGCATGGAGGTTGCAGTCGGTTATTCTGAGGTATATCATGTTCTTATGTTTATGTACATTGAACTTTTTTATTTATATTTTGTTATATATTTCAATATAATCCTATTTTTTTTAATTATTATTTGTAGGTTCATTTATGTTCCTTCCCCACATACGGCGGCCGTATTGCAAGAAGTTCTACTCGATGCAATGTTGGAGTGGAATATTGATAGGAGGTTGGGTTGTCTGACTGTTGATAATTGCACCACAAATGACTGCATGGTAAGGTTACTTTTGGACAAGCTTCAGTTAAGTACTTTGTTGGTTCGCGGTGATTTTTTTCATATGCGATGTGCTGCTCATATAATAAACCTGATTGTTCAAGATGGGTTAAAAGTAATTGAGGGTTGCATTGAGAAAGTAAGAGACAGTGTGAGTTTTTGGATAGCTTCTCCAAAAAGGAGACAAAAATTTAGAGAAACCGCGGATCAAATTCCTGTGACTTGCACAAAGGAGTTGGTGTTGGATTGCAAAACTAGGTGGAACTCCACATATTTCATGTTGTCTATTGCTTTGGAGTATAAAGATGTTTTCTTTCGATTAAGACAACGTGAGAAGGATTATAAGACTTTGCCTAGTGAGGAGGAGTGGGATAGGGCACATGAAATATGTGAGAAGTTGAGTTTGTTTTATAATGCGACATGTGTATTTTCTGGGACAAATTATCCAACGGCTAATATATTTTTTTCGAAAGTGTGTCACATGAAGATTCAAATGATGGAATGGCTTGCTAGTCATGTGACATATATACGTGATATGGCGAGTTTTATGATGGAAAAATTTGAGAGCTATTGGAGTGAAACACATGGAATTATGGCCGTCGCCTCTTTGTTGGATCCCAGATTGAAGATGACATTCTTGAATTTTATGTTTAAAAAAATATATGGGGAGGGTATGTATGCGGAGAATGAAATTAAGAGGGTGAACTCTCTTTGTCTTGACTTAATGCGGGAATATTCGGCTAAGAGAAGTGCTTCTAATTTGGCCTCTACCAACTCGATGTTTGATGTTTCAAGTGGAAAGAGTATTGATGCATTAGAAGAATATGACATGCTTGTTAGTAGTCAAGCTCAAAAAATTGAGAGTGTGGAGTTAGAGTTGAAGCACTATCTTGAGGATGTTGTATTGCCTAGAACCTCGGAAGTTGATGTCTTATTTTGGTGGAAGAGTAATGGATTGAAGTATCCCACTTTGAGGTTGCTTGCAATAGATATTCTAGCTATTCCCGTATCTACGGTTGCCTCAGAATCGGCGTTTAGCACAATTGGTAGGATATTGAGTACTCATCGTAGTAGACTCAATCCAAAAACGTTGGAAGCATTGATGTGTGCTCAAAGTTGGTTGTGGAGCGAGATTAAAGGTTAGTAAATAATAACTAAGTTTTAATTTTATACGTGTGATTCTTTTTTGTTTCATCTAACATATGATGTGTTTTGCAAATATGTCATCCTTGTAGGTAAAACTACGAGCCCCGGCGATGACATTCAAACTATTCTCGATGATAATGAAGAAAGTGATGAAAGTGAGATTATCAACACGGATTCTTCATGAATGATGGTAATAATTTTTTTTATTATTAGTATTTTTTGAGAATAATGATGGGATTCTTATTGACTTTCAAATTGAATCTTCTTTTGCACAAGTACTTTAAGCATTATTTGTCCTTATTGTTAATTGTTTCTTGTTTTTGTGTTTTGTAGAATTTTGGAGGAAGAAAAGAGATGGGAAGATTTGGATGAAGAGAAAGATGATTAGAATTGAAACAGTAGTTGAGACTTGAGACTTTTGTTTGTTTTTGAGGTTCTTAAGTCTTGATCTTAAGATCTTATGGTTATGGACAATTTTAATATATTTATTCTGTTTTGAATTTTTGATTAAATTTGTAGACATTTTTTGGCTTTAAACCTTTGAATGGTTGCATATGTTTCTTGATAGATTTATTAGTAAAATATTTTGAGTATTTTTGCTTTCTTAGGCATATTTTTATTTTGTGTGGTGTATTTTTTTTATATATATTTTTTTGAATTTTTTGTGTATATTTTTTGAGAAGTAAAAAAAATCCCAAGATCCGAATCAGGATCCGAATCAGATCCGTTTTTAGAGATTCGGATTGTCGGATCGAATATGGATATAATAAATTAAATCCGATCCAAATTCGATCCGAATCCGTTTTAGATCCGGTCGGATATGGATCGAATATGGATATAATAAATTAAATCCGATCCAAATTCGATCCGAATCCGTTTCAGATCCGGTCGGATATGGATCGAATATGGATCCACATATTTTAATCGGATCCGGATATGGATATAGGTGAATCCGATCCGTATCCGATCCGTTGCCATCCCTAATCAGGGACATACTTCTATCATCCCTTCAATGTGGCTTGCCTCTCACATTGCAAGCACCACAAGCCAAACAAATGGACCAAACTGCTATGAAGCAGCCCAACATACCCACACAACCAGAGCGGCAACTTTATCGACCATGCACCACTTCAGTCACCTTGCTGATACAGTTTAGGGGATGAATGTGCACTCGAAGTAAAAAGTTCAGTGAGCTTAAGGGAAAACCCCGTCAGCATAGCTTTAAAAATCAGCTAGAGAAAGCATGAATAAAGAGAGAAAATCCAGAGAAGCAGAAGCAGGAAACGACTGCGTACTTGCACCTAGGCAGACTGCGCTCACACGGCGCCAGCGTCATCTTTATTAACCAGTTGTCACTTTGATGACTGTTTATTCCAGACTCACAATATCACTGCACTTCATAATTATGATCCATCAAATTCCTGTGATGATTTTATTGTCCAAGAGAATCTGAAGATTCTGAACCCAACAGAGATTATGCTCTTCGATCCGAAGTATATATCTGGATTCACAGCTGATGACACACGTATATATCTATTTGAAAGCAAATTTAAGCTGTGACTTATTTGAGGATATGGTATGCACAGTCCCAAGCTACGTTGGTTTCATATGGATTATGGAGTGCAACCTTCAGTGATAGGGTTGTTAACGAGCCAAGCCGCTCACGAGTAGCTCGTTGTTCGGCTTGAAAAAATTGCACTCACGATCGACTCAAATCTTAAACAAGCCAAGCTTGAGCTTCATCTCATAGCTCGTTTTATAAATGAGCCGAGCTTGAGCACAGTGATACTCGGCTCGATAGGGCTCATCAACTCTATTGTTTATTGACTCGTGAGTTGAGCTCGTACACTCATTCAGTAAACATGTCCGTAAACATAACTCGAGAACGAGCTCCATTAGGCGTTTGTTTAGAAAGCTCAAACTTGTGTATTTTTATTAAAATAAAACATATGACTACAAAAGCTCAAATTCAGTACCTTCTGCATTTAAACGCACGAAATCACCATCATTACAACTTCATTATTTCATACAATTGAATACAATATTGAAGTTACAAATATGAGGTTTTAGATATTGGATTTGCTGTGATGCACATGCCTATATTCAAACAAGTATATTTTCCATTTTATTCACGACCTTGTACATCTAAAAGTATGAAATAAGAATTTTTCAATTACTTCTTGCTTAACTCGAACCCAAAAATTCTCAAAAGCAGTTCGACTCGAACTAGAGATCGAACTCAAGCTCATTGAACTCACGAACCCAGCTAAGCTCGAGACGAGCCACGAGCTTGACGAACTATTATATGAGCCAGGGTTGAGCTTCATTTCTTGGCTCGTGGAAAGTTCGATTTCGAGTTCATGTAAAATATGGTGAGCCGAACTTGAGCACCAATGAAATTCGACTCGGCTCGGCTCGATTACACCCTTTTCCAGTGACATATACTATTAAGTCATACCTACAGAGTAATAGACAAACCAGCGGAGAATAATCATATAAACAGGGACACTGCGATAAACTTTCTCATTCTGATGGCTTGAGTACCTGTGAACAGTTGCTACTACGTAAACTTTGGGAGTGGACTGCAAGTTGACAAGAGTCGTACTGCACGATACATGCATGATGGGGGAAGATCTAGAGAGAGAGAGGGGACAGTGAAAGTGTGTAACCCAATGAAGTCAGAAAGTTTTGATGACTCAACCAGATAGGTGAATGAATCAATAACATGTAAAAATGGTAACTTTGGTAATGGTAATTTTACTAACAGACTTTCTAACATTACCTTGGCTATTGGTTGTTAGAGAAGAAGTGTCCCACACATTTTAAGCCGAACCCTCATGATGTTGATTAAACACCGTAAAGAAAAGGCATTGAAAAGAGGCTCAACGCTAGCTACTAAAAGCGAATAACACTCGCATTATTTTACCATCAAAATACATAATTCATGAGGCATTTGACAAGATAAGAAATGTCCTCGTATAGTAATAAATATACCCTAAATAGATGAGAATATTTCTATGCAACACTCAGTAGATGAGAATATTTCTATGCAATTACAAACAGACTCTAGGAACAGTACACAGTAAAGAGAGGTCTTTACACACATGAGTAAAATGATTAAAAGACCACACATGAGTAGAATAAAATGTGTAGGAACCACATCAACATTAATACTCTTCTAACCACATTGGAGGCAGAAAAACTTACAGGGAATATCTCTAAATGTGCAGGCCATGTTGACAACTTTCTCTTCCCAGGCCGAAGAGTTTTCACCACACGATCACAGCGGACTATAAGACTCTTCCTCAGTAGAATATCAGCAATTTCTTCTGTTTCTAGATTTTTGTCTGATTCTAGTATGTCTCTTAGCTCTGGATGATTTTTCAGAAAGCTGACAAAATCTTTCCCTCTGAAATATTCCACACGTGTCTCCTGTAAGACTGCCCACCTTGATTCCATTTCTTTGTGGTCTCTCACCTTCTCAGCAAATAACTGAACTACGTCCCTGGTAGCTCCTTGCTTCTGTAATTTATGATAGTATTAAATTATACAGCATCGCAGAAAAACAGCTGATTACAAGAGCAAGCTACTTGTCAAAATAAAAAATGCAGAAAACGAAAGTATATGATCAATGACCAATTAAGTACAACTTTAGAAAACATTCTTTTATGAGCAGATCACGATAATCCAACAACGAATAAAGAAGGAACAAGACCCTTTTTCTGAATGCAATTGTTAACCTAATGACAGAATAGTTGCTTCATTCATGGATGGGTGGATGTTCAGCCAAGAGTAGGACAGAGTGAATGACAAATCCCTATTACTTCATTAAGTGTTTGGCACCGAGGGAGTAACAAGGATCTTGAGAGAAGGACAGTCACAGTATCACAGAACTTGGGATTTCAGATATAGAAAATATCTTCATAGTTAAGCTTAAGCTGCCGACCCAACCCGCATTTAGCGCTGCTTCTTCAGCCCCACCAGCCACTAAAGTCCCATCCCAAATTCATTAGAAGGGGTATATCTGTATTTGTAGTGATAAAGAAAATTAAAGATACCACCTCATCTCTACCACATACCATTCGTTCTATTAAACTCTTACCCTCTTCTCTAGAAACTATCTCTCGCCCTCTCTGGCTCCATATGTTTAAAGACACATTTATTTGACTATCTATTAAATGTGTTGGCATTGCCTGTATAACGCTTCGTGTGGTATGGGTTTTGGAATTTAAAAATTTAAAGGGAAGAACTTAACTATTTTATCCAACTGCAAAACAATAAATACTTCTTAAAAATACGTAACTAATTTGTGTAGGAGAAGTATATTCAACAGATTGTCAAAAGTGGTCTTCTACAGTATGTTTTGAGTTCTTTTTAAATAAAGTTGAAAACCTGAATTTATGTTATGTGCTATCATAAATAAATAAATGTTGTGCACATTTTAAAAATTTAAACATTTCTTCTATTTTTTTGAAGAATAATTTCCTTTTTCATGAAAATTAATTATATAATATTATAGAAAAGATAATGTAAAATAAATAATATATTTTAACTGAGGTCCTCATTCTTAAATTTTCTTTAGGCCCCAAAATGTCTAGGGCCGGTCCTGACTGCCGCAAAAGGAGAGAGAGTATGACACCATTGAGTAGCAACTACATCTTTTTTTAAATGTCAGATTCTTTTTCTACACGAGCCTCCCGGAGAAACAAGTGCAACCTGAGAGAAAAACACACTGATACCGGGCTTCTTAGTGTCACTTAAATGTAGCCCACACTTCCTCCACTACATGAATTTCCAGCATGTAAACATCTCCTACTTCTATCTTTGATCTTATACTACGGATTTCCGGGAGGGAAGTTCAATAGTGCAATGTAATTACTCTTTTTAACCTACTAACCATAGGTCATTTCGTTGCACAAGTGATTACTACTTAGTGTGTCTTCTTCAAATAATGGACGCAACATTACTTGGAAGTTGGAAATCATATCTCCTTCCTTCACCAAAATGTTCTTCCATTTTGCCGCAAATTACTATTGTGCAGTAATCTTCATCCTCCTCTCATCAAAACTGCATCTCCTCTCCTGATTCATCTGCAAATCTCTTTCAATGTTCTAACATTCTTAAGATAAACATCCCCCTGCTCATCACTGTTTGTTTCTCCATTTTGTCTATCAGCAAAACACTAACATGACCCAGCTTCGATATAGCAGCACCAGTTACTCCCAATTTGCACCAGTTACTCAAGAAAAACAATGCCAGCCCACTTCACCCATTGCAAATTTTAACATTTCACTTTGCCAACTCGCCATTGGCTTCAAAACAAGGATTGGCATCAAATGGTATCAAAAACGGTATCAAACTGAAACAAATGAACTCCCATATTCATATGAGAGTATTAAAATGTCACAATCTGTGTCATTCTTATATATAATATATAAGGATAACATCCACGCATCCCTCGACCATGCCTAACAGAAGAAAGTAGACAATTAGATCATTTCAACCAAAACTGACATCCTAAGACAACTAATTCCTCTCTAATCCAGACTCCGCCAGAATATTTCAATACACTCCACTATGCGCTCCAACTACCTTGAGGGGCCGTAGGATGTATTTATGGTCCTAACCATTCAGTGGGTTTGAGAGATCAGCTGGCTGAAAAGCTGACCAACTGAGAGGCTACTGTGGGATCCAACCTCTTGTATCCAGCTGCGATGAGATCTAAAACTAGAAAATCTTACAATTGGGCGGTTTCAACTTTCTGAAATTATTTTGCAAATTTTGTCATTATAATCTCAGGCAGGTCTCAAGTTTCAATAGTCAACTACAGGTTGACACCCCCGGAAAGCTGTTTCCTGCCACACTGCTTCAAGAGGTCAAGGAACCAACGCTGAATATGATATCTTTCTCCAGTGTTCAGATGATCACTAACAAGATCACCAGAATGACCGGACGAAATAAAAGCAGGGAAAAGGAAAAAGCCCAGGCAAGGAAAAGTCACTAGTAGTCAACAAGTCGCTTTATGAGAATTTTTGTGTATTACACTAATTCACAACTCATTAGGTCGTCATTTCCAATTTAACAGAGCTCGTCCTAAAAAACTTATATTTCCGATGATGGCCGGAAGAAACTATACAGATCTCGCATGGAATTGCTGTTTGGCTTCAAAAAAAACCTAAATTTGAAACGAAGTAGAGTTCGAGAAGCGAGATGGAGTAGTGAACCCTAACCTTAGGCGGTGCATCGGTGGTAGCATCTCTGTTACCTCCACCTCCATTCTGTACAGCCGTAGAGGATCGCCGGACCTTCTTCTTCTCCGGTCCTGATTTCTTCATCATTTTTTCTCTATCTCTGTCGCCTCCCTATTTATTTCTCTTCCTCCCCCCTCTCTCTCTCTCTCCCGTTACTTCTCTCTCTCTCTTCCTTTTCCGCAGATTGTGCTCCTCCTGCTTTACAGCGTCGCTAATGCTGATTTAACAACATTGTCGTTTTGACACATTTACCCCTCCCCCCTAAGGAAACTGCACAAAACTTGAGGAAAAATTGCATCCGCGGCACCCATAATTTTACTGTTGTGCGAATTTGGTATTCATACTTTCAATTTCTGCATCCATTGTACCTTTGACTCACATACGACTCAATCTTTTTGGATTGTAGAATTTTAAGGGAAGCATTCGCATTTTATAAAAAGTTAGTAAACTTGAAGTATAACTACCAAGCCCCGACCATCTTTCTCTTACAACCTCCGACCATCCAGCCATTGCCATGAAAGTTGGGTGGTTGTCTCTCTCCAATCGCATTCCTCATCTCCATAACCCAACCACCACAGCTCAAACTGCCATAGCTTCCAGAGAAATAACAACCCAAATCAAATGTCAACAAACATGAGCACCCACGGCAAGGTCCGCCGGCCATTGAGTCCATCCAACCTCACCCAAGCCCGGATAATCCTAAAATCTCTCTCTCTCTCTCTCTCTACCACTGGATTCAGCATGAACCCACCAGAGCGCTCACCCGTCACTATCCATTATAAAACACCCACAATCTTCTATCTTTCTTCTAGAAAATAAAATTTTTAAATGTCAGATATTTTGGTAACTCTCTCTTCTTCAACCTAATTTTTTATTCAACATCATATTGTCAGATTTTTGAACATCTGAACAATCGTTGTTAGCTATTAGTTAAACCAATTTTTGAAACGAGGGTTTTGATGACGCCGTGTAGATTGCATTGCTTGTTTGAGTTGGTTTGATTTCTACAATTTTGGGCAGAGTTTGAATTGATAGTATTCTACTTGTGAAACTCGGTAATTTGATTGAACTTTAAAGTTTCTCTCTTTGTGATAATCAAGTGCGGATGAATGAAGCTCTCTAAACTCTAATGATGGGTTGGGGCTTAATTGGGTGCTAGAGAGAGATGTTTGAACTTTTGGGTTTGGGCACCTTGCCATGCTCACGTACGTCGATTTGGGTTGTAGTTTCTCTGAAAGTTACTTTTGATTGGGGCTGCCATGGTTTGGTTTTGGAGAGGACATCAATTGGGGGAGGCAATGACTGGTGGCTATGATTGGAGGGTGAAAAATGTTAGGAATGGATGCCCTAGAGGCAATCTTATTTTAGTACGAACATTATTTTGGCTAGAATATTAATTTGTTAATTATTGTGATATTTAATATAATGAAGTCCTGAGATTGCAATGTGTTGTTTATCTTAAAAATCCCTAGTCCATTATATTGATTAATAAGGCGATCACTATAAAAATCTTTTTCGCCTCCCTATTTATTTCTCTTCCTCCCCCCTCTCTCTCTCCCGTTACTTCTCTCTTCCTTTTCCGCAGATTAAGCTCCTCCTACTTTACAGCGTCGCTAATGCTGATTTAACAACATTCTCGTTTTGACACATTTACCCCCCCCCCCAAGGAAAAATTGCATCCATGGCACCCATAATTTGACTTTTGTGCGAATTTGATATCTATACTTTCAATTTCAGCATCCATGACCGAAGGACGACTAAACCTTTTTGGATTATATAATTTTAGGTGAAACATCTGCATTTTATAAAAAAGTCAAGAAACTAACATACCATGACCATCTTTCTCTTACAAGCTCCGACCATCCAGCCATTGCTATGAAAGTCGGTAGTTGTCGCTCTCTAATCATAGCCACCAGTCATCACATCCCCCATCACATTCTTCTTCTCCAGAACCCAACCACCACAGCTCAAGTTGCCATAACTTACAGCGAAATAACAACCCAAATCAAATGTCAACAAACATGAGCACCCATGGCAAGGTGTGTCGGCCATTGAGTCCATCCAACCTCGCCCAACCCCGGATAATCCTAACCTCTCTCTCTCTCTCTCTCTCTCCCCTCTCTCTCTCTCTCTCTCTCCCTCTACCACTGAATTCAACATGAACCCACCCGAGCGCTCATTCGTCACTAGTCATTATCAAACACCCCCAATCTTCGATTCTTCTAGAAAATGATTTTTTTTAAGTGTCAGATCTTTTGGTAACTCTTTCTTTTTAACCTAATTTTTTATCCAACATCATGTTGTAGGATTTTTGAACATCTGAACAATCGTTGTTAGCTATTGGTTAAACCAATTTTGAAACTAGTGTTTTGATGACGCCGAGTAGATTGCATTGCTTGTTTGAGCTGGTTTGATTCCTACAAGTTAGGGCAGAGTTTGGATTGACAGTATTCTACTTGATGAAATTCGGTGATTGATTGAACTTTAAAGTTTCTCTCTTTGTGATAAATAAGTACGGATGAATGAAGCTCTCTAAATTGTAATGATGGGTTGGGGCTTAATTGGGTGGTAGAGAGAGATGTTTGAACGTTTTGGGTTTGGGCGCCTTGCCATGCTCATGTACGTCGATATGGGTTGTGGTTTATCTGAAAGTTACTTTTGATTGGGGCTGTCATGGTTTGGTTTTGGAGAGGACGTCGATTGGGGAGGATGTGACTGGTGGCTATGATTTGAGGGTGAAAGAGGGAGGTGGATGTGGATGGTGGTTATTTTTAAAATTTTCTTAAAATTTTATAAAATGCAGATACCTCCCCTAAATTATCCCATCCAAAAATCAAGTCCTCCATCATTCAAGAGTACTAGATTGCAATAAAACAAAGCTATGGGTCCCATGAATGCTGAAATTGAAAGTATGGATATCAAATCCGCACAAAAGTCAATATATGGGTACCGTGAATGCAATTTTTCCAAAAACAAAATGTTGAAGAATCAGGGGGAACCAGTTTGAACAAATAAGGGTCCCCATTCCCATGTCATGTGGATTAGGAGTAAGCACAAACTGGTTTGAACCAATTTTGTTGGAAATTGTTCTTATAGGTTTGGGTTGAAGAAGGTTCAAATCAATCCTACTCAATTATTTGTAAAATTCAAATCAAGACTTAGCCCGATTCAGACTAGTTAAACGGGAAAAATCTTAGAGTTTAATCTGGGAAATACAGTAATTGGTTATAGTTGGTAATTTATGTATTTCTAAAAAAAATAGATTGCAACATAAAATAATTTTCGATAAAAAATTAACAACATCAGAGAAATTGTAGTCGTGTGGGAAGTTCTTGTTGTACAAGAGACTTCTCACAAGGTAGTGCACCTATTAGCAGAACAGGAGTGGTCCAACAAGGTAGTGCACCTATTTGCATTGACAACGAAATTGAAAGCGTTCAAGACCTTGTACCTTTGAGAAGAAATAGAGCTCTGTGTGCTCGATCAGAACAAAGCATTGTGGAGATAGATGATTTCGTTATGGAAGTATTGGATGCGGAAACACACATAAGTGTCTGTAAAATATGAGAGAAGGTCAGCAAGTGTGCATTCGGGATCATCACCTTGACCCTGCAGGCAGTTCTAGAAGCCATGTTTTAGCAGTTCCAGCTAGAGAAAAGGGGAATAGCATCATCTTTGTTGTCTCATCTGGCACCCTCTGATCATGCAATGTCTGGAAAATCTGAGAGAAGTTCAGCAAGTATGCATTCGGATCATCCCATGCAACTCTACTAAAATGGCAGTCATTCTCCACCATCAAAATCATAGAAGTTTGCAGCTTAAAGTGTGTTGTGTTAATGTGTGGCAACACAATGGATGGCAGGTAAGTGGCCTTAGTTGGCATGTACACAATGCATTATTTTGCGGCTGATTTCCTTTTACCCCTTGGTTTTGCACATTAGGTGGAGGTGGAGGTGGGGGAGCACCACGTAAAGTAGCTATGAGTACCATAAGCTCCCCAGCTACCTTATCTTCCCTCTCCTTAGCGGCCTCAACATCCGATACAGTCTGGCGGATTCATTCTAACTCAGCTCTCTGTTGATCGTCCATTGGACCTGATTTCCTCTGGTCTCTGCGTACTGCGCGTAAAAGTGATAATGGATCCTCAAGATGTGGGTACAAAGGCTGGTTTTGCAAATGGGTCATGCACCGACAAAATCACCTGAAAGCACTGATCACACAAAGAAAGTAGGTGAGTAAAGAATATAAACAGAAAATTTTATCCCTAAGGTTATGAATTTTAATAAAATTAACGGAAGTCCCCGGCAACGACGTAAAAAATTTGACATGTTCCAGCCGCAAGTGTACGGGTGTCACGTGTAATAATAAAGTGACAATAGGGGTTGTCGTACCCAATAGACTTGTGGAAATTATTTATAGTAAAAACCCTATCATAGGCAAATAATTTGTGTACTGTTTCGCTAAACTACTTAATTGAAAGACTACTAATTTAATTACCCGTTTTGAATCACCCAATTAAGGTAGCGAGATTACGAATATGATACAAGTATCGGGATATCTCTTGGATCACTAGGGTATCACCATTAACCAACTACATTCATGAAACAATGACGATGATTTTGTTGTCAAACGAGCATTAATTGTTTATTGAGTCACCAAGTAAATTTCCTACGTTTAGAATTACGCAAACCAAGTGACCAAGTTTAAGTTGATCCTACACATACATTACGTACTATTGATATACTGGCGTTTCTAGTTAACTAGGTCGAGTCACCATACATAGATACGACTAAGTGTTTGAATCAATTTACCAGTTAATCATCTCCAAGTCACCAAGTGTTCACTAGCTAATATCCCTATTGTGACGTGAAATAGTAAAGACAATAAAGTTCCTTGCATAATTCAAACATAACAAGAAGATCATCATCAAATTAAGTTAGAAAATTGTGAATCACAATCCATAATCCGCCAAACCGGCTTCAAAGCTTAATTACAGTCAAGAATCCTGATAGATAAAACTTAGCTAGACATAATACTGATCATGACACCAATGTTTATCACAATCATGACCAAAAATAACAGAAAATAGAAGAGATCAAACAAGAAGATCCAAGCTCCAAGTTGCTCCAAACCTTGCCTCACATATTATAGGTCTTCAAAATCACGCCCAACACTCCTTATATAGGTTTCCTAATAGTTTGAAACAAGTTAGGATTAATTATGACAAGTCCCCGTAATAATCTGAAAAGTTGATGTCTCGTAACAGGTCGTACGACCTCTTCTTCAGCTCGTGCAACCTCTGACCATGCATTATGTAGGTCGTACGACCTCTGGGAGGTCATATGCGACCTGGATCTTCACTGCTCAAAATCTGTCTTTAACCGATAGGTCATGCGACCTTTGAAAATAGGTTGTGTGACCTCTGAAAATTCCTTCGGTTGGCTGTCTCTTTTCCACCAGGTTGTGCAATTCTGAAACTAGGTCATGCGACCTATGATTTTTCTACAATTCTCTATTTGACCACCGAGTCCCGTGGGACCTATGAACTAGGTCCTGTGGGACCTGTTTGCATTAGCCACCTTCTCCTTGTCTCAAAACATCCATTCCTTCTTTCGTCTTCCTCTCCTGAGTGTTCCAATTCTTGCGAGCTCGTTTCCTCTATGAAAGTCATCATTTCATGCCTCGTTCCTATTAATCACAACGCGAACACACCCATGAATATAAAATGTGATAAATACGAAAACTAACTTAAAATTTTGCAAGAAACGCTCAGACTATAATTTATCGCATGCAATGCTCGTATTTTCAAGTTAAGCAAAAATCACTAGGAATGATAATTATTCCTCCATTTTCGTGTTGGGATAGATGTCCTAGAGGCAATCTTATTTGGTAAGAACATTGTTTTTGGCTATAATAATCATTGTATTATTTATGGAGATATTTAATAAAATGAAGTCCTTAGATTACAAATGTGTTATTTATCTTAAATATCCTTATTCTATTATATTGATGAACAGGATGATCAACTATAGACTAGTATGTGAGTAGAATGATAAGGAGATATCAAGTCTAGCACATGGGTATGCATTAGGGTTAATGGCTTACTGGATTGAACCATATCGATAAGGCTACATACAAGTTATGTAAAGTCACAAGTGCTTCTCGTAGTGACAATGGTATTGTGGTCCTTAAACTTGAAGTCACTAGATACTCTAGTTGTGGAATATCATGCTTTGATATTATCAAACGTTGCGCCTTAGCCGGATAACTATAAAGGTAGTTATCGGGCATGATAGGAAGCAAGCTTAGATATGGTACTGATGTAGAGAGGATTTGTCCCTCCCACATAACGGGAGCAAATATCTGCGGCCACTCAATGGGTAGTGCTTATAGAATGTCTGGTCAGACTCAGATAAATCAGTATAGGATATTGATGTTATCTGCATGGATAAGACTATTCCCAGGATCGAGAAACTATAGATTGGATATACGAGTGTAACTTGTATGTCTCTTGTCCATTCCGGATATGGAGACAAAGGGATAATACAATACGGTAACAATGGTCACAAGGTTTATCGGATTACTAACTATTTTTAATAGTTGGATTGCATAGATGTCTTGCTAGGGGCCGCTCTATGTTAGTAATTGTTACTACCAACTAAGTAGAAACATATGGGGTCACACTCCCTATGGATTAAACCAAACTTGGGAATTAATTAGTTGGACTAATTAAATAAAAGGATCAATATGCAACCACTTGCAAACTTAGTAGGAATGATTTGCAAGGTGGACTGATCCATGTAAGGACATGATTAGTAGAGAGGCTAATATGTAGTTAACAAGGAGTTGTTATTCTATATATAAAGAACACCCCTAGCTTATTTTCTCAAGAGAGTGTCATAACTGTTGTCACACAAGAGAGTGAGAGAGCAAAGCAGGAAGAGAACCAACAAGGAGAGCCAAACCAGACCCCCCGTCTGACCCTCCTCGTCGTCGGCCAAAGAGGCGTGGCCTCGTTTGGTCTCGTTTTGCGTGATCTTCTTCTTCCTTCTCCTTCCCTAGCTAGCAAAAAGGTTAGGAGGATCCTAGATCAATCCTAGTAGTGGACTTTGCATAGAGACGTGGACACTATTTCACGTGATGTCATCAAGGAGACAAACTAAGGTACTTGATGTTCTCATCCTTTACCATCGTTATGAATTCTAGTCATGTGACCCTTAGAGGGTATTGAGCTGAATTTGATTTTGTTATTCCGCTGCGTAATCCGTATCAAAACCCTACAGTGGTATCAGAGCCACGGGAGAGAGGATCAGTGAGCAATTTGCTCTCGTGCATACAGATGTATGTGGGCCATTTGCCACGCCAGCCAGAGGTGATTATCTTTATTTCATTATATTTACTGATGATTTCAGTAGATATGGATTTGTATAACTTATGGTGGCCAAATTCGAATCCTTTGAAAAGTTCAAAGAATTCAAGAATGAAGTAGAGAAGCAACTTGGCAAAGGTATTAAGGCTCTACGATTGGATCGTGGAGGAGAATACTTAAGCCAAGAGTTTGACGACTATCTTATAGAGTGTGGGATCTTGTCCCAACTCACTCCACCCAGAACGCCACAATGAATGGCGTATCCGAGAGGAGGAATCGGACCCTGTTGGACATGGTTCGATCTATGATGTGCTAAACACCATTATCTTTTTGGGGGCACGCTCTATTATGTGCAGCTTTCACCCTTAATTGTGTTCCTTCTAGATCAGTCATAAAGACTCCATGTGAGATGTGGATTGGGAGGCGTCCCACATTGTCGTTCATGAGGATTTGGGGTTGCGATGTGTATGTAAAACGTTTACAAATAGAGAAGCTCGGGCCCAAGTCGGTTAAGTGTAAGATTGTGTGATACCCTAAGGAAACAAAAGGGTATTATTTTCTACAATCCTACTGAGAAAAAAATGTTTGTTGCTCGGACCAGCGTGTTCCTAAAAAGAAAATTTGTCTCTAAAGGAGCAAGTGGGAGGAAAATAGAACTTAAAGAAATTCAAGAACCACAAACCATTGATCCTATTATGGAACATGATTGGGTACCGCAAGATATTATGGAGGAACCTGTTTAGGTAGCACAAGAACTTCGTAGGTCGAGTGGAGTGCACCAGGATCCAGAGAGGTATGGACTTCTTGGGACTGAGTCTGGTGACGCGTTGCTCATATATGATGAGCCTACTACCTATGGAGAGGCCATGAAAGGGCCATAATCTCAAAAGGGGCATGAGGCCATGAGATCCGAGATGGAATCCATGTATACCAACAAAGTATGGACTTTGGTGGAACCACCCCTAGGGGCTCGAACCATAGGGTGCAAGTGGATCTTAAAGAAGAAGACCGACATGGATGGCAATGTGATTGCAAATAAGGGCCGATTGGTGTCAAAAGGGTTCAAACAGATTCATGGTATTGACTATGATGAAATATTTTCCCTTGTCGCAATGACCAAATCCATTCGAATCTTACTTGCTATTGCAGCTTATCACGATTATGAGATTTGGCATATGGATGTCAAAACAACGTTTCTTTATGGAAACCTCCTTGAGGATGTGTACATGACACAACCAGAGGGTTTTGAGGATCCAGAGCATGCCTATAAAGTGTGTAAGTTGCACCGATCCATTTATGGGTTGAAGCAAGCTTCTAGGAGTCGGAATCTACGTTTTGATGACGCGGTCAAAGAGTTTGGCTTCATCAAGAACGAATATGAACCTTATGTCTACAAAAAGGTTAGTGGGAGCTCTATAGTGTTTCGGGTCATGTATGTGGATGACATACTACTAAATGGAAACGACATTCCTACCTTGCAATCTGATAAAGTTTGGCTAGGGAAGTGTTTCTCAATGAAGGACTTAGGGGATGCAGCTTATAGACTTGGTATCAAGATCTATAGGGATAGATCAAGGAAGTTGTTGGACCTAAGTCAAAGTACATATATAGACAAGGTGTTGAAACGGTTCAACATGCAAGATTACAAGAGGGATTCTTCTCCATGTTGCATGGAATCACCCTTTTGAAGGCTGATTGTCCTTCCAATGAGATTGAGAAGGAATACACGAGTAGGGTTCCCTATTCTTTAGCCATAGGATCCATCATGTACGACGTGTTATGTACTAGACCAGATGTGTCATACTCATTGAGTATGACAAGCAGATATCAGTCCAATCCGGGTGAGAGTCCCTTGATGGCGGTCAAGAACATCCTCAAGTACTTGAGAAGAACTAAGGATGTGTTCTTGATCTATGGAGGGGAGGAAGAGTTGCGTTTAAGGGGTTACACGGATGCAAGCTTCCAAACCGACAAAGATGATTTCAAATCGCATTCGGGATTTGTGTATTGCTTGAATGGAGGAGTTGTGAGCTGGAGAAGTTCCAAGCAATAGACGTTTGCTGATTCTACAACTGAGGATGAGTACATTGCTGCATCTGGTGCAGCAAAGGAGACTGTTTGGATTAGGAAGTTCATTACTGAGCTTGGTGCGGTTCTTAGTATTGTGGATCCAATAGAATTGTATTGTGACAACACTGGATCAATTGCACAATCCAAGGAACCCAGGTCACACCAAAAATCCAAGCACGTACTCAGAAAGTTCCATCTTATTCGAGAGATCGTCGATCGAGGAGATGTGAATATATGCAAGAATCCTACATATGAGAATCTATCAGATCCACTTACAAAGCCACTTGTGCTGCGCAAGCACGAAGGTCACACTAGATATATAGGCATACGAGATGCACCATATTGGCTCTAGTGAAAGTGGGAGATTGTTGGAATAAATGCCCTAGAGGCAATCTTATTTAGTATGAACATTGTTTTTGGCTAGAATAATCATTGTATTATTTATGGAGATATTTAATATAATGAAGTCTTTAGATTACAAATGTGTTGTTTATCTTAAATATACCTAGTCCGTTATATTGATTAACATGACGATCAACTATAGACTAGTATGTGGATAGATTGATATGGTGATATCAAGTCTAGCACACATGTATGCATTAGGGGTAATGGCATACTGGATTGACCCACAACTAGAAGGCTACATACAAGTTACGTAAAGTCACAAGTTCTTCTCGTAGTGACAATGCTATTGTGGTCCTTAGACTTGAAGTCACTAGATACTTTAGTTGTGGAATATCCTGCCTTGATATTATCAAACGTTGCGCCTTAACCGGGTAACTATAAAGGTAATTATCGGGCATGATAGGAAGAAACCTTAGAGATGGTAGTGATGTAGAGAGGGTTTGTCCCTCCTACATAACGGGAAAAAATATTCGCTGTCACTCGAGGGGTAGTGATTATAGAATGTCTGTCCAAACTCAGATAAATCAATATAGGATATTGATGTTATCTGCATGGATAAGACTATTCCCAGGATCGATAAACTATGGATTGGATATATAAGTGTGACTTGTATGTCTCGTGTCCAATCCAGATATGGAGACAAAGGGATAATACGATATGATAACATTGGTCACAAGTTTTTTCGGATTACTGACTATTTCTATTAGTTGGGTTGCATAGATGTCTTGCTAGGGGCCGCTTCGTGTTAGTAATTGTTACTACCAACTAAGTAGAAACCTATGGGGTCACACTCCCAATGGATTAAACTGGACTTGGGAATTAATTAGTTGGACTGATTAAATAAAATGATTAATACGCAACCACTTGCAAACTTAGTAGGACTAATTTGCAAGGTGGACTAATCCATGTAAGGACATGATTAGTAGAGGGGCTTATATGTAGTTAACAAGGAGTTGTTAGACTATATATTAAGAACACTCCTAGCTTATTTTCTCAAGAGAGTGTCACAATTGTTATCACACAAGAGAGGGAGAAAAAATCAAGGAGAGAGCCTACAATGACAGCCGAACCCGACCCCCCGTCTGACCCCCTCGCCGTCGACCAAAGAGGTGTGGCCTCATTCGGTCTTGTTTTGCGTGATCTTCTTCGTCCTCCTCCTTCCCTAGCTAGCAAAAAGGTGTGGAGGATCCGGGATCAATCTTAGGAGTGGACTTTGCATAGAGACGTGGACACTATTTCACGTGAAGTCATCAAGGATACAAACTAAGGTACTTGATGTTCTCGTCCTTTACCATCGTTATGAATTCTAGTCCTGTGATCCTTGGAGGGTATTGAGCGGAATTTGATTTTGTTATTCCTCTGCGTAATCCGCATCAAAACCCTACATTTCGCTCACAACCCGATTGAAAACTATACGAATATATAAATCCAATTCGGAGTTATGAGGCATCAGCACCGGAGACCTCTTCTCTGGAAAGTTTCATGTTATTCTGCATCTTGGATCTATACGTTAGTTCAATTAAATAACTAATAAAACTTAGGTAACTTGGCTCTTATACCAATTGAATAAGGAATGGAGATCACATGCGAGACAATATATCACACGAGTACGAGTGTGTCTGCTCCTATACACCCTCAATTCGCAACACTACGCGAAACAAGGGAAGACTACAATCATAGAACCAAATATGAACGGTTCTTGTAAGCGATTGATAGATCGATTAATAGATAACGCTATAAGACAAGATCCATACCAAAAAAGAACTGCGTAAAGATAAACTATAGATGCAGGTGTATAACGTTTTAACGGTATAACTAATTGTGTACGAGAAAATCCTTTGAGGAGGATTCACTATACACCAAGAGCAGGGGATAGAAAGAACACGGAAAGAGCAGGGTGTGTGTAGGGAGAGAGTAAGACAATAGCAACTGTATGAGAGAGAGACAGGATTTTGGCAGAGCTTCCGCGTAGTTCAGGTGATTCGTCCTTGTATGGAAGGGTTAACGATCCTATATATAACGGAGATTGTGACCGTTGTAGTGGGTCAACGCGCCCATTAATGGCGGCTTAATTAGCTTAACCACAACGGCATGTTCGTCCGCGTATATAGGAACCGTTACACACTTTGTTCGCGTATACCGGAACTGTTACGCACTTTGTCCGCGTATACCGGAACCGTTATTAGGTTGACTGGGTGCCATAAATCTCTCAAAGCAGTTACTAAAGATCGCGCGCGGGCTTGGTTGTCGCTCGCGCGCGACAGGACTCACTCTAGCCTCCAAACCACTAAGTCCCTACAAGTCCCGTGTGGTGGTATGCGAGGGCCCTGTCTCGCAGTCCCCACGTGGGTCAGCGCGGGTGGTGATCCAGTGTGTGTAGAGCACAGCTATGTGTGCTGGATGATCGCCACGTGGCTAAGATCTGTCTGTCTAGAAAGCACTATCTACATTAGCCCCCTTTCTGCGCGTGAAGACACCTAGCCGGATAGGCTTCAATGCGCAGGAACCAATGCACGCGTCGCTGCCACGCACCAATTCAAATACACGCAAAATCAGCCCCCGTGCGTGCCATTATGACCTCGAATCCCTAGAGTCGTGCCGTTTGTTCTTTAAGGGTTTTAGGCGTGACGTCAGCTCGTCTTGTGATTGTGCGATTCGACGGTGACGGTTGCGATTCGACTTCTGAAAGGACGCGACTCCTAATTGTTTTTGAATAAATACTCTATGCCCTCCATTGTTGCGAAGCATCACTTCTCTCTCTAAAGTGAATGATACCTGGAACCCTTCAAGAGCAGATTCAAGTAATCAACCACCAGTTCTTCCTTATCAATCGTCTCCTTTAACTTGCTTCACCAAAACAAGGTTGGCTTTGTTCAATTCCATTAATGTATTTAAATATCCTTCGAGCTGTCTTGGATCTGTAAAACACTGAGCTATTTGGAATACATCGTTCATTGAGAACTGCGAAAGAGGCTTTTCCTAAACCCAGAACTGATTGAATCACCAGATTGTGACGATTTCGAATGACGAACTTTTCTGAAATTCTGAAATTCTAAACCCAGAACTGACCCCAAACTGTTCATCTTCTTCTAACAAACCAAAATAGCTTCCTGAATCTAAACTGAAATTTAAACTGAAAGTGGGTATATTTCTCCCCCCTTTTTTCCTGCTTTTCTACAGGAATGGCCAAGACAAAAGGATCTAAACCCATTAAAGAGCCTGAAGAAATACCTGATCTTCCGAAGACCTTGTGGAGAAAAGCCCCCTATTTGGGTGGAAAGGATTTTTATCATGCTAGGGTTAAGGTGAAGAATCTACCAGCTCCTGCCCCCTCCGGAGAATCGCGAACACTGACCCGACCTACCAATGCAGCCATGCTAGAGTTAATCGACTCCAAGGATGTGGTTAGGCTAGGGATTGAAAATGGGTTCTTCCCTCATACTGCAATTTCTACCCATGCCTTTGTTCAAAAGTTGGACTTGATAGATGAGTGGATTGACCATGTATTGACCCACCATGCTATCGCATTAGACAATGCTGGGATTTATTTCGCAGTTCGTGCTATGAAGGGTGCTGCCGTGAAGCTGGATCCGTCCATGCTTCTAAACCTTCTTTCTCGCTATTCACCTGCGACTCACACCTTCCATTTTGCTGAGTTTGAGGCTGCTCCTACTTTGGAAGATGTGCACATCTTGTATGACCTTTCTCCTATTGGCGAAGTGGATCCCCTGAGCCCTTTGAGGACTTCTTCAGAGCTTGATCTATATGCGCAGATGGAAGAACGCCTAAACGAGCTGAAGAAAATCTCCACTCGTTGTACATCTGCGAAAGTTATTCCCGAATGGCAGCTTGTTGAGACTTCTGCGAAGAACACCTGGGGAAAATATGTGCAATACTTCTTTCACGACTATGCGAATGGTAGTATTACCAAGGAACTTCTGGACAAGAATCCGAATGCAAAGAATTATGTAGAGGGGAAATGATACCATCTAACCTTGTGTGGTTTCCTCTGTGCCTGGTTGTCGAGGTACTTTATTGATGGTCACCCTCATGATGGGGTTTTTTTATCATGTCCTCCCCCTTGCTGTTAAGTTGGCCCTCGGCCAGAGAGTCGCACTTGGGCCTCTGGTCTTGGGCACCTTATATCATCGATTGGACCAGCTGGTAGTGGCGATCAAGGATTCTCGCGGTCGTCTTGATGTGTTGACTTATGTCAAAATCGCATTCCTTACCATGTGGGTTTTTGAGCGATGGCCTTCTTATGCCCCTGTTCCTTCTAGGCCCAGCAAGTGGTGTGTCCCCGGCGCGGAGACTGAACTTTCCAGCGGGAGAGCTGCTTGATGGTTTAGAACCAATCTTCCCAAGTGCACGTGGAGTCTTATATGTGATGACCGGAGCAAGTTTACAGCTAGGCCTTATGCCTTGCGTATTGAAAATGTGCAATGGTTCCCGAAGCTGTATCCCGCCAAATCTCTTGCTTATTCAGAAGAACTCCTTCTCGAAGGTCATGAGCGCTATCGCGAATTCTTCTGCTGGTGTCTAAGGGGTTCCCTTCGTGCTCTTGCTGAGTATGTTCCTGAACTTGCTCCCAGATATGAAAGGATCACAGTCGACGTTGATCCAACTCGCGTTTCTCCCCAGTTTGGTTTTGTTGCAGTGGGGCCCTCCATTTGGCCCAAGTCGATCGCAAGAGGCTGCTACAAACGACTGCTTTCTGGCGAGTGGCAGACGATCTTTCGGAGCAACTTGCCCTTCGTTCAACCTTCAGGTAGCCGTGAAGGTCGCCTCTCCGGAAATTGGATTTCTTACTGGGCTACCCAGTAAGCCAGATTCGAAATGCACTCGACTCCTCAGCCCAGCAAATCTCCTACGATCAAAAGGAATGCCTTTCCATTCCGTCCTAATTGCATCTTGGATGATTCCCAGTATGGCTTTTACTCCTTGCTAGATCTTGATAATCACTTGTGCCCATCCACCATTCCAGAGGAGAAGATGACCGCTGTTAGGGAGGGAGCTTCGCATGTTATCAAGTACAGCGAAGATTTTGCCAAGGTAAACAATTCCCTTTATGCATGTTAAACTCCTTTCTCTTGGTGCATTGAAACTTACACCCCATTTTTTTAGTGCTATCTGAGGAGGTTCGCATCTGGAGGGCGCTCCAAATCGCTGGTTAACTCTATTGTTGCCGCGAAAAGGCAGGACAAGGAAATTCCTTTAACAATGGGAATGGCTCCCCAAGTAGAGACTCTGATCCGCGAGGTAATGGATGCGTTTTCTTGCTCGCTGATAGACAATACTCCAGCTCCGTCTCCTCCTAGGAATGCTCTGTCTCCTCCAGCAGATGTTGCCCCGAGGGCCAAGAGACAAAATCAGAAGGGCATTACAATCTCCTCTCCTCCTAGGAGTGCTCCAACTTCGTCTCCTGCAAAATCTCTTGCCTCTAAAGACAAAGGCAAAGGTCGCATGCTAAGCAAAGCGCAGAAAGAGCTCGCAGTTGAGACTTTTATTCCTTTTGGTCAGGAAGAGAAGGAAGAGGAGGTCGAGAGGAGAGAAGTGAGAGGAAGAGATGATGAAGAAGAAAGAGAAGAAAGCGAAAGAGAAGAAGAAAGAGGTGATATACGAGAAGAAGATTCGGAAGGTATCTTCAAACAAACTTGTCTTCTTCACACTTTAGCTCTTGCAACAGTTGCTGAATAGTTTGTTCTTTCGCATGTGATGACACAGAAACCATTAGCGGCCTCCTAGACAAGGAATAGAAAAAGACCAAGGGTTCCCGCTCTGGCGTCTCCAGCGAGACCATAGACGAAGATATTTTTGCTGAGTCTGAGAGAATGGCTGCAGAAGCCGAAGACAGAAGGAGGAAGCTCGAGAAAGATGAGATCGAACTCATAAAGAGAAGAAGTCTAGAAGAACAGCAGGTTGATAATGCGGATGCGACTGCTTTGGAACAAGCTCAAGAGGACTTTGAGGTGATCGCAGGCGGCGAAGAAGGTGAGATTTTTAACCTTGCTGTAACTTACCAAGAAGTAATTATTGGTGAATTAAAGCATTGCCTATCAAAAAGTGACATTCACCGCTGATTAGTAAGCAAATGTTGCGAACCCTCAGGTAACTATCCAAACAATGTTTGTAAACCAGGCTTAGTAGCCCCATCATTATTGTAACGAGTTTCTTCGCACCCCAGGTCACGCTCACCTTAAATATGTGCTTAATGAGGATACTCTAGTAGGATACGGTGTCGCATCTTTAACATATGATGAAGGTGCTGTGATTCCACCTAAGTGTGGAGGTGCTCACTTTTGATCTATCAAAATAACAGAACACTGTATAATACAAGTTACCTCAATATTTTCCTGTCTTGTATCGCAGGTGATGCTGATGAGAATGTGCCGGAACAAAGGGGCCAGTTCCCTACATCATATGCTCCAGAGCGAAGCTCTCACGATGAGAAGCCTATCGCAGCTACTGAGTATGCAGGAGAGCCTTTGGAGGATATCATCGAGGTATATGATGATATCGAAGCTGACACCGTGCTAAGAGAAGAAGATGCTGATGCTGCAGTTGAGGAAATGGAAACAGATGGTGCTGGAGCTGAAGTTCATGAAAATGAACAGGTCATGGAAGACATAGCATCACATGCAAATGTTGATGATCAAATGAATGCTCCTGAGCCACAAGAGCCTCTTGCAGCCGAAGAAGTTCCTAGTCGAGCAACAGCTACTACTGTTGCCGTTCCTTCAACAGAGGTAGAGTTTTTAGAGGTTCCCCCAGCACGGAGTTTTTGGAGTTCACAAGTCGGAGCTGCCGTCGCACCTGTTGTGACTTATACTCTCCCTGCCAACTATGATGAGCTCGAACTCGCGGCTGACTGACGAGCAATGCAGCAAAGGCATGCTTCGGCTTTTCCAGCAATGCGCATTCCCTCTTTGCGTGAGATCCTTGAAGGGACTGGTATGTTACTATTTTTCGCATTCTACACCTTTGTTTAAAAGCTTTCATGCTCTAAACTTGAATCAAATTTGTCAGGAATGAAGCAAGCTGATGTGGACTGGCTGATTCAGATGCGCCTCTCATACCCCCGGTCATTCGTGAAATCTCTGGAGATAGAACCTTATGACAAGAGACTTTTCTTGACCGAAGCCATCTGGATTGTGGAGCAGCTATCTGTGGACACCCCTTCGACCATTTCTCCTAATAGTTCACAGCTGCTTTATAGCACATGCAAAGGGCTTCAAGCTAAAGTTCAAGGCAAGCTTGGCATCGGGTATCTTCTCAACAGGATCACCCAAATTCTCGCATCTGTGAGTTTGAAGCGCGGCTACCACAACCTCGCATCTGAAAGACGGAAGGTAGAGGAACAGAGGCAGAAGGCTAAAGAAGCTGTCAACCTCTTTCATGCGATGAATGCCAAGTACGAGCAGCTGAAACGAGAAGTGGACCAAGCAAGAGAGGCATCGCTCTCGTTCTCTCCAGAAGATCCTTTGATCAAGGATTTGTTTTAGAAACAATTTTTTTTTAAAAAAAAAATCAAAATATCACTGTAATGCTAGTGCTCTCCCCCCTTTTTTATTTGAAACTTTATGTCCCATTTTGCCCCTTTGAGGATTTTGCACTGATATCTTGATGCGTATCAATTATGACGTCACATGGTGACGTATCTGCCTTGATTTTTGCGCTAATGATTTATTAGATAAGCACGATTTCCTTGGGAAGCCCATCCTCATTGTGACCTTTCTTCATTAATTAGGGCGTGCCACCGAATCATCATAGCCTTTAGTAGGGTAATTGAAATTTACCTCTTTTGAGACGTAAGTAATTGATTCTTACCCGTTTTCCAAGTTTTGCTGACTCAGCCAGGGAACTAAAGAGTCCCCATAGAGTCTATATAAACCCTGTCTCTTGCTGCTTGGGTTCTTCATCCCAAAATGTGGCTTGCCATGAGTCCTTTCGACTGCTGGCATCTTTGCTCGTCCTTTGTTGATTCATGGAAATTTCAAGTTGTGAAACCTGAGTTTGTACCTTGTGCGATAGAAATAGCTTGCAAGATCTTCTTTATAAGTCTTACTGATCTTCATGATCACTTTGAAGAAGATAAACATAATACCTCATGCTTCTGCGAAGATTCTTCTTCGTCTATTATGTTTGCAGGTCGTATCTCCGGCGAAGCGCAGTTCCATACTGACCTTTTTACCGAATCGTAATGAATGGAGTGTTTCTCCTCTAGCTTTCCTGGATGAGAACTATTTGCCTCCATGTTTTGGAACAAGGTGTGACGAGCCATGGCGCTCGTCCCTCTATGCAATAAGCTTCCTACCCCAGGAGCTGTTCTCCACTTGTTCTTCACGTCCGCATCCGCCAGGACATGAGGTTCATCTGGCACATCTCTTGGGCAGAAGACTGATCAAGAGCCCTGTTCAGATCTAGGACCTCGACGATAACGTCGCATAGCTTTTGATAAGGCCAGTAGGCCGTTCGTTTTATAGTAAGAATTTTCTTAGCATGAGCTTTTGCTTGTAAGCTGCTATCTAGACAGATAAGTTGTAAGTCATTTTGATTGTTAATGAAATGCACTTTAGCATTTGTTGTTCTTGTTTTATACAACAAATTGTAATACCGCATGCGTGTTTGCTATACGACGAAACAAATTATATTTCTTTCGCGTTTTGCATTCGGATATTTGCCTGGATAATTCTTTTTCTCAAGCTAATAAGTTTTGCGTCGCACGGGGCGTTGTTGCTATAGCTTGCTATCTAAGCAGATAGGCTTACAGATCAGTTAAGATCATATTTCAATATTGCTGCCACTTCGGCAAATAGACTTTGGATCGCATGGGATCATATATTATGGCTGCTATCTAGGCAGATAGGCTTTTAGATCACTTAGGATCGTATGTTAACATTGCTGCTATCTCGGCAGATAGGCTTTGGATCGCATGGGATCGTATATTATGGCTGCTGTCTAGGCAGATAGGCTTTTAGATCACTTAAGATCGTATTTCAACATTGCTGCTATCTCGGCAGATAGGCTTTGGATCGCACAAAGGCGTTGTTACTTTTGCTGCTATCAAGGCAGATAGGATTTTGATCGCTTAAGATCGTATTTTAACATTGTTGCTATCTCAGCAGATAGGCTTTGGATCATATGAGATCGTATATTATGGCCGCTATCTAGGCAGATAGGCTTTTATTATAAGAAAGCAAAGAAGTAAATAGAATGATAAAAAGAAAGATGAGATAATAAAATTCTTCTCATATGGGAGAATTGTTTTATTAGAAGTGCTCTCGTATGGGAGAGGTAAGATTACAAGTTCCTCATATGGGAGGAAACAACGCATGAATTCATCGGAGTACTAGACATACAATTCAATAGACATTTGCATCCAATGTATGTAAAGAGAGAGGTTAAGGATAATACTTTTTGATCCAGCGCATATTGATCGGACTTGGGGTTGTGGCAGTCCCATGGAGCCTCTGTATTGTGCAGTAACCACTGTCAAAAACTTCTTTAACCTCGAACGGTCCTTCCCAGTTAGCTGCGAACTTTGGATGGGCCGCTTCTCGCATGCAATGATCTGAAGCTCGCAAGACCAAGTCCCCAACCGCAAAAACTCGGTGTTGGACGGTTTTGTTGTATGCGCGAGCGATCCTCTCCTTATACCTCTTGTTAGCCCGCTTAGCTTGCTCACGCTTTTCCTCCAATAGAATCAAGTCATGATCATGTTGATTGTCATATAATGCATGAAAGGCCAATCTCGCAGAGTTGACTTTTACTTCCGCCGGTACAACGGCTTCAGCTCCGTAACATAGAAGGAAAGGGGAGACTCCCGTGGGAGTCCTTGGCGAAGTTCGATATGCCCATAATGCTATGTTCAAAGAATTGGCCCACTTTTTGTGATCGTCTGCGACCATCTTGCTCAGAATTCTTAACAGTGTCTTGTTGGTTGCTTCTGCTTGACCATTCCCTTTTGGATAATAAGGAGTGGAACAGACCTGCCTTATGTTGTACTCCGCTAGCCTTGTGGCCACCTGACGATTCATAAACTGGTTCCCATGTGAGGCCGGTTGAATGGGGCAAACAAAATCTAGACCCAAGTGTGGAACAGCCATGGCGTTCCCAACGCGTGCAGATCTACGGCAGGGGCATGTACAAGGTTGCCTTTAAATTGGCATTCCTGACATCTCTTTACTTTGGTGCGGCAATCTGCCTCCATTGTGGGCCAAAAATAACCAAATGTGAGGAGCTGTCTGCATAGCTTTGCACCCCCCCCTGATGCTCTACTTGGTGAGATAAATCCATTACCTCTTGCGCTTCTTGGCTATCTAGGCATCGGAGTAGATTACCCTCATGAACCCTCCGCCAGAGTATGTTTTGTACCACATATCGAGCCGCCTTTCTTTTCAGTTTCTCGGCTTCCTTTCTTTGCTCAGGCTCGATTCCTTCTGTGAGAAAATCAAAAAGTGGCTTTCTCCAGCCCGCATCATCATCAACCAAAGCGATTGTTAAAGAGTCCTTGATCAATGCACAACTTTCACAATTTCCTTGAACTATTGCAGCAGCCGTGGACATGTCCGGCCAATGAATCCCGTGTCTTTGGGCCTTTCGATAAATCGAGACCTCACCTTCCCCGCAAGTGTGCTCGTGAATCTTTTCCAATAATGCTTGTCCCTCCTGCTGCGAGACGCATCGCATGAGTATTCCTCCTGGGCCTTTGTGGTAGAGGGCGTTGTCATGTATGCAGTACCCTTTAGTGGATGCCCAGTTTTCTTTGCTCGTCCCCTCGGCGATAGCATGCAATATCGGTTTTCTCCAGTCTTCATCAGCCAGGGACTCATCCTCGCATGTGTCCTCTATCAATGTCGGTGACATTCAGAATTCAATTGAGATTCTCGCAGGACATTTGTCCGCACTAACTTTAGATCCCAGAGTTGCTAAAGCATCAGCATGCCGATTATCAGCTCTAGGCGTGTACTCATATCTGACGTCGCAGAATTGCTGTACCAGCTTTTGCACCAAAGTCCGATAGGGTAACCGATTTACCTCTTTCAATCCGTACTCGCCTGAGGCTTGTTTGACGACTAACTTAGAATCCCCCATAACTGTCAGATTGCTTACTTCTAGTGCCCTGGCTGCTTGGAGTCCTGCGATGAGAGCCTCATACTCCGCTTCATTATTAGTTACCGTGAAATCAAGTTTCGTGGACATTTGGATGACCTCCCCATCTGGTTTAGTCAAAACGATTCCAATTCCTCCATCTTTCCTTGTTGACGATCCATCAAAATGAAGCGTCCAATATGGTAACACGATTGCATAGATCTCAGGTCCTTCCAGTTCCTCCTCGATCATGGGCTCATAGCTGTTATCTGGGAACTGTGCCAGAAGATCTGCCACTGCTTGCGATTTGATTGCTCGTGGTCGAACACACGTGATGTCATACTGTGAAATAGTCATGTACAACTTTGCCAACCTTCCACAGGGAGAGGTGTGATTCAAGAGATACCGTATGGGGTCGCTCTTTGTAATCACCACAACTTTGTGCGAGGCGAAGTAGTGTTTTAACTTTTCTATCACAAAAAACAAGGCAACACAATGGCGCTCGATGTATGTGTACCTTGATTCAGCTGGTTGTACTATGCGAGAGATGCAATAGATCGGCCTTTCCTGTCCTTCATATTCTTGAGCCAAAAGCGCCCCTATAGATTTCTTCGTCGACGTCAGATACAACCGAAGCGGTGATACAAGCTGCGGGGCGATCATTACCCTCGGCGATGTCAGCAGGTCCTTCATTTTCTCGAATGCAACCTCATGTTCGTCTGTCCAATTACATACAGCATTCTTCTTGAGGAGGTTGCTGAAGAAAAAGGTTATTTCTGCGATCGCTGAAATGAACCTCCGCATGTAAGATAATTTCCCCAGGAACGTCTTCGGAGTGCTTTGATTATGGGGTGCCGTCATGCTAGTGATGGCCGATACCTTCGCGGGATCAGGCTCGATGCCCTGGCGATGTATTACGCATCCCAAGAACTTCCCTGAAGTCACTCCGAATTCACACTTCATGGGATTCATCTTTAGCTGGAAACTCCTGCATCTTTCAAATACCTTCCGCAGGTCCCCTAAATGGTCTGCCTCCTCTTTAGACTTGACAACCAGATCGTCAACATAGAATTCCACTTCCCGGTGCATCATATCGTGAAATAGAGCCATCATTGCTCGCTGATAAGTGGCGCCTGCGTTCTTGAGCCCAAACGGCATGACTGTGTAATTAAAGACTCCCACCGGCGTGATGAACGCGGTTTTCCCTGCATCTTCAGGATCCATTTTGATCTGGTTGTATCCACTGAAACCATCCATGAAGCTGAACATCCGATGAACCGCAGTAGAATCGATGAGCAGATCGATGTTGGGCAACGGGAAATCGTCCTTGGGGCAGAAGCGGTTGAGGTCTCTGAAGTCTACACATATGCGAAGTTGCCCATTCTTCTTTACCACATGCACAATGTTAGCCAACCAGGTGGGATGATGATTCGGCTCGATACACCTGGCAGTCAACAGCTTGACGATTTCTTGCTTGATCCTCACATTTATCTCTGGCCTGAAGCTTCTCATACTTTGCTTTACTGGTTTAGATCCCGGGATAACATCTAACCTGTGCATAGTGATGCTCGTGTCCAAACCGGGCATTTCATCATATTCCTAGGCAAACACATCCTTGTATTCAGTCAGCAGTTGCAGCAAACTTGCTTCCTCATCGCTTGTGAGGTCTGAGCTAAAAAAAACGGGCCTCTTCTTTTCTTCGCCTGGGCTCAGGAACACTTCTTTCAACTCCTGCTTCTGGGGTTTCGGCTTATCCTCCATGCATTCAGGTGCTTCTTTCAGCTTATCCTCTAAAGCCTCTGATGCTGGCTTGACTACCTTCGTGACACGCTCGATTTGACTGATTGGCCCAGGGATATCCCCATGCTCGAATGGGGGTACCCCCGCGCACCTTCATATGCGGTAGCATTTCCTTCCGTTGGAGTAGAAGCTTTCTATCTCTTTGCTCGCGAGGTCATGTTTTACCACTCTTTTCAGAGTGTACACGTTCTTCCTTTGGTAGGCGACCTGCGGCGCCTCTTCGCGCGCGGACTACTTTTCCTTAGCATCCTCCCTCATCACCATTACTCCTGCTGGCGACTGATCCTTGATGTCTTCCCATCGAGGCAAAGGGGTCGGGTTAAATGGCCATGGCGTTTGCTCGTCCGCCATTTCAGTAAACCATACCGCTTCAGTGAGGTGCACCTCATTTAGATTGAAGGGGTTTACCGAAGCCGGTATCTCCACTACTCTATCGTTCCAGATGGCCTTCATCACCTAGTGAGCTGTTGAAGGGACCGCGTCGAAACGATGAATCCAAGCTCGCCTTATGATCATATGATACGTAGTATTCGCATCAATGACGTAGAATTTGGTTGAGCACTTGATTTTCTCTATCTGGATACCCAGACGAATCCATCCTATCGTCATCCTGGAGTCACTTCCGAATCCCATCAGCGGAGACAGGCGTCTGAAAATTTTCTTCTCCGGGATTCCTGCCAACTTTAAGGTGTTGAGCGACACCACGTTGACGGCTTCTCCTCCATCAACAAATGCCCTCTTGAATTCGACATCATTAACCACCGCTGTTACGTATAATGGCTTCTGGTGGCTCGAGTCTGTCTTCTTATCACTTGCGGAGAAGGTCATAATCTTTTCTGTAGAGCGAGACGCCCTTACAACTTTTCCGTTGGAGACCACGATGTCTTCCTCGAAGTCTTCTGCTAACCTTAGAATTGCCTTTGTTATTTCTTTATGGCATTTCTCCGAAAAGTTCATTTCGTCAAAGAACTTACTGAACCCGTGCGACCCCTTCATCCTGTCAGCACGCTCATCCTCCGTGTCTATGTTGTAGTCCTCGTCATTGTGAATTTCAGCAATAATAGGCAGACCGTCTTCCGCAATCTCTTCAAGATCCATAATTGCAATCATGGCTACCTCTTTGACTTTCGGCTCTTGCTCCGCATGAGCTGGCAGCGGATTGTTTCGCACATCCTGCCTCTGGTCGCTGACAATCAACTCGCCCTCCTTCATTTTTCAGCTCACCATGTGCCTAAGTTTCTTGCAGTCAGCCGTGGGGTGCATAAATTTCCCGTGGCATTCGCACCACTTCGGGTCCCTCATCATCTCTTTATATGGTATCCTTTCGAGCGGAGGCAGGACCCATCTTTACGCCACTGTTTGCATAAGTCAATCACTTCCTCTATCGAGCATGGCAGAGGCGGCGCATCTGAGTTTGTAACCCTGGGCTGCTTGTGCGGCGAAACTGTATTGACCTCAGCTTCGCGTCCCCTCTTATAACTAAACCTTCCAATCTTGAAAGTGGTTCCCCCTGAGGGTCGATCAGGGGCGTGCTTATTCTTTTGTCTTTCCACTATAGGCTCTATGTTATTCGTGCATTCAATCAACTTTGAAAAGGTAGGAGTTTGTAGGTTGATCATCATACCTTTGTACTCATCTCGCATGCCTTGCAGACATATCTTGACGAGCCTGCCCTCAAGCACTTCATCTCTGCACTCCAAGGATTTGTCCCTGAACTTCTTGATGAAGGTGACTCCATCCTCCTCGCGCTTCTGATACATACGAGAGAGATGAATCATCGTAACCTTCTCTTCCACCTGGAAGAACTTCGTGTAGAACTTCTGAACCATGTCGTCCCAAGTTTTGACAGATCCGGCCTCCAGCGTTCTATACCATTTGTAGGCCACATTTCCCAAAGATTTCGGGAACTCGCGCATCAACAACTTGGGATCAACCCCATATGGTCCCATTACATCGATGAAACGCATGACATGCTCGTGGCATTCCCATTGACATCTTCAAACTTGTCCCACTTTGGAGCCTTATACCCTGCGAGGTTGGGCATGAGATAGATCTCGCGTGGGATGGGCGGATCGTTCTTGACATTCAGAATAATGGTGTCTGCAAACGGTTGATTGGCCAAGAAGGTCTCTATGCGCCGCTGCAGCGATGTCATACATTCCGGTTCGCTCCCTCCAGCAGCAGGAGGAAGGGTTGTAGCCGGCGGGGACACATATGCCGCGGTCGGGCTAGGGGTGTAAGTCACGTTGCCCAACAGTGCCCGCGGAGGAGGCAAGGGGTATTGCGAAGAGATGTTGGGTGCCACGGTTGGTGGTTGGGGAATATGTGTGGTAAGAGACGGTATTTGGGCCGTTTGGCCCTGGACAGAGGGCAATTGCACCATTGCTGGTGGGGTTTGCAAATTAGGGTTAGGTGGTGTAGGTACTACTCTAGTTCCCTGGGTCGTAGAGGTTCCCCCTCCCTGAGAGACAACAGTACCCGATGTAGGATTCGGACCAAGAGTTCCCAGGATGGCCATTATCCGATCCATCTGTGCGGATTGAGCCTGGAGGGCCTTTCCCTGATTCTGGATAGTGGCGTTTAGATTCTCCAGAGTCGGAGTCCCGCCGGCGGCTGCAGAAGTGTGACGGGTCTCCTCTCCCGAGGTTGTTTCCGTGGAGGGAGATCTGTTGTTGACGCCGTCTTTGTGGGACATGTTTGCTTGCAGTGGTTCGATTCACGTCGGGTTCACCAAATGTGTACGTGAAAATCCTTTGAGGAGGATTCACTATACACCAAGAGCAGGGGATAGAAAGAACACGGAAAGAGCAGGGTGTGTAGGGACAGAGTAAGACAATAGCAACTGTATGAGAGAGAGAGAGACATGATTTTGGCAGAGCTTCCGCGTAGTTCAGGTGATTCGTCCTTGTATGAAAGGGTTAACGATCCTATATATAACGGAGATTGTGACCGTTGTAGTGGGTTAATGCGCCCATTAATGGCGGCTTAATTAGATTAACCACAACGGCATGTTCGTCCGCTTATATAGGAACCGTTACGCACTTTGTCCGGGTATACCGGAACCGTTACGCACTTTTTCCGCGTATACCAGAACCGTTATGAGGTTGACCGGGTTTATGGAGCTCGTGCCATAAATCTCTCAAAGCAGTTACTAAAGGTCGCGCGCGGGCTTGGTTGTCGCTCGCGCGCGACAGGACTCACTCTAGCCTCCAAACCACTAAGTCCCTACAAGTCCCGTGTGGTGGTATGCGAGGGCCCTGTCTCGCAGCCCCCACGTGGATCAGCGCGGGTGGTGATCTAGTATATGTAGAGCACAGCTAGGTGTGCTGGATGATTGCCACGTGGCTAAGATCTGTCTGTTTAGAAAGCACTATCTACACTAATATAACAAGTAAAATAGTTATACGAAAAGTAACATACGCGACACAAAATATTTTACCGGGGGGGGGGGAACCTTCACTGTGTTCTCCGCCTTAGAAGGACAGTTAGGAGTACAACCCCACCTGGTAGCACCAACAAGTGCCAGACACTTTATTGCACGAAACGTCTAATACAAGATAAATAATGTGTTATCCATCTGACCAGCTACAAACCACACTACATTTTGCATACCTAGTTTCTGCAACCTCTTGTGTAGCCACCCACGCCTGTGGTAATCCAAGCCTTGCTTGAATCTATTTGATGATAGCAGTAACCTCGGTAGTTCGTTAAGTGAATAAGTTTATCACCGTATAGTTTGTGAGTGAACAAATCTGTATAAAGATACAAAACGTGTACCTACAGACTAGGATCCTCTAGATGATGCTAAAGAAACCTATACCTAGCAGATATACCAAGATAAACACGAGGGCTTACTCTACACATCCCAGGTAGGGGAAACAAAGCTCAGATCTAACAGCAACAAATTCAACAGTTCTGGATAACAAATCTGACACTAATTTGGACTCTAGGATAAATAAAAGAGATAAATCCTAGTGTTCAGAATGTGTGAGATGTATATAGAGAATAGATAGTCCAAAACACATATCTGACGCAAAACCAAACAAAGAATAAACTTTAAAGTACTTTGGTTTAGCTAAAAGATAAAGACTCGATTCTAGATTCATGTAAACTGACAAAAAATGTTATAGACCAATAGGCGAATTTTGATCCAGAGGATCAATGAAACTTAAATAGATATACTTGGATAGATCCCAAAAGAGTATTCAACACCTTCTGATTGAATAATCAAAGTTGAGGGAAGTTGAAGCGTCGCTGCAGGATGCTTGGAAGCTGAACCGTCGGTCAGGGAAGCTGAACTGTCGGCTAGGGAAGCTCCTCCTAAATTATGTTCGTACTTTAGCAGAGCAATCTCTATTCCTCACGTATGAGTGGCTTACATAATTCTTCTAGCTTCAAGGCTTAACAACTTATTTTTCTCTCAACTCTAACTCTGTATTTATATTAGAGGTTACTTGAGTTCCAAGCAAGAGAGTTATAGAGAAAATCAATTATGAATCTAAACTTATAAAATTTGATTTAAATTCGAACTCTTATTTAAGGAATAATAAATTTACAATAAAAGATTTTTGCTTATAAAGAAATACAATTTTCTATGACGAAAAGATTCATACTTAATTTCAACTTCTAAATAAGTAAATAATATAAAAAGAAATAATCTTCTTGGAAAATTAAATTCAATTTACTTAGAAAAGAAATTTAGTTTTCAATTATTCTTTTTAGTATTTATGAAAAGATTATTTATCAAGTATAAATCAAAATTCTATAAAATAAATTTAGGAAAAAGAGTAATAACTTAATAAATAGTGCGGTCGAAATTAAAAATGAGAAAAATAGATATGGACAAAATTATATACTTAAAAGATCACGCTATATTCTTTTGAGTTATACTAAAACTTTTTCAAATAATTCTAAATAGAAAACTGATTAAATCATAAAAGAGTTCCAAGAAAAATACATCTTTGTGATCATGATCACTAAATTAATATAAATTGATGTCAATGCTCCTACGGATCTAAATTGATATAAATTCAAAACTAATCACCCAATTTGTCTCAAGCAATTTTAAAAAATGACGATTTATTTAATTGAATAAAACTAACAAGTTGTCTTAACATCCAACTAAACAAGCTGAACTATGAACCACAACACATGACCATGCATCTTTTGTGATTCCTAAATTCCGAAGAACATACTGTCATGATATGATATGTAAAAGATGGACTAAACTAGTTGAAGAATGAAGCCCCATCTCTTTACCTGTTTATCAGGCTCATTCATTTATTATCTTCATTTCTGTATGGCCAATACTACGAGGGCCCATTATATAACTACTTAACCCTAGCTGCTTATTACCATTGATCTCTCTGCCATTCAGATCTTGGTCGTACATGTACAGCCGTTATATAACCCTGTATATATACCCTCTGCATTTTTGGGTTTCATCAATAAGATAGATACATCATCTTCTCCGCCTCTCTGTGTGCTGTGAAACCGTAGGGGTTTCTTTCATGGTATCAGAGCCTTGTGTCACTCTCTACCACGACTTCGTTGCCGCTATATTTTCTCTCAAATATACATAAATTTCTTTATTTTAAGTTAGATTTAACCATTTTTTATGGCGCCGTCAAATTGGCTATATTTTTCGCACTCATTCACTATTGGGGAATCTCGATGGCTCAATATCTTGTCCTGACCAGCTTTTAATTTTCTTCTCACCGTCGGTGGCAATCCTTCGACCACTATAAACACAGTCTTCACGGCTTGGAAATTGCAGGACCAAGCGGTCCTCGCAATCTTGGATGCTACGCTTTCCCAAGAGGTGTTAGCCCAGGTTAATGGCTCCACCACTTCTCGATCGGCTTGGCTCGTTCCTGAGCGCCGATATGCTTATTTGTGTTGGCAAACATTCCGCAACTCAAGACGGATCTCCAAACCATCAAAAAGAGATCTGATTCAGTGAATCTATACATGTAGAATCTAAAAACAATCAGAGACAAACTTGCCGTCTCCTATGTCATTATTAATGAGGAGGACATTCTCCTCTTCACCATAAACGGTCTTCCGATTGAATATAATCCTTTCAGCTCTTCTCTCCGAACCAGATCGGACCCTTTAACCTTTGAAGAGCTCCATGTTCTTCTTCAATCTGAGGAGCAAGTGCTTGCTTCACAAAAACTATCCTCATATGTGGCCTCTCCGAATGCTATCTATCATCACCGTGGCGTCATGGTGGTCGGAATACCTTCAGTCATCGTGGAGGTGGCCGATCTGGTCCACGAGGAGGTGATAATCAATTTGACTCTCGAGGCAACAGTTCAATTTATGGATCTGGTTCATCTTCGGGTTATGGCTCGGGTCCCGGGCCAGGTTATGGTTCGAGTTTTGGGTCTGGTTTAGGTTCAAATCCAGGATCTGGTTTGGTTTGGATAGGGGCACATCAGGTTGGTTTGAAGCTCTACAAGGAAATTTTGATGCGGATCGAGGAGGTTCAGGCCTGGTTACCTGCCCAATCTTTGGGAATGATTACCATACGACTCTTGATTGCAGGCACCGTATGGACTATGCCTACAAAGGCAGAATGCCACCTGAGCAACTCTCCGTTGTGGCAACGATGTACACTTTCAAACACAAATATCCTTCCTATTTTTAATTGTGGTTGACTAATACGGGTGTCTCCAACCATATGACTGCAGATTTTCACAATCTCACTCTCTGAGAACCTTACACCGGAAATGACAGCGTCACCGTCGGTGACGGATCTTCTCTGCCCATTAAAAATGCTGGTACTACATGTATTAATACTACACATTGCTTTTACCTTGTCTGATACATTACATGTACTAAATCTATCTGTTAATCTCCTATATGTGCATAAACTGTGTTGTGAACATGATGCTCGCTTTATGTTTTTATAAAGACTCACTTTGCATCTAGGCCAAGGCTATGGGAATAGTTTTATATCAAGGGAACAGTAAAATGGTCTTTACCCTATTTCCTTCCTCTCTTTTCGGCCTGGTCCTCAAGCATGTGTTGGTCAAAGAACTAAGTCTCATCTTTGGCACTCTCGTCTTGGTCACCCCACATACTTTATTTTATTTCAGCGTATTAGGTGATTTTTAACTAGAACTGTTGAACATTATGGATCAATGTGTGAAGCATGTTTTGCTGGGATAATGAATTGTTTACCTTATAATTTATC
The DNA here is from genome assembly GCA_023055425.1 of Linanthus parryae. Classification (NCBI taxonomy): domain Eukaryota; kingdom Viridiplantae; phylum Streptophyta; class Magnoliopsida; order Ericales; family Polemoniaceae; genus Linanthus; species Linanthus parryae. Next base: position 112,417,846 of record JALGPY010000005.1, on the reverse strand, counting down.
TACATCTACAGTTTCTACACTGATAATACAATCCATTTGAATTAAGGATGTGTATAAACTCAGGGTGAGTTATACTTTGAAGATGATGAAAGACAGAAGTGGTTGAGAAACATGTTAAAAGGTCCACAACTTTGAAGATCAACATTGCCTATAGTCTTGTTATATATTTGCCGACAGATTTCTGTGTTGCAGGCTGGGCATTTGATTGAATGTTGTTTCTAAGTTCTTAATTGTCTCCTACAGATATTCTTGAGCCTATACATTGAGGTTATGTAGCAGGAAAAGTGTTTAAATTTTTATGCCTTAAGAATCACAGCTTGCGGACCAAAGCTTTTGAAGGAAAGCCAAAGCTCCAAAGCTTTGGAGGTTATACTGGATTATGGCTGAGTTATTCTAGCTAACAAGTTCTTGTTGCATGTTAACTTATCTGGCTATGTTATTGATTATTGACTTGATATAATTCTTAATAATCGTGTTAACAATCATTAGGCTATATATATATATATTGATATATGTATATATATAGTGTTTATTCTCTCATAATATAGCTAAGATTATTGGTTATCCTTATGTGCCAAACAGGGTATTATACTTATGCTATTCTGTCTGGATTTTTCCTTAACTTGTGTTCAAGTTTTACAGGACTAGACTTTGTTCAAACCTGTATAACAAAATTATAATAGCCGTTTGAATATAGCTGTTGAAAGAAGTTGTTAGGTGGTTTAGGATTTGTAGGAATTTTGTTCCTAAAATCTCTCAGGTTGCTGCTGCTATTCTGTTGCAAACTGGTTTTGAATTTCAAGCATAAAGGGAGTTGTTCCACAGTGAATGAGGGGACATCAGACGTGGGAAATCAATTGTCAACTCTTCAACTATTCAAGGTTCAAAAAAATTGAGAGCTCAACACTGGAGAAGATCAAATCAACTCAGTCAATCCAGATTCCTGAAGAACACTTCCAAGCTTCACTACTTATTCTGAATTATGTGTTCTTCATTCTTGTTCCTCATTTTTAAAATTCATTAGCTTCTCTATATATCACCAACTGTTTGAAGTTAGTTGTTCAATTGAACAACAAGAGGTTCTTTTTATTTCATTAGATTGTAGCTGGAACTAGATAGGTTTGGAACCACAAGCTGTATTAGTGTAAGGTAGTTCACTTAGGCTTGAGATCTTGGGCTAAGTCTGTGATTAATAAGAAGATGTTTAAATCCTAGAGGGATGGTATCCCTCAGCAAGATAGTAGGCCCAATGGTGGCTGAACTTCGTAAAAAATCACTGTGTTCTTTGTTTTACATTAATGCAATTCATTCTGCTCACACAACTGCACAACAAAGAGCACCTCCAAAGCTTTGTAGGATTTCCTGCTTCAAAGCCTTGAAGCTCCAGACTATTTCAAACTGTTTCAAGCTATTCCTTTACTTGTCCAAAATCTTTGAAATTCTATTAGACCTTTGTGTTAAAGTTTCAAAAGTTTATTTTTAGTAAAATTTTGCATACTATATTCACCCCCCCCCCTTCTAGAGTATATTGATCATGTTCTATACCTGAATTACACACTTTCAATTGGTATCAGAGCTTGGGTCACTGTAAGATCTAACCATCTAGTGATAATGAGTAATGTAGGGGATAGAGGATTCTCACAAGGAAGGGTAGCCAAGAGACATCCACTGTTCTGTTGTGACAACTTTGTTCATTGGAAAGCATTGAAGAAGATGTCCATCATAGATCAGGTCATGGAATTATGGTCAATCACTTAGAATGGCCCATTCATATTCTATTATACCGCGGATGGAATCCAAACTGTCAAGACTGAAGAGGACTCTCAGTTACTGAATTGGAAAAGATGTCAAAGAATTACAAAGCTATGAACTTATTGTATTGTTCTCTTAGTGCAGATTTGTTCAACATAATATCCAACTGCAAAAGTGCCAAGGAGGTTTGGTACAAATTAGTTATGACATATGAAGGAACTAGCTAGGTCAAGCAGACCAAAATCAACATTATTTTGAGGCATTATGAGCTATTCAAGATGAATTCTAATGAATCCATCAAGGACATGTTTAAAAAGAATTTAGAGTCCTTGGGGAAAGCATTCTCAATTGAAGAAAAGGTCAAGAAAGATTCTGAGAAGCCTTCCGAAATCCAAGTGGGAACTTAAGACCACTGCAATTGAGGAAGCTCAGAATCTGAGCCTTCTGGAGCTAGATGATCTGCAAGGCAAGCTGCTCACTCATGAGATTTCTATGAAATTAGCGGATAGTGGTATGAATGACAACATCAAGAACCTGGCAATCAAGGCAAAAGAAAATTAGAAATCCCAAAGACTTGAACATGAAAATGATGATGGTGAGGAAGCATTAGCCTTGATTTCCAAAGTTTTGACCAGAATACTGAAAATTAAGAAAAACTTTAGGAATTAGGACTACAACAAAGACAAATCCAGATCCTCAAGTAGCAAGGATCACAGAGGTAAGTCTTCTTCACATTCACATAAATCTAAGGTGATTAATTTTTTTGGATGTGGAGATGCATATCACCTGGTAAGGGATTGTCCACAAAAGAATAAGAACAGGCATTTCCCTAAGAAGGAAACTGACAACAGAATGAAGAAAGCTATGGTTACTTCATGGCGTGATTCTGATTCATCAAGTGATTCAGATTCAGATGAAGAACATGCAAAACTTTGTTTAATGGCTGAGCATGAAGAAGAAAACAGCTCAGACAGACACATTGAGGAGATGGTAAACTAGTCCTACGGATATTTTACCTGAAATCTTTAAAAGCATGTTTTTAAATGAGGAAAGCTATAGAAATGAGACTCAGTCTTTAAAGGTTAAACTTCATGAGCAGGCAAAGGAAAATTCAGATTTGGTTTTTCTCAATAAGACTCTTGAAGTATCTAAGTCAAAAATTGACAGTGACTTCAAAGCCTTGAAGGAACATGTCAAAGAGTTTGTATATCAGAACTCTCTTTTAACTTATAAGTATGTTGATCTAAAGCATCAGTCAGATGATTTAAAATAACATAAAACCTACATGTCAGAATCAAGAAAGATTTTATCAAGATTTGCAGGCTCAGAACATAACCTTAATCTCATGCTTGGAGGATGTTTGCATTCTGTACAGAAGAGTGAAATTGGTTACAATCCAAATTTTCCAAAAAAGAACCAAAAAACCTTTGTGAAATCAGTAAACAGACATTATCCAATTGTCATTACTGTGGAAAACTTGGTCATGTGAAGTTAACTTGCCCCTTTAGAAGGACAGAACCTCACATAACGAGGAATACCTATCCTTATCAGCTTTAGGGACAAGTGAAGCAGATTTGGGTTCATAAAGGAATCTGAATATGGTTGATTCTGAATATGATTCCAATACACTTGGTGTAAAAGCCTGTTGAGGCATTGATTGAATTTTGCAGGCTGCCACCAAGGGTAAGGATCATAAGTGGATTTTAGACAGTGGTTGCTCCAGGCATATGAGTGGAAAGAAGTCTCTATTCACATAACTTGAATAGAATACTGGAGGAACTATCACACTTGGTGACGAAACCGATTACAACATTATTGGCATATGTAGTATTGGTAATGAATCCGCAAGTTTAATTTCTGATGTTTATTTGGTAGATGGATTGAAATATAATCTGCTTAGTACCTCTCAATTATGTAATAAGGGTAATAATTGCATTTTTGACAAGGAGAAATGTGTGGTGCAAGATGAGAAATCTGGAAATTGCGTTCTCAGTGCTCCAAGATCATATAATTTCTATGCTATGAGTACTAACAAAGTTGCAGGAGAAAATCTGAAGTGTCTCCAAGCTTTGAAGGAGGACTCAAAGCTTTAGCAGATAAAAATTAGGCATATAAGTATGCATACAATGAACAAGATCATCTCGAAGGACTTGGTAAGAGGATTACCGGCTATGAAATTTAAAGATGGTGAGATATGCAAGGCATGTACCCAAGGTAAACAGACAAGGTGTTCATTCAAGCCAAAGAACTTTGTAAGTACTACTAGACCCTTAGAGATGTTGCATATGGACTTGTGGGGCCCTATGAGAGTTCAAACTTCTAAAGGTAAAAGGTATATGCTTGTTGTGGTAGATGATTATTCCAGATTTACTTGGGTTATATTTCTTAGAAAAAAATCTGAAGCACTATTTGAATTCTCAAAGCTTTGTAAAGAGCTTCAAACTTTGAAAAGATTGTCTGTTGCATCTGTTAGAAGTGATCATGGTAGAGAATTTGATCAACTTGCTTTTGATTTATTTTATGCTCAAAATGACATCTCACTCTTCAAGTTGTTGAGAGGAAGAATATGACACTTGAAGATATGTCTAGAACCAATTCTTGAAAATCATTTGCCAAAATATGTTTGGGCATAAGCGGATAACACTGCCAACTATGTGCTAAATAGATTCTTGATTAGGCCTATTTGAAGAAAAATCTATATGAACTTTTCAAGGGTAGAAAGCTAAGTGTTTCTTATTTTAAGTCTTTTGGTTGTACTCGTTATGTGCATAATAATGGTAAGGAAAATTTTGGTAAATTTGATGCTAGAAGTGATGAAGGTGTGTTTCTTTGTTACTCTCAATCTAGCAAAGCATACAGAGTTTTCAATAAAAGAACTAATGTTGCAGAAGAGAGAATTCATGTGATTTTTGATGAAAGTTGTGATGGTTCTTTGAGTGATAGTTTTGCAGATCTCAATCTAAATAAGTATGAAGAAGATGATGATATTGAGAAAGAGAAAAGCATCAAAACTAATCTGCAGGAACAACCAGAATATTAAAGCTTTGAACAACCTTATGAACAAAATTCTCAAAGCTTTGAGACTGGACTTCACAGATCACAAAATGTTCCATCCACTTCATCAATCTCTCAAAGGATTAAAAATATCATTGAAGAACCAGAACCCTAGACACCAAGGAAGAAGATCAAATATTTGTCAGCTCATCGAGTTGATAACATTATCTCTGATCCAACCACTGGTACACAGACCAGAGTAAAATCAAAGAACTTATGTGCCTTCAATGCCTTTATATCACTTATAGAGCCTAAGCATGCGGAAGATGCATTACAAGAAGTATATTGGATCATTGGAATGCAGAATGAGCTAAATGAATTTGAGAGGAATAAGGTATGGAACTTGGTTTATAGGCCAAAAACTCAGTCAGTTATTGGAGTCAGGTGGGTTTTCAGAAACAAGATTGATGAAATGGTTAGATTGTCAGAAACAAAGCCAGACTTGTGGCACAGGGGTATAATCAAGAAGAAGGTATTGATTATGAAGAGACATTTGCTCCTGTTGCCAAGTTAGAAGCTATCAGAATACTTCTTGCATTTTCATCTCACAAACACATAAAGCTTTATCAAATAGATGTCAAATGTGCTTTCTTAAATGGTTATTTGCAAGAAGAAGTATATGTTTCTCAACCTCCAGGTTTTGAAGATGATAACTTTCCTGATCATGTTTACAAATTTGACAAAGCTCTCTATGGCCTCAAACAAGCTCCAAGGGCTTGGTATGACAGACCTTCAAAGTATTTACTTGAAAATAATTTTAAGAGAGGCCTAGTAGACACAACTCTTTTCATAAATACTCATGAAAAAAGAAATCTTAGTAGTACGGATTTAAGTTGACGATATATTGTTTGGTGCTACTAATGATGCTCTATCAAAAGAGTTTTCAAGTCTAATGTTCAGGGAATTTGAGATGTGCTTGATGGGAGAATTAAATTTCTTTCTCGGACTTCATGTACATCAAATGAAGAAAGGATTTTTGTGCATCAAGACAAATATACCAAGGACTTGCTGAATAAGTATAACATGTCTCAGTCCAAGGTAGCTAAAACTCCCATGAGTTCATCATTATCCTTAGATAAGGATACAAATGGTAAGAGTGTGAATCAAACGGAATACATAGGTATGAATGGTTCACTATTGTATTTAACTACTAGTAGATCAGATATCATGTTTAGTGTCTATATGTGTGCAAAGTTTCAAGCAGATCCTAAGGAATGTCACTTAGTTGTCGTTAAAACAATTTGTAGATACCTGAATGGTACCAAAGACTTGTGGATTTGGTATCCAAGAAGGTATAATTTCTCTTTGAGTGGTTATTCAGTTATAGACTTTGCAGAATACGAAGTTGACAGGAAGAGCACATCAGTATGTTGCCAATTCCTTAGCTCATCACTGATCAGCTGACACTCAAAGTAGCAAAACTCAGTAGCCTTGTCAACTGAAGGGGCTGAATACATAGCAGCTGGAGCTTTTTTCTCACAAGTGTTGTGGATTGCTCAACAAATGAGAGACCTTAGATATGAAGTCAGAGAAGTGCCTATCAAGTGTGACAACACAAGTGCTATTTCAGTTACAAAGAATCATGTGCAGCATTCCAGAACTAAACACATTGATGTGAGACACCAATTCATTAGGGATCATGTTGAAAAATGTGATGTGTCTTTATCTTTTGTATCAATAGCTATGCAGATTGCTGATATTTTCACTAAACTGTTGCCAGATGAAAGGTTTGCAGCTATAAGGCTTGAATTTCGCATGTTGAACAAATATGCATTAGTTTAGAGGGAGTATTAGCTTACATGTATTATGTGTGTGAAATTCTCAAAGCCTTGAACCAATGCTTTACTAGCCTTGAAAGTATTCTACAAATCTATGGAGTTTCCTGTCAGTTTTGCAGCTTCTCAAAGCTTTGGACCTATACTTCAAAGCTTTGGAGAATAAGCCTCCATATTTTGTTCAAAAAATGGATTATCATAATAGATAATTTCAGAATATTATAAATATTCAGGGAATTTTTCTAAATATCCCAAAATATATTTTAGATATAGTTTACACAAAATTTCAAAAGAGTCCTATTTTACTTAAAACTATTTTCCTACTTATAATTCAAACACTCCAGGATTTATCTTCAATCTATTCCATCTCTGTCTCCATATCTCTATTTCGTTTTCTCTCCAATCTCTTCTAAAACCCTAAAATCTAATGAGCGAAAATCACAAAGAATTCAGAAGCAGAGTCAAGATTCAACAATGGGGAAGAAGAGAAGGGCAAACAGAAAGACTTAGATTACAATATCTGACTCATAATCAGAGAGAACTCCAAGCATGCAAGAGACTTCTCTTCCTGATAAGAAGGTCAGAAAGGAGAAGGATGTACAGAAAAAAGGTTCTAGATCTAGAAAAGAACAAGGGGAAATCAATAAAGACAAGGGAGACAACAAGAAGGAAGAAGGGGATAAGAAGAAGAAGAAGCCATAAGTGGAGAAGAAATATGATCAGAAAAAGAATAAGTCAAAAGAGAAGAAGGATGATAAAAAAACCTGTGAAGAAAACCAGAGTCAAGCACAGTGCTTTGAAGACTAAGAAATCTGGTTTTGGTAAGAATTTGCATTCTGAGGTTAAAGGTGTATGGATGGATGGTTATGCATCTTCTAAGATAGCTTACTGCAGTATGATCTCTGAAGAGTTTCTGGATAAATTGGACATAGATTGCATGAGAAAACTTAGAGATTCATTTGTTTGGAAGATTTTGAACCCTAGTACATTGGCTTACCCTAGGTTAACTAGAATTTTCATCCTGAATCTTGTGCAAGAGGGGAATGATGTTTTCAACTCTAGGGTGGTTGGTGTAGACATAAGGCTTGATCATAAGGTGTTTGCCAAAGTTTTGGGAATTCCTAAGAATTTAAGGTTGATAAATATCCTGACAGGAGGGAATGTTTATAAAAGACTAAATATGAGTTCTTTCTGGAGGGTACACCCTCTGGACTAAAATAATTGACAAACTCTGTGTTGAATTGTGAAGCCAAAATTTTGTTTTCGACCATCAAGAGGTGTGTAGTTCGTAGGGAGTATTAAAAGGAACTGGTCACTGATAGGATTTTGATTTTAATGTATCTAATATGTCAAGGCTTTGACAGTGATTTACCTAGTGTTGTGATGGAGCATATGGTTTATTGTGGTACTAGGACCATAAGCCATTCTCTTCCCTATGCAAACCTGTTGCCTCTTTTTTTTGAGCATTTTGAGGTGTCCTGAAGGATGATGAAAAGATTACCAGTGGTTTTGGGTTAGTTTATGAGAGTTCTCTCCAAATGATTGGAGTAGTGCAGCCTGGTAAAGGGAGTTGGAAGTCTTACTCTGAATTATCTTCAGCTGAGCTTAAAGAGAATATCTATATCAAACCCAAAGCAGCAACCACACCCAAAGATTCAACCAATTTAGACGTTTCCCAAACAAGTTGGACTTTCTAGAAGATGGATATGAGAATTTGAGACATGGTCAGTTTGACCTGTACAAAGAAGTTGGGAAGTTCAAGTCTTCAGTAGAGGCAAAGCTGTATATGATCATCAAATGATTGAGTCTGGAAAAGGTACCATCTGTTGAGAGTCAAGATGCTAATAGCATAGATTCATATATGGTTATTGGAAAAGCAGTAAAGCTGAAGAAAAATAAGAAAGTACCAGTTGTGCTCACTTCAAAAGATTTGTTTGAACAAAGTGATGATGAAGCTGGGAATGATGATACTGGTGGAGATGCCGGTAATAAGACAAATGTTGAAGAAGTTGATGGAGATAAAGAGGTTGCTGGTGATGAGGAAGAATCAGATGATGATGAAGCAGATGAGGATGTACAAGAAGAAGATTCAGTGATGATGAATCAGCAGAGGAGGAACAAAAAGAAGCTGAGACAACCAAGGTAGAGGACAAGAAAAAGAGCATGGCCAAAGTAGGAAAGAATAAAGCAAAGAAGGATGGTGAAGCAGAAGCCAGCGTTTCAAAGACCCCTTCTTCTATCTATTTATTTCTTCTATTCGAAATATTTGGAGTCTTTTTAAATAATTTTAGTATTTTGTTTCTCTTAAAACTCTGAACAAGATCCTACATTCCTTCAACTCTTTTGATGAAAGTCAAAAAGGCAGAGAGGATATGTGATATTTTGATGGATTTTGTAATAATCTGGATGTTTGGATGGATTTTGTAATAATCTGAATGTTGTGTAGGTTTTATCTATATTAGTTATGTTTGGTTTATAAGTTGTGTTCATGTGATATGTGTTACAGTTTTATTTTTTGAACTTCTATCTGTTGGTATATTAACTCCTATTGATTTGCAAGATCTATGAGACAGCAAGAATATTTGTTTTGTCTTTCATCAGGGCGGAGATTGATAATTCAATCACTTTAAATTAAGGATATGTATAAACTCGGGGGGGGGGGGAGTTATACTTTGAAGATGATGAAAGACAGAAGTGGTTGAGATACATGTTCAAAGCTCCAAAGCTTTGAAGCTAACCATTGCCTATAGTCTTGTTATATATTTGCTAATAGATTTTTGTGCTGCAGGTTGGGCATTGGATTGAAATTTGTTTTTAAGTTCTTTATTGTCTCCTACAAATATTCATGAGCCTATACATTGAGATTATATAGCTTGACAAGTGTTTAAATTGTTATGTAAAGAATCACTGCTTGCAGGCCAAAGCTTTGAAGGAACGCCAAAGCTCCAAAACTTTGGAGGTTATACTGGATTATGGCTAAGTTATTATGGCTAACAAGTTCTTGTTGCAGGCTAACTTATCTGGCTATGTGATTGGTTATTGACTTGATCTAATTCTTAATCTTCATGCTAACAATCATTAGGCTATATATACGGATATATATATAGTGTTTATTATCTCAGAATATACCTAAGCTTATTGGTTATTCTGATCTGCCAAACATGGGTATTATACTTATCCTATTCTTTTTGGATTTTGCCTTAACTTGTGTTCAAGTTTTGCAGGGCTAGACTTTGGTCAAACCTGCATAACAAAATCAAAACAACCGTTTGAATATAGCTGTTGAAAGAAGCTGTTAGGTGGTTGAGAATTTTTAGGAATTTCGTTCCTAAAATCTCTCAGGTTGTTGCTGCTATTCTGTGGCAAACTGGTTTTGAATTTCAAGCATAAAGGGAGTTGATAAACAGTGAAATGAGGGGAGACCAGGCGTGGGAAATCAATTATCAACTCTTCAACTATTCAAACAGATTGAGAGCTCAACATTGGAGAAGATCAAATCATCTCAGTCAATCCAGATTCCTGAAGAACACTTCCAAGCTTCACTACTTATTCAGCATTATGTGTTCTTCATTCTTGTGCCTTATTTGTAAAATTCATTATCTTCTCTATAGCTCACCAACTGTTAGAAGTTAGTTCAAGTGAACAACACGAGATTCTTATTGTTTCATTAGATTGCAGTTGGAACTAGATAGGTTTGTAACCACAAGCTGTATAATGTAAGGTAGTTCACTTAGGCTTGAGATCTAGGGATAAGTCTGTGATTAATAAGAAGGTGTGTAATTCCTAGAGGGATATTATCCATCAGGCGGAGAGTAGGCACATTGGTGGCTGAACTTCGTACAAAATTATCCAAAGCTCCAACTGCACAACACAGAGCACAACACAGAGCAGCTCCAAAGATTTGGAGGATTTCCTTCTTCAAAGCCTTGAAGTCCAGAATGTTTCAAATTGTTTCAAGATATTCCTTTACTTGTCCAAAGCTTTGAGATTCTATTAGACCTATGTGTTAAAGTTTCAAAAAGTTCATTTTTAGCAACAGTTTGCATACTCTATTCACCCCCCCCCCCCCTTCTAGAGTATATTGATCATGTTCTAATCCTTCATTACACACTTTCATACACAACTACATTTACTTCACAGTGATGTTTAGGGGCTAGCCTTCACACTTTCGTATCATGGCTACAAACTATATATGTTATTCATTGATGCTTTTTCACACTTTACTTGGCTCTTTCTTATAATGTCTTTCATAATTATAAAACGTTTATGGAAAAACAACTTGGTTGTTCAAATAAAATTTGACGTTCGAATGGTGGAGGTGAATTGTTGCTTTCGTTATCCAAAAATATCCTTCTAATACTGGTATTTGCCATTATAATCTTGTCCTTAAACTCCTCAACAAAACGGAGTGGTCGAAAGAAAACACGTCACATTGTTGAAACTGCTGTAACTTTTGCAAAAATGCCTCTTTACCTAATTTTTAGGTATCGTGCTATTTACACTGTCACATATCTCATTACTCGCATGCCTAGTGTTATGACATCACACGAATCACCATTTGAAATTTTATTTAAATCTGTTCCTGATTACAAACATCTAATTTTTTGTTGTGGGTGCTTTCCTTAGTCAACTGCATATTCTCAGTCCAAACTTGGCCCAAAAACTAAAATGTGCATTTTATTGGGTATGCAACATGTTAAAAGGGTTACTTGTGTTACGACATTTCTTCTTATACATCTTTTATCGGTGAAGACGCAATATTTGATGAATTATCATTTCCTTATGATCTAGCTACTTCTGCCCATTATCCAAATTATACTGTATACTCACAATCTGACCCTATTTTTTATATAGGTTCTAGTCCCATCTGAGGTCCTTGACCAGTACCTGCCCCTTCCCCTATCCATACTCCCTCACACTTAACTAAGGGTTCAGGTTCGGTGCATCCTGTTGCTGTTGGTCTTGTAGCTTCACTTCCTGTTTTCTCCACTCAAACTTCTGGTGGCAAGAAGCCTCACAGCTCACGTAGTGCAGTGAACCCTGGCCAAATGATAATCCCCCCTGGTCGTACCCCTGCTGCAGGGAATTCAATGCAAACCCGGAGTCAATCTAGAATCTGCAAGAAAAATATGCTATCTAACGCTACTACTCCTGCAAATTTTCATTATGTTTCTCCTTCTAATACTACTGGTTTTCATTCCATTTCTTGTTCAACACTGCTTTGGGTGATCCAATATCATTCATAGAGGCTTCCGAATATTCCTAGTGGCGTATTGCTATAGATGATGAATTTGGAAGCTTCTTACAGCAAAATACTTGGAGTTTAGTCGCTCCCCCCCCCCCCCTCATGGAAATGTTATGGGAAATAAGTGGTTTTTAAAAACTAAGTTTTACTTTAACATGTCTATCTCTCGCTACAAAGCCCGCATGTTGCCAAAGGCTATCATCAAACTCCCAGATTTGATTTTGACGAGACTTTTAGTCCCATTGTAAAACATGCCATTGTTAGATGCATCTTAGCAATTACCACCTCCTTTTTTGTCCATATCAGCAATTAGACGTTAAAAGTGCATTTTTCATAGTTATTTGTCGTGAAACTGTTTACATGAAGCAACCTCATAGTTTTGTTAATCTCGCTTTTCCCAAACATGTTTGTTAACTCCCCACATCAATATATGACCTCAAACAAGATCCCCGTGCTTGGTTTGACCGCTTTACCACATATATTTTCTTATTGGGTTTTTGTGCTTCCTTTTTTGACTCTTTTCTTTTGTTTCGTCACTCAAACAATATAATTACTCTTGTACGTTGACGATATTATAGTAACGGGAATGATCTTTCCTACATTAACACCCTTGTTTCAAATCTAGGCCTCGGGTTTCAAATGACAAACCGAGGACCTTGTTTCAAATCTAGGCCTCGGGTTTCAAATGACAAACCGAGGACCTCTAACTATTTCTTGGGTTTACCAATTAGTCGCTCTAATTCTGGAATTCTTGTTCACCAATAAAAATGCATTACTTATTTGTTAGCTCGTTTTAATATGTCCAAGTGTAAACCTAGCCCTACTCCATTAGCGTCTGGAGTTAAATTTCATGTCTTACAAGAACAATTGCTACATGATGCTACTGTATATCGCCAACTGTTGGGTGCATTGCAGTATTTAAGATTCAGTCGACCCGATATTGCCTTTTTGGTCAATCATCTCTGTCAATTTATGCATGCCCCAACGGAGTTACATACCATTGTGACCAAGCGCATATTACGCTATCTTCAAGGCACAAAAGCTCATGGTTTGTTTTACCAAAAATGTCATCTGCCCTTACACGTTTACCGATGCTGATTGGGTCAGCGATGCAACCGACATACCCAGTACCACTGGTGTGGTTGTGTTTCTTGGGCCTAACCTCATCCATTGGGTTCCTAAGAAATAATCAACCATCATTCGTTCTTCTACGAAGGCTGAATATCGCGCCTTAGCTACACAACAACTAATGTTTCTTGGTTTAAATTATTGTTTCATGATTTACACTGTTTTATTCCTCAACCACCCAATCTTTCGACTGACGATGTTTCTGCTTTAGCCCTCACTGCTAATCCTCTATTTCCACGCTCGAACTTAACACATCGAGTTAGATTATCACTATGTTCGTGAGAAAGCTCTTCGTAAGGAACTCACCGTGTCTTTTGTTTCAAGTGCAGATCAAATTGCTGATATTTTTACAAAGTATCTTCCCACAACATAGTTCCAAGGTTTCAAGAATATACTTATGGTTCGACGACAATCATAAGCTTAAGGGGGCGTAAAAGATGGACTACACTATTTGAAGAATGAAGCCCAATCTCTATGAGTATCTATCACGCTATTTCATTTGCTGTCTTCATATCCTGTATGGCCCAATACTATATGGTCGATTATATAATCACTTAACCCTAGCTACTTGTTACTATTGATCTCTCTGGCCATTCAGATATTGGTCGTACATTTATTGTTGTTATGTAACCTTGTACATAAACCCTATGCATTTTAGGGTTTCATCAATAAGATAGAAACATCATCTTCTTCGCCTCTCTACGTGCTCTATTTACAGAAACCCTAAGGGTTTCTTTCAATATGATCTCAGGATAAGTTTTGAATAAACTAATGTTTGTGCGGGGCATTTTGTACCAAGAATCACTAAGAGTTTGCGTATGAGGAAAAGAATCTGTTGTCTTAACATGCTTTTCGAAGTTAGGTTCTTCCTGGTTGACTTTTTGAGGTCACTTTTCCGATGATTTAGTTAGTAAAATGATACAATAATTTTAGAACTTTTGACAGAAAACCTCCTCACAATATCTCCTTGTTGACACTTAGCTACATGCAGTATTAGTTTTGCCACTTATCGTCTCTTCTGTTTGTAAAATCGCGACACTTAAGGTTAAAATGGACTAACACCGTTAACTTATGTTAAATAAATAATGAAAAGAAGAAGAAAGAAAAAGATAAATAAAGTTGGAAGAGAGAAAAACGAAAAAGAAAAAAGAAAACAAATGAGAAAGACCACATTGTCCCTTTTGAAGTATTCAAAATACTAAAATGTCACTTACTTATTTAACTTAAGTTAATGGTGTTAGTCCATTTTAACATAAGTGTCGCAGTTTTACAAACTGCAGAGACAGATAAGTGGAAAACCAATACTGCATGTAGTTAATTGTCAAAACTGCAACACTGCGAGGTGGTTTTCTGTCAAAAGTTCATAATTTTATATTTTTTTTCATGATTTTGTGGGCTTTGGGGCGTAAACTTTACTCCACAACACCGTGAAATATTAAAAAAAATATTGTATCATTTTGCTTATCAAATCCTCGGGTCGGAGGGATCGACGGTGAATAGTTGACTAGGAAGAACCTGGCAGAACAAATGTAGTACTTCCTCTGTTTCTTATGGTTGAGCCGAGAGAAACTTGGCACATGTTTTAATAAGCATGTGGATTTTACATATTTACCCATGGGTCTTTTAGAAACCAGTGTGTTAGTGCCACTGGTAAATTTTTTTGAGGGTCCAATTAGTGAAAGTCTGGATTCCCTCCAAAAATTTTCCACAAAAACAGAAAGTTGAAAATTTCAATAGTGGAGTCAAAACAGGGGTCTAATCAATCCCCCCTATATATATCAGCGTCACAAACACTAAATGTCCAACACACATCCGTTTTTCATCCATGAATGGTGAAGAACAAGTAAAAGAAGAAAACTCATAAAATTACAACTAAACAGAGTGAAGAAGCAGAATTAGCAGTTGCAGCTTCACCATCATTAGATCCATCTGTAGCAGCAACAGCCAACAACAACAACTATTGGGTTTTGACGTAGGTAACGCAGCGGAATAACAAAGATTTAATCCTACTCAAAGCTCACCAAGGATCACAGGAAGAGACATCATAACATGATAAGGGACATAGTAGTTGTGTACCTTTTGTTTCGGGAGATCACACGAAGAATATTTTCCTCGTCTCTACGGTTGATCCACGTCTAGAGGTGAGATCTAGATTCTTTCTTCTCAAGTGCTAGCTTGGACCGGAGGAAGAGGGAAGAAGGAATCAAGCAACCAAAGGAAGAAGAGAGGGTTTAGGCCCTTTCTTGTGCCGACGGGAAGGGGCGGACGGGCTAGGGGCTTCGGCCTCTAGCTTTGTCTTGCTCTCTCTTTTGCTCTCTACCACTCTCTTGTGTTATGTCTAATCACATTAGTGGGAAGGAAGCTAGAACCTCCTGTTTATAGTCCAACAACTCATTGTTAACTACATAAAGGTCCTTCCTAGTTCTACATGAACTTGGATTAGTCCCTTCCTTGCATGTTAGTCCTACTAAGTTTGCAAGGTGTTGAAAATTGATCCTTCTCATTAATTAATCCTATTAATTAATCCCAAATCTAGTTCTACTCTATTTGACGTGTGCCCCATAGGTTTCTACTTAGTTGGTAGTAACTTATTACTAACATGGAGCGGTGTCTAGCAACACATCCATGTACCTAACTAACAGAAATAAGTCAGTGATCCCGTCAAACATTTGTGCCTGATATCTTATAATGCACTATCCCTTTGTCTCTATATCCGGATTGGACACGAGACATAAATAGTCACACTTGTGTATCCAATCCATAGTTCCTCAATCCTGGGAATATGCTTATGCAAGCAGATAACATCAATATCTCCATATTGATTTATCTGAGTCTGGCCAGACATTCAATAAGCCTCATCCCTCGAGTGGCCGTGGATATTTGCTCCCATTATGTGGGAGGGATAAATCCTCTCTACATCACTATGATCTCTAAGCTTGCTTCCTATCATGTCCAATAGCTATCTTTATGATTACCCAGTTACGGTGGAACGTTTGATAACATCAAAGAACGATATTTCACAACTAGAGTATCTAGTGACTTCAAGTATAAGGATTGCAATTATATTAGCACTACGAGAAGCGATTGTGACTTTAACATTATCTAATGTATCATTCTCTTTGTGGGTCAATCCAGTATGCCATTACTCCTAATTCATACCCATGTGTTAGACTTGATATCTCCATATCAATTTTCACACATACTAGTCTATATTTGATCGTACTATTAATCAATATAGTGGAATAGGGATATTTAAGATAAACAACACATTGTATCTAAGGACTTAATTATATTAAATATCACAATATATAATAAATGAATATTCTAGCCAATAACAATGTTCATACTAAATATTAGATTGCCTCTAGGACACCTATTCCAACAACAACAACATCCAAAATCAACATAAGATCCAGCTTCCCATCTACTCTACAACAATCAGCACAAGACGAATTTTAGTTGGAGTTATAGAAATTCCAGATAAGAAGAATCTAACCTAGTGAGAGAGAAAAAATTCTGCACTTCTTATTGTTGAACAGTAAAAATGGTTGTTAACCATGGAAAAGTATCCAGAGCTGCGTCGAAATTTGGAATTCACCCAAAAACAGTTACTGCCACATTGTCAAGGGCACGTAAATGCAGCCAACTTGGTGTACCCATTGATGTTCAGACAAGGCACAAAGGGAATAGAAAACCTAACTCAACTCTCATAATTTAATTGATTTTCATCATTGAGTTGTGAAGAATCATGCACAAGGAGCAACAATTATTTATGCTACTTCAACCCGTACACGTTTTTCAAAATGGGACATTATGTGAACTGCCAAATGTGCTAATACAACTCTCATCCTGAATTGTGGTACTTAGTCATCGAGTTGTATTGAAATTAGAACAGAAGCCTATATAGAGTTCTAATTAATCCCCCATGTGTAAATCCACGTTACAAACACCAAAAGACCAACAAACTACAGTTCTTCATCCAGAAATGATGAAGAACAAGTGAAAGAAGAAAACCCAGAAAATTACAGCAAACCAGAGTGAAGAAGCAGAATTAGCAGCTGCATATCATGTTTAATATACAAGTACTAGTTGCAGAACTTGTTCCTACTTTCTCTCAGCGTAACCATAATAAACAGAGGTAGTAACATCACGTGACAATACATGTAAGTTAATATTTAGATTATTTTCATGTCATATACACAATTCAAATCATTTAACAATACATGTAAGATAATTTCAGATTATCATCATCTTCATATGCACAATTCAAATCATGTAACTATACAAGTAATAAAATTATTTACATGTTCATATACACAATTCAAATCATGTATCAATACAAGTAAGATAATTCCATATTATTGACGCGATTTCTTAACGCGTATGCGCAAGTGCACGATCAAGTAATATAGGGGTGGTATTTCAACCCCGAGTTATCGATCCCACAAGGACATACTTGAGATTATCTAATTAGTTCTTAATTTAGAATATGGTACAAGGAAGAAGATTGAGATTACAGAGTTCGTCACCCACAAACAAGTGACTGAATATTAAAATAAACAACTAAACTAATAGTTTTGGATTTTTATATAATAAACAGGTATGGAAAAACTAGGCGATCTCTAGATTACGAAGGGTTTTAGACGAATTTCGGTTCAGCTATGTCACACGTCAATCCTATTCTAGTTCAGCCAGATAATAGGCTATGACAATATCTTGTCGGTCTCATGTCATTTTACATCTCGGTTAACTACAATCTCCTTTCGGTCTCATGTTGTCTACCGGTCCATTCTAGCAGGTCATCTACTGGTACGATAACGGGTCTTGTACGTCCACCGTTTCACGGAACAACTGAATAATCCTACCGAATCTACCCACACTAAGGCCAATCCTAGCCCTTATCCTTTTCGGTCTCGGTGATCCGGGATTGTGTTCAAGTTCTCATCACAATTAGGCTAAGTCACTTTCGTGCACTCATCTAATTAGCTAGCGTGTCCGGTTGATCACTCCTTTCACACTAAGGATTAAGCATAGAACAAAAACATGTAACTAAAATTTACATTAGCACTAAGCAAGACGATAAACTATGAACAAACCCTAGTTTTCGAGAAGATTAAATCATGATCACGCCGTGTCAATACGCGAGACTCACTAACAAGTTCAAGAAACTAAATATTCATTCAATAGATCAAATCAAATACGCATGAGACAAATTCTAAACCCGAAAAATCATTCATCTACATAACGCCTAGGCTCTCTAGAGAAGCCTAGCAATGGAGTTTAGCTAATGGTAATCAACAAACAAGATTAACAAGTTTCTCCATAAAAAATTGAGAGAAGAAGAAGAAGAAGAAGAAGAAGAAGAAGAAGAAGAAGAAGAAGAAGAAGAAGAAGAAGAAGAAGAAGAAGAAGAAGAAGAAGAAGAAGAAGAAGAAGAAGAAGAAGAAGAAGAAGAAGAAGAAGAAGAAGAAGAAGAAGAAGAAGAAGAAGAAGAAGAAGAAGAAGAAGAATCTAGATATTCAATGGAGGAGCCTCTTCTCTTCCTCAACGTCGTCCTCTCTTATTTCTTTTCCTTGCGTGAATCTTCTTTTTTTTTTCTTCTTCTGTGCGTCCCTCTAATAAAAGAGTCCCGTTCTTATATTTTTTAGGTATTGACAATTTTTGATCTTGTGATCACAATTTTTGATCATAGGATCACATTGTGGTCTTGTGGTTGATCTTGTGACCACATTTTGTGATCCTACTAAGTTGCTCACGTATGGCCACCAAATTTTCACTAAGTGTTTGGCCATTTTTCATCTAGGGGGTTAGAGTGTCATTATAGAAACTTCATTAAATTGCAATTGCCTCCCCTCTTCATGTATTTTCACTGTTTCTTCATGATTTATTCTTCGTTTAAGCTCCCGAAAAATCTCCAAAGCTTGTTTCTCCTCTCCGCTTCATCTCCCAAGCCCCGTTTCCTGCCAAAACAACACGAAACTCAAACCGTGGGATCAAACGTGATAAAAATCCATAAAATAATGCGAGAAACACTTGGATTAACAAATTAGTGCTCAAAGCTCAACTTCTAAATTTTCTCTCTAATCATAGTATAAAAGTAAGATTATCAAACCGGGAAATATGCAAAACGACATAAAACGTGCAAGAAATATAGCTCTAATAGAGAGTTATCAAATCCCCACACTACCTTCTTGCGCGTCGCAAGTAAAATCAAAGCTTACACTACATACAAATCCACCGAATCGCATACAACGTTACTAGCCAGGTGACACAAACAACACACACACACACACACGATGCAATCTACATGACTATACAATGCAACTCGATTATAGAACAATGCTAGAATTGAAACAATGTATTTTTTTCCTTTTTCTTAAGAGACGGGCAATCTCGCTATCATAAACTAAAATCATCAAGTTCTCACAAGTCTCTTTTGCAATTCACAAAACCGCAACAAGGAATTGAAAATACGATAACCCTACGCACAAGCGCACTAAGGGGGCCCCAAACATCCACCAAACTCAATCCAAGATCCGGGCACGTCCTTTTTCCCGGAGGGTCTAGGCACCCTTACTCTTATAGTAGTCTTTCGTCAGCAAGTCATTGAGGTTTTAAGACCCTCTCCGCCGTTATTGCATTTGAATGCAAATTGTTCCATTGACGGGAGACACAACTCTGTGTAATACAGCTTGAATTTAATTTTACTTAGACGCTCGAATTGGTTTGAATCCAAATTCCCCGCGCGAGTGGGGGCACAATAGTCTTTTCACCGTATCTAGTCCAAGAGAAGATTTTGATTTATTTTTTTTATTATCTTCTTTTTATTTCAGCCGTGCATTTAGAGCAACTAAGTGTGAGATTTTTTGGTTAGCTCTTGAAACTGCCGTAAGTGATGGTGGTGCACACTCCCTGACTTCACTTAGGCTAGAGCAGCGTACCACATGAAACCAACTCTACACGAAGTCCCTCCCAGATTTCAAAAGGCCACAAGTTTCCACTCGAAAACAGACTATTGACTATTCGACTACCCCCAAAGACCAAATCCTCCTAGCACATGATAGAAACTAAAGGTATGACCTCGTCTACTTTCCACTTTTCTCAGAATACCCTGGACTTCCTTTAGTGAAACTGGTGCACAGGATACTAAAAATTAAGTTTTGCCCCACTACAGTGCTCCCTATTCATGGAAACTCTTTCACTGAAATCACTCTGGTTTCAAGATTCATCAATTGCCCAACTCAAAAAAATTTAATTTTTATGGATATTTCACTTTTTATTTTTATTTTTTATTTTTTTCATATTTTCCTAGACTCTATATGCTTTTGACCAACTCGACTAATCACAACGATTGAGTAGGGGAATCAATAAAGTTGAAGTGCATAACAATGTAGAAATTTAAAACTATCACAATACGATAGTGAAACACCATTCTATACCAACCACATTAACACAATACTACACAAACTACATGTGACCAGGATTCTTGCAAGACAAAACATGGCTAGTTAAAGTGGACACCAACCCCCCACACTTAAGCGTTTCGTTGTCATCAAGGAATTTAGAGATTATATGGGAGGTATCCTCGCTTAAATGTGTTGGCGGTGGATATAAACAATTTATCGCTCAAAATGTAGAGCATAGAGAGTTAGGGATACCAGCGGTGCCCGGACCTACATAGGCATCGTTGCCGCAAAACTACAACAAGAAGGGGTCTTGTGGACCGTTGACAGTTTCTGGAAATGTCTCACCTCGCGTCCGGATTCTGATGCGCATACTCAACATTCTCTATGGTGCGCATCAAGAAGGGGAACCCAGAGCGTCTTCTGTACATGTGTCTTTGCACACTGATTGGAAGAATTAACTCAACTCTCTCTCTCACCCCTCAAAATCATATATGGAGAGCTAAAAGAAAAAAAATCAGAAATAACTAGCATCCTACTCTACATTAGGTTGCCTCCCAAGCAGCGCGTGTAATTTAAGGTCGACGGCCCGGTTACCTCAACCGAAAAGGATACTGGAGGCAGCTTTAACCCTCAGCTTCTTCTTCTTCCACCATCTCTTCTCAATGCTTCTCTTTTCATTTGCACCCATGTGCTGTGACGATGGCGGAAAGTTGTGGAAGCTAACTCTTTTCATCTTGAATTTTATCTTCTTTATCAACTTCCACCAAGTGCCACTGGGCTCAAATGCATCTATCTTAATAAATTCATCCCAGTAGTACGTCTTCGGTGCTTGATGCACTTTACTCAAACCATAGAATTTAGTCATACCCCACACTTTTTGGTTTCTGATTCCTTGTCTTTGGCATGAATATCATCATTAAAATGGCCCATTGAACAAGAGATTGAAAACTGCTTATGTCGTTCATCCCCATATGAATCTCCATATAGTAATTGAAAGTGTGTAATGTAGACTAAATACAGGACCTAAATACTCTAGAAGGGCGGGGGGTTGAATATAGTATGGAAAACTTTTTGCAAAATTCAAAGTTTAACAGAAATACTTTGTGTGAAACTCAAATCTCAAGGCCTTGAGATTTTAGTAAACTGTCTGAAACTTTCAAAGACAAAATAGGAAGCTTCAAGGCCTTGAACTGAAAACAATTCTAAACAGCTTTTGAACCCTAGTTTGATTTGAGTTGTGTGCAGCAGATAATAATCAAACTGTAAAGTAAAGAACACAAAGCAATTTACAGAGTTCAGTCCCAATGGACCTAATCTCTGCCTGAGGGATCTAAGCCCACCAGGATTGGGTAAATACTTCTTATTACTCACACAGAAACAGCCCCAGATCTTCAAGCCTACGTGATTTACCTTACACCTATACAGCTTGTGGTTCCAAACCTATCTAGTTCCAGCTACTAACTGTTGAGCTAACAAGAACCTCTTGTTGTTCACTTGAACAACCAACCACTAGGTTAAGTGAGGTTTAAGATAATCTAAAGATACACAGATTAAAGTACAAGTGAAGAACACAGTAAAAAGATGAGTTGTTGAAGCCTGGATGTGTTCTTCTTGAATACTGGATTGATTTGATCTTCTGCAATCTGGATTGAAGCTTGAATGATTGTGTGTTTGAATGAATGATCTCCCATGAATTTGTCACACCTCTCCGAGTATTCTGCAAGCCTCTCTACCTTCAAAATTCAAACCAGTCTCTTTTATCCACAGCCGCAACTGATTGAGAGATTTTAGGATCTCAGTTCCTACAAAATCCTCTTTCTGTTTTCAACCGAAATTCAAACAGCTCTAAGTGGATATCCGTTGGAGTTTGTTGATATTGATTCTGCATGTTTAACAACCCTGCAACAGCATTGAAACACAGCAACAACAAAATCCAGAAAAGTAACAGTGCTATGACTGTTTGGTTATCCAGTTTCTGATAAAAACTGTTTAACAGTTTAGATTAATAACCTGTAAAACTCCTAATACATATGAATCATGAAAACAAGTTTAAGACACTTAGAAGTGAGTAAATAATCACAATACTAAGAATCACAACCTGCAAGAAAGAATCAACTTAGTTCTGTAAAAACTGTCAGCAGCTCAAGGCACATTTCAAGGCCTTGGAGCTCTGAAACTTCTTCACAGATATTCAAAGTTAAACCCAGATAACTTGGATTCATCCCGTTCTGATCATCTGCAATTGTGTTAGATATATAAATAGTGTAATACATAAGCATATGCAGCAAAAACCTGATCTGTATAATCAGATATCCAATCTGCAACACAGAACTGATAGAACATATAGCATAATAGAATAACTCTCAAGGCTTTGAAGTTCTGTCAATATCTCAAGGCCTTGGAGTAACAGAGATGCTTTGCTGCTTATGTCTTAGTCTTTTTCTTTCACCACTCAATAAAATTACCATCCAAAACATAAACAAGGGTCTTTGACTCAACAATCTCCCCCTTGATGAAAGACAAAACCTACAGTCTTGTATAGATTTTCCTGCCACTCATATTCAAAATTAGATAATCACAAAATGCAGATACAATATACAATAATGCCAACCAGATAACCAGAAAAAATAAAAAAATTCATATTACCACAGAAACATACACAACTGATTAAGCCACAAAACAACTAAGTATTATTATTATTATTCAAATACTGCTACTGCAAACACAGAACCACATAAATTCTCCCCCTTTTTTACTTTCATCAAATAAGGATGAAGAAATGTTGGATCATTACTCAGAGTCCTATAAAAACTTAAAACAAAATTTTAGCTAAAAAGTCAAGGCCTTGAGAACAGAAAAGAAAGAAGAGAAAGAAATAGAGGGTCAAGGCTTTGGCAGTCTTTGATCTTCACTTCTTCTTTGATGTCTGGCCTTTCTCTGAGCCTTCTCCATTTTCTTCTTCACTTGCAGCATCTTCAGCAGACTGATTACCTTCTTGTTCAGCTTCCACTTCAGCAACCACTTCTTGGATTATCTCATCCACTTTCTTCTTAGCCTGTACTGAATCCACCTCTGTAGCTGCATCAACACCTGTGTCTTCACCAGCATCTTCTTCATCAGTTTGTTCATACAAATCTTTTGAAGTAAGCACCACTGGAATTGGCTTCTTCTTCTTCTTCTTCAGAAAATCTCCATGCCTTTCCTCTGAATCCACACTGGTGTCATGACTAGTAGCAGAAGGTATCTTCTCCAGATTTAAACCCTTGATGACAACATCCAACTTTCCATTCATAACATTCATCAAGCCCTTGAACTGGTTGAATTCATTTGACAGATAAAATAACCTTTGTCTGAGATCTTCAATCTCAATCTGCCGATCTTCTAACTTCTCAACTAACAAAGAGTAATCCTTATTGGCTTGTCCTTTCCCAGATGTAGTCTCCTTAGGCTTTACAAACTCCTTCTCAACAAGTTCTTCCTTTGACAAATCTGAATAAAACTTCCAATGTCCTTTCCCAGTCTGAACTACTCCAATCCTCTGAAGTGCAGTCTCATCTATCAACCCAAAATCTCCAGTAATCTTTTCCTCTCCTTTCACAGGTACATCAAAATATTCAATGAAAAGAGGTAACAGGTTGGCATATGGAAGAGGATGGTTTCTAGTCCTGGTTGCACAATAAATCATATGCTCCATAACAACTGTTGGAAAGTCTATCTCAAACCCGTGAGATATCAGATACATCAAAATCAGAACCTTATCAGTCACTAACTCCCTTGAGTTCTCCCTAGGAACTACACTCCTCATCAGAATTGTAAACAAGATTTTGGCTTCACAGTTGAGCACATAGTGTGTCAACTGCTTTGGACCAGAGGGAACACCTTCAATAAAAATCATCTCCTTTGCCTTATCGAGACACTCCTTCCTATCAGGATAATCTCCAACATTGTATTTCCTAGGAATGCCCAAGACTTTGGCAAAAGTCCTATGATCTAACCTCAAATCAACACCAGCCACTTTTGAAGTTAACATCATTTTATCATCACCTTCAGAAACCAAGTTCAGATAAAATAACCTAGTTAACCTAGGATAGGCCTTTGAACTAGGATTTAACACCTTCCAAACAGCAGTTTCTCTTAACTTTCTCATGCAGTCTATGTCCAATTTATCCAATAGTTCATCAGAAATCATACTACAGAAAGCTACCCTAGATGAAGCATACCCTTGCAGCATCCATACAGTTCTAACCTTAGAACTAACAAACCAGTCTGTAGGAAGTACATTCTTACCTTGATATCCTTTCTTAGTTGCAGCAGCAACTTGCTTAACCCTAGTTTTCTTCTCTGAGGGTTTGGTCTTTTCTTGTCCTCCTTCAATTGGTTTCTTCTGGCTTTCCTGAGTTGATTTCCCCTTTTCCTCTTCACCAGTCTTTTTCTTTTCTCCCCCTTTCTTCTTCTCTGACCTAGGTTGATCACCACCTTGTGTCTCTTGTTGTGGATCAATGTTTGAGCCTTCATCTCCCTTCTCTGTTCTGGACTTATTTGCAGGAGGAGTATCCTCATGCAAACTCTGAGTGTTTTCTGATTCTTATTTGCTCTCTTCTTGGATCTGCCAGAGGACTTTCCCTGTTGCTGAATTCTGGCCCATTTGCGCTCCATTTCGGGGTTTAGGGTTTTAAGAAGAGAATGCGATTTAGAGGAATTGAGAGAGAGAGAGAGTAGAGTCGTAGAGAATTGAGAGAGAATAAGAAGAAAAAGCCATGACTTCCAGCTTAATTAGGTTGAAAAGGATGAGTCACAAAAGGACTCTGCTATATCAACATGCAAAAATAGGATCTTGAAAAATATTTTTTGGGATATTTTAGAAAATTCTCTGAGTAATTCAAATATTATACAGTTATCTAAAAAGATAAGATATAATATTTGATAATCCCTTTTTTTAAAAATAATTACAAATATTATCAAGACCTGGAGAACAATCTCAAGGCCTTGAGATTTTCTGCAGTTAGAGAAACTTCAAAGCTTTGAGCTATACTTTCAAGGCTTCAGAAAGTATAATCTCAAGGCTTTGAGATTCCAGCACATAAACACATATAAGTACTAATACTCCCCCTAAACCAATGCATCCTTGTTTAACATCCCCAATTCAAGCATTAGAGATGAAAACCTATCATCTGGCAAAGGTTTAGTGAAAATATCAGCAATCTGCATTGAAGTAGAGATAAAATTTAAAACAACATCACCTTGTTCTGCATGATCTCTAAGGAAGTGATGTCTCACATCTATGTGCTTGGTCCTTGAGTGCTGGACTGGATTCTTAGAGATTGAAATAGCACTTGTGTTGTCACAATGAATAGGCACATTTCTGAAGTTATAGCCAAGATCTCTAAGTTGCTGAGCAATCCATAACACTTGTGAACAGCAAGCACCAGCTGCAATATATTCAGCTTCTGCAGTTGATAATGCTACAGAATTTTGATTTTTGGAAAGCCAACTGATCAATGAAGATCTAAGAAATTGACAGAACCCAGAAGTACTTTTCATGTCTACTTTATATCCTGCAAAATCTGCATCTGAATAGCCACTCAACATAAAATTAGATCTTCTTGGATACCAAAGCCCTAAGTCGCTGGTTCCATTCAAATATCTAAAAATTCCTTTGACTGCAGTTAAATGACTTTCCTTAGGATCTGCTTGAAATCTAGCACACATACAGACACTGAACATAATATCAGGTCTGCTAGCAGTTAAATACAATAGTGATCCAATCATACCTCTGTATTTCTTTTGATTCACACTCTTACCATTTGAATCTTTGTCTAAAGAGTGATGAACTCATAGGGGTCTTAAGCACCTTGAACTGTGGCATATTGTACTTATTCAATAAGTCCTTGGTATATTTTCCTTGATGCAAAAAAATTTCTTTCTTCATTTGTAAGATATGAAGTCCAAGAAAGAAATTCAGTTCACCCATTAGGCTCATCTCATACTCCCTGCACATCAGACTAGAAAACTCTTTTGAAAGAGCATCATTAGTAGCACCAAATAAATATCATCTACATAAATCTGAACTACTAACAGATCACTTTGATCGTGTTTAAAAAAGAGTTTTGTCAACTCAGCCTCTTTTGAAATTGTTTTCAAGTAGAAATTTTGAAAGTCTGTCATACCAAGCCCTTGGAGCTTGTTTTAAACCATTAAGAGCTTTATCCAGTTTATAAACATGATCAGGAAAATTTTCATCTTCGAAACCAGGAGGTTGTTCTACAAAAACATCTTCTTGTAAATATCCATTCAGAAAAGCACATTTAACATCCATTTGATAAAACTTTATGTGATTGTGAGATGCAAATGCAAGAAGTATTCTAATAGCTTCTAACCTGGAAACAGGAGAAAAAGTCTCCTCATAATCTATACCTTCTTCCTGATTATATCATTGAGCTACCAGTCTGGCTTTATTTCTTACCACTTTGCTATTTTCATCAAGCTTGTTTCTGAATACCCATCTGGTTCCAATAACTGATTTCTATTTAGGTCTGGGGACTTGATTCCAAACCTTGTTCCTTTCAAACTCATTCAGCTCACTATGCATTGCAATGATCCATTCTGCATCTTCTAGTGCTTCCTTGGTATTCTTAGGCTCAATCAAAGATACAAATGCACTAAAAGCACACAAGTTCTTTAACTGTCCTCTTGTCTGAGTTCCAGTTTATGGATCTGATATAATGTTATCAGCTGGATAGTCTGCAAGGTACTTAAACTTCTTTCTTGGTACCCAGGAGTATTCTCCTTCAAGGCTTTGAGTCCTTGAAATAGTAGAGGGAGCATCATAGAAAGTTTCAGCTTCTGTCTCAAGGCTTTGAGATTTTGGTTCAGCAGGAGGGTCAAGGCCTTGAGATTCTGCTGATTGATTCTGCACATTAGTTTTGCCTTTGTCTTCTTTCACCGCATCATCATCTGATTCATGCTTGTTCAAATCTAGATCTGCAAAACTTTCACTCAGAGAATCCTTAGTACTTTTATCAAAAATTACATGAATGCTCTCTTCCACAATCTTGGTTTTTCTATTATAAACTCTATAGGCTTTGCTAGTTTGAGAATATCCAATAAATACACCTTCATCACTTCTAGAATCAAACTTACCAAGATTGTCTCTACCATTATTATGCACAAAACAGATACAACCAAAAGGTTTGAAATGAGAAACAGTAGGCTTTCTACCTTTAAACAGTTCATAAGGGGTCTTTTTGAAAATAGGTCTAATCAAGCATCTATTCAGCACATAATTAGCAGTGTTAACAGCTTCTGCCCATAAAAACTTTGGCAAATTACTTTCAAGAAGCATGGTTCTGGACATATCCTCAAGTGTCATATTCTTTCTTTCAACTACTCCATTTTGCTGTGGAGTTCTAGGTGCAGAAAAGTTGTGTGAAATTCCATGATTTGCACAAAACAAATCAAAGTCAAGTTGATCAAACTCCCTACCATGATCACTTCTAATGGATGCAACAGGTAAATTTTTCAAAGTTTGAAGCTCTTTGCACAGTCTAGAAAATTTAGATAAAGCTTCAGTTTTGTCTCTAATAAACATCAGCCAAGTAAATCTAGAATAATCATCAATTATAACAAGCATATACCTCTTACCTTTTGGTGTCCGAACTCTCATAGGACCACACAAGTCCATATGAAGCAATTCTAAGGTTCTAGAAGTACTTACAAAGTTATTTGGCTTGAATGAGCTTCTGGTTTGTTTACCTTGTACACATGTCTTGCAAACCTCATCATCTGAAAATTTCTGTGATGGTAAACCTCTTACCAAGTCTTTTGAAATGATTTTAGTCAAGGTATGTATACTAATATGCCCAAGCTTTCTGTGCCAAAGCTTTGAATCTTCCTTCAAGGCTTTGAGGCATTTTAGCTTGTCACCTGAAACACTGTTAGTATTCATAGCATATAGATTATATGATCTAGGAGCAGTGAGTATGCAATCACCAGATTTCTCATCTTGCACCACACATTTCTCCTTGTCAAATATAGTTTATAACATTTATCACATAACTGAGAGATACTAAGCAAATTATACTTAAGTCCATCTACCAGATAAACATCAGATATAGAATTTGTAGAACCATTACCAATACTACCTATACCAATGATATTGCAGTTTGTTTTGTCACCAAGTGTGATTGTTCCTCCAGATTTTTCTGTAAGTTTAGTGAAGAGAGACTTCTTTCCACTCATATGTCTGGAACATCCACTGTCTAATATCCATTTCTGATCTTTCAAGGCCTTGGTGACATCCTGCAAAAACAAATCATTGCCTCAACAGGCTGTTAGACCAAGTGCAGAACTTTGAGTCATACTCAGAATCAGCCATATTTGGTGGCCTAATTCCTTTTGGAACCCAAATCTGCCTAACCTGTCCCTTAAGCTGATAAGGATAAGTATTCCTCATAATATGAGGTTCTGATCTTCTGAAGGGACAAGTTAATCTGACATGACCAATCTTTCCACAGTAATGATATTTTGGAGAATGTCTGCTACCAGATTTGACAAAAGTAGTTTGGCCTTTCTTTGGAAAACTTGGATTATAGCCAATCACACTTTTATGCATTGATTTCAAACTTCCTCCAAGAATGAGATTCAGATTATGTTATGAGCCTGTAAACCTAGCTAGGACCTTCTCGGAGTCTTGAAGTTTCTCAGTCAAAGAACAAATATGTTGTTCTAAATTCTCAGAATGAGTCTTTAGATCAGCATATCTTTCAGTCAAAAGAGTGTTTTGATCAACAACCTCTTTTATCTGTGCCTTCAAGGCTTTGAACATGCTATCCAAGGCCTTGAATTCCTTTTCCAGCTTTGTCTTAGAAACTTCAACTGTTTTGTTTGAAAAAACTAGGTCAAGGTTTTCTTTTACCTGCTCATGAATCTTAATCTTTAAAGCAGAAATCTCATTTCTATAACTTTCCTCATTTAAAAACATACTTTTGAGAATTTCAGGAAGTACATCAGAAGGACTAGGAAGTAAATTTTTTACCATATCTTCAATATGTTTGTCTGATGAATTTTCCTCATCATGCTTTGCCATGAAGCATAGGTTTGCTTTCTCTTCTTCTGTGTCTGAGTCACTTGATGAATCAGAATCACTCCAAGAAGCCATCATGGCTTTCTTCCTTATGTTGTCACTGTCTTTCTTCTGAAAGTTCATTTTCTTCTTCTTTTGTGGACAGTCCCTTACTAAA
The DNA here is from genome assembly GCA_023055425.1 of Linanthus parryae. Taxonomy (NCBI): domain Eukaryota; kingdom Viridiplantae; phylum Streptophyta; class Magnoliopsida; order Ericales; family Polemoniaceae; genus Linanthus; species Linanthus parryae. Next base: position 112,388,247 of record JALGPY010000005.1, on the reverse strand, counting down.
TGATCTGCATCACCACACTCAAAACAATTCATTACTTTAGTTTTATGTGACTGTGATGAAGGTTTACCTTTGTAGTCCTTGCTGCCTGAGGGTCTTGATCTCTCTCTGTTGTAATCCCTGTTACCAGAGTTTCTTTTATTTTTGAGAATCCTGGCCAAGGCATTGGAGATTAATGCTAAAGCCTCTTCATCATCAGGCTCATCCTCAGTCTCAAGGCTTTGAGACTTTTCACTGTCTTTTGCCTTAAGTGCAAGGTTCCTGATGTTTTCACTCAAATCACCTTCCACATCCTTCATAGACATTTCATGAGTGAGAAGCTTTCCTTGAAGATCATCTAGCTGAAGAAGACTCAAGTCTTGAGCTTCCTCAATGGCTGTTGTCTTTGGCTCCCACTTGGCTTTAAGCAAACTTCTCAGAATCTTTCTGACATTCTCTTCATTTGAGAACTTCTTTCCCAATGACTCCATATTGTTCACCACATCAGTGAATCTTTTAAACATCTCCTTGATGGTCTCATCTGAGTTCATCTTGCACAACTCATATTGCCTCAGAAGTATGTTGATTTTGGTCTGCTTAACCTGGCTAGTTCCTTCATATGTCATTACCATTTTATCCCATACTTCTTTGGCACTCTTGCAATTTGACACTCTGTTGAACTCATCTGCATTAAGAGCACAATATAACAGATTCATAGTCTTGTAATTTTTTGATACCTTTTCCAGTTCAGTAACTGAAAGATTTTCCTCAGAATTGATACATCTGACTCCATCAATTGTAGTGTAGTACTCATGAGGACCATTCTGAACTATTGACCATAGTTCCATGTCTTTATCTATGATTAACATCTTCACCAATGCCTTCCAGTGCATGAAGTTATCACCACAGAACAATGGAGGTCTGTTGGCTGCCCTTCCTTGTGATAATCCACCATCTCCTACATTACTCATAGTCACCAGATTGTTAGATCTAAAATAGTGACACAAGCTCTTATACCAATTGAAAGTGTGTAATGTAGACTAAATACAGGACCTAAATACTCTAGAAAGGGGGGGGGGGGGTTGAATAGAGTATGGAAAACTTTTTGCAAAATTCAAAGTTTAACAGAAATACTTTGTGTGAAACTCAAATCTCAAGGCCTTGAGATTTTAGTAAACTGTCTGAAACTTTCAAAGGCAAAATATAAAGCTTCAAGGCCGTGAACTGAAAACAATTCGAAGCAGCTTTTGAACCCTAGTTTGATTTGAGTTGTGTGCAGCAGATAATAATCAAACTGTAAAGTAAAGAACACAAAGCAATTTACAGAGTTCAGTCCCAATGGATCTAATCTCTGCCTGAGGGATCTAATCCCACCAGGATTGGGCAAATACTTCTTATTACTCACACAGAAACAGCCCTAGATCTGCAAGCCTAAGTGATTTCTCTTACACCTATACAGCTTGTGGTTCCAAACCTATCTAGTTCCAGCTACTAACTGTTGAGCTAACAAGAACCTCTTGTTGTTCACTTGAACAACCAACCACTAGGTTAAGTGAGGTTTAAGATAATCTAAAGATACACAGATTAAAGTACAAGTGAAGAACACAGTAAAAAGATGAGCTGTTGAAGCCTGGATGTGTTCTTCTGGAATACTGGATTGATTTGATCTTCTGCAATCTGGATTGAAGCTTGAATGATTGTGTGTTTGAATGAATGATCTCCCACGAATTTGTCACACCTCTCTGAGTATTCAGCAAGCCTCTCGACCTTCAAAATTCAAACCAGTCTCTTTTATCCACAGCTGCAACTCATTGAGAGATTTTAGGATCTCAGTTCCTACAAATCCTCTTTCTGTTTTCAACTGAAATTCAAACAGCTCTAAGTGGATATCCGTTGGAGTTTGTTGAGATCGCTCCTGCACGTTTAACAACCCTGCAATAGCATTGAAACACAGCAACAACAAAATCCAGAAAAGTAACAGTGCTATGACTGTTTGGTTATCTAGTTTCTGATAAAACTGTTTAACAGTTTAGAACAATAACCTGTATAACTCCTAATACATATGAATCATGAAAAACAAATTTAAGACACTTAGAAGTGAGTAAATAATCACAATACTAAGAATCACAACCTGCAAGAAAGAATCAACTTAGTTCTGTAAAAACTGTCAGCAGCTCAAGGCACATTTCAAGGCCTTGGAGCTCTGAACCTTCTTCACATATATTCAAATTTAAACCCAGATAACTTTGATTCTTCCTGTGCTGATCATCTGCAATTGTGTTAGATATATAAATAGTGTAATCCATAAGTATATGCAGCAAAACCCTTAGCTGTATAATCAGATATCCAATCTGCAACACAGAACTGTTAGAACATATAGCAGAATAGAATAACTCTCAAGGCTTTGAAGTTCTGTCAATATCTGAGATGCTTTTCTGCTTATGTCTTAGTCTTTGTCTTTCATCACTCTAAACAATTACCATTCAAAACATAATCAAGGGTCTTTGACTCAACAGTAATCGTTCTAGATCATCGCAGACTTGCGTGACATAGGATATATAGAATTCATCATGAAGCAAAGTTGGGGCTTTTACCTCAATAGCACTAAACACAAGTGATTCATCCGCTGCGTCATCATCAGCACACCACAGACTTCCAATGTCGGTCTCTTCCCATTCATGCCAAGGATATGAGGGCTCATGCAGTTTTGGCTCGCAATAAGGCAGGTCCTCTCATCTTGGGCACACAGTTTCACCCCAGTCTGAATCAGAGGCCGAGTCCTCATAAATGGCAGAGTCCACCAATGGTTCCTAGACACTGCAGTCTTTGCTCGGCTCAGATATCTCCTCTTCCACTTGTGGTGGTGATGATGAAGGTTCAATTTTAGGCTCACTGCCATGTGGCAAGGTCTCCTCTACTGGCTCTTGCATACTTGATTCCCCTGCGGTTGACAGTTTCTCTAGTCGTTCCTTTATCCTCTCCTTCATCTCCCTCACGTATTCCATACCTATGGCTGAATCCACTTGTGGCAATTGTGTAGCCACAGAAAAAAACTTGGAGCACACTTGGATGTCCTCCATAATACTGCGTCGTTCTGCCATACTCGCCGATGAATCTTCTTGGTGGTGCTGATGAAGCTGGGATGCATGAACTCGGCACGGGTCTCAATTTTGGTGCCAACTGCCGCATCGACAACACCAACTTATGCATGCGTCCTCTTCTTCATGGTTTCCCCTGCAATAAAAACGGTAGGGGGGACTCGAATAATAGTCTTCGCTCCACATGCTTATAATATCTCTTGCTTCCTGTTCCTGACAAAACAAACTCACAAGATACCCATGAAGCACGAGATAGAAAAGAAAACAAAATAAGACTAAACTAAAAGAAAAGTACTCTAAACTAACTCCTAACTAAATAATCTACCGCTGTCCCCGGCAACGGCGCCAAAAATTTGACGCGATTTCTTAACACGTATGCGCAAGTGCACGTTCAAGTAAAATAGGCGTCGTATTTCAACCCCGAGTTATCGATCCCACGAGTACAGACTTGAGATTATCTAATTAGTTCTTAATTTATAATATGGTAAAAGGAAGAAGATTGAGATTAAAGAGTTCGTCACCCACAAACAAGTGAGTGAATAGTAAAATAAACAACTAAACTAATATTTTTGGATTTTTTATTCAATAAACAAGAATGGAAAAACTAGGCGATCTCTATATCACCTAGGGTTGTAGACGAATTCCTGTTCAGCTATGTAACACGTCAATCCTATTCTAGTTCAGCCGGGTAATAGGCTATGAAAATATCATGTCGGTCTCATGTCATTTTATGTCTCGGTTAACTACAATCTCCTCTCGGTCTCATGTTGTCTACCGGTCCGTTCTAGCAGGTCATCTACTGGTACGATAATGGGTCATGTCGGTCCGCTGTTTCACGGAACACCTGAATAATCCTACCGAATCTACCCACACTAAGGCCAATCCTAACACTTATCCATTTCGTTCTCGCTGATTCGGGATTGTGTTCAAGTTCTCATCACAATTAGGCTAAGTTACTGTCGTGCACTCATCTAATTAGATAGCGTGTCCGGTTGATCACTCCTTCCACACTAAAGATTAAGCATAGAACAAGAACATGTAACTAATATACATTAACATTAAGCAAGATGATGAACTATGAACAAACCCTAGTTTTCATGAAGATTAAATCATGATCACGCTGTGTCAATACGCGAGACTCACTAACAAGTTCAAGAAACTAAATATTCATTCAATATATCAAAGCATAAACCCATGAGACAAAATCTAAACCCGGAAAATCATTCATCTGCATAAACCCTAGGCTCTCTAGAGAAGCCTAGCAATGGAGTTTAGCTAATCGTAATCAACAAACAAGATTAACAAGTTTGTCCATACAAAGATTGGAAGAAGAAGAAGAAGAAGAAGAAGAAAACCTAGATCTTCAATGCAGGAGCCCCCTTCTCTTCCTCAACGTCGTCTTCTCTTTTTTCTTTTCCTTGCGTGAATCTTTTTTTTTTCTTCCGTGCGGCCCTCTAATAAAAGAATCCCCTTCTTTTATTTTTTAGGTATTGTGATATTGTGATCACAATTTATGATCATAGGATCACATTGTGCTCTTGTGTGAAAGTGTTTAACGTAGACTAAATACAGGACCTAAATACTCTAGAGGGGGGGGGGGGTTGAATAGAGTATGGAAACTTTTTGCAAGACTCAGATTTTAACTAATTAGCTTTGTGAGAAACTCAAATCTCAAGGCCTTGAGATTTTAAAAAACTGTCAGAAACTTTCAAAGGCAAAATAGAAAGCTTCAAGGCCTTGAACTATCATCAGTTCTAAACAGTTATAAACCCTAGTTTGATTTGAGTTGTATGCAACAGAAAATAACAAAACTGTAAAGTAAAGGACACAGAGGAATTTACAGAGTTCAGTCCCAATGGACCTAATCTCTTCCTGAGGGATCTAATCCCACCAGGATTGGGCAAACACTTCTTATTACTCACACAGAAACAACCCTAGATATTCAAGCCTAAGTGATTTCCCTTACACCTATACAGCTTGTGGTTCCAAACCTATCTAGTATCAGCTACTAACTGTTGAGCTAACAAGAACCTCTTGTTGTTCACTTCAACAACCAACCACTAGGTTTAGTGAGGTTTTAGATACACAAAAGATAAGCAGATTACAAAACAGATGAAGAACACAGTAGAAGAATAAGCTTGTGAAGGCCTGGATGTGTTCTTCTGAAAACTGGAATGATTGATCTTATGAAATATGGAATTGAAGCTTGAATGTCTGTGTGTTTGAATGAATGATCTCCCACGAATATTTCACTCTTCTCTCTGTTTTCTGCAAGCCTCTCTTCTTTCAAAATTCAAACCAGTCTTTTATCTACCCACTGCAACTGAATGAGAGATTTTAGGATCTCAGTTCCTACAAATCCTCTTCCTGTTTTCAACTGCAATTCAAACAGCTCTGAGTAGATATCCGTTGGAGTTTGTTGAGATTGTATTTGCACGTTTAACAAACCTGCAACAACATTAAAACATATCAACAACAAAATCCAGAAATATAACAGCACTAAGTCTGTTTGGTTTTCCAGTTTCTGAATAAAAACTGGATAAGTAATTAGAACAATAATCTGATTAACTTCTGACACATAAAACTCATGATGAACCAGTTTAAGACTATTTATAAGTCATTAAACAATCACAATAATAAAGATCAAATCCAGCAAGAAAGAATCAGATTGGTTCTGTAAGACTGTCAGCAGCTCAAGGCAACATGCTTCTCAGTCTTTCAAAGTTAAGACCAGAAATCTTAGATTCTCTCTGACCAGGACATATGCAATTGTGTTAGATATATAGAGAATATAAAACATAAGTATTTGCAGCAAAACAATTACTTGCCTTTGTCTTTGTCTTTCATCACTCAAAACAATTACTTCTCAAAACACACTCAAGGATCTTTGAGTCAACATCTTCCCCTTTATGAAAGACAAAACCCATAATCTTGTGTAGATATCCCTGCAAATCCTTGTAAGAATTAGATAACAACATATTGCAGATACAATAGACAATAATACCAGTCAAACCACCTTAACACAGGTAATTAGTAATTCACAGATAATCACAGCAATATCAGAACACAACTGATTAACAAAACAACTGATTATTATTATTCAAGTAACTGAAAGTAACCAAAGTAACCACAAAACACATAATTTCTCCCCCTTTTTGAATTTCATCAAATAAATGTGAAGAAATGTTGGATCATTACTCAGAGTCTAAAAAACTTATATTTGGTCTTCTCAGATCTTCATTTCTTCTTTGATGTCTGGCCTTTCTCTGAGCCTTCTCTAACTTCTTCATCACTTTCAGCATCATCAGCCGACTGATTTCCTTCTTGTTCAGCTTCCACCTCTGCAACAACTTCCTCAATGATCTCATCCACCTTCTTGTTCTTAACCTGCATTGAATCACCCCCTGTAGCTGCATCAACACCTGTGTCTTCACCAGCATCTTCTTTATCAGTTTGCTCATACAGATCTTTTGAAGTGAGCACCACTGGAATTGGCTTCTTTTTCTTCTTCAAGAAATCACCAAGCCTTTCATCTGAATCTACACTGGTTTCATGACTAGTAGCAGAAGGTATCTTCTCCAAGTTCACACTTTTGATGACAACATCCAGTTTTCCATTCATCACATCCATCAAACCCTTGAACTGGTTAAATTCAGAAGACAGATCAAATAACCTTTGTCTGAGATCTTCAATCTCAACCTGCTGATCTTCAAATTTCTCAACCAACAAAGAGTAATCCTCATTTGCTTTTCCTTTTCCTGATGTAGCCCCCTTTGTCTTAACAAACTCCTTCTCCTCAAGCTCAGCCTTTGACAATTCTGAATAAAACTTCCAATGACCTTTCCCAGTTTGAACTACTCCAATCCTCTGTAAGGCATTTTCATCAATCAAACCAAAACCTCTAGTAATCTTTTCCTCCCATTTCACAGGTACATCAAAATGCTCAAAGAAAATAGGTAAAAGGTTGGCATAGGGAAGAGGATGGTTTCTAGTTCTAGTAGCACAATAGATCATATTCTCCATAACCACTGTTGGAAAGTCTATCTCAAACCCTTGACATATCATATACATCTGTATGAGAACTTTATCAGTAACCAACTCCCTTGAGTTCACTCCTCATCAGAATTGTAAGCAAAATCTTATTTCACAGTTGAGCACAGAGTGTGTCAACTGCTTTGGACCAGAGGGTACACCACAAATGAAAAACATTTCTTTTGCTTTTTCCAGACATTCCTTTCTATCAGGATAATCTCCAACATTATACTTCCTAGAAATGTCCAAGACTTTGGAAAAAGTCCTATGATCTAGCCTCAAGTTTATCCCAGCCACCTTAGAAGTTAACACGATCTTATCATCTCCTTCATGAACCAGATTCAAATAAAATAATCTAGTTAACCTAGGATAAGCTTTTGAACTAGGATTTAACACCTTCCAAACTGCAGTTTCTCTTAACTTTCTCATACAACCAATATCCAGGTTATCCAATAACTCTTGAAAAATCATAATACAAAAAGCAACCTTAGAAGAAGCATATCCTTGCATCCACACAGTCCTAACTTCAGAACTAACAAACCAATCTGAAGGAAGTGAATTTTTACCTTGATAACCCTTTTTGGTTGCAGCAGCAACCTGCTTAACTCTTGTTTTCTTCTCAGTGGGTTTGCTCTTCTCTTTATCTCCTTCAGTTGGCTTCTTCTTGCTTTCTTGAGCAGATTTCCCATTTTCTTCTTCTCCAGCCTTTGTCTTCTCTCCCACTTTCTTCTTGTCTGACCTAGGTTGATCACCGCCCTGAGTCTCTATCTCCTTCTGTGGATCAATGCTTAAGCCCTCATCTCCCTTTTCTGTTCTGATCTTCTTTGCAGGAGGAGTGTCCTCATGCAAACTCTGAGTATTCTCTGAATCCGAATCAGAGATCACAATCTTCTCCTTCTTATTTGCCCTCTTCTTGGATCTGCCAGAAGGCTTCCCCTGTTGTTGAATCCCGGCTGATTTGCGCTCCATTTTGGGTTTAGGGTTTTGAGAAAGGAATGAGATTGAGAGAAATAGAGAGAGAGAGAGAGAGAGTGGAGACACGTAGAGAATTGAGAGAGAATGAAGAAGAATAAGCCCTGACTTTCATCTCAAGTAGGTTGATAAGAATGAGTCATAAAAGGACTCTACTGAAATCAACATGCAAAAAGGATCTTGGAAAATATTTTTGGATACTTTAGAAAATTCTCTGAGTAATTCAAATATTATACAGTTATCTAAAAAGATAAGATATATTATTTGATGATCCATTTTTAAATCAAAATAAATACAGATATTTCAAGACCTGGAGAACAATCTCAAGGCCTTGATATTTTCTTCAGTTTGAGAATCTTCAAAGTTTTGAGCTATACTTTCAAGGATTTGAAAAGTATAATCTCAAGGCTTTGATATTCCAACACATAAACATAAGTAAATACCAATACTCCCCCAAAACCAATGCATCCTTGTTTAACATACCCAGTTCAAGCCTTAGGAATGAAAACCTATCATCTGGCAAAGGTTTAGTGAAAATATCAGCAATCTGCATTGAAGTAGAAATAAAAGATAAAACAACATCACCTTGTTCTGCATGATCTCTGGGAAGTGAAGTCTCACATCTGTATGTTTGTTTCTTGAGTGCTGGACTGGATTCTTAGAGATTGAGATAGCATTTGTAATGTCACAATGAATAGGAACATTTCTGAAATTATAGCCAAGATCTCTAAGTTGTTGAGCAATCCATAACAGTTGTGAACAGCAAGGTCCAGCTGCAATGTATTCAGCATCAGCAGTTGATAATTCTACAGAATTTTGCTTTTTAGAATGCCAACTGATCAGTGAAGATCCAAGAAACTGGCAACATCCATAAGTACTTTTCCTGTCTACTTTATATCCTGCAAAATCTGCATCTGAATAGCCACTCAACATAAAATTAGATATCCTTGGATACCAAAGCCCCAAGTCTCTGGTTCCATTCAAATATCTAAAAGTTCTTTTAACAGCAGTTAAATGACTCTCTTAGGATCTGCTTGAAATCTAGCACACATACAAACACTGAACATAATATCAGGTCTGCTACCAGTTAAATACAAAAGTGATCCAATCATACCTCTGTATTCCTTTTGATTCACACTCTTACCATTTGAATCCTTGTCTAATGAGAGTGATGAATTCATAGGAGTTTTAAGCACCTTGGACTGTGACATATTGTACTTGTTCAATAAGTCCTTGGTATATTTTCCTTGATGTACAAAAATTCCTTTCTTCATTTGTAAGATATGAAGTCCAAGAAAGAAATTCAGTTCTCCCATTAAGCTCATCTCAAACTCCCTGCACATCAGACTAGAGAACTCTTTTGAAAGAGCATCATTAGTAGCACCAAATAGAATATCATCCACATAGATCTGAACTACTAACAAATAACTTTCATGATGTTTAATGAAAAGAGTTTTATCAACTAGACCTCTCTTGAAATTATTGTCAAGTAAAAATTTTGAAAGTCTATCATACCAAGCCCTTGGAGCTTGTTTTAACCCATAAAGAGATTTGTCTAGTTTGTAAACATGATCAGGAAATTTTTCATTTTCAAAACCAGGAGGTTGTCTGACAAAAACATCATCTTGTAAATAATCATTCAGAAAATCACATTTGACATCCATTTGATAAAGCTTTATGTGATTGTGAGATGCAAATGCAAGAAGTATTCTAATAGCTTCTAACCTGACAACAGGAGCAAAAGTCTCCTCATAATCTATACCTTCTTCCTAATTATATCCCTGTGCCACCAGTCTGGCTTTGTTCCTTACCACTTTGCCATTCTCATCAAGCTTATTTATGAACACCCATCTGGTTCCAATAACTAATTTCTCTTTAGGTCTAGGAACCAGATTCCATACCTTGTTTCTTTCAAATTCATTCAGCTCATTCTGCATTGAAATGATCCAGTCTGCATCTTCTAGTGCTTCCTTAGTATTTTTAGGCTCAATCAAAGATACAAATGCACTAAAAGCACACAAGTTCTTCAACTGTCCTCTTGTCTGAGTTCCAGTTGATGGATCAGATATGATATTGTCAGCTGGATGATCTGCAAGGTACTTAAACTTCTTCCTTGGTATCAAGGAATATTCTCTTTCGAGGCTTTGAGTTCTTGAAACAGTAGAGGGAGCATCATAGAAAGTTTCAGCTTCTGTCTCAAGGCTTTGAGATTTTGGCTCTGGAGGAGGTTCAAGGTCTTGAGATTCTGCTGATTGATTCTGCACATTAGTTTTGCCTTTGTCCTCTTTCACAGTATCATCATCAGACTCATGCTTGTTCAAATTTAGATCTGCAAAAATTTCACTTAGAGAATCCTTAGTACTTTCATCAAAAAACACATGAATACTCTCTTCCACAATCTTGGTTTTTCTATTGTAAACTCTGTAAGCTTTGCTAGTTTGAGATATCCATGAAATACACCTTCAAAAAGAAGAAAAGAAATAGAAAGAAAGAAAGGTTCAAGCATTTGGTCTTCTCAGATCTTCATTTCTTCTTTGATGTCTGGCCTTTCTCTGAGCCTTCTCTAACTTCTTCATCACTTTCAGCATCATCAGCCGACTGATTTCCTTCTTGTTCAGCTTCCACCTCTGCAACAACTTCCTCAATGATCTCATCCACCTTCTAGTTCTTAACCTGCATTGAATCACCCCCTGTAGCTGCATCAACACCTGTGTCTTCACCAGCATCTTCTTTATCAGTTTGCTCATACAGATCTTTTGAAGTGAGCACCACTGGAATTGGCTTCTTTTTCTTCTTCAAGAAATCACCAAGCCTTTCATCTGAATCTACACTGGTTTCATGACTAGTAGCAGAAGGTATCTTCTCCAAGTTCACACTTTTGATGACCACATCCAGTTTTCCATTCATCACATTCATCAAAACCTTAAACTGGTTAAATTCAGAAGACAGATCAAATAACCTTTGTCTGAGATCTTCAATCTCAACCTGCTGATCTTCAAATTTCTCAACCAACAAAGAGTAATCCTCATTTGCTTGTCCTTTTCCTGATGTAGCCCCCTTTGGCTTAACAAACTCCTTCTCCTCAAGCTCAGCCTTTGACAATTCTGAATAAAACTTCCAATGACCTTTCCCAGTTTGAACTACTCCAATCCTCTGTAAGGCAGTTTCATCAATCAACCCAAAACCTCTAGTAATCTTTTCATCCCATTTCACAGGTACATCAAAATGCTCAAAGAAAATAGGTAAAAGGTTGGCATAGGGAAGAGGATGGTTTCTAGTTCTAGTAGCACAATAGATCATATTCTCCATAACCACTGTTGGCAAGTCTATCTCAAACCCTTGACATATCATATACATCTGTATGAGAACTTTATCAGTAACCAACTCCCTTGAGTTCTCTCTAGGAACAACAATCCTCATCAGAATTGTAAGCAAAATCTTATTTCACAGTTGAGCACAGAGTGTGTCAACTGCTTTGGACCAGAGGGTACACCACAAATGAAAAACATTTCTTTTGCTTTTTCGAGACATTCCTTTCTATCAGGATAATCTCCAACATTATACTTCCTAGAAATGTCCAAGACTTTGGCAAAAGTCCTATGCTCTAGCCTCAAGTTTATCCTAGCCACCTTAGAAGTTAACACGATCTTATCATCTCCTTCATGAACCAGATTCAAATAAAATAATCTAGTTAACCTAGGATAAGCTTTTGAACTAGGATTTAACACCTTCCAAACTGCAGTTTCTCTTAACTTTCTCATACAACCAATATCCAGTTTATCCAATAACTCTTGAAAATCATAATACAAAAAGCAACCTTAGAAGAAGCATATCCTTGCATCCACACAGTCCTAACTTCAGAACTAACAAACCAATCTGAAGGAAGTGCATTTTTACCTTGATAACCCTTTTTGGTTGCAGCAGCAACCTGCTTAACTCTTGTTTTCTTCTCAGTGGGTTTGCTCTTCTCTTATCTCCTTCAGTTGGCTTCTTCTTGCTTTCTTGAGCAGATTTCCCATTTCTTCTTCTCCAGCCTTTTTCTTCTCTCCCACTTTCTTCTTGTCTGACCTAGGTTGATCACCGCCCTGAGTCTCTATCTCCTTCTGTGGATCAATGCTTAAGCCCTCATCTCCCTTTTCTATTCTGATCTTCTTTGCAGGAGGAGTGTCCTCATGCAAACTCTGAGTATTCTCTGAATCCGAATCAGAGATCACAATCTTCTCCTTCTTATTTGCCCTCTTCTTGGATCTGCCAGAAGGCTTCCCCTGTTGTTGAATCCCGGCTGATTTGCGCTCCATTGTGGGTTTAGGGTTTTGAGAAAGGAATGAGATTGAGATAAATAGAGAGAGAGTGGAGAGACGTAGAGAATTGAGAGAGAATGAAGAAGAATAAGCCATGACTTTCATCTCAAGTAGGTTGATAAGAATGAGTCATAGAAGGACTCTACTGAAATCAACATGCAAAAAGGATATTGGAAAATATTTTTGGATATTTTAGAAAATTCTCTGAGTAATTCAAATATTATACAGTTATCTAAAAAGATAAGATATAATATTTGATGATCCATTTTAAAATCAAAATAAAAAACAGATATTTCAAGAACTGGAGAACAATCTCAAGGCCTTGATATTTTCTGCAGTTTGAGAATCTTCAAAGTTTTGAGCTATACTTTCAAGGATTTGAAAAGTATAATCTCATGGCTTTGATATTCCAACACATAAACATAAGTAAGTACCAATACTCCCCCAAAACCAATGCAATCTTGTTTAACATACCCAGTTCAAGCCTTAGGAATGAAAACCTATCATCTGGCAAAGGTTTAGTGAAAATATCAGCAATCTGCATTGAAGTAGAAATAAAAGATAAAACAACATCACCTTGTTCTGCATGATCTCTGGGAAGTGAAGTCTCACATCTGTATGTTTGGTTCTTGAGTGCTGGACTGGATTCTTAGAGATTGAGATAGCATTTGTAATGTCACAATGAATAGGAACATTTCTGAAATTATAGCCAAGATCTCTAAGTTGTTGAGCAATCCCTAACAGTTGTGAACAGCAAGGTCCAGCTGCAATGTATTCAGCTTCAGCAGTTGATAATGCTACAGAATTTTGCTTTTTAGAATGCCAACTGATCAGTGAAGATCCAAGAAACTGGCAACATCCATAAGTACTTTTCCTGTCTACTTTATATCCTGCAAAATCTGCATCTGAATAGCCACTCAACATAAAATTAGATATCCTTGGATACCAAAGCCCCAAGTCTCTGGTTACATTCAAATATCTAAAAGTTCTTTTAACAGCAGTTAAATGACTCTCTTAGGATCTGCTTGAAATCTAGCACACATACAGACACTGAACATAATATCAGGTCTGCTACCAGTTAAATACAAAAGTGATCCAATCATACCTCTGTATTCCTTTTGATTCACAATCTTACCATTTGAATCCTTGTCTAATGAGAGTAAGGAATTCATAGGAGTTTTAAGCACCTTGGACTGTGACATATTGTACTTGTTCAATAAGTCCTTGGTATATTTTCCTTGATGTACAAAAATTCCTTTCTTCATTTGTAAGATATGAAGTCCAAGAAAGAAATTCAGTTCTCCCATTAAGCTCATCTCAAACTCCCTGCACATCAGACTAGAGAACTCTTTTGAAAGAGCATCATTAGTAGCACCAAATAGAATATCATCCACATAGATCTGAACTACTAACAAATAACTTTTATGATGTTTAATGAAAAGAGTTTTATCAACTAGACCTCTCTTGAAATTATTGTCAAGTAAAAATTTGGAAAGTCTATCATACCAAGCCCTTGGAGCTTGTTTTAACCCATAAAGAGATTTGTCTAGTTTGTAAACATGATCAGGAAATTTTTCATTTTCAAAACCAGGAGGTTGTCCGACAAAAACATCATCTTGTAAATAATCATTCTGAAAATCACATTTGACATCCATTTGATAAAGCTTTATGTGATTGTGAGATGCAAATGCAAGAAGTATTCTAATAGCTTCTAACCTGAAAACAGGAGCAAAAGTCTCCTCATAATCTATACCTTCTTCCTAATTATATCCCTGTGCCACCAGTCTGGCTTTGTTCCTTACCACTTTGCCATTCTCATCAAGCTTATTTATGAACACCCATCTGGTTCCAATAACTGATTTCTCTTTAGGTCTGGGAACCAGATTCCATACCTTGTTTCTTTCAAATTCATTCAGCTCATTCTGCATTGAAATGATCCAGTCTGCATCTTCTAGTGCTTCCTTGGTATTTTTAGGCTCAATCAAAGATACAAATGCACTAAAAGCACACAAGTTCTTCAACTGTCCTCTTGTCTGAGTTCCAGTTGATGGATCAGATATGATATTGTCAGCTGGATGATCTGCAAGGTACTTAAACTTCTTCCTTGGTATCAAGGAATATTCTCTTTCAAGGCTTTGAGTTCTTGAAACATTAGAGGGAGCATCATAGAAAGTTTCAGCTTCTGTCTCAAGGCTTTGAGATTTTGGCTCTGGAGGAGGTTCAAGGTCTTGAGATTCTGCTGATTGATTCTGCACATTAGTTTTGCCTTTGTCCTATTTCACAGTATCATCATCAGACTCATGCTTGTTCAAATTTAGATCTGCAAAACTTTCACTTAGAGAATCCTTAGTACTTTCATCAAAAAAAACATGAATACTCTCTTCCACAATCTTGGTTTTTTCTATTGTAAACTCTGTAAGCTTTGCTAGTTTGAGATATCCATGAAATACACCTTCATCACTCCTAGCATCAAATTTACCAAGATTGTCCCTATCACTATTATGCACAAAACAGATACAACCAAAAGGTTTAAAATATGAAACACTAGGCTTCCTACCTTTAAACAGTTCATAAGGGGTCTTTTTAAAAATAGGTCTAAAGCATCTATTTAGCACATAATTGGCAGTATTAACAGCTTCTGCCCACAAGAACTTTGGAAAATTACTTTCAAGTAGCATGGTTCTAGACATATCCTCAAGTGTCGTATTTTTCCTTTCAACTACTCCATTTTGTTGTGGAGTTCTAGGTGCAGAAAATTTGTGTGATATGCCATACTTTGCAGGAAAAAAATCAAAGTCAAGTTGATCAAATTCCCTACCATGATCACTTCTAATGGATGCAACAGGTAAATTTTTCAAAGTTTGAAGCTCTTTGCACAATCTAGAAAATTCAGATAAGGCTTCAGTTTTGTCTCTAATAAACATCACCCAAGTAAATCTAGAATAATCATCTACTATAACAAGCATATACATCTTACCTTTTGGGGTCTAAACTCTCATAGGACCACACAAGTCCATATGAAACAGTTCTAAGGGTCTAGAAGTACTTACAAATTTATTTGGCTTAAATGAGCTTCTTGTTTGTTTACCTTGTACACATGCCTTGCAAACCTCATCATCTGAAAATTTCTGTGATGGTAAACCTCTTACCAAATCCTTTGATATGATTTTATTTGAGGTGTGTATGCTAATATGCCCAAGCTTTCTGTTCCAAAGCTTTGAATCTTCCTTCAAGGCCTTGAGGCATTTTAACTTGTCACGTGCAACACTGTTAGTACTCATAGCATATAGATTATATGATCTAGGAGCAGTGAGTATGCAATCACCAGATTTCTCATCTTGCACCACACATTTATCCTTGTCAAATATAACTTTATAACCTTTATCACATAACTGAGAGATACTAAGCAGATTATACTTAAGTCCATCCACAAGATAAACATCAGAGATAGAGTTGGTAGAACCATTACCAATACTACCTATACCAATAATATTGCATTTTTCTTTGTCACCAAGTGTGATTGTTCCTCCAGATTTTTCTGTAAGCTCAGTAAAGAGAGATTTCTTTGCACTCATATGTCTGGAACATCCACTGTCTAATATCCATTTCTGATGTTTCAAGGCCTTGGAGACATCCTGCAAAAATAAATCATTGCCTCAACAGACTGTTAGACCAAGTGCAGAACTTTGAGTCATACTCAGAATCAGCCATGTTTGGTGGTCTAATTCCTTTTGGAACCCAAATCTGCCTAACATGTCCCTTAAGCTGATATGGATAAGTATTCCTCATAATGTGAGGTTCCGATCTTCTGAAGGGACAAGTTAATCTGACATGACAAATTTTTCCACAGTAATGACACTTTGGAGAATGTCTGCTACCAGATTTGACAAAAGTAGTTTGGCTTTTCTTTGGAAAATTTGGATTATAGCCAATCCCACTTTTATGCATTGATTTCAGACTTCCTCCAAGAATGAGATTTAGATTATGTTCTGAGCCTGTAAAACTAGCTAGGACGTTTCTAGACTCTTGAAGTTTCTCAGTCAAAGAACAGATTTGTTGTTTTAAATCCTCAGAATGAGTCTTTAGATCAGCATATCTTTCAGTCAAAAGAGTGTTTTGATCAACAATCTCTTTTATTTGTGCCTTCAAGGCTTTGAACCTGCTGTCCAAGGCCTTGAAGTCCTTTTCAATTTTTTTCTTAGAAACTTCAACAGTTTTGTTGGTAAAAACAAGGTACAGGTTTTCTTTCACCTGCTCATGAATCTTAATCTTTAAAGAAGAAATCTCATTTATATAACTTTCCTCATTTAAAAACATACTTTTGAGAACTTCAGGAAGTACATCAGAAGGACTAGCAAGAAAATTTTTTACCATTTCTTCAATATGTCTGTCTGATGACTTTTCTTCATCATGTTTGGCCATGAAGCACAAATTTGCTTGATCTTCTTTAGTGTCTGAGTCACTTGATGAATCAGAATCACTCGAAGAAGCAATCATGGCTTTCTTCCTTCTGTTGTCACTGTCTTTCTTCTGAAAGTTCCTGTTCTTCTTCTTTTGTGGACAGTCTCTTACTAAATGATCTGCGTCACCACACTCAAATCAATTCATTACTTTAGTTTTATGTGAATGTGGTGAATATTTACCTTTGTAGTCCTTGCTGCTTGAAGGTCTTGATCTCTCTCTGTTGTAGTCCCTGTTACCAGAGTTTCTTTTCTTCTTGAGAATCCTGGCCAAGGCCTTGGAGATCAATGCTAAAGCCTCTTCATCATCATGCTCATCTTCAGTCTCAAGGTTTTGATATTTTTCATTGTCTTTAGCCTTGAGTGCTAAGTTCTTGATGTTTTCACTCAGATCACCTTCGACATCCTTCATAGACATTTCATGAGTGAGCAGCTTTCCTTGTAGATCATCTAGCTGAAGAAGACTCAAATCCTGAGCTTCCTCAATGGCTGTTGTCTTTGGCTCCCACTTGGCTTTTGGCAAGTTTCTCAGAATTTTCCTAACCTTTTCCTCATTTGAAAACTTCTTTCCCAATGACTCCAGATTATTTACCACACTAGTGAACCTTTTGAACATCTCCGTAATGGTCTCATATGAGTTCATCTTGAACAACTCATATTGCCTCAGAAGTATGTTGATTTTGGTCTACTTAACCTAGCTTGTTCCTTCATATGTCACAACCATTTTGTCCCATACTTCTTTGGCACTTTTGCAATTGGACACTCTGTTGAACTCATCTGCATTAAGAGCACAGTATAACAGATTCATAGCCTTGTAATTTTTTGATACCTTTTCCAGTTCAGTAACTGAGAGATTTTCCTCAGACTTGATATCTCTGACTCCATCAATGGTAGTGTAGTACTCATGAGGACCATTCTGAACTATTGACCATACTTCCATGTCTTGATCTATGATGAACATATTCGTCAATGCCTTCCAGTGCATGAAATTATCACCACAGAACAATGGAGGTTGGCTGCCCTTCCTTGTGAGAATCCACCATCTCTTACATTACTCATAGTCACAAGATTTTTAGATCTATATCAGTGACCCCAAGCTCTGATACCAATTGAAAGTGTGTAATGTAGACTAAATACAGGACCTAAATACTCTAGAAGGGGGGGGGGGGTTGAATAGAGTATGGAAACTTTTTGCAAGACTCAGATTTTAACTAATTAGCTTTGTGAGAAACTCAAATCTCAAGGCCTTGATATTTTAGAAAATTGTCAGAAACTTTCAAAGGCAAAATAGAAAGCTTCAAGGCCTTGAACTATTATCAGTTCTAAACAACTTATAAACCATAGTTTGATTTGAGTTGTATGCAACAGAAAATAACAAAACTGTAAAGTAAAGGACAAAAAGAAATTTACAGAGTTCAGTCCCAATGGACCTAATTTCTGCCTTAGGGATCTAATCCCACCAGGATTGGGCAAACACTTCTTATTACTCACACAGAAACAGCCCTAGATCTTCAAGCCTAAGTGGTTTCCCTTACACCTATACATCTTGTGGTTCCAAACCTATATAGTATCAGTTACTAACTGTTGAGCTAACAAGATCCTCTTGTTGTTCACTTGAACAACCAACCACTAGGTTTAGTGAGGTTTTAGATACACAAAAGATAAGCAGATTACAAAACAGATGAAGAACACAGTAGAAGAATAAGTTTGTGAAGGCCTGGATGTGTTTTTCTGAAAACTGGAATGATTGATCTTCTGAAATCTAGAATTGAAGCTTGAATGTATGTGTGTTTGAATGAATGATCTCCCACAAATATTTCACACTTATCTCAGTTTTCTGCAAGCCTCTCTTCTTTCAAAATTCTAACCAGTCTTTTATCTACCCACTGCAACTGAATGAGAGATTTTAGGATCTCAGTTCCTACAAATCCTCTTCCTGTTTTCAACTACAATTCAAACAGCTCTGAGTAGATATCCGTTGGAGTTTGTTGAGATTGTATTTGCACGTTTAACAAACCTGCAACAACATTAAAACATAGAAACAACAAAATCCAGAAATAAAACAGCACTAAGTCTGTTTGGTTTTCCAGTTTCTGAATAAAAACTAGATAAGTGATTAGAACAATAATCTGATTAACTTCTGACACATAAAACTCATGATAAACCAGTTTAAGACTATTTAGAAGTCATTAAACAATCACAATAATAAAGATCAAATCCTGCAAGAAAGAATCAGATTGGTTCTGTAAGACTGTCAGCAGCTCAAGGCACATCTCAAGGCCTTGAAGCTCTGAACATGCTTCACAGTCTTTCAAAGTTAAGACCAGAAATCTTAGATTCTCTCTGATCTGCAATGGTGTTAGATATATAGATAATATAAAACATAAGTATTTGCAGCAAATCTCTGATCTATACAATCACATAGCCAATCTGCAACACAAGATTGTTAGAACATTCAGCACAATAAAAATTACTCTCAAGGCTTTGGAGCTCTGTCAGTATCTCAAGGCCTTGGAGTATCAGAAATGCTTTGCCTTTGTCTTTGTCTTTCATCACTCAAAACAATTACTTCTCAAAACACACCTCAAGGGTCTTTGAGTCAACATTGCGGGTTATCTTGTGGTCACAATTTATGATCCTGCACTTCCTGTAAGTTGCTCACGTATGGCCACCAAATTTTCACTAAGTGTTTGGCCATTTTTCATAAAGTGTCATTATAGTAACTTCATTAAATTGCAATTGCCTCCTCTCTTCATGTATTTTCACTGTTTCTTCACGATTTCTTCTTCGTTTAAGCTCCCGAAAAATCTCCAAATCTTGTTTATCCTCTCCGCTTCATCTCCCAAGCTTTGTTTCCTACCAAAACAACACGAAACATAACCGGTGCGATCAAACGTGACAAAAATCCATAAAATAATGCGAGAAACACTTGGATTAACAAATTAGTGCTCAAAGCTCAGCTTCTATGTTTTCTCTCTAACCATAGTATAAAACTAAGATCATCAAACCGGAAATTATGCAAAACGATATAAAACATGCAAGAAATAAAGCTCTAGAAGAGAGTTATCAATTATCAACATGTTCATATACACAATTCAAATCATGTAACTTTACAAGAAATAAAATTCAGGTTATTTACATGTTCATATACACAATTAAAATCATGTTGCAATGCAAGTAAGATAGTTTCAGATTATCAACATATACATATACACAATTCAAACCATGTAACTATACAAGTAATAGAATTTCAGTTTATTTAAATGTTCATATACATAATTCAAGTCATGTAACAATACAAGTAATTTTATTTCAGGTTATTTACATGTTCATATACACAATTCAAATAATGTAATAATACATGTAATTTGAACGCAGACTCTTATGAAGTCTACCCTTCTAGCATTTGGAGATGGTTACAAGAAGGAGAGCTGAGGAAGGCTAATAGCCATGTAAAATCATCTATGGCTGATGAACACAAAATTACAAGATTATAGTTCTGTGTCAAAGCATTAAAAATCAACCTGAATATTGTAATTCAGTTCGAGGACATGACCATTGTGGTGCATATAGATGAGAAATGGTACTTTTTGCAAAACAATAATGAAAAGTGCATTCTCCTACCAGATGAAGATGCACCACACAAAACTTGTCAATCAAATAATTTTATCATCAAGGTAATGTTTATGTGTGTAGTTGCATTACCTATTTATAGGGAAGTAGGTGAAGAACTATGAGATGGCAAGCTAGGAATTTGGACATTTCGGAAAACAAGCAAGCCTAAAGAAGCTCAAGTCATGGACCTAAAGGGAATTGGGAGACAAAATCCATCCCTTCAATCAACAAAGAGGCCATCAAAGAAATGACAACTCAAAACATAATTCAAGCAATCATAGCAGCTTGGCCAAGTATGTCGAAGAATATAACTATCTAACAAGACAATACCACTCCACACATAACCAATAAAGACGAGAATTTCAAGATTGCTGCAACAGGTGGATGTTTCAACATAAAATTGGTGAACCAACCAGCAAAATCCCCAAACCCGAACATAAATAATTTAGGCTTCTTTAACTCAATTCATAGTGTGAAAAGATAGAAACCAAGACAATTGATGAGTTCATATGCAGAATACATGAGCTTTCAAAAGTATGCATGAGACTTTGAACTTTGTGTTCCTTATCCTTCAAAGCTGCATGATTGACATCATGAAAAAATAGGGTCACAACAAGTACAAGATCCATCACATGGGGAAGAAGAAATTGAATGTGACGACCCGTCACACGTTTAATAATTAAAAATCGATTAAACGATAAAAATCACATATTATTGTCAACCCGTCTGACACTTTCAGACATAAGAAATATCAACCGTTCATAATCAGAACGTAAGTATGTTCTCAACCGATTTTTCATTTACAGACATGAAATTATTATCAACCGTTCATAATCAGAACGAAAGTTTACCGCCAACCGGTCTGTCACATACAGACGTAAAACAGGGACACGCTAATCCGTTTCCATCTGTTTAACTACAACATTAAAATATACTTCCAAGAAATAATAAGTTAAACAACTAACTTGAAATGCAGTATGACTTAAACCATGCCTCATTTATCGCGAACAGTCCTTGACCATATCAATGGTTCCTTGCAAACCAAGAAATCCATGCCACTAACCATAGTCTTTCACCTTACATTCCCAATTTCAAACTAGAGATACAATTATATCTCCCAATTTAGTCAACCAAAACAGTGTAAAATTTTCTTCCCTAACCCGAGTGACGTCAATAGCACGGTATTATTTCAATTCTCTTCTTCTCCATTTTTTTCACTATTACTATTACTTCGTCTCCTCCATTTGACACAACAAGAAAATCACAATATCACCTCTACAATTATTTAAATTACATGTAGCATCACTTACCCATGTATCACATTGTAACCAAATAAATAAATTGATATTGCTTATAATTCAGATCAACTAACCTCAGAGTCTTTATTCACTTGGACTCGAGGGTGGTAAGTTCAAGCAACCAATAACTATTCTCACTTTTGCATGACATTTTATCCTCTTCTTTGATGTTCTTGTACTTCAAGTACTTCAAAAAAACATGTATTACCAATTGAACGAATCTGTCACCCATGAGACCAAAAGGAAGCTTACTTTCTATCTATGTGGCTATTTATCAAATAGGTAAGATAGACATCCTTGACTTAAGACATTGTAGAGAACCCGATAACTATTTCTACGACAACCATAAACAACAACTACAACATAGCAACAACGAGTAAGGTCATAACATCAACTAGAACAACAACAAGAGCAACAACGGCATAGCCATTGAGTTAAGATAATGTATAACTTCTCCTAAAAACTATCAAAACCAACCAAAGTTCAGTCTTTTACCTTCATCGTCTCAATTTAATCACCAAGAATTAATCCGGAGGAACTCTGACGTAATGACATTAAAAATCAACTTTCTCTCTCTATCGTCTCTCTATCTCCTCTTTCTGCTGAATATGGAGTCCCTCCGAGAGAATGAACCTTCCCCCTTATTTTTTTCTCCCATCAGTTAAGACCACCCCTTTCCTTTTCTCCTTTCTTTTATTCCTTCTTTTTTTCTTTCCCCTTTCTTTCTTTGGAGTGAAGAAACTTATCAAAAGCAATAAAACTAACAGTGATAGATGGCCTAATGGGAATCACCACGAAGTAATAGTCATAGTCCACATAGCCATTGCAGTGCTACTAATTTTTAATTTCTATAAATGGCAATAAGAACCCCTAAGACAATAAAGAATTACATGACGACCCCCGCTGAGTATGTATGTTGTCATATTACCACACACACTTTGGTAACAAGTTTCTTTTCATGTTCCCTTGTAATTTAATTTCAAGATTAACATGTTTATTACAAGTTCATTTGAAAAATTCACAAATATTACACATTTTTTTTGTCTCTGTCATATTAAAAAAACATATTTCACATAATCATATATTTCAGTCTCATATGAACACTCCATATACACCATTTTCTCAAATAAATCGATTATTTATGTAATTTTGTACTCAGGATATCACACTGAAGAGGCTGGGTCTTCCTACAAAATTGAAGGGTGATAATCAATTGGTTAAGGATACCATTGACTATCTATTGAGCATAGGGGAACAAGTAGATAATACATCCCTCATCGAAGGACTGAGTTATGTTACATGTTCCTATTAGCTTTCGGGTAGGCAAGCTTTTGAAAAAGAACCATATAATTTGTTTCTTCTAAATCATGATGTATGCTTTTGGGGAATGCGGTGTGCATATGACAACTCATATGTTACCGATCTTTTGTATAATCATCATTGAGTTGTAGAATGAACATAGTATGGAGATCAACAATTTGTGTATAAATTGTCTATGCTCAACCCATATATAAACAATTCAAATGCACAGACACAATCACAGAACCTTATTGACCCGACATCAAATGCAAGAAACAGTTCTTATCAAACCTGCAAGTATATGGTCTTATCAATTTATTCAAGTAATGTAGAATAAAAAACAAAATCAAACACAAAAAGAATATTTTCTCATCAATTAAATTCAAGTTAGGCTGCAAGTTAGACAAGATCAAAACTGTTTGTATATGTTCTTATCAGCTTAGTTCAAATAACGCTTGATGACATACAAAATTAAACACAAAATAATATGTTCTCATCAATTAAATTCAAGTTAGGCTGCAAGTTAGACAAGATCAAAACTGATTGTATATGTTCTTATCAGTTTAGTTCAAATAACGTAGAATGACATACAAAATCATGTTGGAATAGGTGCCCCAGGGGCAATCTGTATTTAGTATGAACAATGTTTTGGCTAGAACATTCATTTATTATTTATTGTGATATTTAATATAATAAAGTCCTTAGATACAATGTGTTGTTTATCTTAAATATCTCTAGTCCATTATATTGATTAATAGGACCATAAACCATAGACTAGTATATGTGTAGATTGATATAGAGATATCAAGTCTAGCACATGCGTATGCATTAGGAGTAATGGCATACTGGATTGACCCGCAACAAGAAGGATGCATTAGATTATGTCATAGTCACAATCTATTCTCGTAGTGCTAATGATATTGTAATCCTTAGACTTGAAGTCACTAGATACTTTAGTTGTGAAATATCGTGCTTTGATATTATCAAACGTTGCGCCTACACGGGTAACTATATAGATAGTTATCGGGCATGATAAGAAGCAAGCTTAGAGATCGTGGTGACGTAGAGAGGATTTGTCCCTCCCACATAATGGGAGCAAATATCAATGGGCCACACAAGGGATGGTGCTTATAGGAATGTCTGGCCAGACTCAGATAAATCAATATGGAGATATTGATGTTATCTTCTCACATAAGCATATTCCCAGGATCGGGAACTATGGACTGGAAATACGAGTGTGACTAATATGTCTCGTGTCCAATTTGGATATGGATACAAAGGGATAACACAATACTGTAGGGTTTTGATTCATGGATGTGCAACGGAAACACAAACAAACATAATTCATGCAATACCCTCCATAGATCACAAGTCAAGAGACATAACAATGGTAAGGGAAGAAATCAATAACACACCTTAGGGTTTCTCCTTTGATGACTTCAAACGCGAATTGTGTCACGTTCTCTATAGTTTATCCACGCCTAGTGTTGAATACTAGATCTTCCAATCCTTGGTGCTAGCCCGGAAAGAGGAAGAGGAAGAAGAATCACGCAAAACGAGACGAAACAAGGAGGTCTCGGCCTCCTTATGGCCGACGGGGACAGGCGGCGGCAAAGGGGGCGGCGGCTCCTCTTTGCTTGCTTGCTCTCTCCTTTTTGTTCTCTCCCACTCAAGTTATGATCAATAAGGTCATAAGTGTGGGAAGGAAGGAAGGAAAGAATGTCCTTTATATAGTCCAACAAATCCATGCCAACTACCTGAAGGACCTATTCTAGTCCAACTAGAATTCGGTTTAGTCTCTTCCTTGCAAATTAGTAATACTAAGTTTGCAAGGTATTGCAAAGTGATCCTTCTAATTAATCCTATTAATTAATTCCCAAATCCAGTTCAACTCTATATAGCGTGTGACCCCATAGGTTCTATCTAGTTGGTAGCAACAATTTGCTAATATGGAGCAGTTTCTAGCAAAACATCCATTCCAGCCAACTAATAGAATAGTCATCTTGACAAACCTTGTACAAGTAATTGTCTCATCCCTTTGTATCTATATCCGGATTGGACAGGAGACATACAAGTCACACTCGTATATCCAATCCAAAGTTTCTCGATCCATGGGAATAGCCTTACTCGTGCAAAACATCAATATCCCATATTGATTTATTTGAGTCTGGCCAGACATTGTATAAGCACTATCCCTCGAGTGGCCTAGGATATTTGCTCCCGTTATGTGGGAGGGACAAATTCTATATACGTCCACTACGATCTCTAAGCTTGCTTCTTATTGTATCCGGTACACGCCTTTATAACTACCCAGTTACGGTGTAGTGTTTAACGCTACCACAATCACAATAATCCACAACTAGAATATCTAGCGACTTCAAGTCTAAGGATGACAACACCATTGCACCGCGAGAAGCACTTGTGACTTAACATAACGTGTATGTAGCCTTCTCGGAGATGGGTCAATCTGGTGCGTCATTACCCTTAATGCACACCTATGTGTTGGATCATGATATCTCCATATCAATCCAACCCCATACTAGTCTATAGATGATTGTCCCATTAATCATTATAATGGACTAGGTATATTTAAGATAAACAACACAATTGTAAATCTAAGGACTTCATTATATTGAATATCCAATAAATAATACAATGAATTTTCTAGCCACAAATAAATTCATACTAAACTTGATTGCCTCTACGACATCTATTCCAACAGTCTCCCACTTGCACTAGAGCCAATCTGGCGCATCTCGTATGCCCATACTCCTAGTGTGCCCTTCATGCTTCCACTGCGAAAGCGGCTTTGTAAGTGGATCTAACAGATTCTCATCTGTAGGAATCTTGCATATCCGAACGTCTCCTCTATCGATAATATCTCGAATCAGATGAAACTTCTTGAGCACGTGCTTGGAATCTGGTGCGACCTGGGTTCCTTTGATTGCGCGATCGCCCCAGTGTTGTCACAGTACAACTCAACTGGATCCGCAATGCTAGGAACCACACCAAGTTTAGAAACAAACTTTCTGATCCAAACAGCTTCCTTTGCTGCGCCATTTGCAGCAATGTACTTAGCCTCTATTGTAGAATCAGCCACCATCTCTTGCTTGGAACTCTTCCAGCTCACCGCTGCTCCATTCAGGCAAAACACATACCCCGACTGTGATCTAAAGTCATCTCTGTCAGTTTGGAAGCTTGCATCAGTGTAACCCCTTACACGCAACTCTTCCTCACCGCCAAATATCAATAAATCATCCTTAGTTCTTCTCAAGTACTTAAGGATGTTCTTGACTGCAATCCAGTGACTCTCACCCGGATTGGATTGGTATCTGCTTGTCATACTCAAGGCATATGACACATATGGTCTAGTACATAACATGGCGTACATGATAGATCCTATGGCCGAGGCATAGGGAATTATACTCATGCGTTCCTTCTCAATCTCATTGGAAGGACAACCACTCTTCGAAAGAGTGATTACATGTGACATGGGCAATAATCCCTTCTTGGAATCTTGCATTTTGAATCGTTTCAACACCTTGTCAATATATGTACTTTGACTTAGGCTTAGCAGTCTCTTAGATCTATCTCTATAGATCTTTATACCGAGTATATAGGCTGCTTCCCCTAAGTCCTTCATTGAGAAACACTTCCCTAGCCAATCTTTAACAGATTGCAGCATGGGAATGTCGTTTCTAATGAGTAGTATGGCATCCACATACATGACCAGAAAAGCTACAGAGCTCCCACTAACCTTCTTGTAGACACAAGACTCATCTTCGTTTCTGATGAAGCCAAACTCTTTGACTACTTCATCAAAACGTCGATTCCAACTCCTAGAAGCTTGTTTTAATCTATAAATGGATCGTTGTAGCTTACAGACTTTGTTGGCTTGCTTTGGATCCTCAAAACCCTCCGTCTGTATCATATACACGTCCTCGAGGAGACTCCCATAAAGGAATACTGTTTTGACATCCATCTGCCAAATCTCATAGTCATGGTATGCTGCAATCGCAAGTAGGATTCGGATGAATTTGGTCATAGCGACTGGTGAGAATGTTTCATCATAGTCAATACCATGAATCTGTCTGAATCCTTTAGCCACCAATCGGCCCTTATAGGTAATCACATTACCATCCATGTCGATCTTCTTCTTGAAGACCCACTTTCACCTATGAGTCGCGCCCCTTCGGGTGGTTCCACCAAAGTCCATACTTTGTTGGTATACATGGATTCCATCTCGGATCTCATGGCTTCTAGCCACTTTTGAGAGTCTGGGCCTTTCATGGCCTCTTCATAGGTAGTAGCCTCATCATCTATGAGCATCGTGTCACCGGAATTGGTCACGAGAAGTCCATACCTCTCGGGTTCTTGGCGCACTCTACTAGATCTATGAAGCTCTTGTGTTACCTGAACAGGCTGCTCCACAACTGCTTGTGGTTCCTGTTCATGTTCTATAATCGGTTCAGTAATTTGTGGTTCTTGAATTTCTTCAAGTTCTACAGTCCTCCCACTTTCTTCTTTAGAGACAAACTCTCTTTCTAGAAACATGCCGGTCCGAGCAACAAACACTTTGTTCTCGGTTGGATTGTAGAAGTAGTAGCCCTTAGTTTCCTTAGGGTACCCCACAAACTTACACTTATCCGATTTTGGCCCTAGCTTGTCTGATTGTAAACGTTTTACATAGACATCGCAGCCCCAAATCCTCATGAATGACGGTGTGGGACGCCTCTCACTCCACATCTCATGTGGTGTCTTCATGACTGATTTAGATGGAACACGGTTAATGGTGAAAGCTGCACTTAATAGAGCGTGTCCCCAAAACGATAATGGAAGATCGGTTTGACACATCATAGATCAAACCATACCAAATATAGTTCGATTCCTCCTCTCAGACACGCCATTCCATTGTGGCGTTCCGGGTGGAGTGAGTTGGGACACGATCCCACACTCTCTAAGATAGTTGTCAAACTCTTGGCTCAAGTATTCTCCTCCACGATCCGATCGTAGAGCCTTGATACTTTTGCCAAGTTGCTTCTCAACTTCATTCTTGAACTCTTTGAACACTTCAAAGGATTTGGATTTGGCCCTCATAAGGTACACAAATCCATATCTACTATAATCATCAGTAAATGTAATGAAGTAGACGTAACCACCCCTGGAAGGCGTGGTAAATGGCCCACACACATCAGTATGTATGAGCGCCAATTGCTCACTAGTCCTCTCTCCTTTCTTATTGAAAGGGGACTTTGTCATTTTTCCCAATAAACAAGCCTCACATGTCTCATATGATTCAAAATCAAATGAGCCTAGTAGTCCATCCTTATGGAGTCTAGATACACGTTTCTCGTTTATGTGACCTAAACGACAGTGCCATAAGTAAGCAGGATTTAAATCATTTATTTTAGTCCTCTTGGTATTAATGTTGTAGACAAGATTGCTTAGATCAAGGACATACATTCCATTAAATAATTGCGCACTAAAATAGTGAATATTATTCAAATAAAAAGGAACAAAAATTGTTCTTTATTGAAATAATAAAACCATCCTTGTCCAAACAAGAAATAGAAATAATGTTTCTGCTCATAGCAGGCACAAAATAGCAATTATTTAATTCTAAAACTAATCTTGAAGGCATAGATAGTTCGCACACGCCCACGGCCAACGTAGCAACTTTTGCTCCATTCCCAACGCGCAGATCTATCTCCCATTTAGCCAATCTTCTACTTCTCTTTAGATCCTGCACATTTCGAAAAATGTGAGATCCACATCCAGTATCTAATACCCATGATGTAGAGACAGTTAAATTGACATCTACAACAAAAATACCTGGTGGTAGTGGAATCACTATTCCAAGCCTCTTGTCCTCCAGATATTTTGGGCAGTTCCTCCTCCAGTGTCCAGGCTGACTACAGTAGTGACACTCACCTTTAGTCACACCTTTTGCAATGCCACCAACAGGTTTAAGGGCAGGTTCTTTAGACTTGGCAACTGACTTGCCTTTGCCCTTGGAGGATGAGGCAAACCTTTTGCCCTTTCCTTTCTGCACCATCATAATGGCCTTGCCCTTACCCTTGTTGATGCTTTGTTCAGTTGTCCTCAACATTTTGAGCAAATCTGACAGTGATTTCACGATCTCGTTCATGTTATAATTCATGATGAACTGTCCATAACTCTCGGGCAACGATTGCAACACGAGATCGGCTGCCAACTCTTGGCCGACCGGGAACCCTATTCGGGCGAGATTCTCCAAGTACCCGATCATACGGAGTACATGGGGTCCCACCGGGTTCCCTTCTGCCAGATGAGACTTGAACAATGTCTTAGAGACCTCATACCTCTCAACCCTTGCCTGCTCTTGGAAGAGCTATTTCGGATGCTCGATCATATCGACAGCATTCATGTTTTCGTGTTGCTTCTGAAGCTCAGAAGTCATGGTGCATAGCATAAGGCAGGCCGCATCATTAGCGTTATCTACACGCTCTTGATACGCCTTTAGGACTGCAGGTGTATGGTTCTCTGGACCTGCTGGAACATGCTCCTCTATTGCGTACAGTTTCTTCTCTTGCTTGAGAATGATTCTCAAGTTTCTGTACCAATCAAGGAAGTTGGTTCCAGAGAGCTTGTCCTTCTCAAGGAAAGATCGTAGGGAATGTTGTGAACTCGATGAGTTGTTTGCCATTTGGAATTCTACAAAAGGAAAATACGCAAGTTTTAGTATTTGTGAATTTTTGACTATATTCAATAATGGCTAGTTTATCAAATATAGCTTCCACTATTTTTCTACGGATTAATAACCCTCAAGATATTAATGCGGAAAATATCCTTATATTTTCTAGTGGGCTAAGATCCATGTTTCATCTCCTTATGAGCTTGCTTTGGCAAGTCACCCATAATTTGACTACTTTAGGTAGGAACAATTTCCAATTGCATCCCTTATGCAACTCTTGGTTCAATTGGGCAAATAAATCCTTATTTATCCATCCACATGGATAATCCCAATTGATTGCCTCTAGGTTTCTTAATCATATTAATAGCCTAGTTGTGTCCAACCTCTTATTAAAATAATTGCACATTACTAGCTCGTGCCATCGCATTCCATCATTATGAACCAAGTCGTCATGCTTTGGCACGCACGAACTTGATAAATCATGATGATAATGAGTGTTTAAATAACGATAAGGCAAGATCACAATATTTGAATTTTGAGGGATTTTAAATTCAATTTTTAATTGTTTTGTTCGATATCAACTAATCTATCTATTTGAGTTTGGGCACAACTCCAAATAATAGATCAGAGTTGTCTAATTATCTTATTATCCTAATTGCATGCATCATCCATACACCAACCACAAAATAATAAGACAATAAAATAAACAACCACAAAAGAAAAATAAACGTGATGTGGATATGGCCTTTTCTAGACTAAGAAAATTCCAAGCCAATGGAATTTTCTATGAACCCTAAAAGCAAACACATCTCCATGCGTCTTAATCTTTTGGTCCATCCTTAATAGTCATGTGGAATGCTCCATGCTCCATGCTCCATCTTTTGTGGCTCCTTTTGGCTTTGGGCTTCTTTTCTTCAATCTTGGCTAACAATCTACTTTATCTAGCACTAGCTAACAATTATACTAAATAAAATAAATCTCACAAGTTGAGAAAAAAAATGGCTCGCAGGCCACAAAACCCTAATTAATTATTACAATTAATTGATCAGCTCGCAGGCTGTAAACCAAACCACAAAATTAAACATCCAAAACAAACCACATCCTGAGGCCATATCCAATCACCATGCGAATTGCACATAAACAGTTAAAATCTAATTTTAACGCGCTTGGTCAATTTTAATTGATTTTAGGATATTCTAGGGTTAAAACGGTCCATGGGGCTCAACAATCTAATTGCCCGGGCCCAAAAAGAGAAACGCAAAGGCCTTGGGCCGGCCGGCCCCTAGCCCACGCGGCTAGGTCGCGGGCTAGGGCTGCCCTTGCCCCTAGGCCGAGCCTTGCTTGCCGCGCAAGCAAGGAGGGGCGGTCCCCGAGGGGGGCCGAACCTCCTTTGGGAGTTGTTTCCAAAAAAACTCCCTTGCTTGGTGCCCAAGTTTGGTTGTTTCCTTATATGGGAAGAACTCCTTCTTCCCTAAGGATGCCCAAACCCTAGATCTAAGATCCTAAAATTTCTCAAACTCACTAATTCATGCATCCAATGCAAAAACTAGATCTTGTTATGATGGATTATTGACAATTGCATCATATGCTTGATTTGTCTCGTTTTACGCGATAAACAACAATTTTAAGGTGTAAAACTATCAAAATGTAACACATAAACCACGTTTATGCTCTACGACCTGTGGCTCTGATACCACTGTAGGGTTTGATTCATGGATGCACAACGGAAACACAAACAAACATAATCCATGCAATACCCTCCAAGGATCACAAGTCAAGAGACATAACGATGGTAAGGGAAGAAATCAATAACACACCATAGGGTTTCTCCTTTGATGACTTCAAACGCGAATTGTGTCACGTTCTGTATAGTTTATCCACGCCTAGAGTTGAATACTAGATCTTCCAATCCTTGGTGCTAGCCCGGAAAGAGAAAGAGGAAGAAGAATCACGCAAAACGAGACAAAACAAGGAGGTCTCGGCCTCCTTGTGGTCGACGGGGACGAGCGGCGGCAAAGGGGGCGGCGGCTCCCCTTTGCTTGCTTGCTCTCTCCTTTTTTTTCTCTCCCACTCATGTTATGATCAATAAGGTCATAAGTGTGGGAAGGAAGGAAGGAATGTCCTTTATATAGTCCAACAAATCCTTGCCAACTACCTAAAGGACCTATTCTAGTCCTACTAGAATTCGGTTTAATCCCTTCCTTGAAAATTAGTCCTACTAAGATTGCAAGGTATTGCAAAGTGATCCTTCTAATTAATTAATCCTATTAATTAATTCCCAAATCTAGTTCAACTATATATAGCGTGTGACCCCATAGGTTCTATCTAGTTGGTAGCAACAATTTGCTAATATGGAGCGATTTCTAGCAAAACATCCATTCTAGCCAACTAATAGAATAGTCATCTTGACAAACCTTGTACAAGTAATTGTCTCATCCCTTTGTCTCTATATCCGGATTGGACACGAGACATACAAGTCACTCTAGTATATCCAATCCACAGTTTCTCGATCCATGGGAATAGCCTTATTCGTGCAAATAACATCAATATCCCATATTGATTTATTTGAGTCTGGCCAGACATTCTATAAGCACTATCCCTCGAGTGGCCTAGGATATTTGCTCCCGTTATGTGGTAGGGACAAATTCTATCTACGTCCACTACGATCTCTAAGCTTGCTTCTTATTGTATCTGGTACACGCCTTTATAACTACCCAGTTACGGTGTAGCATTTAACGCTACCATAATCACAATAATCCACAACTAGAATATCTAGCGACTTCAAGTCTAAGGATGACAATACCATTACACCACGAGAAGCACTTGTGACTTAACTTAACGTGTATGTAGCCTTCTCGGAGATGGGTCAATCTGGTGCGTCATTACCCTTAACGCACACCTATGTGTTGGATCATGATATCTCTATATCAATCCAACCCCATACTAGTCTATAGATGATTGTCCCATTAATCATTATACTGGACTAGGGATATTTAAGATAAACAACACAATTGTAAATCTAAGGACTTCATTATATTACATATCCAATAAATAATACAATGAATTTTCTAGCCACAAATAAATTCATACTAAACTAGATTGCCTCTAGGGCATCTATTCCAACAAATACATGAACATTGGGAACAAGGTTTGTCGGGATTCTTGACTTATTTCTTTTAGTTGGGTGGCGTGGATGTGTTGCTAGACACCGCTCCATGTTAGTAAATAGTTACTACCAACTAACTAGAAACCTATGGGGTCACACACCGGATGGATTAAATTGGATATAGGTATTAATTAATTGGACTAATTAATAAAATAAAAATAACGCAACCACGAGCAAACTTAGTAGGACTAATTTGCAAATGGGCTAATCCATGTAAGGACATGATTAGTATTGGGGCCTTTATGTAGTTAATAAATAGTTATTACTATATAAAGGAATTCTAACTTGTTATTTCTATAACACAAGTCATTATTGAGAGAACATAACAAACCAAGAGAGAGAGACAAGGAAGGATCCGAAGCTCCAACCCGTCCCCTTACCCGACGCCGTAGGCCCTTCGTCTTGTGCGCGGCTTTGCCTCGTGTTGTGTGATCTCTTCCTCCTTGTTTCATTGCTAGCACTACACGGTGAGAAGGAATCCAATCAAGAATCCAAGGTGTGGATATTCTTAGAGACGAAGACACTATTCTTCGTATGATCTCCCAACCTAAGTACACATCTTCTATGCCGTTATCATGTTATCATGGCTTGTCCTGTGATCCTTAGTGGAATTTGAGCAGGATTAATTTTATTATTGCACTGCGTAACCTGCATCAAAACCCAAAAGTGGTATCAGAGCCTGGTTATATCGCTTAACATGATTTTATGTGTTACGATTTCAGTTTATACACCGTATTGTTAATATTACGCGAAAATAGAAAATAATTGACATATTAGATGCAAATTGAATTTGATTCAAGATAAACAAGACCTAATCTAACATTGGATGTGAAGATTCGTGAGTTTGATCACATAGGATGTGAAGAATTTGGTTCTTGTAAAAATTAGGGTTCTTGGGCACATAATTGGAAATAGGGGTTTTTCAAAATTATGGAAACAACTATATAGAAACAACCAAACTTAGGCAACAAGGAAGGAAGGGGAAAGAAGTTAGGGCTGAAACCCTAGCCGCCGCCCCTCCTCTTCCTTGCGCGCCTTTCAAGGCCGCGAGCCACCTTGGGGAAGCCGGTCTAGGGCCGGTCCGGGGGGTGGCGTGCGGCGGTCAATGGGGTTCGTCCTAGGTCTAGGTTGGACCTCTTGGACCGTTGTGACCCTAATTACCCAATTTCAACTAAAATTGAACAAGCGCGTTAAAAATTTGTTTTAACTGTATTATGTGCTTTGTTGCATGGTGGATGGATATGACCTAGTTTGTGGATGTTTATTTTTGTGGTTTGGTTTACGGCCTGCGAGCTGATTAAATTAATGTAATAGTTAGTTAATTTTACGGCCTGCGAGCTAATCATCTTCTCAACATGTGAGGTTTTTATTTATTTATTTATTATAGATGTTAGGCTAGAAGTAGAATAATTAGATGATAGCCAAGAGCATGGAGAAGAAGACCGGAGGAACAAGAAGCCACAAAGACGATGAGGACTCTCATCCTAGGCGCGCGACTATGGTGGAGCACATGGAGATGAGCTTGTCACTTTAGGAAATATAGATATTATCATTGGCTTGGTAATATCTTAGTCTAGGGTCCATATCCATGCCACGTCAATTTTGTGTGTGTGGATGTTTATTATTTATGTATTGTTATTTATTTTTGTGTGTATGGGTGATACAAGCAAAACGTTAACAAGATAATAATAAAGAAGTTTGATCTTTTATTGTCGATCGCCCAATTCAAATAAGTAGATCATGTTATTGAGATCAACCAAACAATAAGATAATGAAAATTAAATCCCTCAATGGAAATATTGCGTTTTGTCTTCTCTTGCCAAAACACCCTTCATGATCAAGGTCTATTAAATTCGGGATTGCCAAAGCAAGGCGTTTTAATTTACCTTGATGTGTTGAGAACGACACAAGAAAGTAATGTGTGATTGTTGAAGTAAGAGGTTGGACGCAACTGGGCAAAGTCAATTGAAAGATGAGCCTAGAGTTATGACAATTAGGTGTTATCTAAGGATAAAGAATAAGAAATTATTCACCTAATTGGACCAAGAATTGCATGGGATTCAATTCGAAAGATTTCCTAACTAAATAACCAATTCCTGTGTGACTTGCCAAAGCAAGCTCAAGAAGAAGTGAAATATGGATATTGGTCTCACTAGAAAATATATATGATATTTTCTGCATTAATGGTGAGGGCTATTAATCCGAGAAAAATAGGGGGAGCTATATTTAGTGATCTAGCCATTGTTGAATATAGTTAAACTGTTCAAAATACTAAAATTACACATTTCTCGTTTTTGTAGAATTTTAATGGCAAACAATCACGCATCGACTTCATCCCTGCGATCTGTCCTTGAGAAGGACAAACTGTCTGAAACAAATTTCCTTGACTGGTACAGAAACTTAAGGATCGTCCTTAAGCAAGAAAAAAATTGTACGTCTTAGACAATCCTATTCCAGAACCACCCCATGATGAATATGTTCTAGCTACCGTGAGGGCACATCAGAAAGATGTGGATGATTCTAATGATGTGACCTGTCTCATGCTATGCACCATGACCTCTAAGCTTCAGAAGCAACATGAGAACATGGAATCCTACGATATGATCAAACAC
Source organism: Linanthus parryae (assembly GCA_023055425.1). Taxonomy (NCBI): domain Eukaryota; kingdom Viridiplantae; phylum Streptophyta; class Magnoliopsida; order Ericales; family Polemoniaceae; genus Linanthus; species Linanthus parryae. Next base: position 112,352,745 of record JALGPY010000005.1, on the reverse strand, counting down.
TTGAAACAATTGTTTCAAGAACAGGCAAGACATGAACGGTATGAAGTGTCCAAGGCACTGTTCAAGAGCAATCTCGCAGAAGGGAACCCAGTTGGGCCTCATGTACTCTGAATGATCGGGTACATAGAGAACCTCACGAGGCTGGGGTTCCCACTCGGCCAAGAATTGGCAACTTATCTTGTCTTGAAATCGTTTCCAGATAGTTATAACCAGTTCATATGAACTATAACATGAATGAGATTAGTAAAGCTCTGCCAGATTTGATGAACATGCAAAGGACATCTGAACAAAGCATCAATAAAGGCAAGTTCAAGGCCATAATGATGGTGAATAAGAGGAAGGGCAAGGGAGTTGCCTCTACTTCCAAAGGAAAGCGCAAGAAATTTGCAAAATCCAAGGAATCCCTAAAGCCTAGTGGGAGCGTGACTAAAGGTGATTGTCACTACTTTAGCCAGCTGGGTCACTGGAGGAGGAATTGCCCCAAGTATCTGGAGTATAAGATGCTTGGAATAGTGATTCCACCACCACCAGATATTTTTGTTATAGACGTCAATCTATCTATTTCATATTGGGTATTGGATACTTGATGTGGATCTCACATTTGTCGAAATGTGCAGGATTTGAAAAGAAGTAGAAGATTGGCTAAATGGGAGATAGATTTGCGCGTCAAGAATGGAGCAAGAGTTGATGCATTAGCTATAGGCGGTTATGAAATATCTTTACCCTCTGGACTTATTTTAAAATTAGACAATTGCTATTATGTGCCTGCTATGGGCAGAAACATTATTTCTGTTTCTTGTTTGGACGAGAAGAGTTTTTCTATTTCAATAAAGGACAAGTGTTGCTCCATTTATTTTGATAGTATGCACTATTGTAGTGCGCATTTGTCTAATGGATTATACATCCTTGATCTAAATAATTCCATCTATAACATAAATACTAAAAAGATTAAAATTAATGATTTAAATCCTACACATCTATGGAACTGTCGTTTAAGCCATATAAATGAGAAACACATATCTAGACTCCATAAAGATGATTTTCTAGACTCACTTGATTTGGAATCATATGAGACATGCGAGTGTTGTTTATTGGGAAAAAATACAAAGTCCCCTTTCAATAAAGGTGATAGGAATAGTGAGTTACTTGCACTCATACATACTGATGTATGTGGGTCGTTTCCCACGCATGCCAGAGGAGGTTACACCTACTTCATACGTTTATTGATGACTTCAGTAGATATGGATTTGTGTACCTTATGAAGGCCAAATCCGAATCCTTTGAATTGTTCAAGGAATTCAAGAATGAGGTAGAGAAGCAACTTGATAAGAGTATCAAGGCTTTGCGATCGGATCGTGAAGGAGAATACTTGAGCCAAGAGTTTGACGAATATCTTAGAGTGTGTGGGATAGTATCCCAACTCACTCCACCCGGAATGCCACAATGGAATGGCGTGTCCGAGAGGAGGAATCTCACACTATTAGATATGGTGCGATCTATGATGTGTCAAATGGATCTTCCAATATCATTTTGGGGACATGCTCTATTGACTGCAACTTTCACCATTAAACGTGTTCCATCCAAATCACATGAAAGACACCATATGAGATATGGACTGAGAAGCGTCCCATAGTGTCATTTATGAAGATTTGGGGCTGCGATGTCTATGTAAAGCGTTTACAAACAGACAAGCTCAGACCCAAAGCGGATAAGTGTAAGTTTTTGGGATATCCTAAGGAAACAAAAGGATATTATTTCTACAATCCAACCGAGAACAAAGTGTTTGTAGCTCGGACCGACGTGTTTCTAAAAAGAGAGCTAGTCTCTAAAGAAGCAAGTGGGAGGACCTTAGAACTTGAAGAAATTCAAGAGCCACAAATCACTGACCCGATGATGGAGCATGAACATGAACCACAAGTTGTTGTGGAAGAACCTATTTGGGTAACACAAGAAATCCGTAGTTCAGGAACGGTATGTCATGAGCCAAAGAGGTACGGACTTCTCGTGACTGAGCCCGATGACATACCACTCATGGATGATGAGCCTGCAACCTACGGGGAGGCCATGAAAGACCCAAACTCCAAGAAGTGGCTAGAAGCCATGAAATCTGAAATGGATTCCATGTATACCCAACAAAGTATGGACTTTGGTGGAACCACCTAAAGGGGCTCGGCCCATAGGGTGCAAATGGATCTTCAAGAAGAAGACTGACATTGACGACAATGTAGTTGCCTATAAGGGGCGATTGGTGGCTAAAGGTTATAGACAGATTCATGGTATTGAGTATGATGAGACCTTTTCACCAGTTGCCATGACTAAATCCATTCAAATCCTACTTGCTATTGCAACTTACTATGACTATGAGATTTGGCAGATGGATGTCAAGACAGCGTTCCTTTATGGGAACCTCCTTGAGGATGTGTACATGACACAACCGGAGGGTTTTGAGGATCCGAAGAATGCCAATAAAGTCTGTAACAAAGATCCATTTATGGATTAAAGCAAGTACTAGGAATTGGAGTCGACGTTTTGATGATGCGTTCAAAGAGTTCGACTTCATCAAGAACGAAGATGAGCCATGTGTTTACAAGAAGGTTAGTGGGAGCTCTGTTGTGTTTCTGGTCTTGTATGTGGATGACATACTACTCATTGAAAATGACATTCCTACTTTGCAAGGTGTTGAAGCGGTTCAACATGCAAGATTCCAAGAAAGGATTCTTGACCATGTCTCATGGAGTCACTCTATCTAAGACTGACTGTCCTTCCAATGAGATTGAGAAGGACCACATGAGTAGGATACCCTATGCTTCAGCCATATGATCCATCATGTACGCCATGTTGTGTACTAAACCAGACTTATCATACGCGTTGAGTATGGTAAGCAGATATCAGTCTAATCCAGGTGAGAGTCACTGGATTGCTGTCAAGAACATCCTATAGTACTTGAGAAGAACTAAGGATGCGTTCTTGATATTTGGAGGTGAGGAAGAGCTCAATGAAATTGTTTACACTTATGCAAGCTTCTAAACCGGCAAAGATGACTACAGATAGCAGTCGGGGTATGTGTTTTACCTAAATTGAGGAGCTGTGAGTTTGAAGAGTTCCAAGCAAGAGACAGTTGTTGATTCTACAACTGAAGTTGGGTACATTGCTGATGCGGAAGCAGCAAATGAAGCAGTTTGGGAAGTTTATCACTGAGCTCGGTGTAGTCCCTAGCATTGTGGATCCTATGACGTTGTGCTGTGACCACTCTGGAGCGATCCCACAGGCCAAGGAACCAAGATCACACCAGAAATCAAAGCATGTACTTAAGAGATTCCATCTTATTCGTGATATGATCGATAGAGGAGATGTGATTCCAATGGATGACAATCTTCCAGATCCGCTCACAAAGCCACTTGCGCCGCCAAAGCATAAAGGGCACACTAGATCCATAGGCATACGAGATGTGCCAGATTAGCTCTAGTGCAAGTGGGAGACTGTTGGAATAGGTTCCCTAGAGGAATTCTATATTTAGTATGAACAATGTTTTGGCTAGAACATTCATTTATTAATTATTGTGATATTTAATATAATGACGTCCTTAGATACAATGTGTTGTTTATCTTAAATATCCCTAGTAAATTATATTGATTAACAGGACGATCAACTATAGACTAGTACATGTGTAGATTGATATGGAGATATCAAGTCTAACACATGGGTATGCATTAGGAGTAATGGCATACTGGATTGACCCACAACGAGAAGGATGCATTAGATTATGTCAAAGCCACAATCGCTTCTCGTAGTGCTAATGATATTGTAATCCTTAAACTTGAAGCCACTAGATACTTTAGTTGTGAAATATCGTGCTTTGATATTATCAAACGTTGCGCCTTAACCGGGTAACTATAAAGATAATTATCGGGCATGATAGGAAGAAAAATTAGAGACCGTGGTGACGTAGAGGATTTGTCCCTCCCACATAATAGGAGCAAATATCCATGGGCCACGCGAGGGATGATGCTTATAGGAATGTCTGGCCAGACTCAGATAAATCAATATGGAGATATTGATGTTATCAGCTCACATAAGCATATTCTCAGGATCGAGGAACTATGAATTGGATATACGAGTGTGATTAATATGTCTTGTGTCCAATCCGAATATGGAGACAAAGGGATAACACAATACATGAACACTGGGCACAAGGTTTGTCGGGATCACTGACTTATTTCTATTAGTTGGGTGGCATGGATGTGTTTCTAGACACTGCTCCATGTTAATAAATAGTTACTACCAACTAAGTAGAAACATATGGGGTCACACACCGGATGGATTAAATTGGATATATGCATTAATTAGTTGGACTAATTAATAAAAGGATCATAATGCAACCACGAGCAAACTTAGTAGGACTAATTTGCAAGTGGGCTAATCCATGTAAGGACACGATTAATATTGGGGTCTTTATGTAGTTAATAAAGAGTTATTACTATATAAAAGAACTCTAGCTTGTTATTTCTCTAACACAAGTCATTATTGAGAGAACTTAACAAAGCAAGAGAGAGAGAGGGACAAGGAAGGAGCTGAAGCTCCAACCCGCCCCCTTACCCTACGCCGTCGGCCCTTCCTCTTGGGCGCGGCTTTGCCTCGTTTTGCATGATCTCTTCCTCCTTCTTCCGTTGCTAGCACTACACGGTGAGAAGGAATCCAATCAAGAATCCAATGTGTGGATATTCATAGAGACGAAGACACTATTCTTCGTATGATCTCCCAACCTAAGGTACACATCTTCTAAGCCCTTATCATGTTATGATGGCTTGTACTGTGATCCTTGGTGGGATTTGAGCAGGATTAATTTTATTATTCCGCTGCGTAACCTGCATCAAAACCCAACAAATCAAACACAAAATAAAATGTTCTCATCAATTAAATTCAAGTTATGCAGCAAGTTAGACAAGATCAAATCTATTTGTATATGTTCTTATCAATTCAGTTCAAATAATGCAGAATGACAAACAAACACAAACACAAAAGAATTTGTTCTCATAAATTAAATTCAAGTTAAGTAGCAAGTTAAACAAAATCAAAGTTGTTTGTTTATGTTCTTAATAATTTAATTCAAATAATGCAGAATGACATACAAAATCAAACACGAAAGAATATGTTCTCATCAATTAATACAAGTTCGGCAGCAAGTTAGACAAGATCAAAGTCGTTTGTATATCTTCTTTTCATTTATTTCAAATAATGCGGAATGACAAACAAAATCAAACACAAAAGAATTTGTTCTCATCAATTAAATTCAAGTTAGGCAGCAAGTTAGACAAGATCAAACCTGTTTGTATATGTTCTTATCAATTTTGTTCCAATAATGCAGAATGATAACAAAATCAAACACAAAAGAATATGTTCTCGTTAATTAAATTCAAATTAAGTAGCAAGTTAGACAAGATGAAATCGGTTTGTATATGTTCTTATCAATTTATTTAAAATAATGCAGAATGACATACAAAATCAAACACACGAGAATCAGTTCTCATCAAGTACAATCAGGTCAGTAGTCCAAGTGATAGAGGCATATCACAAACAACATATTAGGCAACTGGGATAGAAGTAGATGCGTTAAGAGAACAAAACCTCCCTAAGGGGGGGGGGGGGTAGCTTCAACACAGCGGGGCAGAACATTGCCAATAGTTTGATCATTTCTATCTCTTCGTCGGACTTGTATTCAAATCATGTGACTATACAAGTAATAAAATTTCAGGTTATTTATATGTTCATATACACAATTCAAATCATGTAACAATACAAGTAAGATAAATTCAGATTGTCAACATGTTCATATACATAATCAAATCATGTAACTATACAAATAATATAATTTTAGGTTATTTACATGTTCATATACGCAATTCAAATCATGTAACAATACAAGTAATTTTATTTCAGATTATTTACATGTTCATATACACAATACAAATCATTTAAAAATACAAGTAATTTGAATGCAGATTCTTATGAAGTCGGCCCTTCTAGAATTTGGAGATGGTTACAATAAGGAGAGCTTAGGAAGGCTAATAGTCATGTAAAACCAGCTTTGATTGATGCACACCAAATTGCAAGATTGTATTTCTGTGTCAAAGCATTATAAATTACCCCAGATCTTGTAATTCAATTCAAGGACGTGATCGCTGTGGTGCAGATAGATGAGAAATGGTTCTATTTTATTGAGAAGTACATTCTCCTACCAGATGAAGATGCACCACACAAGACATGTCAATCAAATAATTTCATCATTAAGGTAATGTTTATGTGTGTATTTGCAAGACTTGTTTTTGGGGAAGGGGGGAAGGAACTATGGGATGACAAGCTAGACATTTGGCCATTTGTGGAAGATAAGGAAGCACAAGTAAGCTCAAGGCATAGACCTAGAGGGACTTTGGAGACAAAAGTCATCCCTTAAATCAACAAAGGGGGCATCAAAGACATGATAATTCAAAACATAATTCCAGCAATGAAAGCAGCTTGGCCAAGTACAACGTCAAATATATAACTATCCAACGAGACAATGGCACTCCACACATAACCAATGAAGATGAGAATTTCAAGTTTGTAGCGACAAGTGGAGATTTCAACATTAAATTGGTCAATCTACCAGAAAATTTCCCAGACGTGAAGATAAATGATTTGGGCTTCTTAAACTCAATTCAGAGTGTGCAGAACAATATGGAAACCAAGAAAATTGATGAGTTGATAAATGCAGTAGACATGAGAGTTGAAGGTATGGAATATGAGACTTTGAACTTTGTGTTTCTTAACCTTCATAGCTGCATGTTTGAGATCATAAAAAAACATGGTCACACCAAGTACAAGATCCCTCACATGGAGAAGAAGAAACTGAAGAGGCTGGGTGAACTTCCTACCAACTTGAAGGTTGATAATCAATTGGTTAAGATACAATTTCCATCAATTGAGCATAGGGGAACAAGTATATAATTCATCCCTCATGGAAGGACTGGGTCATGTTACAAGTTCCAATTAGCTTTGGGATATGAAAGCTTTTGAAAAGTGCATACATTTTGGTTCTAGTAAACCATGATGCGTTTTTGGGGAATGCACTGTGACTATGAAAACTCTAAGATATTTTGTATAATCGTCATCGGGTTGTAGAATGAACATAGTATGGGGAACTACAATTTGTGTTTAAATTGTCTATCCTCAACCCATATATAAACTATTCAAATGCACATACACAATCACAGAATCTAATTGACCTAACATCAAATGCAACAGACATTTCTTATCAAACCTGTAAGTATATGTTCTTATCAATAGTTCAAGTAATGTAGAATGACAAACAAAATCAAACACAAAAATAATATGTTCTCATCAATTAAATTCAAGTTAGGCAGCAAGTTAGACAAGATCAAAGCTGTTTGTATATGTTCTTATCAATTTAGTTCAAATAATGCAGAATGACATACAAAATCAAACACAACAAAATTTGTTCTCATCAATTAAATTCAAGTTAGGCAGCAAGTTAGACAAGATCATAGTTGTTTGTATATGTTCTTATCAATTTAGTTCGAAAAATGCAGAATGACAAAAAAATCAAACACAAAAGAACATGTTCTCATCAATTAAATTCATGTTAAGCAACAAGTTAGACAAGATAAAAAATGTTTCTATCTGTTCTTATCAATTTAAATCAAATATTGCAGAATGACATACAAAATCAAACAAAAAGAATTTGTTCTCAACCAGTATAATTAGGTCAATCAACAAGTGACAGAGGAAGAACACAAACAACATATCAGGAAATAGGGATAGAAGTAGATGATTTAAGAGAAAAAAAACCTCCCTAAGCAGGGAAGCAACTTCAACACAGGGGGTAGAACACTTCCAACAGTTTGATCATTTCTATCTCTTCGTCGGACTTGTATTCATGCTCATTATACTTGTATTCGTCACTTGAGGTCAGTACCGGAGCAATAGGTTCCGCCTCAACAGTTTCAAGTGAATCCGGCACATACAAACACTTCATCAAACCGAAACAACAAAGAGATCAAAATATTTATGTGAGAAAACAACATATCAAGTAACAAAAGACGCATTTATTATAAAAAAATGGGATTAAGTCAACATCACCTGTTCTGGGGGGGGGGGGGGGAGGTCAGCATTACAAAGGAGGTGGGGGGGGGGGGGACACACCAAGAGGCGAAGGAATTCATTTCGATCCTCCTCGGAGTGGTATGGAGGGGTGTATCATGAGTCAGTAGTCGAATCGACATCATTCAGATCTGATTGTGTCTCGTCGGAGTCGTAGGTATCGACCACTGACGCGTGTAAACTACGCATTGCTGCGCAAGTGTACGGTCAAGTAATAAAGTGGAGAAGTTTGGACTCCGAGTTATCGAACCCAAGGGATGGTGTCTACTATATATCTAGTTTGACAATTAAATTCAGCTCACACAAGTAACCGGTAAAAAGGTTTGTAGTTTGAAGTATTGTCACCGTCAAACAAGTGACTAGAAATGATAGTGAAATAACGCAAATAAAATGATTTCATGTAAATCAGAGGAGGAAAAGCTAGGCAATCTATAGATAACCCAGGGTAGTTTTGATGATTCCGGATTTCATGTTCTAACACGACAATTCATAGTTAGTTAAGCTGGGTAATGGCGTTGACACTTACCTATCGGTCTCATGTCGTTCTACACAACGGTAATGACTTGTCCCTCTCAGACCACGTATACTACCTATGTGTTCTAGTAGGTTAACGACATTGTAAGGGATAATGTCCTATCAGACCACTATTCACGAACAACTCACTACATCCTACTGAATTTACCCTCATCTAGCCATTCCTATTCAACTCACTTCTCAATATAATAGATTAAGCCTTGTTTATTCATCCCAACTAGGATAGAGTTGCTTTCACACACTCACTAGTTATGTATTAGTTTCGGGTCATGACTCCTACATTACTAAGGATTAAGCACAATAAACAAGTAATTAACTACTACGAATTATCTTTAAGCGTAGTTCATGGTTACATGGAGAAATAAATAATCAACATCACACATCCTAGTTCTAGCTTTTCAATGGAAGAACTAAACATGAAATAGAACATAACAATCTCCATAGAATCATAAACCTAACGTGAAAGTTCATCCAAAATCTGGAAAATGTCATCAAAACATAAACTCTAGGCTCTCCATAGATGCCTAGGTATGAATTTAGCTACTCATAGCAAAAAGATAACATGATGTCTAAATAGTTCATACAAGAAAGTAGAGAGAAAATAGATCAAACGCTAGAAATCGTGAAGATTGGCGCGATCCGGGCTCTTCTCCTTGCTTGAGGTTTCTCCCAATGAAGTCTCCTTGCTCTCCTCCTTGATCGTGGCTCTTGCCAGGCGTGAATGATGTCTTTTTTCGTCCCTAGGTCGTCCTTCAATCATAACCCGCAAAAGTCTTTAGTAATTGCATAATAGCCCCCTGAAATCTGCTCCTGACTGCAATAGGCCATAACTTCTCCGTTCGAACTCGGATTTAGCTCCGTGACCTAGCGCTGGAAAGCTCTCCGAGTCTAATTTCATTTGGCACTTTTCTCACCTCCAAATTATTTTTAGAACTCTAGATAAGATAAACTGGTCATCCAAGCTCCTCCAATTCGGCTTCTCTTTACTCCACTTGAGCTCCCGTTGTTTCCGAAGTTCGCTCCATGCTTCCTATCAACCGATTAGCATCCGTTCCTGCCAAGACAACATGAGCCAACATACCAAGCGATTATATTTGACAAATAACAAATAAATATGCATAGAAAACTCCCGGACTAACAATATATCACATTGTGAGCAACAAGTGATAAAACGACCTTTATTCTCTAACATTGGGCTCAAATCATTCTCCAAATACCTATTAACAAGTGGTAAATGCTAAAGAAATATAGCCCCTAAAAGGTGCTATCAGCCACCGTCAAGCGATCGTACAAATCCCCCATGGCCAAGAAGCAATGAAATTCAACCGGATTGAAATCCAGAAACCGACGAACACCGAAACGGTGAAAACTAAGAACACAACCCAAAAAAGTGGTAGCAACCCATAAAGGCAACAACCACAAACTAATCGATGAAAGCTACATCACCAAACAACCTAATCGATCTCACATGTAGTGGAATCAAAAGGAGGGAGAAGATTGATAAGCTAGGGTTTTTGGGTTGGCGCCAGTTGGAATTGGGGAAGAACAGGTTAGAAAGAAATGAATGTGACTTATGAGGGCTAGTTGACCGAAAGAGGAATTGGGGAAGAACAGGTGAGAGAGAGAAAAAAGAAATGAATGTGAGCAATGATGGCTACTCACCGAATTAGGGTAGTTTGGGTTCAACTTTTGCAAGAAGGTTGGGTTGGGTTAGAATTGGGTTACAAAATTGGGGTTGGTTATGGGTTTTGGGTTAGTGTGAATTAATTAGAGTTTTGGGCCAGAATAAGGTTATTAACTCAGTTTTTGGTGGGTTTTCTAGAAGGATAGAAATGTAATTTCAAGGCAAAAAAATTCCTACAAAATGAAAGTAGGCAGAAAGAAAAGAAACTTTCGTTTTAGGGAAGTCGACTGAAAGAGAAGAAACAGATATAGTACCACTCCGTCCCAGTTCTTTCTCCCCATCCTGACTTTTTGACTTGTATCCGGGTCACGTGGACCGAGTGACTTGGATGGTAAAACGAAGCGATTTTTAGATAATTTTTTCACCATATTATAGAACAACTTTTTTTCTACTATACCCACCAAGGGTACTATAGCATTATAACAAATTGCAATTGATGCAGCTAGGGTGGTAGCTCAAGTGGTAGAGCGCTGGAAGCTCCTGCATGAAGTCTCGAGTTCAAACCCAGTAGAAGACAAAATAATTTCTCAAAAAAAAAAGTTATCAGAAAAAAATTTGCATCATTATACTATCCAAATCACCAGGGACATAGTTGTACTAGTTCACTACAGTGGGACCCTGTTTGTTTCCGGCTTATGGGATGTGGGATGGGAGTGAGAGTCCAAGTTCTTGTTTATATCCATAAAAGACTAAAAATTGCTTATATAAGGACCCACTTTTTCCACTCACAATCCTTCAAATGCGGGATTGATGATATTGATACGTGGGTGGACCATGTATTAACAAAGCTTGGCGGTGACACTATCTTAAAATACCAAAATGCCCTCCGTAATTGGTTCCAATGTTTTAACATGTTGGACAAAGTTATCATTTATCGTCAATCCTATATCTAATCCTACACACAACTAAGCACCACCTTATGCTCCACTAATCACTACCGATCTCAGTACTTCTAATCGCATCATTAATAATTCCAGCACTATGAATTGCCCACAACTAAGCTAAAAACAAACAAGCCCTGTGAAACCCAAGTTTTGGAGAAAGTATTCATTGGGGCTAGCCCCACCACTGTGGCATGCCTGCGTGGTGGGGCGCGCTATTCAGCTTTTGACAAATATGCAACAGTCAAATGGAACCCACCAAATTTGTCACAAGCTGAATGGCGCGCCCCACCACGCAGCCATGCCACTGTGGTGGGGCTAGCCCCAATGAATACTTTCTCCAAGTTTTGTCTGTAAAAATATGCTTTGAAGTGGGTGTGTTCTGCATATTTTGGGAAGAGGGATAAAAATGAGTAGACAGAGGGTTTTTTCTGTCTCATTCACCTGATGGATTCATGGATCTGTTTGTGTAAGAAAAGAGAGAAAAAATATATTAAATTAAACAGACAGCAAGTCCTGAAAGAGAGAGCTAACAAAGGGCAAACCACAAAAAGGGAAGGGAGGGTTTAGGAGAGAGAGAAAAAGTCTTTGCTGAAGAATGGAGCTTTGACTCCCCAATCCAACTCATGGCGGATTCACACATCGGTTTCACCTTTTTACCTTCTCCCAACCACCCTTTCATTTATGCTTCTTCAAGCTCCTCCTGATCTTCAATTCTTCAAATCTGACACTCAGAGCAAAAATTAGCAGGTGGGTGTTGCTCTACGTCCTGTTACATTGACATTTCTTGACACCATTTCATGAAGGACTACGGATCCTAGCTTGGGGGGATTTCAAGAAAGAGTCGGATTTCACTCTACTTTGAGAACCCATATCTGCAATATAAAGATTTACTTGGAGTCACTGAAAAATTGCATATTTTTTACATTCTTGAAGGCTTTCTTTGAACATTTTTTTTAGTGAATTTGCAGATTTGGGGGCTTTCTTTCTGATCCATGGGAAACTGCTGCGTGACCCCTTCGGGGTCTACATCAGAGGAGCACAACACAAAGAAGAAGAACAAGCCAAACCCATTTTCAATTGATTATGGTGCAGCCAATGGATCTGGAGGAGGTAGCAAGCTCAGTGTACTGAAAGATCCAACTGGCCGTGACATTTCACTGAGATATGATCTGGGTCGTGAGCTGGGTAGAGGCGAATTCGGGATCACATATCTGGCCACTGATGTTGAAACAGGTGACAAGTATGCTTGCAAATCCATATCCAAGAAGAAGCTCAGGACTGCAGTGGATGTAGAGGATGTGAGGAGAGAAGTTGAGATCATGAAACACTTGCCTAAGAACCCTAACATTGTGAGCTTGAAGGACTCTTTTGAGGATGACAGTGCTGTCCATATAGTCATGGAATTGTGTGAGGGCGGCGAGCTGTTCGATAGGATTGTTGCAAGAGGGCATTATACTGAGAGGGCGGCCGCAGCCGTTATGAGGACAATTGTGGAAGTTGTTCAGGTATAATACATTTGTTGCTCAAGGGGTTTGGCATCACTTTTCGTAATTGGGTTTGATTTTGCATGTTGTGAGATAGTGCTTCAAGTTACTTGATTTTGGTTTACTATCTTTTTTGAGTTTTGATATTTGAGTTTGACTGGGTTTGTGAAGCTTTTGTGTTTTGTGTGTCAATATGGAAGGACATAGTCCTTTTGATGGAACCTGTCAGTTCTGCTAGGTCAACAATTCCTTCATTTAGACATGGGGTTTACCCCCATTTCATGTTCTCGTACCAATTACCGAGCTATAAGTTCTTGAAGAACGGTAGGACTGCCCAGCATCGTTTTATGAGCATCTAGTAAAAATAACTGCAACCCTTAACTGTCTGGAACGTATTGCTACGATGCTCTTATGCATATCTCTATATACTAAGGAAGGTAAGGGTTTTGCTGTACACCTGGGCATTGGTGGCAAAATCCGTCCGATCAGTTTCTTTCAGGATCAATGGTAGAAGCCTTACACGGGGATGTGGGATTTGGTAGTGGCAGGGGGTCACGGGTTCATGTCCTAGTTGCTTAATATTGAGCATCTATCTTTAAATGGGATCATGTATCTGTATCTTTGCTTGTGTAGGTCCTTTCTTTATTTTCTTGTCACATCCAACTATTTATCAGACTGTTCTACTGTCTTTGCTAATATTTGAAACTTTGAGTTGTCATGTTGATGACAATGTGCTGTTTGCTAGTTGCAGTTCGTAAATTCCTTCAGCCTAAGCCCTCAGACAGTAAAAAACAATTCATTTGCAATTAGTTGCTTTGCCCCTTCAAAATCCCACTTACTGAGTATACTTTTTTTAGCTTGATCCTGTATTATTCTTTTATTGGTTTTCCAAATATCATGTCTTTGTGTAATGGAACATAGGGGATATTGTTTTTAAGCCTTCTCTGTATGCGCTGCAGGCATGCCACAGACATGGAGTGATACATCGTGACCTGAAACCCGAGAATTTCCTTTTCGCAAACAAGAAGGAAACATGCGCCTTAAAGGCTATTGATTTTGGGCTCTCAATTTTCTTCAAACCTGGTATGATTTCCATGTTTTTTCAGTTTTAGAAGGAAACTGGAGCCTTTTGCTTTGTGTTTTGTAGACAATACAGCAGTTAGTCAGTGATAGTTTTTGACTCTCTGTCTTTGCTTACCTCTTCCTGATTGTAATTGTTCGTTTCAGGTGAGCGCTTTACTGAAATAGTAGGAAGTCCATATTACATGGCACCTGAAGTTCTGAAGCGCAACTATGGTCCCGAGGTCGATGTTTGGAGTGCGGGAGTTATTCTCTACATCCTACTTTGTGGTGTTCCACCTTTTTGGGCAGGTCTGTTTGTTCATATCATGACATTAATGATCACAATATTGGTAATGTGACGTGGCTTTTATCAAACTATATTTTCAAAAATTTTCTACTGAAATCTTATATCCGTATTGCTATTTTACCTTAAACTTATACTCATCTTAACTCGGCTTTGTTCATGCAGAAACTGAACAGGGTGTTGCACAAGCTATTATTCGCTCTGTCATTGATTTCAAAAGAGATCCTTGGCCGAAGGTTTCTGATAATGCAAAGGATCTTGTCAAGAAAATGCTTGATCCGGATCCGAAGAAGCGGCTCACGGCTCAAGAAGTGCTTGGTAATGTTTATACAAAGTTTATCTTTTACTTGTTGAGGTAATTTTGATGTATGCGTAGCCTGACAAGGTTTCTTTTTTCCTCCTGGAATAAAGAACATCCTTGGATACTAAATGCTAAGAAGGCTCCCAATGTCCCACTTGGTGAGACTGTGAAGGCAAGGCTGAAACAGTTTTCTGTTATGAATAAGCTCAAGAAAAGGGCTCTAAGGGTAAGTTTTGACATTTATGGTTCATTTTGCAGATTGCACGTGTTTTTAGAGTGGGTAAACCTACAAAAAGGTTAAAAGAAAAAAACTGTGTATGCTGGAGATTTAATTGAAGATCCTTATCAACAATGCAGGTCATTGCTGAACATCTTTCAATGGAGGAAGCAGCTGGTATAAAAGAAGCATTTGACATGATGGATGTTAACAAGAGAGGCAAGATAAACCTTGAGGAACTCAGGAATGGGCTACAAAAGCTTGGCAACCAGATCCCTGATGCAGATCTGCAAATCCTAATGGAAGCTGTATGTAATCATACCTTTTACTTTTGTATTGTCAGTGCCTTCTTAGGTTGTAGGATTGCTGCCAAGCCAACTCTTTTACAAGAATGGATTTGCTTAGGTTGACTGCAGCCTGCCCTAGGTGGATTTGTTAAATAAGTTAGCTCAGCTCGACCATAACTTTTAGAATTTGACCATAAATATAAAATCTGTTCTGGGCGGAAAGAAATAATATAATCTGTTCTGGACGAAAAGAACCGGATGGAATGAAATTATGCATGCTCTGTACTGGGCAAAAATCTGGCCCATTTTGATTTATTCTGGCTTCTGTTTTAATAAGGCTGATCCCACCGAACAGAAAATCTCAATTGTTATACCATGTAGGCCCACAGGAACAATTAGTCAGCTCATCCCAGTTAAAGGCTACATGTTGCCATTCTAAAGCCACGGAACAAGTCACGAGTCCCATGACTTACTACTTTTCCGATGTGGGGTTTATGAACTATCACCTAGTTATAAATTACTCACCATTGAATTAAAAGGGAAGAAGTATAAACTTTAAACTCTGTATTATCTCTAGATAATGTTTATGTCAGAGTAGTAATCAAATAAATTTTCATATGCTTGAAAGATATATTGAGTATGGATCAAAGTTGCTTGAGTTCAGAGCTAAGTCACCTGGGGTCGGCACGGGAACGGGAGCGGGAGAGAGAGTGGGAGCAAAAAAGTGACCAATTTAAAGCTTTATGAGAGCGCTTACATAAATTATTATTGAATATAAGTTCAGATATAAAGGTATTATAGATTCAACTTTTATGTAATCTATATTTTGTGTTAATAACTTCAAAGCGTATATATGAGACTAGAACCTCATATATTGAAAATGTGAAGGAAGTTCAACTTGACTGATTGTTAGCAACTAGAACTTGACACACAGTGAGGCAGCGGGCTACCTCAGTAAGGAGTTTGCTAGGTCAATTTAGTTGAAGTTATAGTTCGACTTAGTTTCAAATAGGCTTGGTAACTTAGTACTGAGGCCAATTGCTGAGAAAGTACTGATCGTTGGTAAAAACGCGCTCTAGAATTTTGAGCGAGGATTATAAGCAAATCCAAGATGAAAGCGCCGGAGCGAGGATTGGGAGCGGGAGAACAGCCCCTCGCAGTGGTTTTAGCTGATCTAGGTTCAGAGTATGGTATGCAGTATTTTATTTTATGTTTTACAAACTTGAAATATATACACACACAGATACATACATACATACATATATATATATATACATACATACATACATATATATATATATATATAGCAATTGGAAAAGAGTTTGACAAAGGAGGAGGCCTTGACCCGCGGTTCAAAAATGTGTTTGACTGCTAAATAAATTAGGCATGATCGTTTGAACTAGATGAAGCTTCTCTGCTGTAGGTTCATGAGCTTGTTAGTTATTAATTCATAACCTAATATGTTTCTACCCTGTGAACATATTTGTCGAGTGTGTACACAACTACACTTGAAATACGTGCAATTATGATATTTTATTTTTACTTTTTATGAGAGAATATGTGAGGCCCCTTTCCCGCGCTTTATAACACCGGGTTGAATCCGGACACAATTTGTGTTTCCATCAAGGCACTTCCGCTGTAAAACTGTGTCTACGCCACAGTCAGTGTATTTAGAATAACCTAGAAATAATATTAGGCATCCATGTTCGATTCTCTCATATGCTAGCAAATTGTGAATTGGATCAAGAGTTTGGAGACCTGGCACACTAGCGTATGGTGGACCGGAACAGTGAGTGATTCGACTAGTTATCACTATTTTCATTCAATATTTCCATAGAAGGGAAGATTGAAGTTATTTACACTTGGACATGTGTGCATTACTAGAGTTTTGTCTTGAAAATGTGATAGAAAATGGGTTGTTCAGCGCTCTTAAGACATGAAAAATGATTGAACTCTCACCTAGATATAGATTTAAAGAAAAGAAACCTACCCATGCTGTACCGAATTCCATAGGTATTGTTTTGTGTTCCCGAAACTGAAACATTCTGTGGGGATATTAACACCGCAAGGAGGGACCGTCATAGTATGATTTCGGGCACCCACTTATCCAGAACGCCTATTTTATGAGTTAGGGCCCAAATCATACTATATTATCACCCAGTGGCGGAGCCATGATTTGATTAGTGTGGTGGCACAATTTCACAAAACTGCTGGGGGGCACAAGAGAAAAGTTTTTTGGGCGCGCACGAATGCAAACTATTGAAGGGCACTCTTGAAAACATTATCTATTTTAAGGGGTATGTAATATGTATACCTGTAGTTATTTCAACTTGAGGGGTGCACGTCTTCTCCACCGCTCCGATGTGCGACAACTGTTAACATATGAAAACCAACTATCGCCCCCTTAATGCGCGAACTCTTTAACATGCCCCTCGCTCAAAATGATTTGCACGATTCCTCTGAATCACCTTTGTGAGAGTGCGCAAGAGCACCATCGGTCATACCACCTCAGTACCACAGGAATTTGATCGTTCACAGGTGGTCAACCATTCATGGAATACCATTCCGTGAGATTACCACACCATTTCACCATTTGCATCACCGCAACAGCGCACACGAATAATCGTATCTGTATATTACTTGTTGGAAGATTAACACCGCGAAGAGGGATCACCACAGTATGAATTTGTGCGGTGATCCCTCCTCGTGGTGTCAATCTCCCGACACACTCCCATTCCAGGTAACATTTCCAAATCATAATCCTCATTTCCAACTTCCAGTTCCATCCTATCTTTAATATTTCATAAAAGAAAGGTTCTGGGTTGACCCCATTACCCAACAATCAACATTCATGAAAAGCTTGATTCATGCAGCGAAGGTTGAAGTTCCTTTTAGTGCCTCTCCTTGAATCTGTATACTATTAATCCATCTGTTCTCTGGTAAACTTGTTTACTGACTTCAAACTTGAAAGTGATAATCATATTTTAAGTACTTTAGTTGTGAATTTTTTCCAGCCATTGCATTTTTTGTTAGATTAACTTCTATATCTAACTACAATGACTGACTAGAAGAAACAACCTAATATTGACGGTGCCAATTGGATCCTGTTATACAAGAACTGAAGTTTCACTGCTCTGGTTTAGTTTTCACTTTCACATGCAAGTACAATAGTTTGTTGATTATGCATAGAGATGCAAGCGAAGGTAATAAAGGTTGTAAATACTGGTACTACATTTCAAGTGTAGAAGTTGCTTTCTTTTTTTTCTTCCTTGTATACAATTTTTTCTTCTTTGAATTTTGAATGCTTGAACAACCTCTTTTTAATGCTTTTTAATGTTAGATGGGGCGAAGATTTAATATGTTTTGAATGCAAAGCATTTGTTTTCTGAATGTGGCGGACTTAATATTTCTTGACATTTCGGGTCCTGATTTTTACAGGCTGATGTTGATGGAGACGGAACTCTGAATTATGGGGAGTTTGTTGCAATTTCTGTTCATCTTAAAAAAATGGCAA
Organism: Linanthus parryae; assembly: GCA_023055425.1. Classification (NCBI taxonomy): domain Eukaryota; kingdom Viridiplantae; phylum Streptophyta; class Magnoliopsida; order Ericales; family Polemoniaceae; genus Linanthus; species Linanthus parryae. The sequence continues at coordinate 112,334,317 of JALGPY010000005.1, read as the reverse complement.
ATGATGAACATCTACATAAAGCTTTTGCATTCTTCGATGGAAACCAGAGTGGTTATATAGAGATTGAAGAGCTGCGGGATGCCTTGAGAGATGAAGATGATGCTAATAGCGAGGATGTTATCACTGCCATCATGCATGATGTGGATACAGACAAGGTAACCTCTTGGTACACTCAGTGATTTATTACTTATCAGCATCATAACAATATTACATGTTTGTATTGTAAAATAGAGAAAAGTTACATAATATGGAAGAGGAATTTAGAATTTTAAGATCAGTATCTGATGTATATGTCTTTAATGTTTGATCATGTCTAACCCCTTTACCCTTATATTTATAGTTGAACGTATCAGATGTAGATGTCTTTAATTTTCTATCATGTCTAACCTCTTTACCTGTAGTGATGATTGCTAGATTTGTTAGTTTATAATGTTCAGTTGAAGAACTTGTTAATTTATACGGGCACCGTAATGCATGGGTGCTTTCTGAGGCAAAATATTTATTTGTTTTAGTGCTTTTCTTCTTGCAATGCTTGTCTTGTTCAGACTATCATAACTAAATTGTCATTATTCAACATCTATGCTTCTTTCAAACTAGCAAACACGGCCTTATTTGTGTTTTTACCACATCTCCTAGCGCATTACTCGAGGGTTGACTTGAGTCACAACCACTTCCGTGAATTCTTAAAAATCAGAAACTTTAGCGTGCCCACTAGTACTTTATGTAAAAGAGCTCATGAACATAGCTTATAACTACTAATGGTTTTGCTCATCCCGGTTCATTAGTTTCACAAGCTAATGGTTTTGCTCATCTTGCTGGCACTTTTAAAAAAACTTAAAATCAGGGAGATTTAGCTAAAACCTACAAGTTCGCAGGATATCAGAACTCAGCTCTTAATCACCCTGTTTATAGAAATATAGTAGCACAAACTGGTTTGCGAGGTTTCTAAATAACTAGAACCTGGCAAGGTGGCAAACTACATTTTAGGGTGGGGTTGGTATTACGTTTTGGACCTTTAAGTCGACTTTTTAGTTGTTGTGAAAAAGTTCGTGACAAAGAAGTTGATGAAAAAGGTGTATGTGTTTGGTGAAAAAAGTTAATGCTGTTAAAAGAGTTAGTGATGCAACACTTTTGTTTGTTAGTGAAGATTAAAATTATAGTACGTCAAAATAGTTGTCGTAGTATGTAAATACAAAAAAAAGTATGTTCAGCTTAGTCACTTTGTTGTTTAAGAAGAAAAAAGTCCAAATAAAGCTGGTGAAACCCAACTTTTTTTAAAATTCACTTTTACACTATGAAGTTAAACAGAAAAGTTCGAAACATATTAAAAGTCCAAAGTGGATTTAAAGCTGGAAAAAAGTCATACCCACCCACCCTTAGTCATCCTTTATTTTCCTCTCTTTTACACTCGAGACTTTTAGCCACTGGAGCCAAAAGCCACAAAAAGTCCTGCACCAAACATGACTTTTTGCTCATGAATAGAAGCCATACCAAACTCCCCTCAATTTGAGTAAGGATCAAGTCTCGTATGAGTGCTGGGTGTTTGCGACATGGAAAAAGGCTAGTTGTACGTTATTTTTTCAGTGAGATATGATGTTGTATAATTTTGTTTTGGGTTTTTTTCTATCTCCAGTAGTCCTTCCCATATCACAAATGTAGTTTAGTCTGAGTTCTGAAACTTGTTCTTCAAAGAACCTAAAATGAGCTTCTTTTTTGTTAATCAACAGGATGGGCGTATTAGTTACGAGGAGTTTGCCGCCATGATGAAAGCCGGTACAGATTGGAGGAAAGCATCCAGACAATATTCTCGAGAAAGATTCAACAGTCTAAGCTTGAAGTTGATGAAGGATGGTTCCATACATGTAACCAATGACGCAAAATGAAACAACAGACAGAAGAAGCCAAGAACAGTGTCCAAAGCGCCGGAGAGAACTGACACCAGCAGTTGTTTTTTCTGTTGTAAAAAACCCATTTCTCCATGCCTCTCCTCCAAATCTTTATGAAAAAGTCATTTATTTTTGCCCCTCCCCTCGAAAGAGTAGTCGGAGCAGGGCAAGGCTTTCAGTTTCGGTCTTGGATTAGTTTATGTTTAGGTTTTGATTGTCATTGAGGTAGTGGTAGGTTGTACTGTAGAGGAGAAAAGGATGTGTATTTGTTGCAGCTTGCAGAGAAAAGGAAGCTTTGTTTTGTTGTATATATGTATTTGTTCATTAGGAAGGCTTACTACAACTAGTCATCACAGTGTTTAACTTACCAACAAGAGCGAATTTGGAAATCGCCGTTCATGGCGTAATTGCGGTGATGGAGGCCATTGTCAGATTCTGCATTCATAGGTGAATTGTTTGTAAGAAAGAATGATCTTTATATGGTTTGAGAAGGTTTGAATGCTTTTACTGGCTTCTTCTAGCATAGGATCTCTCTGACCTCTTTCTTACAGTACATTATTGTGCTAGTATGAAGGGGTTGAGTTACAAAATAAGAACTCACATGCACTTATACAAAAGTAAGACAACCTACTGCACTAGTATTAATTTGCACTTAAACCTCCCTGCAGTATGCGAGACAGTTAACCCCAATTGCCTAACCCAGGGTGTTAGCAGTGGCAAAATTGTCATTCTGTCCACCATCTATCATCGGAAAATGGTGGACCGAAAGTACCCGACTGGTGGGACGAGGAATGGACTAGAACAAACTGCTCGGTAGCAGGTGGGACAAAGTACCCGTAACGTAGCATTGTAATAGACCTACCTACGTGGCAGAGGTAGAATCATAAATTGCGTGTGTACATACGATTTTCAGAATATCAAGACATCCTAGGCTATCCATAGATGACCTAGTCATTTTCCAGTGTTAGACACCATCAATGAAAAACTTTTTTTTTTTTTTTTTTTTTTTTTTTTTTTTTTTTTTTTTCTTTTTCCCTAAGGCCTCATTTGGGTAGCGGATAAGCTATGTAGGGATAATGCTTATGCTAGGATAAGAAGCAAGATAAATATGACGTCTGATAAGCTCTGATAAGATATGTTGACTCTTTGTGTTTGGGTGATGTCGGATAAGATGCAGAATATGATGAAGGGTTAATGTGTAAATGGCCACATTACCCTTGAAACAACCCGAAATTTAATCGCGTATTTTAAGAATATATATACACGTTTTATGGTATAATAGAGTGTAAACTGACATCTTAATCTTAATATTTTGTGGTACTATTTTTATGTGGCTAAGTTTTAATAAAAATAACATGGTACTATATGTCTACCACAATAATATTTGATAACGTATACACTATTATAGTATCACATATTTTACGCGGTGACTTTTATCACGCTATGCCTCTTATTAGGGTACAATCATCACACCCAATTATTTACAGCACGTCGGCAAGATTTTTCAACGTACCCAACTGCACCAAAGAAAGATGTAGTCAAACATTTAATTCCCTAAAAACTGGATCTTGTCCAGGTGAAAACCAATTCACATTTCACCCCCTGACAACTTGTTACCTTTGTTACTATTCTTCTCATCATTTTTGTTCCTATAAATAGCACACAAACTCCATGGCTTCTTCACGGCAAAACCAACAAGCCATAGCCACCACAGTTATCCTCACTGCCATCACTAACTCTTCCATCTCCAACACCAACACCACCTCCACCAACACAAGGTCATTCATCTCGACGGAAAACTCCATAGCCGCCAAGCTTTGGTAATTTCCCGAGAGCACTACACAACCACTTTGTTCACCAACACCACAAACAACCACCATTTGAGCCACGGTTACAACCACTCATCCTGTGACACTCCAAGACTCCTTTACAACCATTCACAGTCACTCACGAGGTCCCAACATCTCATTTCATTTCACCGCTCATTTTAGCGATAATTCGGTACAACTTCCTAACCTTACTTCGCATTCAAAATATTCTTGCATATTCATGCTCACACATGTCTCAAGAGTCATCCACGTAAATTTGGTCGAAAACGGAACGTTAGAAATCGTCATAGCTAATTGTTTCATGTTTTGGGGTAGTCGTTGTCTTTTACAATTACTTTCAGTCATTTTTTTAGGAATTAAAAGTTCTGAAAAGAGCAGAGTCTGAAACTACCGTCCATATATTTTTACATAAAAATGATAATTAGTGTCCTGGGAACCACCCACGTCATTTTCGTCGAAATCGGAAAATTTGAAAAATAATGTTTTGTAATGGGGTAAAAGTGTCTTTTAAGAAACTAGCAACAACTTGTTTTTGAGAATTTGATTGCTTTAAAGGTAAATGTGCAATTTCTTCTCTACCCATACTTTATTATAATTACAAATGCCTACCATTATTTTATGTTAGTAAGTTAGTACTTGATTAGTAAACTAATGTTAATTAAAAATGGGATTAGTAGTTAGCATAAATATTAGAGTTAGTAAACTGAAATTAAGAGTTGTAAATTAATATTAGTTTGGTAATTAAGTAAATAAATAAAAATTAACTATTTTGGGCAAATAAAAATGTAATGAGACTTCAATTAAAGGAGTACCGTTAAAAAGTTAAGTAGGTCACGTACCTAATCACTACTGGATAATTAACTAGGATTAACCCCCATAGCATACATATCGTATTAGACACTTGCATATTAAATGATTAAGTGTTAATTAGGGTTTATCCTTATTTGTAGACACCGAGTTTACCGACGAAGGCTACGTCGAGTACATTTGAACCACGGTCAGAATGTGTAGCCTACGAACTCACCTACACGTTCTGACTGTGGTTCAAATGTACTCGACGTAGCCTTCGTCGGTAAACTCGGTGTCTACAAATAAGGATAAACCCTAATTAACACTTAATCGTTTAATATGCAAGTGTCTAATACAATATGTATGCTATGCGGTTTAATCCTAGTTAATTATCCAGTAGTGATTAGGTACGTGACCTACTTAACTTTCAACGGTACTCCTTTAATTGAAGTCTCATGACGTTTTTATTTGCCCAAAATAGTTAATATTTATTTATTTACTTAATTACAAACTAATATTAATTTACAAATCTTCATCTTAGTTTACTAACTCTAATATTTATACTAACTATTAATCCTAATTTTAATTAACATTAGTTTACTAATCAAGTACTAACTTACTAACATAAAAATAATTGTAGGCATTTATAATTATAATAAAGTATGGGTAGAGTAGAAATTGCACATTTACCTTTAAAGTAATCAAATTCTCAAAAAACAAGTTGTTGCTAGTTTCTTAAAAGACACTTTTACCCCATTACACAACATTATTTTCAAATTTTTCGATTTCGACGAAAATGATGTGGGTGGTTCCCGGGACACTAATTATCATTTTTTTTTAAAAATATATGGACGGTAGTTCCAGACTCTGCTCTTTTTAGAACGTTTAATTCCTAAAAAAATTGACTGAAAGTAATTGTAAAAGACAACGACTACCCCAAAACATGAAACAATTAGCTATGACGACTTTGAACGTTCCGTTTTTGACAAAATTAACGTGGATGACTCTTGAGACATGTGTGGGCATGAATATGCAAGAATATTTTGAATGCGAAGTAAGGTTAGGAAGTTGTATCGAATTGTCGCTAAAATGAGCGGTGAAATGAAATGAGATGTCGGGACCTCGTGAGTGACTGCGAATGGTTGTAAATGAGTCTTTGGAGTGTCACATGATGAGTGGTAGTAACCGTGGCTCAAATGGTGGTTGTTTGTGCTATTGGTGGACAAAGTGGTTGGGTAGTGCTCTCGGGAAATTACCAAAGCTTGGCGGCTATGGAATTTTCCGGCGAGGTGAATGAGCTTGTGTTGGTGGAGGTGGTGTTGGTGTTGGAGATGGAAGAGTTGGTGATGACACTGAGGATGACGGTGGTGGCTATGGCTTGTTGGTTTTGCCTTGAAGAAGCCATGGAGTTTGTGTGCTATTTATATGAAGGAAAATGATGAGAAGAATAGTAACAAAGGTATCAAGTTGTCAGGAGGGTGATAGGTGAATTGATTTTCACCTAAAAAATATCCAGTTTTTAGGGAATTAAATGTTTGACTACATTTTTCTTTGGTACGGTGGGATACATATGAAAAATCTTACCGACATGCTGTAAATAATTGGGTGTGATGATTCTACTATAATAATAGGCATAGCGTGATAAAAGTCACCGCGTAAAATATGTGATACTATAATAGTGTACATGTTATCAAATATTATTGTGGAAGACATATAGTACCATGTTATTTTTATCAAAACGTAGCCACATAAAAATAGTACCACAAAACATTAAGGTCTAGATGTCAGTTTACACTCTATATTACCATAAAACATGTTTACTTATTCTTAAAATACGCAATTAAATTTCGAGTTGTTTCATCCTTCCCTCCTTAAGATCAAGCTTCGTTCTCGAAGCCCAAATGTAATATCTTATGGTGGTAAATGCAATGATAAGAATACAATGCGTGTAATGTAAGATTAACGTGTGACAATAAAAGTGCGACGGTCTCCTCCCCCTTAAAGGAGTGAAGTCCTCGTCACTCGGGTTAATACCTGGTCAAGTAAGTGGGGACATCGTTGTTTCATGTCATCTTCAACTTCTCATGTGACATTTTTAGTTAGATGACTGTTCCATAAAACTTTTACTCACGTGGTTGACGTGGTACGAGTCTTTCTAGTCTTGGTGTCTAGGATTTTAACAGGATGTTCTTCGTCTGTAGGAATATGATCCAATTCAAGGGGTTCGGGATCTAAGATATGTGATGGGTCTGGAATGTACTTCTTAAGTGACGCGATTTCTTAACGCGTATGCGCAAGTGCACGGTCAAGTAATATAGGGGTGGTATTTCAACCCCGAGTTATCGATCCCACGAGGACAGACTCGAGACTATTTAATTAGTTACTTAATTTAGAGTACGATGCAGGAGGAATGATTTGATTGATTTAAGAATTGAAATAACAACTAAGCTAATATTTTTGTATTTTTTTATTATGAAGAAATCAAATACAGAGAGACTAGGCGATCTCACCTAGGGCTGTAGACGAATTCCGATTCAGCTATGTAACACGTCAATCCTATTCTGGTTCAGCCGGGTAATAGACTATGACATTATCCTGTCAGTTTCTTGTCATGTTACGTCTCGGTTGACTACAATATCCTCCCGCTCTCATGTTTTCTAGCGGTCCGTTCTAGCAGGTCATCTACTGGTACGATAACGGGTCCTGTCGGCCTACCGTTTCCCGGAACAGCTGAATAATCCTACCGAATCTACCCACCTAAGGCCAATCTTACGCACTTCTCCTACCGGTCTCGGTGATTTGGGATTGTTGTTCACATCTCATCAGGCTAGTTGAAGTCACCGTCGCGCACTCGCTAACTAAGTAGTATTTCCTGGTCATGACTCCTTCAACACTAAGAATTAAGTGTAGCACGTGAACATTGAAAAGAATGAAATCAACATTAAGAAAGATTTAATCCACAAATAACCCCAGTTTTCATGAATGTCAATATCCTAATCTAGTCGTGTCAATAGAAAATATTCAATAACAAGTTCATGAAACTAATACTTATCCAAATATCAAATCATAAAGCATGAAACAAGTCTTGAATCCGGAAATTAATCGTCTACATAAAATCCTAGGCTCTCATAGAGACTCCTAGCAAATAGTTTACCTAATGTTAATCAACCAAACAAAGCTTAGAAAATTTCTCCATATAAAGATTGAGAGAGTAAGAAGAAAAAGAAGAAGAAAAACCTAGATGTTCAATGGAGGAGTCCTCCTCTTGAACCCTAGCCTCCTTTTTTTTTTTTTTTTTTTTTTTTTCCTTGCGTGAGTCCCCTTTTCCTTTTCTTCACTTCCGCGCGTCTAAAAATAAGTAGAGAGTCCCTTTCTTTTCATTTTTACGTAATGTGATCTTGTTTCGGGTCTTATGGCTGATCTTGTGATCATATGATCACATTGTGGTCTTGCGGGTGATCTTGTGATCATAATTGTGATCCTACACTTCTAATGAGTTGCTCTCACGTTGGCCACCGGATTTTCACTAAGTGTTTGGCCATTTTTCATCTAGGGGGGGGGGGGGGTTAAGTGTAATACCCCTATTTTTAATAGGGTATTTGTTTGTTAATTTCTTAAGTTTGGGGTTAGTGTTATACTTTCATAGACTATGGGGAGGGGGGGGGGTTAAAGTGTAGTTTCCTAAACCTGTATTGTGCACCCAAAGCACAATATCTTTTTCTTCCTCACCTATCTCTCTCCCTCTAACTATTCGAAGAAAACCTAGTGAAACAACCCCCGAAACTTCCCCCTCAATTCCACACCCTGTCATCGTATATCAACCATCAGCTTCTCCCTCGTCACTCCACCTAAACCACTCTGTTTTCGGAAGCAAACAAACCACCTCCTCTGTTTTTCCCAAATCACCGCCAAACATTACCACCACCACTGCTCCCTGTTCTTTCCGGCGAAAACCCACCAGCACCGGTTCGCCAAGATCGCCTCCTCTCGCTCTTCTTCCCCGACGAACCAGCAGGCAGCGACTGAACCATCTCCATCGCTGTTTTGCGCAAAACCCGAATCCGCGACCCGGCGAGAAACCCAGCAAGTCCGCTACTATTTCAGTTGGTCCTCCATCGCCGACGACCCACGGTGCTCGGCGCCCCTCCTTCGTGCTCGTTCCCCGTCGAATCTGCCCACGATCGTCGGAAACCCAGTAGCAGCAACAACGGTGATCTTCTATCACCGCCGTCCTTTTTGTTCGACGCCTTCTACGATCGGTAAAGCATCAAACACTCTCTGTTTATTCTCTTGTTCAATCCATTGTTTCGAATTTCCTATATAGCTTTGTACGAATTGAACATGGGATATGTTACAGTGGGTTTTGATTTCGTAATGGGTGATTCAGTTTTGGGTAAGAAGATGTGATGGAAATGTTTAGGTTATTTGGGGGTTATTTTGTGCTTGTGAAATCATGTGGGGTAGGTGGCTGTCATTTCAGAAGCTTTGGGGGAGGCCTTAGATGTTAACTAGAAACTGTTTTCTTTTTGTTTATTATTATTATACTTATAACTAGTGTTTTTCATTATTAACATTAGTTCTAACTGAATTAGTTTCTTTAACATGATAATAAATATAAGTTTATGGTATAATTTATAAGAGGGTTTTATTAATACATATTAATCACTAAATAAAAGTGGTCTTTATTAAAATTTAGATAACTTTCCATTATGTGTTCATTTCAAAATTTCCTTATGTAAATAAATATTTTCTCATTTAATAAGTGAAGTTAACTTTTCCTTAATACTAATATCATTTTTGAGTATTTCACTCTTTTTTTAAATAACTAGTTGTAAATAGATTTCAAGTATGTAATTAATTATTTTAAAGTTGTTTCTATTGTTATAATTTTATTTTATTTTTCTTTTCTTATTATCGTAGCTTTATAACTTAATATTCTTTTCTAATACCATAGTTCCGTAATGTAATTTGGGGTAAAAATAAATTGAGAACTTGTTGGGGGGGAATTTGGATTGCATTTTCATATAGGGCATTGTATTTACATTTGTCGTGCAAATGAATATGTAATATGTTAGGATTATGTGATGATTGTAGATTCCGAGTTCGTAGACGATCAGTTCTTTGAGGGTCTGTACTACGAGTATTAGTTCCGTTCTTGCTTGTGTGTGTGGAGCTTTCTTCAATCCAAGTAAGTCTATATGCACAATATCTTAACTGTCAAAATGTGTTTGGTGTGTGTTATTTCCAAAGTTATAAACTGTTAATTCTCTGGTAAATATTTGGTTACGTGTGGAAATTTAAAACGAAAGCTCTTGCAATTTAAATCTATGAAAGTATGATAATATTGTTGGGTTTTGATGTAGGTTACGCAACGGAATAACTAAATTTTATCCTGCTCAAGACCCTCCAAGGATCACAGGAATAGACTACATAAAGATAGTAAAGGATTCCAGTATCTACATACCTTTGGTTCTCCTGTGATGACTTCACACATGAAATAGTATTCACGTCTCTATGGATAGTCCACTCCTAGGATTGAATCCGGATCCTTCAAGCCTTTGTGCTAGCTAGGATTGAAGGAGGAAGAGGGAGAAGATCACGATAACACAACGAACACAAAAGAGGGGATCGACCCTCTTTCTTTGGCCGACGGGGTAGGGGTGGACCAAGGAGGGGTTCGGCTCTCTTTGGTCTTGCTCTCTCTCCTTACTTTTCTCCCCCACTCAATGTGTTGTGAACATTAGTCTGGGAAGGAAGCTAGGAGTGTCCGTTATATAGTCCAACAACTCCTTGTTGACTGCATAAAAGCCCCTATCCTAATTATGTCCATGCACGGATTAGTCCAACTTGCAAATTAGTTCCTACTAAGTTTGCAAGTAGTTGCGTATTGATCCTTCTAATTAATTAATCATATTAATTATTTCCCGAGCCCGGTCTAATCCACAGGGAGTGTGACCCAATATGTTTCTACTTAGTTGGTAGTAACAAATACTAACATGGAGCGGCCTCTAGCAAGACATCCACGCTACCCAACTAATAGAAATAGATTTACGACAAACTTTGTTCCCAATGTTCATGCATTGTGTTATCCCTTTGTCTACATATCCAGATTGGACACGAGACATATTAGTCACACTCGTATATCCAATTTATAGTTCCTCGATCATGTGAATATGCTTATTCGTGCAAATAACATCAATATCTCCATATTGATTTATCTGATTCTGGCCAGACATTCTATAAGCACCATCCCTCGAGTGGCCCATGGATATTTACTCCCATTATGTGGGAGGGAAAAATCCTGTCTACGTCACTACCATCACTAAGCTTGCTTCATATCATGCCCGATAACTATCTTTATAGTTACCTGGTTAATGCGCAATGTTTAATAATATCAAAGCATGATATTTCACAACTAGAGTATCTAGTGACTTCAAGTATAAGGATTACAATATCATTAGCACTACGAGAAGCGCTTGTGACTTTAACATAATCTAATGTAGCCTTTTCGTCGTGGGTCAATCCAGTATGCCATTACTCTTAATGCATACCCATGTGTTGGGTCGTGATATCTCCATATCAATCCAACCCCATACTAGTCTATAGTTGATTGTCCTATTAATCAATATAATCGACTAGGGATATTTAAGTATATAACATTTATATTTTCTAAGGACTTCATTCATGTTAACATATGTTAACATATCTCCATATCGATAAGATAATGAATAGTAAATCCATAAATGTCACTAGAAATAGATTGCCTCTAGGGCATATTTCCAATTGTCTCCCACTTGCACTAGAGTCAATCTCCTGCATCATATGCTTATTGATCTAGCGCGGCCCTCATGCGTTCAATACGCAAGGTAAGAGAGACATCTGCTGGTACTTTGAAAATATTCACATCTCCTCTATCAACAATTCGATTGATATTGTATATTCTGAGTAAGTGAATCTTATGCATTAATATACTCAGCCTCCCGTGATAGAGTTGGCAACTGAATCTTGCTTGGAACCTTTCCAGCTCACAGTCCCTCCCACTAGTGCAAAACATAAAACTTGACTATAATCTGAAACCTTCTTTGCTAGATTGGAAGTTCTCATCACTGTACCCTTACAATAAATTCTTACTATCCTTCATTTACCAAGAATTCATCCTAAGTTATTCTCAAGTACTTTTAAGGATAATCTTGATAACTATCCAGTGACTCTCACCTGGATATGACTGGTGTCTTCGTGTCATACCATATGACACATCTGGCCTAGTACATAACATGGCGTATCTCGTGAATCTCATTCATACGGTCCTTTCTCAATCATATTGAAGGACAATTAGTTATTCGAAAGACTAATTCCATGTGACATGGGTAAGAATCCATATTCTTACATGTTGAACCATTTCAACTCCTTGTCAATATATGTACCATGACTCAAGCTGAACAACTACCTTGATCTATCCCCATAAATCTTTATAGATTGTCTCGCCTAAGTCTATCATTAAAAATAAATTATTTAGCCAATATTTAACAGATTACAGAGTAGAGATATTATTCCCAATGATTAGTATGTCTCCACATACAAGACCAGATATATAACTGTGCTCCCACTAACCTTCTTGTAAACACAAGATTCACCTTCTTTCTTGATGCAATCAAACCATTTGAGTTCATCATTAATCTAAGATTCCAACTCCAAGAAGCTTGACTCAATCTGTAGACATATTGATATAAGCAAGATGCGAATGGATTTAAGCATCACAATTGGGGAAAAGATTTCATCATAGTCCATACTATGAACCACAGGAAACTTATGGCCACCAATCGTCCTTAAAAATAATCATATTACTATCCATGCTGGTTTCCTCATAACCCACTTGCACCCTATGGTTCTTACCCTTTCAGGTGGTTCCACCAAAGTTCCTACTTTGTTGGTATACATGGATTCCAATTCGTATCTCATGGCTCCAAGCTATTTCTGAGAGTATGACTCACGTGTGGCCATCTCATAGGTTATAGACCATCACCATGAGCAACACATCAACGGGGTCATGATAAATCCATATTCCTCTAGCCTCTTGACATTTTTAACCTACGAGGTTCTTGTGTTACCTGAGTAGGTTGCTCCACAACTCCTTGTGATCCTACTCATGTTCCATCAAAAGGATCAATTTATGGTTCTTGAACTCCTTGAAGTTAAACTGTCCTCCCACTGTTTCTTTTAGAGACAATCTCTATCTAGAAACACAGCGGTTCGAGAAACAAATAATTTGTTCTCGATTGGAGTGTAGAGATAATATCCTTTGTTTCCTCAGGATATTCCACATAGTACATTTATCCGACTTGGTTCAAGTTTATCTGTAAACTATTTACATAAACTTCATAACCAAAATTATTTATGAATGACATACTAGGACACTTCCTAGTCCATATCTCATATGGTGTTTTTCATAATTAATTTAGATGGAACGAGGTTTAGGTCGAAATTTGCTGTAAATAGAACATGACCCTTAAAAGTAAACTGGAAGTTGTTTTTGACACATCATGGACCGAACAAGTCCAACAATGTCCGGAGTCTCTTCTCAGACACGTCATTCCATAATGGTGTTCTAGGTAGAGTGAGTTGGGATCGCATCCCATACTCCTTTAGATGCTCAAACTATTGGCTTAAGTATTCTCCTCCATGATCCAATCGTAGAGCCATGATACTTTTGCGAAGATGGCTCTCTACTTCATTCTTGAATTCCTTGAACTCTTCGAAGGATTATGACTTTTTTTCATAAGATACACAAACCCATATTTCTCTGATCCCATTAGTAAATATGATGAAGTACTGTAAACCACATTTAGCATTTGTGCTTAGCGGCCTACGTACATCTATATGTATGATTCTAAAAGTTCATATCGTTGCCTAATAAACAAGTTTTACATGTCTCATATGATTCAATAATCAAGATGAGTCCAGAATTCCGTCCTCATGGAGTCTAGATATATATTTCTTATTTATGTTGCCTAAACAACAATGCCAAATATAAGTGAGGTTCATATCATTATATGCAAACCTCTTGATTTTAATGTTATAGATGAAATTATCATGATCAAGGATATACAATCCACTTAGACAAAAGTGCATTATAATAATGCATTTTATCAAATAAGTGGAACAACATTTGTCCATTATTTTAATGAAAGATTTTTCTTGTCAAAACAAGAAACTGTGATAATGTCCCTACTCAAAGCAGTGACATAATCGTTCTTTTCTAATTCATGGATAATTCCAAGAAAGTATAAATAATTTCCTACGACTAATTCAGCAACCCCTTGCTTCATTGCCCCACGTGTAGGTTTATTTCTTCCTTATCCAATTGTCTACATCTTGAGATCCTGCACATTTCTATAAATGTGAGATCCTCATCTAGAAACATATACTCACGATGATGAGATAGACATATTGAATTCTATAAAAAAATACCTAATTCAAAATTCACAATTCCTTTATTATTTCCTTCCAGGTACTTTGGGCAGTTTCTTTTTCACTACACCACCTATGGGACTTTTAAGGCAATGTGGTTTTAGCATTAAGCTTGCTTTATGCCCATGGGGTCGGCACAAACCCTTTTGTCTTTTCCCATGCTGTTAACCATGTTTTGCCTTTAGCCCTTTATGAGTGCTTTGAATAGCGATTCTCAATCATATTGAGTAAATCCCTTTAAACCAAACTATAATTGCATCCGATGCAATTCTCGATCCAATTTAGGAGAATAACTATTTATTCTTTATCTATTTCATAGATAACTCACAGTCTCTAAGGTTGCAATCCTATTGAAGTAGCTTAGTTGCGTTTGACCTCTTTCTTCAGCTGTCACACATTACTAGCATGTGTCGTCGCATCATATCTCGATGAATCAAGTCTCCTTGCTTTGGCAAGCCCAAACTCATTCCATCTTGATCATGACGAGTGCTAAGAAAGAGAGTGCAAAGTGGAGTAACACTTCAAGCCTTTGATGTCTAGCTCGCTCTTTGAAAGAGCTTCTTTAATGTATGATCATTTCATACGCCTCCATATTTCTCATCTTGCTTCCAAAGCTCAGAGTTCATGGTAGCTGACATGAAACAAGTTGTTATAGGGCCACACTTTAATCACGAAAATGTGCCTATAATGGCACCAAACTCAGAGTCTGGTTCAGCCAATACTCACTTGATTCTCACGTTTGTTTAACGGAAGTTTGTGTTTGAGTTTGTATGAACGAATCCAGCAAGATACGGGAAATTCCCAACCTTCTATTACCCGTGAACTAGAAGGAATTACTTACAATTTCGTCCAAGAACTCAGCAGCCAACAATGGTGCTGGTTCATGCCACAATATAGCAAGTAACTACCAAGTAACCGCCACAAACTGCCCAGTCATGGACAAGCCCCATGATCTGGTTGTTTCCCACTAACTAATGCCAACTAAGCCACATAATAAGGACCAGCAATGCACCAAGCCAATGCCACGAATCCAATGGACAAAGCCACGAGCTAAAGGGACCCGACCATAGCCAAAGGGACCACGTTCATCAAGGCAACAAGCTGCACCACCAAGCATGCAGCCGGGTTAACGGTCCAGCGCCGTTACCCATAATTCCTCGCTGTCAACACGATATCAGACCAAGCACATCGAACCAGCGAGCTCTTCGATGCACCCGGGTTCTCATCAAGCTCAAGGGGCTAACAAACCGCCCGCACCGGTTGAGCTCGACGTCCTCGTCGAGACCGAATGCAAGTACTCCTTGATTTGATCTTCAAACTGCCACAAAGTAGTGTCTCTTTCCCATGTAGCATCCTCCACTGGTTTACCTTTCCATTGAACCAAGAAATCTGTCCACATATTTTTCTTGCTATGTCCAAGTACTCGGTGATCCAATATCTTCTCAATCTTCTCTTCAAACTGTTTTCTAATCACGGGAGGGGCTCTACGAGCTTTACTCCGCGACGGGTCTGCCTCGTCTTCATGGAACCGTCTAAGAAAACTCACATGAAAAGTCGGATGAACTTTGAACCTTTCGGGCAACGCAAGCTTGTAGGAAACAGCTCCGACCTTGCCAACAACTTCAAAGGGACCATCGTACTTGGGAATCAAGCCACGATGCACTGCCTTGCTCGAAATTTTCTTCCAAATCTGGGGAGTAAGCTTGAGCAACACCTTGTCACCCACATCAAACTCCAAATCTCTGCGTTTTTGGTCAGCGTACTTCTTCATTCTCTTTTTTGCCTTCCTCAAACTGTCTTGTGCTTCTTCTAGTAACTCTTGTTTATCACGAATTGCCCGGTATGCTGCTGGACATTTCTCACCCCTCGTTCGCTTCCCAATCTCCAACGGAGTAACCGGCTGCTGTCCAAGAAGAAGCTCAAACGGGGACTTCTCCGTGGCCGAAGAACGGTGCAGATTGTAGCAAAACTGTGCAGTATCCAGCAGACTTAACCAGT
Source organism: Linanthus parryae (assembly GCA_023055425.1). Classification (NCBI taxonomy): domain Eukaryota; kingdom Viridiplantae; phylum Streptophyta; class Magnoliopsida; order Ericales; family Polemoniaceae; genus Linanthus; species Linanthus parryae. The sequence continues at coordinate 112,318,347 of JALGPY010000005.1, read as the reverse complement.
TTTTCTGACTCGCTGTCACGTAATGCCGCAAGTACTCTTCTAGCAGATGATTGATTCTCTCGGTTTGCCCATCAGTTTGCGGATGATTTGCAGTGGAAAACTTCAAATCTGTCCCCATCAAGTTGAACAACGTAGTCCAGAATCGACCCGTGAACCTGGCATCACGGTCACTCACAATGTCACTAGGCAAACCAAAGTACTTCACCACGTTTCTGTAGAATAAATCTGCAGCAACTTCCGACGAGTAGATTGTAGGGCACGCGACAAAAACTGAGTACTTTGAGAAGCGATCTACCACCACCATAATCGACGTCTTGTCTTCAATCTTCGGGAACCCACTAATGAAGTCCATAGAAACTGAAACCCAAGGACGATCAGGGATGGGCAGCGGCTGTAGCAAGCCGGCTTCCTTCTTCTTCTCGACTTTATCTTGTTGGCATACAAGACAAGTCTTCAAATACATCTCAACATCATCCTCCATCTTCGGCCAGAAGTAGGAACGAGATAAGAGAGCCAACATCCGATCACCACCCGGATGTCCAGCCCACACCGAATCATGAGTCTCCTTCATCAATTCTCGTCTCAATCCACCAGCAGCAGGGACAAATAGACGCCCTCCCTTGTAAACAAGGAGGCCTTCCTCAATGTAAAACCGACGGACTGTTCCTTCCTTCACTTGCTCAACGAGCTTCACATAAGCACTATCCGCATAAGCAAGGGCCTTCAACTTCTCGGAGAAATCTGTCTCAACTCTTGTGATCGCATATAGAGCCGCGAACACTTCCTTCCTACTAAGCGCATCAGCAACCTGATTGTGTCTTCCTGGTTTGTGCTCCCAAACAAAATCAAACTCGGCTAAATATTGCTGCCAACGAGCTTGCTTCGGGGTCAGCTTCTTCTGGGTTGTGAAGTACGTGTTGGCCACATTGTCGGTGCGCACCACGAACTTTGTACCCAGCAAGTAAACCCTCCAAACCTGCAGACAATGAATCACGGCAACCATCTCTTTCTCATGGGCTGAATACCGCTGTTCGGTTGGATTCAACTTCCGACTCTCGAATGCAACCGGGTGTTGTTCCTGGACCAGAACTCCACCAATAGCTTTGTCCGATGCATCCGTATGCACTTCGAACGGCAAATCAAAATCGGGTAATCTCAGCACGGGCTCGGAGGCAATAGCAGTCTTCAACTTCTCAAATGCCTCTCCACATGAATCTGTCCAATGCCACTTAGCATCCTTCTTTAGCAAATCAGTCAGCGGGGCTGCCCTCTTCGAATAACCAGCAATGAACTTCCGGTAGTAGTTGGCTAGGCCAAGGAACGACCGTAGTTCAGGGACCTTCGACGGGACTGGCCACTCAACAATGGCCTGGACTTTCCTCGGATCCATCCGCACCTCATGATTCCCCACACAATGGCCAAGAAACTGAATCTCTTGCCTCGCAAACTCGCATTTCTCCATCTTCACATACAGTTTGTGCTCTCTCAAACGAGCCAAGACCTGTTCAAGATGCCTCAAATGCTCTTCAAAGTTAGTACTATAAATGACTATATCATCTGGATAAACTACAACAAAGTTATGTAGAAAGTCATAAAGTACATCATTCATTAAGTTGCAGAATGTAGCAGGGGCATTCGTCAAGCCAAACGGCATAACGAGAAACTCGAACGAACCGTAACGAGTAACACACGTCGTCTTTGCCTCATCACCTTCAGTAACTCTGACTTGCCAATACCCAGACCGCAAATCAAGCTTCGAAAACCAGCAAGCTCGACACATTCTGTCCATGAGGTCTTGTATCAATGGCACCGGGTACTTGTTCCGAATCGTTACTTTGTTCAAAGCCCGATAATCCACACACATCCGTAGAGAACCGTCCTGTTTCTTTTGGAAGAGAACAGGGGCACCATAAGGAGCTTTGGACGGCTTGATCAATCCAGCATCTAGTAACTCCGTCAATTGCTTCCTCAATTCAGCAAGTTCCAACGGTGGCATACGGTAAGGGGGCCGTGCAGGAGGAGCAGAACCAGGGTTTAACTCAATTCTGTGATCCGTGGCCCTTCTCGGTGGCAATTCCTTCGGCAACTCAGCGGGCATCACGTCCTTGTACTGAACCAGCAAATCTGCCACTGCCTTTGGCACCTCTACCTTCATATCCGGCTTAACTTCCAACAACGTAGCCAAGTAAGTCACTTGACCCTTCTTCAAACCCTTTTCCACTGACAAAGCCGTCATAGTTTCAATCTGCTTGCCCTTGTTCGTCACCCCTTCGCGAACACAAGGGACAAAGCACGGACTAGATTCCTGCATAATCATAATACCACCAACGTGCGGGACAAGTACCGACTTCGTCTTATGCAGAAAATCTATGCCAAGTATCAATTCATAATCGTCTAATGGAATGACGAGCATATGAACAATACCTGAGATATCTCCTAGCGTCAATGGGACATCGTAAGCCATGCCAACAACCGCCTGAACCTTCGTGTTGGGCTGCTTCAAGAGACTAGAACACTTGCTGATCGGCAATCCAATCTCTTTTGCAGTACCCTCTGCCACAAACGTGTGAGAAGCCCCGGTCAACCAAAGCATTCACCCACTTCTTGTTCAGTTTCACCCGAACTCTCATCAATCGGGACACGGTCGTGCTACTACTTTCACCTACGCTAGCCAGCACTTCCAAGTGGTTCAAGAGTTGCAATGAATTGCTCGACTCTTGCCCTTGGTTCTCTTGCCTATCATCGGCAAACATAGCATTCAATTTCCCTTTCTTCGGACAATCGCGTGCACGATGTGGACCGTCGCACAAGTAGCAGCCTTGCTTCTTTTGATTTCCAGAATCCATCGTATTGGAAGAGGCTTCACCAACTTTGCCTTTCCCTTTGTCAAGTCCCCCTTTCTTGTCCTGCTTCTTCTCATCATTTTTCTTGCCTTTGCCTTTCTTCGACTTCGAAGCAGAGGCATTTATCGGGTCCTTTGTGGTTCTGAAATCAACAAGAGCATCCGCGACAACTATTGCAGCCTTCAAATCCTTCACACCCTGCCTTCTCAATTCCATTTGAGCCCACGGTTGCAATCCCTTCAGGAAATTGAACAACTTATCGAGTTCACTCATTTCTTTGACATCGAGAATGAGTGAACTGAATTCCTTCACATAATCGTGAACGGAACCCGTCTGCTTCAAACGGAGCAGATTCTCACGAGCCAACCAAGAAGAGTTTCCGGGCAGAAATTGATCCTTCAATTCCTTCTTCAAGGCTTCCCACGAATCAATGCTAGGACGGCCTGCACTAGCGTCTTCATTACGTCTAGTTCGCCACACAACTTCGCATCCGCGGACAAGTACATGCTCGTGATGTTCACCTTGTCTTCCTCGGCAACATGAGCAGCGTCGAAGTACTGCTCCATGTCCCAGAGGAAGTTTTCAAGTTCCTTGGCACATCTCGTGCCACCAAAAGACTTCGGTTCAGGGACATTCACCTTCCTTCGTTCCCCGGCACTACCAACGGGTCTGCTAGCCAAAGCCATCCGAATCACCGTCAATTCCTTTTGCAAAACTTCGAATTGGGACTGGGATTCTTCATAGCGGGACTGAGTTTCTTCGCATCTCTTGCGAAGTTCCTCGTAGCGGGTCTGTTGTAGTGCTGCCTCGGCCTCATGAGAATTTCGAAGTTCCTCCAAGGAACCTTCAAGGGTCAAAATTCTCTCCGAATACGGCTCAGAGGGATCTTCATCGGCAGGAGTTCCCACAGTCGTTTCCAAACGGGTCAGTCTTTCACGAATCTCTGCGCTTGCCATGGAAGCAAACCAGAATTCAACACGAACGCACCGCGAAGCACCACGAAACGGGGCTCTGATACCAGTTGTTATAGGGCCACACTTTAATTACGAAAATGTGCCTATAATGGCACCAAACTCAGAGTCTGGTTCAGCCAATACTCACTCGATTCTCACGTTTGTTTAACGGACGTTTGTGTTTGAGTTTGTATGAACGAATCCAGCAAGATACGGGAAATTCCCAACCTTCTATTACCCGTGAACTAGAAGGAATTACTTACAATTTCGTCCAAGAACTCAGCAGCCAACAATGGTGCTGGTTCATGCCACAATATAGCAAGTAACTACCAAGTAACCGCCACAAACTGCCCAGTCATGGACAAGCCCCATGATCTGGTTGTTTCCCACTAACTAATGCCAACTAAGCCACATAATAAGGACCAGCAATGCACCAAGCCAATGCCACGAATCCAATGGACAAAGCCACGAGCTAAAGGGACCCGACCATAGCCAAAGGGACCACGGTTCATCAAGGCAACAAGCTGCACCACCAAGCATGCAGCCGGGTTAACGGTCCAGCGCCGTTACCCATAATTCCTCGCCGTCAACACGATATCGGACCAAGCACATCGAACCAGCGAGCTCTTCGATGCACCCGGGATCTCATCAAGCTCAAGGGGCTAACAAACTGATGCAGGTGCACACTTTCAACTCTTGAAAGTGTGCATCAGTTTCTCCTTCTTTGGGAAATATCTCGCCAAGTGTGGACCCTCACAAATATAGCATTTCATGGGGCCACCGCCGCTGGATTTGGAAGAACCATCGGGCTTCTTCCCATTCCATCACGAAAATGTAAGCCCCTTGAAATGCTATATTCAAGGGGCAACTCTTGAAAGTGTGCATCGGGCAACTTTAATCACGAACCAGTTGTTATAGGGCCACACTTTAATCACGAAAATGTGCCTATAATGGCACCAAACTTAGAGTCTGGTTCAGCCAATACTCACTCGATTCTCACGTTTGTTTAACGGACGTTTGTGTTTGAGTTTGTATGAACGAATCGAGCAAGATACGGGAAATTCCCAACCTTCTATTACCCGTGAACTAGAAGGAATTACTTAAAATTTCGTCCAAGAACTCAGCAGCCAACAATGGTGCTGGTTCATGCCACAATATAGCAAGTAACTACCAAGTAACCGCCACAAACTGCCCAGTCATGGACAAGCCCCATGATCTGGTTGTTTCCCACTAACTAATGCCAACTAAGCCACATAATAAGGACCAGCAATGCACCAAGCCAATGCCACGAATCCAATGGACAAAGCCACGAGCTAAAGGGACCCGACCATAGCCAAAGGGACCACGGTTCATCAAGGCAACAAGCTGCACCACCAAGCATGCAGCCGGGTTAACGGTCCAGCGCCGTTACCCATAATTCCTCTCCGTCAACACGATATCGGACCAAGCACATCGAACCAGCGAGCTCTTCGATGCACCCGGGTTCTCATCAAGCTCAAGGTGCTAACAAACCGCCCGCACCGGTTGAGCTCGACGTCCTCGTCGAGACCGAATGCAAGTACTCCTTGATTTGATCTTCAAACTGCCACAAAGTAGTGTCTCTTTCCCATGTAGCATCCTCCACTGGTTTACCTTTCCATTGAACCAAGAAATCTGTCCGCATATTTTTCTTGCTATGTCCAAGTACTCGGTGATCCAATATCTTCTCAATCTTCTCTTCAAACTGTTTTCTAATCACGGGAGGGGCTCTACGAGCTTTACTCCGCGACGGGTCTGCCTCGTCTTCATGGAACCGTCTAAGAAAACTCACATGAAAAGTCGGATGAACTTTGAACCTTTCGGGCAACGCAAGCTTGTAGGCAACAGCTCCGACCTTGCCAACAACTTCAAAGGGACCATCGTACTTGGGAATCAAGCCACGATGCACTGCCTTGCTCGAAATTTTCTTCCAAATCTGGGGAGTAAGCTTGAGCAACACCTTGTCACCCACATCAAACTCCAAATCTCTGCGTTTTTGGTCAGCGTACTTCTTCATTCTCTTTTGTGCCTTCCTCAAACTGTCTTGTGCTTCTTCTAGTAACTCTTGTTTATCACGAATTGCCCGGTATGCTGCTGGACATTTCTCACCCCTCGTTCGCTTCCCAATCTCCAACGGAGTAACCGGCTGCTGTCCAAGAACAAGCTCAAACGGGGACTTCTCCGTGGTCGAAGAACGGTGCAGATTGTAGCAAAACTGTGCAGTATCCAGCAGACTTAACCAGTTTTTCTGACTCGCTGTCACGTAATGCCGCAAGTACTCTTCTAGCAGATGATTGATTCTCTCGGTTTGCCCATCAGTTTGCGGATGATTTGCAGTGGAAAACTTCAAATCTGTCCCCATCAAGTTGAACAATGTAGTCCAGAATCGACCCGTGAACCTGGCATCTTGGTCACTCACAATGTCACTAGGCAAACCAAAGTACTTCACCACGTTTCTGTAGAATAAATCTGCAGCAACTTCCGACGAGCAGATTGTAGGGCACGCGACCAAAACTGAGTACTTTGAGAAGCGATCTACCACCACCATAATCCACGTCTTGTCTTCAATCTTCGGGAACCCACTAATGAAGTCCATAGAAACTGAAACCCAAGGACAATCAGGGATGGGCAGCGGCTGTAGCAAGCCGGCTTCCTTCTTCTTCTCGACTTTATCTTGTTGGCATACAAGACAAGTCTTCACATACATCTCAACATCATCCTCCATCTTCGGCCAGAAGTAGGAACGGGATAAGAGAGCCAACATCCGATCACCACCCGGATGTACAGCCCACACCGAATCATGAGTCTCCTTCATCAATTCGCGTCTCAATCCACCAGCAGCAGGGACAAATAGACGCCCTCCCTTGTAAACAAGGAGGCCGTCCTCAATGTAAAACCGACGGACTGTTCCTTCCTTCACTTGCTCAACGAGCTTCACATAAGCACTATCCGCATAAGCAAGGGCCTTCAACTTCTCGGAGAAATCTGTCTCAACTCTTGTGATCGCATATAGAGCCGCGAACACTTCCTTCCTACTAAGCGCATCAGCAACCTGATTGTGTCTTCCTGGTTTGTGCTCCCAAACAAAATCAAACTCGGCTAAATATTGCTGCCAACGAGCTTGCTTCGGGGTCAGCTTCTTCTGGGTTGTGAAGTACGTGTTGGCCACATTGTCGGTGCGCACCACGAACTTTGTACCCAGCAAGTAAACCCTCCAAACCTGCAGACAATGAATCACGGCAACCATCTCTTTCTCATGGGCTGAATACCGCTGTTCGGTTGGATTCAACTTCCGACTCTCGAATGCAACCGGGTGTTGTTCCTGGACCAGAACTCCACCAATAGCTTTGTCCGATGCATCCGTATGCACTTCGAACGGCAACTCAAAATCGGGTAATCTCAGCACGGGCTCGGAGGCAATAGCAGTCTTCAACTTCTCAAATGCCTCTCCACATGAATCTGTCCAATGCCACTTAGCATCCTTCTTTAGCAAATCAGTCAGCGGGGCTGCCCTCTTCGAATAACCAGCAATGAACTTCCGGTAGTAGTTGGCTAGGCCAAGGAACGACCGTAGTTCAGGGACCTTCGACGGGACTGGCCACTCAACAATGGCCTGGACTTTCCTCGGATCCATCCGCACCTCATGATTCCCCACACAATGGCCAAGAAACTGAATCTCTTGCCTCGCAAACTCGCATTTCTCCATCTTCACATACAGTTTGTGCTCTCTCAAACGAGCCAAGACCTGTTCAAGATGCCTCAAATGCTCTTCAAAGTTAGTACTATAAATGACTATATCATCTAGATAAACTACAACAAAGTTATGTAGAAAGTCATAAAGTACATCATTCATTAAGTTGCAGAATGTAGCAGGGGCATTCGTCAAGCCAAACGGCATAACGAGAAACTCGAACGAACCGTAACGAGTAACACACGTCGTCTTTGCCTCATCACCTTCAGCAACTCTGACTTGCCAATACCCAGACCGCAAATCAAGCTTCGAAAACCAGCAAGCTCGACACATTCTGTCCATGAGGTCTTGTATCAATGGCACCGGGTACTTGTTCCGAATCGTTACTTTGTTCAAAGCCCGATAATCCACACACATCCGTAGAGAACCGTCCTGTTTCTTTTGGAAGAGAACAGGGGCACCATAAGGAGCTTTGGACGGCTTGATCAATCCAGCATCTAGTAACTCCGTCAATTGCTTCCTCAATTCAGCAAGTTCCAACGGTGGCATACGGTAAGGGGGCCGTGCAGGAGGAGCAGAACCAGGGACTAACTCAATTCTGTGATCCGTGGCCCTTCTCGGTGGCAATTCCTTCGGCAACTCAGCGGGCATCACGTCCTTGTACCGAACCAGCAAATCTGCCACTGCCTTTGGCACCTCTACCTTCATATCCGGCTTAACTTCCAGCAACGTAGCCAAGTAAGTCACTTGACCCTTCTTCTAACCCTTTTCCACTGACAAAGCCGTCATAGTTTCAATCTGGTTGCCCTTGTTCGTCACCCCTTCGCGAACACAAGGGACAAAGCACGGACTAGATTCCTGCATAATCATAATACCACCAACGTGCGGGACAAGTACCGACTTCGTCTTATGCAGAAAATCTATGCCAAGTATCAATTCATAATCGTCTAATGGAATGACGAGCATATGAACAATACCTGAGATATCTCCTAGCGTCAATGGGACATCGTAAGCCATGCCAACAACCGCCTGAACCTTCGTGTTGGGCTGCTTCAAGAGACTAGAACACTTGCTGATCGGCAATCCAATCTCTTTTGCAGTACCCTCTGCCACAAACGTGTGAGAAGCCCCGGTTTCAACCAAAGCAATCACCCACTTCTTGTTCAGTTTCACCCGAACTCTCATCAATCGGGACACGGTCGTGCTACTACTTTCACCCACGCTAGCCAGCACTTCATAGTGGTTCAAGAGTTGCAATGAATTGCTCGACTCTTGCCCTTGGTTCTCTTGCCTATCATCGAAAAACATAGCATTCAATTTCCCTTTCTTCGGACAATCGCGTGCACGATGTGGACCGTCGCACAAGTAGCAGCCTTGCTTCTTTTGATTTCCAGAATCCATCGTATTGGAAGAGGCTTCGCCAACTTTGCCTTTCCCTTTGTCAAGTCCCCCTTTCTTGTCCTGCTTCTTCTCATCATTTTTCTTGCCTTTGCCTTTCTTCGACTTCGAAGCAGAGGCATTCATCGGGTCCTTTGTGGTTCTGAAATCAACAAGAGCATCCGCGACAACTATTGCAGCCTTCAAATCCTTCACACCCTTCCTTCTCAATTCCATTTGAGCCCACGGTTGCAATCCCTTCAGGAAATTGAACAACTTATCGAGTTCACTCATTTCTTTGACATCGAGCATGAGTGAACTGAATTCCTTCACATAATCGTGAACGGAACCCGTCTGCTTCAAACGGAGCAGATTCTCACGAGCCAACCAAGAAGAGTTTCCGGGCAGAAATTGATCCTTCAATTCCTTCTTCAAGGCTTCCCACGAATCAATGCTAGGACGGCCTGCACTAGCGTCTTCATTACGTCTAGTTCGCCATCACAACTTCGCATCCGCGGACAAGTACATGCTCATGATGTTCACCTTGTCTTCCTCGGCAACATGAGCAGCGTCGAAGTACTGCTCCATGTCCCAGAGGAAGTTTTCAAGTTCCTTGGCACATCTCGTGCCACCGAAAGACTTCGGTTCAGGGAAATTCACCTTCCTTCGTTCCCCGGCACTACCAACGGGTCTGCTAGCCAAAGCCATCCGAATCACCGTCAATTCCTTTTGCAACACTTCGAATTGGGACTGGGATTCTTCATAGCGGGACTGAGTTTCTTCGCATCTCTTGCGAAGTTCCTCGTAGCGGGTCTGTTGTAGTGCTGCCTCGGCCTCATGAGAATTTCGAAGTTCCTCCAAGGAACCTTCAAGGGTCAAAATTCTCTCCGAATACAGCTCAGAGGGATCGTCATCGGCAGGAGTTCCCACAGTCGTTTCCAAACGGGTCAGTCTTTCACGAATCTCTGCGCTTGCCATGGAAGCAAACCCGAATTCAACACGAACGCACCGCAAAGCACCACGAAATGGGGCTCTGATACCAGTTGTTATAGGGCCACACTTTATTCACGAAAATGTGCCTATAATGGCACCAAACTCAGAGTCTGGTTCAGCCAATACTCACTCGATTCTCACGTTTGTTTAACGGACGTTTGTGTTTGAGTTTGTATGAACGAATCCAGCAAGATACGGGAAATTCCCAACCTTCTATTACCCGTGAACTAGAAGGAATTACTTACAATTTCGTCCAAGAACTCAGCAGCCAACAATGGTGCTGGTTCATGCCACAATATAGCAAGTAACTACCAAGTAACCGCCACAAACTGCCCAGTCATGGACAAGCCCCATGATCTGGTTGTTTCCCACTAACTAATGCCAACTAAGCCACATAATAAGGACCAGCAATGCACCAAGCCAATGCCACGAATCCAATGGACAAAGCCACGAGCTAAAGGGACCCGACCACAGCCATGGGACCACGGTTCATCAAGGCAACAAGCTGCACCACCAAGCATGCAGCCGGGTTAACGGTCCAGCGCCGTTACCCATAATTCCTCGCCGTCAACACGATATCGGACCAAGCACATCGAACCAGCGAGCTCTTCGATGCACCCGGGTTCTCATCAAGCTCAAGGGGCTAACAAACCCGATGATTCTTCCAAATATAGCATCGAAGAGTAAGCCCCTTGAAATGCTATATTAAAGGGGAAACTCTTGAAAGTGTGCAACTCTTGAAACTCATGGTGGGAGATGCAGAAACGGGTAACGGGCAAAAGGAGACGGAGAATTCAGAACTTATTTTGTTGAACACGCTTGTAAGTCTGAATATGGTTGAGTTTTTGAATACTCTAACCGAGGATGTGGATGTTGTGCGACAGAAACTGATGCAGGTGGCGATAATGGTAAATGGAACTGAGATGGTTGCGATGGTTGACACGGGTGCCACGCACACGGTGGTGTCTTCCAAGGTGGTGCAGAAACTTGGCTTGCGAACAAGCAAGTGTTCTCATGTTCTCAAGATGCCAAATGCCACTACACAATCTCTCCAAGGGATGTGCTATGATGTGCCGATGAGGATTGGCACGCTTGCGTTTGTTAGCCCCTTGAGCTTGATGAGAACCCGGGTGCATCGAAGAGCTCGCTGGTTCGATGTGCTTGGTCCGATATCGTGTTGACGGCGAGGAATTATGGGTAACGGCGCTGGACCGTTAACCCGGCTGCATGCTTGGTGGTGCAGCTTGTTGCCTTGATGAACCGTGGTCCCTTTGGCTGTGGTCGGGTCCCTTTAGCTCGTGGATTTGTCCATTGGATTCGTGGCATTGGCTTGGTGCATTGCTGGTCCTTATTATGTGGCTTAGTTGGCATTAGTTAGTAGGAAACAACCAGATCATGGGGCTTGTCCATGACTGGGCAGTTTGTGGCGGTTACTTGGTAGTTACTTGCTATATTGTGGCATGAACCAGCACCATTGTTGGCTGCTGAGTTCTTGGACGAAATTGTAAGTAATTCCTTCTAGTTCACGGGTAATAGAAGGTTGGGAATTTCCCGTATCTTGCTGGATTCGTTCATACAAACTCAAACACAAACGTCCGTTAAACAAACGTGAGAACCGAGTGAGTATTGGCTGAACCAGAAACGCTGAGATTCTTGAACGGTTGGCTCGCATTGAGTCGCTGTTTGGTCCCTTGGAGGATGGAGTGAATATCAATCTCATGCAAGAGAACGCAGAAGTGAGATTGGAAATTCAGTCCCTACGTGAAGCGAATGCAACCCTGGCCAAGGAGTTGGAGGACCTTCGTGCAGAGTATGCCGGTACCATCCAGACCATGCAGAAACTCAGAGAGAGGCACAAGGTGGTGAAGGCCGACGTGGGTCTGCTTCGGCAAGTCGTGGGAGCGCAAGATGGGACAGGACGGGTCAGGGCAAGTCGTAAGATCCCTGAACCGCAGCCATTCAATGGGGCACGGAGTGCCAAGGACGTGGAGAACTTTGTGTGGGACTTGGAGGAGTACTTCTCGGCAGCGAAGATTTCGGATGACGAGAAGGTTGCTATGGCAGCAAGGTATTTGGCAAGTGATGCCAAACTTTGGTGGCGAACGCGAGTTTCCGAGGACTCGATCGCGGGGCGGTCACGGATTGAAAGTTGGGATCAGTTCAAGGCGGAATTGAAGTCCCAATTTCTGCCCAGAAATGCGTCGCGCCAAGCGAGAGAAGCGATGAAAAGTCTCAAGCAGACGGGGTCTGTTAAGGACTATGTGAATGAGTTTTGTGCACTCTTGTTGAACGTGCAGAACATGTCGGAGGATGACAAGTTGTTTAACTTCGAATCCGGGTTGAGGCTGTGGGCGCAACAAGAATTGCGGCGGGAAAATGTTGCTGACTTGAAGGGTGCAATCAAGGCAGCGGAGGCCTTAGTCGACAACTACGTTGACAAGACGGCATCGGAGGCAGCCACGTCTAAGTCCAAGAAAGGGAAAGGCGACAAGGGAGACGACCAATCCCAGGACGCGGGCAAGAAGGCTGATGGTGGGCAGAGATGGAATGGGAAGAAGCCCGATGGTTCTTCCAAATCCAGCGGCGGTGGCCCCATGAAATGCTATATTTGTGAGGGTCCACACTTGGCGAGATATTGCCCAAAGAAGGAGAAACTCAATGCACTCATGGTGGGAGATGCAGAAACGGGTAACGGGCAAAAGGAGACGGAGAATTCAGAACTTATTTCGTTGAACACGCTTGTAAGTCTGAATATGGTTGAGTTTTTGAATACTCTAACCGAGGATGTGGATGTTGTGCGACAGAAACTGATGCAGGTGGCGATAATGGTCAATGGAACTGAAATGGTTGCGATGGTTGACACGGGTGCCACGCACACGGTGGTGTCTTCCAAGGTGGTGCAGAAACTTGGCTTGCGAACAAGCAAGTGTTCTCATGTTCTCAAGATGCCAAATGCCACTGCACAATCTGTCCAAGGGATGTGCTATGATGTGCCGATGAGGATTGGCACGCTTGCGGGAAAAATCAACATGTTGGCGGTTCCATTGGATGACTTTGAGATGATCCTTGGAATCGACTTCTTGAGGAAGACGCGGTCTTTTCCAATGCCGCATCTGGATGGTTTGATGGTGACGCACCAAAACAGCCCATGTTTTGTGCCGTGTGTTGGGGCGAATTCTGCTCCAAGTGAGAGTGTGGCGACGGTCTCAGCCATGACCGTTAAGAAGCGAGAGAAGGCAGTCCCGGTGGCATAATTAGCCGCGGTGGCAGCGGAGAAATCTGGAGTGGGTTCGAAGCAACAGATTTGTTGGAATCCAAAAATGAAGCGCGAGGTTATCTGGGCAGCAAGACGTGTGAAGGATGGTTCGACGAGGACGTCGAATTCAGCGGGTGTGGGTGGTTTGTCACACCCTTAGCTTGTTGCCTCGATGATGGTTCGCTAGGCGGGCACGTCGGTCTAGCAAAATGAACCAAGGAGTAACGGCGTGCAAGACGGAGAGATAACGTGGTGGAGTTGGCTTTGGCTTCGTGCCTTAGCCTTGGCCTTGGCTTGGTGCCTTGGCTTTGTGGTGAGTTGTGACCTTGGTTTGGTGCCTTGTTCCTTGGTGGCCTTAGACGGATTGGTGGATGTTGGTGGATGCTGGTGGATGTGGCTCAGGTCTGGTCTCAATGACATCATGACGCAACAGGGCTTTTACCCGATATCGGCTACGGTGGCTCAGGCTCCATCGGGCTCTGGCTCAGTGCCAAGCCCCGTACTCCTCCTCAGGAAAATCCATGTTCCTTCCTGCCACTAAGGGAAATGTTCCTAAGACACTACAGGGGGTAGGAAGTAAGTAAGATGCTGGCACGGCGCCAACCCGATGATGCCCCAGTGCCAACCCGATGTTGGCACAAGTCCCTCGATGATGCCTCGGCGCCAAATCGATGATGCCTAGTGTCAACTCGATGATTGGCATAGTCCCTCGGTGATGTCCCAGCACCAGCCCGATGATGCCCAGTGCCAACCCGATGATTGGCACAGTCCCTTGATGAGTCCCTGCACCAACCCGATGCGTCCCAGTGACGACCCAGTGCCGTCGGGTCCGATGGCGGTTTCCAGCAGTTACTTCCAGATTAGTTATTTGTTAGATAACTGAAATGTAACCGCCATGTTTGGCTGGAAAACAATGTAATAAATGGATGTTTCAGCCATTGTTAGAGGAGAGTTCTCATAGCGTGTTTTATGAGATATTGAGCGAGATACACGAGAGAAAATTGTATGAATTCGTGATGTACTAAGTGGCATTCAAGGGAATAAAACTAGTGCAGATTCATACAACATTCGTGTTAAATTGTCCCTTACAAAATCGCTACTAACGGTCCCAATTAACGGAGTGAAGGCTGAACCAAGTTAGAATTCGAGATTGCTAACCTTGGTGCCGATCCGTGTAGATTTTCGAGACACAAAATCTGACCCGGATACAACTGGTATCAGAGCCCGAAGTAGCGAGGAGATGACGTCCAGAAACGCTGAGATTCTTGAACGGTTGGCTCGCATTGAGTCGCTGTTTGGTCCCTTGGAGGATGGAGTGAATATCAATCTCATGCAAGAGAATGCAGAAGTGAGATTTGAAATTCAGTCCCTACGTGAAGCGAATGCAACCCTGGCCAAGGAGTTGGAGGACCTTCGTGCAGAGTATGCCGGTACCATCCAGACCATGCAGAAACTCAGAGAGAGGCACAAGGTGGTGAAGGCCGACGTGGGTCTGCTTCGGCAAGTCGTGGGAACGCAAGATGGGACAGGACGGGTCAGGGCAAGTCGTAATATCCCTGAACTGCAGCCATTCAATGGGGCACGGAGTGCCAAGGACGTGGAGAACTTTGTGTGGGACTTGGAGGAGTACTTCTCGGCAGCGAAGATTTCGGATGACGAGAAGGTTGCTATGGCAGCAAGGTATTTGGCAAGTGATGCCAAACTTTGGTGGCGAACGCGAGTTTCCGAGGACTCGATCGCGGGGCGGTCACGGATTGAAAGTTGGGATCAGTTCAAGACGGAATTGAAGTCCCAATTTCTGCCCGGAAATGCGTCGCGCCAAGCGAGAGAAGCGATGAAAAGTCTCAAGCAGACGGGGTCTGTTAAGGACTATGTGAAGGAGTTTTGTGCGCTCTTGTTGAACGTGCAGAACATGTCGGAGGATGACAAGTAGTTTAACTTCGAATCCGGGTTGAGGCCGTGGGCGCAACAAGAATTGCGGCGGCAAAATGTTGCTGACTTGAAGGGTGCAATCAAGGCAGCGGAGGCCTTAGTCGACAACTACGTTGACAAGACGGCATCGGAGGCAGCCACGTCTAAGTCCAAGAAAGGGAAAGGCGACAAGGGAGACGACCAATCCCAGGACGCGGGAAAGAAGGCTGATGGTGGACAGAGATGGAATGGGAAGAAGCCCGATGGTTCTTCCAAATCCAGCGGCGGTGGCCCCATGAAATGCTATATTTGTGAGGGTCCACACTTGACGAGATATTGCCCAAAGAAGGAGAAACTCAATGCACTCATGGTGGGAGATGCAGAAACGGGTAACGGGCAAAAGGAGACGGAGAATTCAGAACTTATTTCGTTGAACACGCTTGTAAGTCTGAATATGGTTGAGTTTTTGAATACTCTAACCGAGGATGTGGATGTTGTGCGACAGAAAGTGATGCAGGTGGCGATAATGGTCAATGGAACTGAGATGGTTGCGATGGTTGACACAGGTGCCACGCACACGGTGGTGTCTTCCAAGGTGGTGCAGAAACTTGGCTTGCGAACAAGCAAGTGTTCTCATGTTCTCAAGATGCCAAATGCCACTGCACAATCTGTCCAAGGGATGTGCTATGATGTGCCGATGAGGATTGGCACGCTTGCGGGAAAAATCAACATGTTGGCGGTTCCATTGGATGACTTTGAGATGATCCTTGGAATCGACTTCTTGAGGAAGACGCGGTCTTGTCCAATGCCGCATCTGAATGGTTTGATGGTGACGCACCAAAACAACCCATGTTTTGTGCCGTGTGTTGGGGCGAATTCTGCTCCAAGTGAGAGTGTGGCGACGGTCTCAGCCATGACCGTTAAGAAGCGAGAGAAGGCAGTCCCGGTGGCATACTTAGCCGCGGTGGCAGCGGATAAATCTTGAGTGGGTTCGAAGCAACAGATTTGTTGGAATCCAAAAATGAAGCGCGAGGTTATCTGGGCAGCGAGACGTGTGAAGGATGGTTCGACGAGGACGTCGAATTCAGCGGGTGTGGGTGGTTTTTCACACCCTTTGCTTGTTGCCTCGATGATGGTTCGCTAGGCGGGCACGTCGGTCTAGCAAAATGAACCAAGGAGTAACGGCGTGCAAGACAGAGAGATAACGTGGTGGAGTTGGCTTTGGCTTCGTGCCTTAGCCTTGGCCTTGGCTTGGTGCCTTGGCTTTGTGGTGAGTTGTGACCTTGGTTTGGTGCCTTGGTCCTTTGTGGCCTTAGACGGATTGGTGGATGTTGGTGGATGCTGGTGGATGTGGCTCAGGTCGTGTCTCAATGACATCAGGACGCAGCAGGGCTTTTACCCGATATCGGCTACGGTGGCTCAGGCTCCATCGGGCTCTGGCTCAGTGCCAAGCCCCGTACTCCTCCTCAGGAAAATCCATGTTCCTTCCTGCCACTAAGGGAAATGTTCCTAAGACACTATAGGGGGTAGGAGGTAAGTAAGATGCTGGCACGGCGCCAACCCGATGATGCCCCAGTGCCAACCCGATGTTGGCACAAGGCCCTCGATGATGCCTCGGCGCCAACTCGATGATGCCTAGTGTCAACTCGATGATTGGCATAGTCCCTCGGTGATGTCGCAGCACCACCCCGATGATGCCCAGTGCCAACCCGATGATTGGCACAGTCCCTTGATGAGTCCCGGCACCAACCCGATGCGTCCCAGTGACGACCCAGTGCCGTCGGGTCCGATGGCGGTTTCCAGCAGTTACTTCCAGATTAGTTATTTGTTAGATAACTGAAATGTAACCGCCATGTTTGGCTGGAAAACAATGTAATAAATGGCATGTTTCAGCCATTGTTAGAGGAGAGTTCTCATAGCGTGTTTTATGAGATATTGAGCGAGATACACGAGAGAAAATTGTATGAATTCGTGATGTACTAAGTGGCATTCAAGGGAATAAAACTAGTGCAGATTCATACAACATTCGTGTTCAATTGTCCCTTACAAAATCGCTACTAACGGTCCCAATTAACGGAGTGAAGGCTGAACCAAATTAGAATTCGAGATTGCTAACCTTGGTGCCGATCCGTGTAGATTTTCGAGACACAAAATCTGACCCGGATACAACTGGTATCAGAGCCCGAAGTAGCGAGGAGATGACGTCTAGAAACGCTGAGATTCTTGAACGGTTGGCTCGCATTGAGTCGCTGATTGGTCCCTTGGAGGATGGAGTGAATATCAATCTCATGCAAGAGAATGCAGAAGTGAGATTGGAAATTCAGTCCCTACGTGAAGCGAATGCAACCCTGGCCAAGGAGTTGGAGGACCTTCGTGCAGAGTATGCCGGTACCATCCAGACCGTGCAGAAACTCAGAGAGAGGCACAAGGTGGTGAAGGCCGACGTGTGTCTGCTTCGGCAAGTCGTGGGAACGCAAGATGGGACAGGACGGGTCAGGGCAAGTCGGATGATCCCTGAACCGCAGCCATTCAATGGGGCACGGAGTGCCAAGGACGTGGAGAACTTTGTGTGGGACTTGGAGGAGTACTTCTCGGCAGCGAAGATTTCGGATGACGAGAAGGTTGCTATGGCAACAAGGTATTTAGCAAGTGATGCCAAACTTTGGTGGCGAACGCGAGTTTCCGAGGACTCGATCGCGGGGCGGTCACGGATTGAAAGTTGGGATCAGTTCAAGCGGAATTGAAGTCCCAATTTCTGCCCGGAAATGCGTCGCGCCAAGCGAGAGAAGCGATGAAAAGTCTCAAGCAGACGGGGTCTGTTAAGGACTATGTGAAGGAGTTTTGTGCGCTCTTGTTGAACGTGCAGAACATGTCGGAGGATGACAAGTTGTTTAACTTCGAATCCGGGTTGAGGCCGTGGGCGCAACAAGAATTGCGGCGGCAAAATGTTGCTGACTTGAAGGGTGCAATCAAGGCAGCGGAGGCCTTAGTCGACAACTACGTTGACAAGACGGCATCGGAGGCAGCCACGTCTGAGTCCAAGAAAGGGAAAGGCGACAAGGGAGATGACCAATCCCAGGACGCGGGCAAGAAGGCTGATGGTGGACAGAGATGGAATGGGAAGAAGCCCGATGGTTCTTCCAAATCCAGCGGCGGTGGCCCCATGAAATACTATATTTGTGAGGGTCCACACTTGGCGAGATATTGCCCAAAGAAGGAGAAACTCAATGCACTCATGGTGGGAGATGCAGAAACGGGTAACGGGCAAAAGGAGACGGAGAATTCAGAACTTATTTCGTTGAACACGCTTGTAAGTCTGAATATGGTTGAGTTTTTGAATACTCTAACCGAGTATGTGGATGTTGTGCGACAGAAACTGATGCAGGTGGCGATAATGGTCAATGGAACTGAGATGGTTGCGATGGTTGACACGGGTGCCACGCACACGGTGGTGTCTTCCAAGGTGGTGCAGAAACTTGGCTTGCGAACAAGCATGTGTTCTCATGTTCTCAAGATGCCAAATGCCACTGATGTGCTATGATGTGCCGATGAGGATTGGCACGCTTGCGGGAAAAATCAACATGTTGGCGGTTCCATTGGATGACTTTGAGATGATCCTTGGAATCGACTTCTTGAGGAAGACGCGGTCTTGTCCAATGCCGCATCTGAATGGTTTGATGGTGACGCACCAAAACAGCCCATGTTTTGTGCCGTGTGTTGGGGCGAATTCTGCTCCAAGTGAGAGTGTGGCGACGGTCTCAGCCATGACCGTTAAGAAGCGAGAGAAGGCAGTCCCGGTGGCATACTTAGCCGCGGTGGCAGCGGAGAAATCTGGAGTGGGTTCGAAACAACAGATTTGTTGGAATCCAAAAATGAAGCGCGAGGTTATCTGGGCAGCGAGACGTGTGAAGGATGGTTCGACGAGGACGTCGAATTCAGCGGGTGTGGGTGGTTTGTCACACCCTTAGCTTGTTGCCTCGATGATGGTTCGTTAGGCAGGCACGTCGGTCTCGCAAAATGAACCAAGGAGTAACGGCGTGCAAGACGGAGAGATAACGTGGTGGAGTATGCTTTGGCTTCGTGCCTTAGCCTTGGCCTTGGCTTGGTGCCTTGGCTTTGTGGTGAGTTGTGACCTTGGTTTGGTGCCTTGGTCCTTGGTGAAATTAGACGGATTGGTGGATGTTGGTGGATGCTGGTGGATGTGGCTCAGGTCTGGTCTCAATGACATCAGGACGCAGCAGGGCTTTTACCCGATATCGGCTACGGTGGCTCAGGCTCCATCGGGCTCTGGCTCAGTGCCAAGCCCCGTACTCCTCCTTAGGAAAATCCATGTTCCTTCCTGCCACTAAGGGAAATGTTCCTAAGACACTATAGGGGGTAGGAGGTAAGTAAGATGCTGGCACGGCGCCAACCCGATGATGCCCCAGTGCCAACCCGATGTTGGCACAAGTCCCTCGATGATGCCTCGGCGCCAACTCGATGATGCCTAGTGTCAACTCGATGATTGGCATAGTCCCTCGGTGATGTCCCAGCACCACCCGATGATGCCCAGTGCCAACCCGATGATTGGCACAGTCCCTTGATGAGTCCCAGCACCAACCCGATGCGTCCCAGTGACGACCCAGTGCCGTCGGGTCCGATGGCGGTTTCCAGCAGTTACTTCCAGATTAGTTATTTGTTAGATAACTGAAATGTAACCGCCATGTTTGGCTGGAAAACAATGTAATAAATGGCATGTTTCAGCCATTGTTAGAGGAGAGTTCTCATAGCGTGTTTTATGAGATATTGAGCGAGATACACGAGAGAAAATTGTATGAATTCGTGATGTACTAAGTGGCATTCAAGGGAATAAAACTAGTGCAGATTCATACAACATTCGTGTTCAATTGTCCCTTACAAAATCGCTACTAACGGTCCCAATTAACGGAGTGAAGGCTGAACCAAGTTAGAATTCGAGATTGCTAACCTTGGTGCCGATCCGTGTAGATTATCGAGACACAAAATCTGACCCGGATACAGTCACACCCTTAGCTTGTTGCCTCGATGATGGTTCGCTAGGCGGGCACGTCGGTCTAGCAAAATGAACCAAGGAGTAACGGCGTGCAAGACGGAGAGATAACATGGTGGAGTTGGCTTTGGCTTCGTGCCTTAGCCTTGGCCTTGGCTTGGTGCCTTGGCTTTGTGGTGAGTTGTGACCTTTGTTTGGTGCCTTGGTCCTTGGTGGCCTTAGACGGATTGGTGGATGTTGGTGGATGCTGGTGGATGTGGCTCAGGTCTGGTCTCAATGACATCAGGACGCAGCAGGGCTTTTACCCGATATCGGCTACGGTGGCTCAGGCTCCATCGGGCTCTGGCTCAGTGCCAAGCCCCGTACTCCTCCTCAGGAAAATCCATGTTCCTTCCTGCCACTAAGGGAAATGTTCCTAAGACACTATAGGGGGTAGGAGGTAAGTAAGATGCTGGCACGGCGCCAACCCGATGATGCCCCAGTGCCAACCCGATGTTGGCACAAGGCCCTCGATGATGCCTCGGCGCCAACTCGATGATGCCTAGTGTCAACTCGATGATTGGCATAGTCCCTCGGTGATGTCCCAGCACCACCCCGATGATGCCCAGTGCCAACCCGATGATTGGCACAGTCCCTTGATGAGTCCCAGCACCAACCCGATGCGTCCCAGTGACGACCCAGTGACGTCGGGTCCGATGGCGGTTTCCAGCAGTTACTTCCAGATTAGTTATTTGTTAGATAACTGAAATGTAACCGCCATGTTTGGCTGGAAAACAATGTAATAAATGGCATGTTTCAGCCATTGTTAGAGGAGAGTTCTCATAGCGTGTTTTATGAGATATTGAGCGAGATACACGAGAATTCAACACGAACGCACCGCGAAGCACCACGAAACGGGGCTCTGATACCAGTTGAATTCTGGTTTGCTTCCATGGCAAGCGCAGAGATTCGTGAAAGACTGACCCGTTTGGAAACGACTGTGGGAACTCCTGCCGATGACGATCCCTCTGAGCCGTATTCGGAGAGAATTTTGACCCTTGAAGGTTCCTTGGAGGAACTTCGAAATTCTCATGAGGCCGAGGCAGCACTACAACAGACCCGCTACGAGGAACTTCGCAAGAGTTGCGAAGAAACTCAGTCCCGCTATGAAGAATCCCAGTCCCAATTCGAAGTGTTGCAAAAGGAATTGACGGTGATTCGGTTGGCTTTGGCTAGCAGACCCGTTGGTAGTGCCGGGGAACGAAGGAAGGTGAATGTCCCTGAGCCGAAGTCTTTTGGTGGCACGAGATGTGCCAAGGAACTTGAAAACTTCCTCTGGGACATGGAGCAGTACTTCGACGCTGCTCATGTTGCCGAGGAAGACAAGGTGAACATCACGAGCATGTACTTGTCCGCGGATGCGAAGTTGTGGTGGCGAACTAGACGTAATGAAGACGCTAGTGCAGGCCGTCCTAGCATTGATTCGTGGGAAGCCTTGAAGAAGGAATTGAAGGATCAATTTCTGCCCGGAAACTCTTCTTGGTTGGCTCGTGAGAATCTGCTCCGTTTGAAGCAGACGGGTTCCGTTCACGATTATGTGAAGGAATTCAGTTCACTCATGCTCGATGTCAAAGAAATGAGTGAACTCGATAAGTTGTTCAATTTACTGAAGGGATTGAAACCGTGGGCTCAAATGGAATTGAGAAGGCAGGGTGTGAAGGATTTGAAGGCTGCAATAGTTGCCGCGGATGCTCTTGTTGATTTCAGAACCACAAAGGACCCGATGAATGCCTCTGCTTCGAAGTCGAAGAAAGGCAAAGGCAAGAAAAATGATGAGAAGAAGCAGGACAAGAAAGGGGGACTTGACAAAGGGAAAGGCAAAGTTGGTGAAGCCTCTTCCAATACGATGGATTCTGGAAATCAAAAGAAGCAAGGCTGCTACTTGTGCGACGGTCCACATCGTGCACGCGATTGTCCGAAGAAAGGGAAATTGAATGCTATGTTTGCCGATGATAGGCAAGAGAACCAAGGGCAAGAGTCGAGCAATTCATTGCAACTCTTGAACCACTTGGAAGTGCTGGCTAGCGTGGGTGAAAGTAGTAGCACGACCGTGTCCCGATTGATGAGAGTTTGGGTGAAACTGAACAAGAAGTGGGTGATTGCTTTGGTTGACACCGGGGCTTCTCACACGTTTGTGGCAGAGGGTACTGCAAAAGAGATTGGATTGCCGATCAGCAAGTGTTCTAGTCTCTTGAAGCAGCCCAACACGAAGGTTCAGGCGGTTGTTGGCATGGCTTACGATGTCCCATTGACTCTAGGAGATATCTCAGGTATTGATCATATGCTCGTCATTCCATTAGACGATTATGAATTGATACTTGGCATAGATTTTCTGCATAAGACGAAGTCGGTACTTGTCCCGCACGTTGGTGGTATTATGATTATGCAGGAATCTAGTCCGTGCTTTGTCCCTTGTGTTCGCGAAGGGGTGACGAACAAGGGCAAGCAGATTGAAACTATGACGGCTTTGTCAGTGGAAAAGGGTTTGAAGAAGAGTCAAGTGACTTACTTGGCTACGTTGCTGGAAGTTAAGCCGGATATGAAGGTAGAGGTGCCAAAGGCAGTGGCAGATTTGCTGGTTCGGTACAAGGACGTGATGCCCGCTGAGTTGCCGAAGGAATTTCCACCGAGAAAGGCCACGGATCACAGAATTGAATTAGTCCCTGGTTCTGCTCCTCCTGCACGGCCCCCTTACCGTATGCCACCGTTGGAACTTGCTGAATTGAGGAAGCAATTGACGGAGTTACTAGATGCTGGATTGATCAAGCCGTCCAAAGCTCCTTATGGTGCCCCTGTTCTCTTCCAAAAGAAACAGGACGGTTCTCTACGGATGTGTGTGGATTATCGGGCTTTGAAAGTAACGATTCGGAACAAGTACCCGGTGCCATTGATACAAGACCTCATGGACAGAATGTGTCGAGCTTGCTGGTTTTCGAAGCTTGATTTGCGGTCTGGGTATTGGCAAGTCAGAGTTGCTGAAGGTGATGAGGCAAAGACGACGTGTGTTACTCGTTACGGTTCGTTCGAGTTTCTCGTTATGCCGTTTGGCTTGACGAATGCCCCTGCTACATTCTGCAACTTAATGAATGATGTACTTTATGACTTTCTAGATAACTTTGTTGTAGTTTATCTAGATGATATAGTCATTTATAGTGCTAACTTTGAAGAGCATTTGAGGCATCTTGAACAGGTCTTGGCTCGTTTGAGAGAGCACAAACTGTATGTGAAGATGGAGAAATGCGAGTTTGCGAGGCAAGAGATTCAGTTTCTTGGCCATTGTGTGGGGAATCATGAGGTGCGGATGGATCCGAGGAACGTCCAGGCCATTGTTGAGTGGCCAGTCCCGTCGAAGGTCCCTGAACTACGGTCGTTCCTTGGCCTAGCCAACTACTACCGGAAGTTCATTGCTGGTTATTCAAAGAGGGCAGCCCGCTGACTGATTTGCTAAAGAAGGATGCTAAGTGGCATTGGACAGATTCATGTGGAGAGGCATTTGAGAAGTTGAAGACTGCTATTGCCTCCGAGCCCGTGCTGAGATTACCCGATTTTGAGTTGCCGTTCGAAGTGCATACGGATGCATCGGACAAAGCTATTGGTGGAGTTCTGGTCCAGGAACAACACCCGGTTGCATTCGAGAGTCGGAAGTTGAATCCAACCGAACAACGGTATTCAGCCCATGAGAAAGAGATGGTTGCCGTGATTCATTGTCTGCAGGTTTGGAGGGTTTACTTGCTGGGTACAAAGTTCGTGGTGCGCACCGACAATGTGGCCAACACGTACTTCACAACCCAGAAGAAGCTGACCCCGCAGCAAGCTCGTTGGCAGCAATATTTAGCCGAGTTTGATTTTGTTTGGGAGCACAAACTAGGAAGACACAATCAGGTTGCTGATGCGCTTAGTAGGAAGGAAGTGTTCGCGGCTCTATATGCGATCACAAGAGTTGAGACAGATTTCTCCGAGAAGTTGAAGGCCCTTGCTTATGCGGATAGTGCTTATGTGAAGCTCGTTGAGCAAGTGAAGGAAGGAACAGTCCGTCGGTTTTACATTGAGGACGGCCTCCTTGTTTACAAGGGAGGGCGTCTATTTGTCCATGCTGCTGGTGGATTGAGACGCGAATTGATGAAGGAGACTCATGATTCGGTGTGGGCTGGACATCCGGGTGGTGATCGGATGTTGGCTCTCTTATCCCGTTCCTACTTCTGGCCGAAGATGGAGGATGATGTTGAGATGTATGTGAAGACTTGTCTTGTATGCCAACAAGATAAAGTCGAGAAGAAGAAGGAAGCCGGCTTGCTACAGCCGCTGCCCATCCCTGATCGTCCTTGGGTTTCAGTTTCTATGGACTTCATTAGTGGGTTCCCGAAGATTGAAGACAAGACGTCGATTATGGTGGTGGTAGATCGCTTCTCAAAGTACTCAGTTTTTGTCGCGTGCCCTACAATCTGCTCGTCGGAAGTTGCTGCATATTTATTCTACAGAAACGTGGTGAAGTACTTTGGTTTGCCTAGTGACATTGTGAGTGACCGTGATGCCAGGTTCACGGGTCGATTCTGGACTACATTGTTCAACTTGATGGGGACAGATTTGAAGTTTTCCACTGCAAATCATCCGCAAACTGATGGGAAAACCGAGAGAATCAATCATCTGCTAGAAGAGTACTTGCGGCATTACGTGACAGCGATTCAGAAAAACTGGTTAAGTCTGCTGGATACTGCACAGTTTTGCTACAATCTGCACCGTTCTTCGGCCACGGAGAAGTCCCCGTTTGAGCTTGTTCTTGGACAGCAGCCGGTTACTCCGTTGGGGATTGGGAAGCGAACGAGGGGTGAGAAATGTCCAGCAGCATACCGGGCAATTCGTGATAAACAAGAGTTACTAGAAGAAGCACAAGACAGTTTGAGGAAGGCACAAAAGAGAATGAAGGAGTACGCTGACCAAAAACGCAGAGATTTGGAGTTTGATGTGGGTGACAAGGTGTTGCTCAAGCTTACTCCCCAGATTTGGAAGAAAATTTCGAGCAAGGCAGTGCATCGTGGCTTGATTCCCAAGTACGATGGTCCCTTTGAAGTTGTTGGCAAGGTCGGAGCTGTTGCCTACAAGCTTGCGTTGCCCGAAAGGTTCAAAGTTCATCCGACTTTTCATGTGAGTTTTCTTAGACGGTTCCATGAAGACGAGGCAGACCCGTCGCGGAGTAAAGCTCGTAGAGCCCCTCCCGTGATTAGAAAACAGTTTGAAGAGAAGATTGAGAAGATATTGGATCACCGAGTACTTGGACATAGCAAGAAAAATATGCGGACAGATTTCTTGGTTCAATGGAAAGGTAAACCAGTGGAGGATGCTACATGGGAAAGAGACACTACTTTGTGGCAGTTTGAAGATCAAATCAAGGAGTACTTGCATTCGGTCTCGACGAGGACGTCGAGCTCAACCGGTGCGGGCGGTTTGTTAGCCCCTTGAGCTTGATGAGAACCCGGGTGCATCGAAGAGCTCGCTGGTTCGATGTGCTTGGTCTGATATCGTGTTGACGGCGAGGAATTATGGGTAACGGCGCTGGACCGTTAACCCGGCTGCATGCTTGGTGGTGCAGCTTGTTGCCTTGATGAACTGTGGTCCCTTTGGCTATGGTCGGGTCCCTTTAGCTCGTGGCTTTGTCCATTGGATTCGTGGCATTGGCTTGGTGCATTGCTGGTCCTTATTATGTGGCTTAGTTGGCATTAGTTAGTGGGAAACAACCAGATCATGGGGCTTGTCAATGACTGGGCAGTTTGTGGCGGTTACTTGGTAGTTACTTGCTATATTGTGGCATGAACCAGCACCATTGTTGGCTGCTGAGTTCTTGGACGAAATTGTAAGTAATTCCTTCTAGTTCACGGGTAATAGAAGGTTGGGAATTTCCCGTATCTTGCTGGATTCGTTCATACAAACTCAAACACAAACGTCCGTTAAACAAACGTGAGAATCGAGTGAGTATTGGCTGAACGAGACTCTGAGTTTGGTGCCATTATAGGCACATTTTCGTGATTAATCATGGGGCTTGTCCATGACTGGGCAGTTTGTGGCGGTTACTTGGTAGTTACTTGCTATATTGTGGCATGAACCAGCACCATTGTTGGCTGCTGAGTTCTTGGACGAAATTGTAAGTAATTCCTTCTAGTTCATGGGTAATAGAAGGTTGGGAATTTCCCGTATCTTGCTGGATTCGTTCATACAAACTCAAACACAAACGTCCGTTAAACAAACGTGAGAATCGAGTGAGTATTGGCTGAACCAGACTCTGAGTTTGGTGCCATTATAGGCACATTTTCGTGATTAAAGTGTGGCCCTATAACAACTGGTATCAGAGCCCCGTTTCGTGGTGCTTCACATTAAGTCGCTGTTTGGTCCCTTGGAGGATGGAGTGAATATCAATCTCATGCAAGAGAATGCAGAAGTGAGATTGGAAATTCAGTCCCTACGTGAAGCGAATGCAACCCTGGCCAAGGAGTTGGAGGACCTTCGTGCAGAGTATGCCGGTACCATCCAAACAGTGCAGAAACTCAGAGAGAGGCACAAGGTGGTGAAGGCCGACGTGGGTCTGCTGTGGCAAGTCGTGGGAACGCAAGATGGGACAGGACGGGTCAGGGCAAGTCGGAAGATCCCTGAACCGCAGCCATTCAATGGGGCACGGAGTGCCAAGGACGTGGAGAACTTTGTGTGGGACTTGGAGGAGTACTTCTCGGCAGCGAAGATTTCGGATGACGAGAAGGTTGCTATGGCAGCAAGGTATTTGGCAAGTGATGCCAAACTTTGGTGGAGAACGCGAGTTTCCGAGGACTCGATCGCGGGGCGGTCACGGATTGAAAGTTGGGATCAGTTCAAGCGGAATTGAAGTCCCAATTTCTGCCCGGAAATGCGTCGCGCCAAGCGAGAGAAGCGATGAAAAGTCTCAAGCAGACGGGGTCTGTTAAGGACTATGTGAAGGAGTTTTGTGCGCTCTTGTTGAACGTGCAGAACATGTCGGAGGATGAAAAGTTGTTTAACTTCGAATCCGGGTTGAGGCCGTGGGCGCAACAAGAATTGCGGCGGCAAAATGTTGCTGACTTGAAGGGTGCAATCAAGGCAGCGGAGGCCTTAGTCGACAACTACGATGACAAGACGGCATCGGAGGCAGCCACGTCTAAGTCCAAGAAAGGGAAAGGCGACAAGGGAGACGACCAATCCCAGGACGCGGGCAAGAAGGCTGATGGTGGACAGAGATGGAATGGGAAGAAGCCCGATGGTTCTTCCAAATCCAGCAGCGGTGGCCCCATGAAATGCTATATTTGTGAGGGTCCACACTTGGCGAGATATTGCCCAAAGAAGGAGAAACTCAATGCACTCATGGTGGGAGATGCAGAAACGGGTAACGGGCAAAAGGAGACGGAGAATTCAGAACTTATTTCGTTGAACACGCTTGTAAGTCTGAATATGGTTGAGTTTTTGAATACTCTAACCGAGGATGTGGATGTTGTGCGACAGAAACTGATGCAGGTGGCGATAATGGTCAATGGAACTGAGATGGTTGCGATGGTTGACACGGGTGCCACGCACACGGTGGTGTCTTCCAAGGTGGTGCAGAAACTTGGCTTGCGAACAAGCAAGTTTTCTCATGTTCTCAAGATGCCAAATGCCACTGCACAATCTGTCCAAGGGATGTGCTATGATGTGCCGATGAGGATTGGCACGCTTGCGGGAAAAATCAACATGTTGGCGGTTCCATTGGATGACTTTGAGATGATCCTTGGAATCGACTTCTTGAGGAAGACGCGGTCTTGTCCAATGCCGCATCTGAATGGTTTGATGGTGACGCACCAAAACAGCCCATGTTTTGTGCCGTGTGTTGGGGCGAATTCTGCTCCAAGTGAGAGTGTGGCGACGGTCTCAGCCATGACCGTTAAGAAGCGAGAGAAGGCAGTCCCGGTGGCATACTTAGCCGCGGTGGCAGCGGAGAAATCTGGAGTGGGTTCGAAGCAACAGATTTGTTGGAATCCAAAAATGAAGCGCGAGGTTATCTGGGCAGCGAGACGTGTGAAGGATGGTTCGACGAGGACGTCGAATTCAGCGGGTGTGGGTGGTTTGTCACACCCTTAGCTTGTTGCCTCGATGATGGTTCGCTAGGCGGGCACGTCGGTCTAGCAAAATGAACCAAGGAGTAACGGCGTGCAAGACGGAGAGATAACGTGGTGGAGTTGGCTTTGGCTTCGTGCCTTAGCCTTGGCCTTGGCTTGGTGCCTTGGCTTTGTGGTGAGTTGTGACCTTGGTTTGGTGCCTTGGTCCTTGGTGGCCTTAGACGGATTGGTGGATGTTGGTGGATGCTGGTGGATGTGGCTCAGGTCTGGTCTCAATGACATCAGGACGCAGCAGGGCTTTTACCCGATATCGGCTACGGTGGTTCAGGCTCCATCGGGCTCTGGCTCAGTGCCAAGCCCCGTACTCCTCCTCAGGAAAATCCATGTTCCTTCCTGCCACTAAGGGAAATGTTCCTAAGACACTATAGGGGGTAGGAGGTAAGTAAGATGCTGGCACGGCGCCAACCCGATGATGCCCCAGTGCCAACCCGATGTTGGCACAAGGCCCTCGATGATGCCTCGGCGCCAACTCGATGATGCCTAGTGTCAACTCGATGATTGGCATAGTCCCTCGGTGATGTCGCAGCACCACCCCGATGATGCCCAGTGCCAACCCGATGATTGGCACAGTCCCTTGATGAGTCCCGGCACCAACCCGATGCGTCCCAGTGACGACCCAGTGCCGTCGGGTCCGATGGAGGTTTCCAGCAGTTATTTCCAGATTAGTTATTTGTTAGATATCTGAAATGTAACCGCCATGTTTGGCTGGAAAACAATGTAATAAATGGCATGTTTCAGCCATTGTTAGAGGAGAGTTCTCATAGCGTGTTTTATGAGATATTGAGCGAGATACACGAGAGAAAATTGTATGAATTCGTGATGTACTAAGTTGCATTCAAGGGAATAAAACTACTGCAGATTCATACAACATTCGTGTTCAATTGTCCCTTACAAAATCGCTACTAACGGTCCCAATTAACGGAGTGAAGGCTGAACCAAGTTAGAATTCGAGATTGCTAACCTTGGTGCCGATCCGTGTAGATTTTCGAGACACAAAATCTGACCCGGATACAGTCACACCCTTAGCTTGTTGCCTCAATGATGGTTCGCTAGGCGGGCACGTCGGTCTAGCAAAATGAACCAAGGAGTAACGGCGTGCAAGACGGAGAGATAACGTGGTGGAGTTGGCTTTTGCTTCGTGCCTTAGCCTTGGCCTTGGCTTGGTGCCTTGGCTTTGTGGTGAGTTGTGACCTTGGTTTGGTGCCTTGGTCCTTGGTGGCCTTAGACGGATTGGTGGATGTTGGTGGATGCTGGTGGATGTGGCTCAGGTCTGGTCTCAATGACATCAGGACGCAGCAGGGCTTTTACCCGATATCGGCTACGGTGGCTCAGACTCCATCGGGCTCTGGCTCAGTGCCAAGCCCCGTACTCCTCCTCAGGAAAATCCATGTTCCTTCCTGCCACTAAGGGAAATGTTCCTAAGACACTATAGGGGGTAGGAGGTAAGTAAGATGCTGGCACGGCGCCAACCCGATGATGCCCCAGTGCCAACCCGATGTTGGCACAAGTCCCTCGATGATGCCTCGGCGCCAACTCGATGATGCCTAGTGTCAACTCGATGATTGGCATAGTCCCTCGGTGATGTCCCAGCACCAGCCCGATGATGCCCAGTGCCAACCCGATGATTGGAACAGTCCCTTGATGAGTCCCGGCACCAACCCGATGCGTCCCAGTGACGACCCAGTGCCGTCGGGTCCGATGGCGGTTTCCAGCAGTTACTTCCAGATTAGTTATTTGTTAGATAACTGAAATGTAACCGCCATGTTTGGCTGGAAAACAATGTAATAAATGGCATGTTTCAGCCATTGTTAGAGGAGAGTTCTCATGTTTGAAAATAATTCTCAATTTTATACCAGTCTAGAAAATATATTTCAGACGGCTTGTCCTTCCTACGGATATAAAGTCGCGTTTTGTTTGTGTAATGCAATGGATTGTTCAACACAAACATATTTATTCAAAGCAATGTGACGTATGACTATATTTAAAAAAGACTTAAATTGTTAAACATAGCTCTCACTATTTTTCTCGGATTAATAACCCTTCATATTAATGCGGAAAATATCATTATATTTTCTAGTGGGCCAAGATCCATATTTCACTTCTTTTGAGCTTGCTTTGCCAAGTCACCCAAAATTAGTTATTTAGGTAGGAATAATTCAAATTGCATCCCATGCAACTCTTGGTTCAATTAGGTGAATAACCCTTTAATCGTTATTTAATCCATAGATAACACCTAACTGTCATGCCTCTGGGCTCATCAATCCAATTGATCTTGCATAGTTACGTTCAACATCTTACTTCAACAATTGCACATTACTTGCTTGTTCCATAGCATCACACCATGACAAACCAAGTCGCCCTGCTTTGGCTCGCACGAGCTTGATAATCATGATCGTGATGAGTGTATAATTAACGAGAAGGAAAAACACAATATTTAAATTGAGGGATTTTGCTTTTCCAGTTTTAATTGTTTTGTTGATGCATATCAAATGATCTACTTATTTTGAGTTGGGAAAACTCACAAATAAAAGATCCTGGTTGTTAATTATCTTATTATCAATTTTGCATGCATCATCCATACACCAACAATAAAATAATAAGACAATAAATAATCAACCACAAACGAAATTAAACGTGATATGGATATGACCTCTATACTAACATATTCTCAAGCCAATGATAATATCCATGAACACTAAAATATCAAGCTCATCTCCATGTGCATCCATCTTTTGGTCCATGCTCCATAGCTTGCGGAATGCTCCATGCTCCTTAGCCTTGTGGAATGCTCCATCTTGTGGTTTTGTTTAATTCTTTAGGCTTATTCTTCTCCATTTTGACTATCATATATTTTATCTAATACTAGCTAACACCTATGCTAATTAAAAATATCTCAAAAGTTGAGAAGAATACCAGGTCGTAAAACCTAATTAACTATTACATTAATTTTATCAGCTCGCAGGCCGTAAAACAAACCACAAAATAAACATCCACAACAAACCACAACCTAATGCCATATTCAATCACTTTGCAAATAGCACATAAACAGTTAAAATCCAATTTTAATGCTCTTGGCCAATTTTAGTTAATTTTAGATGAAATATGATCAAAACGGTCCAAGAGGGCCCACCATTACCATGGACAAAACCATAAAGGACCGCCACAAGGTCTTGGGGCCGGCCGGCCCCTAGCCCACACGGCTAGGCCGTGCGCTAGGGAGTCCCAGCCCCTCGTCCGTGGCTTTCGTCGGCCGCAAATAGGAGAGGGGCGGTCCCCTAGGGGGCCGAACCTCTTATGGGAGTTCTTTCCATAAACAACATCCTCCTTATTTCCTAAGTTTAGTTGTTTCCAAAACAACTTCCTCATTGTTGCCCATGTTTAGTTGTTTCCAAAACAACTTCCCCCTTGTTGTCCAAGTTTAGTTGTTTCCAAAACAACTTTCTGCTTGTTGCCCAAGTTTAGTTGTTTCCAAGTTTGAAAAACACCTTTTTCCAACTTGTGCCCAAACCCTAGTTTTCTAGATCTAAAATTTTCACATCCTATGTGATCCAAATTCACTAATCCTTACATCCCATGTAATCTTAGATCTTATTTGGCTTGAATCATATTCACAATTGCATCAATATGCTTGATTTGTTCGTTTTACGCGATAAACAATAATTAAAGTGTAAAACAACAAAAATCGTAACATATAAACTACGTTATGCTCTACGACCTGGATCTGATACCATTGTTGGGTTTTGATGCAGGTTACGCAGCGGAATACCTAAATTTAATCATGCTCAAGACCCTCCAAGGATCACGGGAAGAGACTACATAACGATAGTAAATGATTCTAGTATCTACACACCTTTGGGTTCTCCTGTGATGACTTCACACGCGAAATAGTATTCACGTCTCTATGGATAGTCCACTACTATGACTGAATCCGGATCCTTCAAGCCTTTTTGCTAGCTAGGATTGAAGGAGAAATAGGGAGAAGATCACGATCACGCAACGAACACAAAAGAGGGGATCGGCCCTCTTTCTTTGGCCGACGGGGTAGGGGCGGACCAAGGAGGGGTTCGGCTCTCTTTGGTCTTGCTCTCTCTCCTTGATTTTCTCTCCCACTCAATGTGTTGTGAACATTAGTCTGGGAAGGAAGCTAGGGGTGTCCTTTATATAGTCCAACAACTTCTTGTTGACTGCATAAAAGCCCCTATTCTAATCCTGTCCATACACGGATTAGTCCAACTTGCAAATTAGTCCTACTAAGATTGCAAGTAGTTGCGTATCGATCCTTCTAACTAATTAATCATATTAATTATTTCCCAATTGACCCCATAGGTTTCTACTTAGTTGGTAGTAACAAATACTAACATGGAGTGACCTCTAGCAAGACATCCACGCTACCCAACTAATAGAAATAGTCATCCGACAAACGTTGTGCCCAATGTTCATGTATTGTGTTATCCCTTTGTCTCCATATCCGGATTGGACACGAGACATATTAGTCACACCCGTATATCCAATCCATAGTTCCCCGATCGTGGGAATACGCTTATCCGTGCAGATAACATCAATATCTCCATATTGATTGATCTGAGTCTGGCCAGACATTCTATAAGCACCATCCCTCGAGTGGCCCATGGATATTTACTCCCATTATGTGGGAGGGAAAAATCCTGTCTACGTCACTACAATCTCTAAGCTTGCTTCCTATCATGCCCCATAACTAACTTTATAGTTACCCAGTTAAGGCGCAACGTTTGATAATATCAAAGCATGATATTTCACAACTAGAGTATCTAGTGACTTCAAGTATGAGGATTACAATACCATTAGCACTACGAGAAGCGCTTGTGACTTTAACATAATCTAATGTAGCCTTCTCATCGTGGGTCAATCCAGTATGCCATTACTCTTAATGCATACCCATGTGTTGGATCGTGATATCTCCATATCAATCAAACCCCATACTAGTCTATAGTTGATTGTCCTGTTAATCAATGTAATCGACTAGGGATATTTAAGAATATAACATTTATATTCTAAGGACTTCATTCATGTTAAAATATCTCCATATCGATAACATAATGAATAGTAAATCTATAAATGTCACTAGAAATAGATTGCTTCTAGGGCATATTTCCAACAAATATAATTAGGACGATGTGCAGAGGATGTGCGTGAAGGCTATGGTCGGGAACACATGTGCGTTGATTCCCCTTTAGGGTACATACCCATTTATTTTATCGTGGAAACTATGAGTACTACCTATGCATGTGTATAGGTCACACATGTATAGGGTTGTCGAAACTTATGGTCTCATTAGTATGGTTTGGGCGGGGTAGCGAAGGGCTACCTACTAACGTCCGGGGAGAATTGGGATTCTAATATCCCAAGAAGCACCCCTATATTTAGTACTTATTGCATCGTGACCTCTATGTCCACATCGTACCTGTTGAGGCTCGTAGGCTACGCCTCAACCAAACTGAATACTAAAACTTGGATCTTGGTTACTGGTTTCGTATATTTGAAATCTTATCAGCCTTGATTCTATCACTGAGTTTAGCAATTACTCATGTCATCCTCTAAATTGAATTTAATCAAATCGTGTGTTATCTTAGCCAAAACTCTTGTTTACGTATTGTGGTATATACTTACTTAGTTTGTACTGACTTAAATTTTTTCTGTGGTCAGCTTTGTCTATTGTAAAACCGAAGGTTGGCATTGAGGTGGGGGAAACGCACACATGTTGAAGCTTAGGGATTTAGCAGCAAAGCTTTATCACTTAGACGTTTTATACAATGTTTATTTCTTTATTTCCAAACGCTTTGGAGGGTTTCTCCTTTTTATTTATGAATAATATACTTGGAACTTTGGTTGAGTTGTACTAGCCGTGAACCGTGGTCCTTCGGGCTGTTTCATTAAGTGTCTTTATGCAAACTTCATTAAATGACACTTTAACCCCTCTTCATGTCTTTTCACCAATTCTTCATCGTTTCTTCATCGTTTGAACTCCCGGTTAATCTTCAAGCTTGTGTCTGCTCTCCGCTTCATCTCCCAAGCTCAGTTTCCTGCCAAAACAACACAAAATACAACCCGTGTGATCAAGCATGACAAAGATCCATTACATAATGCGAGAAACACTTGGGTTAACAAATTATTGCTCAAAGCTCAACTTCTACGTTTTGTCTCTAACCATAGTGTGAAAATAAGTTTATCAACCCGGGAATCATGCAAAAAGATATGAAACGTGCAAGAAATATAACTCTAATAGAGACTTACCAAATCCCCCATACAACCTTTTTGCGCGTCCCGAGCAAAATCAAAGCTTTCACTACATTTAAATCCACCGAATCGCATACAACTCTACTAGCCATGTGACACAAACAACACACACACATGATGCAATCTACATGTCTATACAATGCAACTCGATTATAGAACAATGCTTGAATTGAAACAACGTATATATTTTTTCTTAAGAGACGGGCAATCTCGCTGTCACTAACCAAAATCATCAAGTTCTCTCAAGTATTTTTTGCAATTCACACAACCGCAACAAGGAATTGAAAATACGATGACCCTACGCATAAGCTCACTAAGGGGTCCCAAAAATCCACCAAACTCAATCCAAGATCCGGGCACGTCCTTTAGCTCAGAGGGTCTAGGCACCCTTAGTCCTATTGAAGTCTTTCGCCACCAAGTCATATGAGGTTTTCAGAACCTCTTAGCCGTTATTGGTTTGAATGCAAATTTGTCTCAGTGATGGGAGACACAACTCCGCATAATAAGGCTTGAATTTAATTTTCCTTGGATGCTCCAATTGGTTTGATTCCAAATTCCCGGCGCGAACGGAGGCACATTAGTCTGTTCACCTCATCTAGTCCAAGAGAAGATTTTGATATCTTTTGTTTTTTCACTCTCTTCTTTTTAGTTTCAGTCGTGCAGTTAGAGCAACTAAGTGTGGGATTTTTTGGTTAGCTCTTGAAATCGCCGTAAGGGATGGTTGTGTACACTCAGGCTAAGACAGTGTACCACATGGATTCAAATCTACACGAAGGTCCACCCCAGATTTCAAGTGGCAAAAAGTATCCACAAAAAATAGACTATTCAACTCCTTAGGACTGAATCCTCCTAGCACACTAAAGGAACTGAAGGTATGTCCTCGTCCTCTTTCCACTTTTCCTTGAATACCCGGGACTTTCTTTCGTGAAACCAGTGCGCAGGATACTAAAAACTAAGGTTTTCCCCACCACGGTGCTTCCTATTCATTGAGACTCTTTCACTGAACTCTCTCAGGTTTCAAGCTTCATCAATTGCCCATAACTTAGAAATTTGATTTTTTATGGATTTTTCTTCTTCTCTATTTTTTTCTTTCAATTTTCTCATATTTTCCTAGAATATATATGAAATAGTCAAATCGACTCACCACAAGTTTTGGGCAGGGGACTAAATAAAGTAAAATTGAAAAACAATGCATAAATTTAAAACTATCACAATACGACACTAACACACCATTATTGCACCATACTACACAAGCTACATATGACAAGGGTATGCAAGGACCGACATGGCTAGAAAAATTATAAACATCCCCCCACACACACTTAAGCGATTCGTTGTCCTCAACGAATTTAGAGATCTAATATGAACTTTCCTTGCTTAAATGTACGGGAGGTGGATCTCCAAAATTACTTGTCAAAGCGTAGAAAGACGAGAGAGCGAGAGAGAGAGAGAGAGAGAGAGAGAGAGAGAGAGAGAGAGAGAGAGAGAGAGAGAGAGAGAGAGAGAGAGAGAACAAGAGAGAGAGATAAAGAGAGTTAGAGATACCTGGGGTGCCCGTAAATACATGGGCATCACGTCCGTGAAACTGCAATAAGAAGGGGTCCATAGGACCGTTGACAGTTTCCGGAAAAGTCTCACCTCACGTCCAGATTCCGATGTGCCTACTCAATATTCTCTATCACACGCATCAAGAAGGGACCCCGTAGCATCTTCTGTACCTGTATCCCTGCACACTGATTAGAAGAATTAACGTAACTCTCTATCACCCCTCAAAATCATATATGGAGAACTAAAAGAAAAATACAGAAATAAATAGCATCCTATTCTACATTGGGTTGCCTCCCCAAACAACGCTTGTAATTTAAGGTCGACGGCCCGACCCGATTACCTCAATCGAAAAGGAAAGTGGAGACTTCTTTATCCCTCCACTTCTTCTTATTCCACCATCTCTTTTCCATTATCCTTTTTTCACGAGCACCC
The DNA here is from genome assembly GCA_023055425.1 of Linanthus parryae. NCBI lineage: Eukaryota > Viridiplantae > Streptophyta > Magnoliopsida > Ericales > Polemoniaceae > Linanthus > Linanthus parryae. The sequence continues at coordinate 112,281,858 of JALGPY010000005.1, read as the reverse complement.
ATGTGCTCTGACGATGGTGGAGAGCTCTGGAAGGTAACTCCTTTCATCTTGCAATTGATCTTCTTGATCAGCTTCCACAAAGTACCACTAGGATCAAATGTTTCGCTCTCCATAAAGTCATCCCAGTAATACCTCTTTGGTGCTAGCTGCTTTTCAAACGACCCATGCAATTCATACACACTCTCACACTTGTTGATTTTCAACTCATTGACTATGGCATGTGGATCATCAATAGAATCTCCCTTAGAACAAGAGATTGGAAGTTGCTCGTCATGTTCTTCCCCATAAGAATCTCCATACAGTAATTGTTCCAGCTCGTCGCAGACTTGCGTGACATAAGATTTGGAGAATTCCTAATTAATTAAATTTGGGGCTTTTACCTCAATAGCACTGAGCACAAGTGTTTCGCCAGCTTCATTCGTCAGCACTCCACAGGCTTCCAATGTTTGTTTCTTCCCATTCATGGCAAGGATGTAAAGCGCCTGCAGTTTTGGCTTGAAATACGACAGGTCCTCCCATCTTGGGCACACACGTCTACCCCAGTTTGAATCAGAGTCAGAGTCCTCATAAATGGCAAAGTCCACCAATGGTTCCTGGACACTACAGTCTTTGCTCGGCTCAAGTATCTCTTCTTCCACTTGTGGTGGTGGTGATGAATGTTCAATATGAGGCTCACTGTCATGTGGAAAGGGCTCCTCTTGTGGCTCTTGAATACTTGATTCCCCTGCTGTTGACAGTTTTTCTACTCGTTTCTTTATCCTCTCCATTATCTCCCTCACGTATTCCGTACCTCTGGCTGAATCCTATTGTGGTTATTGTGCAGCTATTGACAAAAACTTGGAGCACACTTGGATGTCATCCATAATACTACGTCGTTCTGCCATAATCGCTGATGAGTCTTCCTGGTGCTGATGAAGCTGGGGTGCATGAACTCGGCACGGGTCTCTATTATCGTGCCAACTGCCGCATCGATAGCACCAAATTATGCATGCGTCCTCTTCTTCATGGTTACCTCTGCAGTAGAAACAGTAGGGGGGACCCGGAAAATAGTCTTCGCTCCACATGCTTAGTAGAATCTCCTGCCTCTTGTGGTCATGAGAAAACAAACTCAAAAGACACCCGTGAAGCACACAAATAGATAATAGAACAAAATACAACTAAACTAAAATAAAATTACTCTAAACTCATTCCTAACTAAATGATTTACCGCTTTCCCCGGCAACGGCGCCAAAATCTTGGCGCGATTACCTAACGCGTATGCGAAAGTGCACGGTCAAGTAATATAGGGGTGGTATTTCAACCCCGTAAATACAACTAAACTCGAGACTATTTAATTAGTTACTTAAGTTAGAGTACGGTACAGGAGGAAAGATTTGATTGATTTGAGAATTGAAATAACAACTAAGCTAATATTTTTGTATTTTTTTATAATGAAAATACGGAGAAATTAGGCGATCTCTAGATCACCTAGGGCTGTAGACGAATTCCGGTTAAGCAATGTAACACGTCAATCCTATTCTAGTTCAGCCGGGTAATAGACTATGACATTATCCTGTCAGTCTCATGTCATTTTACGTCTCGTTTGACTACAATCTCTTCTTGGTCTCATGTTGTCTACCGGTCCGTTCTAGCGGGTCATCTACAGGTATGATAATGGGTCCTGTCGGCCCTCCATTTCACGAAACAACTGAATAATCCTTCCAAATCTACCCACGTAAGGCCAATACTACGCACTTCTCCTACCGGTCTCGGTGATTCAGGATTGTTGTTCACATCTCATCAAGGCTAGTTGGAGTCACCGTCGCTCACTCGCTAGCTAAGTAGTATTTCCGGGCCATGACTCGTTCAACACTAAGAATTAAGTGTAGCACATGAAAAATTGACAAGAATGAAATCAGCATTAAGAAAGATTTAATCCACAAATAACCCTAGTTTTCATGAATGTTAATATCCTAATCTAGTCGTGTCAATAGACAAGATTCAATAATAAGTTCATGAATCTAATACTTATTCAAATCATAAAACATGAAACAAGTCTTGAATCCGAAAATTAATGGTCTACATAAAACCCTAGGCTCTCATAGAGACGCCTAGAAAACAGATTACCTAATGTTAATCAACCAAACAAAACTTACAAGTTTCTCCATATAAAGATTGAGAGAGGAAGAAGAAGAAGAAGAAGAAGAAGAACCTAAATCTTCAATGGAGGAGTCCTCCTCTTGAACCCTAGCCTCCTCTCTTTTTTTCCTTGCGTGAGTCCCCTTTTTCTTTTCTTCTCTTCCGTGCGCCTAAAAATAAGTAGAGAGTCATGTGACGCGAATTCTTAACGCGCTTAAACGCAAGTATACGGTCAAGTAGTAAGTGGAGTATTTTAGACTCCGAATTATCGAACCCAAGGGAATTAGACGATTAATAGTCAATTAAGAATTAATAATATGATACTTAAGTAACCGGTAAAAAGTGTTTGATTTGAAGGTTCGTCACCCACAAACAAGTGACTTAAACTAAATAACAACTAAGTTAACTATTTTTGTATGCTTTTATGCTGAAAAGAATAATTATCACGGAATACGATTATGGAGAAGAACTAGGCAATCAATGGTCCCTAGGGTTCTTAGCAATGCCTGGATTACGCTTAAAACACTCTAGTTATATCTAGTTATACCGGGTTACACTCATCACGCTCTTCTGTCGATCTCACATGAATCTGCGTTTCAGTTGACTTTGGGTCCTTTCGGTCCACCTCCGTCTACCTTCACGTTCTAGTTGGTTCGTTAGGCTCGCTCACCGGGTCCTGTCGGTCCACCGTTTTCACTAAGTCATAGCCAATTCCAACTGAAACAACCCACACTTGGTTAATCAAGTTCTTATCTCCTCTCAGTCTCAAAGAACTACAATATTACTCACTATGTTCTTTAACGCGTCTTGATTAGTTCACTTTCGTGCAACTATCTCAACAAATAGTACCCTACGGGTGATCAAGCCAAGAATACTAAAAATAAAGCACAAGAACATAAGAGCTAACTAGAACATATACTAGATTTAAGCATAAACGTGAATTAACTCATCAATCCGGAAAAATACTAATCAAAACCCTAGTTCTCCATCAATTGCCTAGCTTAGAGAGTTTAGCTAGACATGAAATAGTTTAACAAAGTCAAAATATCCATAATCATAGAAGAGAGATGAAGAAGATGATATCAAACGCTAAAATCTCTAAAGGTTGAAGATCCTTCGTCAATGGCGCTCCTCCTTGCTTCGTCCGTCTCTCTCTCCTTGCTCGTTGCCTCCTCTTTCACGTCTGTCTTCTTTTTAGATCTAGGGCATCTTAATTAATCATCCAAGTATTAATTAATATTCCCAATACCCCTCAGTTAATGCTCCCGTACGTGCGCTGCCTCTGGGTTCAGATCGCACGATCATCTTAAATCAAGTCATGTGATCTCCTTTGCAAAAGCTCCAAGTCCTATAGCTGATCATGTGATCTCCTTAGTTCCTGCGATCACCAAGTCTGCTCCTTTGTGGGGTGCAAAAGTGTCATTAATCAAACTTGTTAAAATGACACTTTAACACCCTCTTGCCATCTTTTCCACATTTTCTTGCAATTTCTCTCTCTCCCGAGCTTTCGCATAAGTTCCGAAGTTCGCTTTCCCTCTCCTCTTGATCCGTGCTCCAAGTCCTGTCAGACACAACACGAAAACAACCCGTGCGATCAAAAGTGACAAAATAAATGTAAATAATGTGAAAAACGCCCGGATTATCAATCACCCACGACAAGCTCACTTCCACAAAAATCTCACAAAAACGCTCTAAAAGACGACTAAATCCAACCATATGCCCACAAATAGGTAGTAAACAATGCCAAACATTAACTCCTATTCGGAGTTATCAAATCCCCCACACTACCTTTTTGCGCGTCCCGAGCAAAATCGCAAGACAATACACAAACCCAAATCCATGCCACCCCCAACCAAGCCGATAACAACCACAACCTTGCATACTTCATTCAATTCACTGTTTCATACATATCCTTACTAGCCGACTCAATAATAAAATACGATTCAACAATGAAACAATATGATGCAAATGCAAGCTACGACTCGATCCTACATAAACACAAAGATACATAACAATGAACTTTTTATCTTTTTGGTTGAGATCGGGCAATCTCCATTGGCTTAAATCGAATATCATGAAGTGATGAGAACTCTAGGAACAAAGCATGAGTTGAAACTAAACTCGACAACGAGACTCTCCCCTAGTTAGTATAGAAAGCCTAACTTCACTAAGTACAAGAGTACGCTACCTCTTTGCGTGTACCACGAAATAAGAGACTACGCTAGGCAAAGCCACATCCAAGGTCCGAGCTCCTAATCCGCTAACGGTTTTCACATGATGAGTCTTAGGGACATATATATATATATAATCTCGTCGAAATCAAGTCCTAAGCGTCACATTCTCACATAAAATCCCACATCTCACACACCCTCACCACGATGATAGAAATCGAAACCCGAAGCTCACCACCTCCGGCCCTCAATTCCATCAAACCCCGGTACACTAGTGATCTTCGTGGCCATCGTCGTTCGTCGTGCATGAAACGTGAACCGTCGTCGTCAAAGTAGCTCCACCACTCGTTCCAATTCAATTCCAACTCAAACTTTATTTCATCTCTCCTTTTTCTCATTTTCTGTTTTTTTTTCTTTCTTTTTTTTTCTCAAAATACCAAAATCCAACAATAATATCCGAGTGGTCTTCAAATAATAATCAAATACGATAGGAGAAGGAAACACGTAAATCGATGAATGAATATCACATAAAAATATCATCTCCTCCTAACTCAATCAAAGTCCACGTCAAGTCCAAGCCGCAAAATCAATGAAATACATGTGAGGGAGTGGAGTCGTTGCAAGCTCACACTCAATGTCTGGAGTCAAAAGTCGACACCCCCACACTCGAATGTCACCACATCCCCTCTCAAGTAGTCCCGAAGATGAATGTATCTCGTGCCTAATCCAACCGATCCTCCTACACAAAAGTAATCGAAACCGGTACCTAGCACGATCCACCAATTAAGTTCTCCCAACCCAATTTCGTGCGTATTAGATTCACGCACTCACGGCTCTCCACAGTTGTGTCCATGATGTAATGGCATGGAACACCGCCACACCGAAGTGCGCAAGCCTACTCACTCACCCTCGCATCCCCTCGTAGATAGTCAATGAAGTGCAAGCGAGATGTAGAACTCAACGAAATGTATAATCACTCCCTCATCGAACCCACTCAACTACACAACTTCCTCGTGACGCACTAAAGTGGTGATTCTAATCAAATTTTGATGAAGGCCAAGAATCGTCACCCTAGGTCCGAAGGCTAGCAAAGAATCCAAGGTTCAAATTGGGGCGTCTAATGGTCCTACAAGGTGAGTTCTAAAGCAGTGAGTGCTCTAATACACACCTCGCACAGCTGTTTCGTGTGCCACTACGAGGCGGGTTGGCGACTACCTAAGACGTACACATGGATGTTCGTCTTGTTTAGCTCACACCTAGCTCAGCGCTTGTAAGAAAATAGGCACACACTTTGAGTTTAAAAATCACGTAAGTGTTAGAAATAGGTAGGCACTCCCGTAAAGAAAGTCTCTCTATACCTACTACGGGGACTCACGTCGTTACTCTCGGTCGCAAATCATGCTCTACGCCTAAGATCCTCACACTCCGCGATTTATCAAATTTTAGCCTCTTTTGATTGCCCTTTTCTCAAAATTTTCTTTTTTTTTCATTTTTTTTCGGATTTTTCATTTGTTTTTCATATAATTCCTACTCTACATGCAAAGCCGACACGAACGAACTACACAACTGACTCGATAGGGTAGGTAGACTCAAGTAAGAAAAACGTGTAATATAAAACACAAACACATATATACACAACTAACACATCACGATACGACATAATAACATAAAACACGACATGGACCACACAGATATAACACATTACGGCCTAACAATCTATATGCAGACAGGGTAATGCAGACACAGACCGGCTAGTCAAGACTAAAAATCCCCCCACACTAGAATGCTTCGTTGTCCCCAACGAATGTAGAGATCAATCACGAGGACTCAGCATTTCTAATGCGAGGGGTGGTGAATCTACTCATCCTCCACCTTACGTTTCCCTTTTCTAGCCGAAGAACCCGTACGTGATTTGCCCTGATTACGCCCCATCTCACACACGTATCAATTAACCAACCAATGCAGCAAGTATAAGCGCAAAAAACAATTAATTTGAGAAAGTTCAGAAATACCTGATAAAATCAGTCAAAATTGTCTGATTTTTCGCTATTTTTCGCGATGTGAGATTTTTAGCTCCTTAGCTTCCCCTCGGTGTCCCCGTCAAAACCCCGCAAATGGTTTGCTGAAATTCCAAAAGACGGAGAACGAATCGACGAAGCTTTGTGCTAGGGCTTGGGCTTCCTTCTTCTCCCCCACACTTGTCTCTTACAAACTAGCAAAATTGGTTTCACAATAGTTGTAGAGGATCTTGAGGCGAGCAAAAACCCTATCTTGTTTCTGAATTTGAGCAACTTCTTCAATCGTTGTTCTTGAGCACTGAGAGAACTCCACGAGAGAGAGAGAGGGACGACAATGGCGTCCTTTGATCCGTAAGGATCTTAAGTTCCTCCCAGGTTTGCGAAAAAGACACTTAGACCCCCCTGCTTTCCCGTCTCCCCTTCTAAATAGTTGGACACGTTGGATTGTTAAGTAGATCGCATGATTTGCTAAAATCAGGTCATGCGACTTGCTTAACAGATCGCATGATCTGCTACTCAAGTAGCAGAAGCCGTGAGTTCACCAAATTCCCGCATGAATTTTTTTTTTAAGTCCCAAAGCAAGTCGCAGGATCTGCCAAATCAAGTCATGCGACTTGCTTAGTAGATCGCATGATCTGCTACTCAAGTAGCAGAAGCAGTCGGTTCTTCAACTTGCCGCGAGAAAAAAAAAAACTAAGTACTAGGGCAAGTCGCAGGATCTGCCAACTCAGGTCATGCGACCTCTTGAAGCTTTTTCTTCTTATTTTTTTTTCTTTTTACTCCCCCTCTTTGAAACAATCTTGCTATAACTTACGCACCCGGACTCCGATGCGTGCGTATAAAATATCGTTGGAAAGCTCGTTTCGTGCTCGTTCTTATTTTGCAAAAGTGATTCCAAGATTTTTGGAGTATAGCTCAAAAATTCCGTTCTTGCTATCACTTTGGTAGTGTTGCTAGTCTAGTGCTTCCGCAGTTCGTCGCAAATCCTCTTTGCACGCATCAAGAAGGGGAGTCACGGGTGCGTCTCCAACCTGTATTCCTGTAGAGACTAATTTCAAACGTCAGCTTCTCGCTCTCTCACCCCTCATATAACAAAATATTACGAAAACACACACGACAGTATTTAAAACACACTCTCTATACTGAAGCAAAAAATACGTTGGGTTGCCTCCCAACAAGCGCTTGTAATTTACGGTCGACGACCCGACCTTGTTACCTCTGCCACCTCACGAGGGTGGTCTGGCACTTTGTGCCGCTTCCATCTTTGCTTTCCTGTGCTGAATTTGAAGCACTGCTTCATGTGCGTGAACTGCTGATGGCTTATTTCTATCCCAGTAGTCGGGTGGATCCCCTTGCGACAACTCTGGGATTTGGCGTTTCACTTGTACAGCAAATGACACACCTGGCTGATACTCCCATGAACACTGGGGTGACGGTTTGAAGACCCGAAAAGTCTCCATGTCATCGTGTACCCTCATAATCAGTTCTCCATTCTCTACGTCAATGAGAGTACGACCAGTCGCCAAGAATGGCCTGCCCAGAATGATAGGCACATCACCCGCTGGTATGTCTAGTATGACGAAGTCAGCAGGAATTATCAGGCTCCCAAATCTCACAAGCACATCTTTTGTCATCCCACATGCTCTCTTGGATGATTTATCTGCAAATTGGAGAGTGATCCAGGTTTTCGGAGGCTCCCCCACACTTAACTTTCCGAATACCGACAACGGCATCAAATTCACACTCGCTCCCAGATCACAAAGAGCTCTTCCAGTGTAGGCGTCACCCAATGTAGCTTCAATGACGAAACTACCTGGATCTTTCTTCTTCTTAGGCAGGCCATCCAAAAAACATGAACTAACCTGTTCATTTAGGTTCACTCTTTGGAACTCATCCACTGATCTCTTTCCAAGGACTGCATCTTTAATAAATCGAGCATACTTAGGCATCTTTTGAAGTGCCTCAATCAATGGGATATTGATATGCAGTTTAGAGAAGACATTCAAAAAGCGCTTGTATTCCTCAGAATCATCCTTCTTCTTCCTAGTACGTAATTGAAATGGTAGTTCTGAAGAAGAAGGAGAAGATGGAAGTGGTACCTCGGTAGATTTCTCTGCGTCCTGGAGAATCATGCCCTTTGATTGGGGTATCATGACAGGTGTCTTCTCAGAATCGAAGACTTCATGTTCCTTCGCCTTTGAGGCTTCCGCTCTGGCATGCCTTGGATATGGAGGATTTGTAAGTGCAATAACACTTCGAGTGGTGATGGCTTGAGCCTGTCCCTCTGATGTGTCAACAATGCTACCCAGTGCCCTTTGTTCAAGTTGTTCCTTTAGATCTTTTATTTCTGCTTGAGCAACTTGAAGTGCAATTGCTACAGAGTTGACCTGTGTGGACATGTCTGTCATGTGTTGAGCCATCGTCTTTATTATCCCTGTCATGTCGGTCAACTCTAATGGTGGTACTGGATGCTGCTGATGCATCTCTAGACCATTTATATCGTGCACTACCTCCATTGCATTCACTTGAACAGTGTTATAAGCCATCTTTTCATCTCTTACCAGTTCCATGTGCCTGTAATGGTAATCCATGTCATCTTCTTGCTGAACCAAGCATCTCATCAATGCATATGCCCCTTCATGATCACAGTTAAATAAGAAGTTTCCCCCAGCTTCTGTATCCATCTTGTCTCTATTGGGCTGTCCAAGTGAATCATAGAAGAATTGAATTAACTGTCGCTTGTCAATACCATGGTTGGGACATCTACGTAGCAAATGATTGAAGCGCTCCCATGCTTTGACAAGTGATTCATCCTGCTTTTGCCTAAACACCCAGATCTCATTCTGAAGCTGAATCACACGTGAGATAGGATAGAACTTACTCATGAACTGTGTGACACACTCTTCCCATGATTTGATTGAACAGGATGGCATTGAGTCCAGCCAATCCATCGCAGCTCCCTTGAGACAATGAGGAAAGAGCATCAGTTTGAGTGCTTCAGATGTGACCCCACTATATCGAATTAGCCCACAGTGGCTCTGAAATCTCCCAATGAATGCATGTGGGTCTTCCTCGTCTGTCCCAGCAAAAGTGCACTGGTCCTGAGCACATTGAATTGTGTCCAACTTGATACATAAGGTTTCTGCCTGAATTGGTGGCACCACAATTGCTGGCTCCCTTCCTTTAAGATCCGCCTCAAATGCCTGGATTATTGCTTTCCCTGATCGATTATATGGCATTGAGGTCGGGCGCGGTATAGATGTTGCTGCCAATGCTTTCTCTACAGCTTCAGCCACCAATGCTTGTAGCTGCTCTGTGGTGAGGCTAATCTGCCCTTGGCCTTCCGCCATCGCTACCTGAGAAAACAACACTAGCACACACGTGAGGTAAACAGATAGTAACAACAAGAAAATAAAAGAAGTACCATAAATTAATTTTTAACTAAACTAATAAACCGTTTAATTCCCCGGCAACGGCGCCAAAAACTTGACGCGAATTCTTAACGCGCTTAAACGCAAGTATACGGTCAAGTAGTAAGTGGAGTATTTTAGACTCCGAATTATCGAACCCAAGGGAATTAGACGATTATAGTCAATTAAGAATTAATAATATGATACTTAAGTAACCGGTAAAAAGTGTTTGATTTGAAGGTTCGTCACCCACAGACAAGTGACTTAAACTAAATAACAACTAAGTTAACTATTTTTGTATGCTTTTCTGCTGAAAAGAATAATTATCATGGAATACGATTATGGAGAAGAACTAGGCAATCAATGGTCCCTAGGGTTCTTAGCAATGCCTGGATTACGCTTAAAACACTCTAGTTATATCTAGTTATACCGGGTTACACTCATCACGCTCTTCAGTCGATCTCACATGAATCTGCGTTTCAGTTGACTTTGGGTCCTTTCGGTCCACCTCCGTCTACCTTCACGTTCTAGTTGGTTCGTTAGGCTCGCTCACCGGGTCCTGTAGGTCCAGCGTTTTCACTAAGTCCTAGCCAATTCCAACTGAAACAACCCACACTTGGTTAATCAAGTTCTTATCTCCTCTCAGTCTCAAAGAACTACAAGATTACTCACTATGTTCTTTAACGCGTCTTGATTAGTTCACTTTCGTGCAACTATCTCAACAAATAGTACCCTACGGGTGATCAAGCCAAGAATACTAAAAATAAAGCACAAGAACATAAGAGCTAACTAGAACATATACTAGATTTAAGCATAAACGTGAATCAAGTCATCAATCCGGAAAAATACTAATCAAAATCCTAGTTCTCCATCAATTGCCTAGCTTAGAGAGTTTAGCTAGACATGAAATAGTTTAACAAAGTCAAAATATCCATAATCATAGAAGAGAGATGAAGAAGATGATATCAAACGCTAAAATCTTCAAAGGTTGAAGATCCTTCGTCAACGGCGCTCCTCCTTGCTTCGTCCGTCTCTCTCTCCTTGCTCGTTGCCTCCTCTTTCACGTCTGTCTTCTTTTTAGATCTAGGGCATCTTAATTAATCATCCAAGTATTAATTAATATCCCCAATACCCCTCAGTTAATGCTCCCGTACGTGCGCTGCCTCTGGGTTCAGATCGCACGATCATCTTAAATCAAGTCATGTGATCTCCTTTGCAAAAGCTCCAAGTCCTATAGCTGATCATGTGATCTCCTTAGTTCATGCGATCACCAAGTCTGCTCCTTTGTGGGGTGCTAAAGTGTCATTAATCAAACTTGTTAAAATGACACTTTAACACCCTCTTGCCATCTTTTCCACATTTTCTTGCAATTTCTCTCTCTCCCGAGGTTTCGCATAAGTTCCGAAGTTCGCTTTCCCTCTCCTCTTGATCCGTGCTCCATGTCCTGTCAAACACAATACGAAAACAACCCGTGCGACCAAAAGTGACAAAATAAATGTAAATAATGTGAAAAACGCCCGGATTATCAATCATCCACGACAAGCTCACTTCGACAAAAATCTCACAAAAACGCTCTAAAAGACGACTAAATCCAACCATATGCCCACAAATAGGTAGTAAACAATGCCAAACATTAACTCCTATTCGGAGTTATCATCATGTTCTTTTAATTTTTAAGTAATGTGATCTTGTTTCTGGTCTTGTGGCTGATCTTGTGATCATAGGATCACCATTTGTGATCGTAGGATCACATTGTGGTCTTGCAGGTGATCTTGTGACCGCATTTGTGATCCTACACTTCCAGTGAGTTGCTCTCACGTTGGCCACCAGATTTTCACTAAGTGTTTGGCCATTTTTCATCTAAGGGGGTTAAAGTGTATTTATGCAAACTTCATTAAATGACACTTTAACCCCCTTTCCATGTCTTTCACCAATTCTTCATCGTTTGAACTCCCGATTAATCTCCCAAGCTTGTCGCTGCTCTTCGCTTCATCTCCTAAGCTCCGTTTCCTTCCAAAACAACACGAAACACAACCCGTGCGATCGAACATGACAAAAATCCATTACATAATGCCAGAAACACTTGGATTAACAAATTAGTGCTCAAAGCTCAACTTCTACGTTTTGTCTTTGATCATAGTGTAAAAATAAGATTATCAACTCGGTAATCATGCAAAATTATACAAAATGTGCAAGAAATATAACTCTAATATAGAGTTATCATTAAGCGGAGACATATGTGAAAGTTTGTAATGTAAGTATATCAACAGGATCTAAATACTCTAGAAGCGGGGGGGGGGGAGGGGGGTTGAATAGAGTATGCCAACTTCTGCTAAAAAAAACAGTCTTTAAAAACTTGAAGAGAGTATGCAGTTGATATCTCAAAGCTTTGAAAAATATTTGAGAAGCTAGAGATATAACTACAGAACACAGAGGCTTCAAAGCTTTGAGATTTGGAAAACTCCAAAGCTTTGAAACTTCCTGTTTAGACTGTAATGAAAATATAAAAGAAGTAAGCAGCAAGAACACAAGGATTTTACAGAGTTCAGTCACGATTAGACCTATTCCCTGCCTGAGGGATCTTATCCCTCCAAGATTCTTACACAACTTCTTATTAATCACCCAGATTTATCCCTAGATCTCAAGCCTAAGTGAGCTACCTTTCACCTATACAGCTTGTGGTTCCCAACCTATCTAGTTCCAGCTACAATATGTTGAAACACTAAGAACCTCTTTGTTTTCCACTTGAAGAACTAAACTTCTAAGTTTGCGAGGTTTAAAAACACAAAATGATAATACAAGTTTAGTACGAGTGTGAAGAACACATAATAGAAATTAGCAATAAAGCTTGGAAGTGTTCTTCAATCTCTGATGAATGATCTTGCTTCTGCAGTGTTAATGGACTGATGAATTTGAAGACTTGAATGATTTGATCTCTCCTGTTTGTAGCACTATCCAATTCACACGTTGATCAGTCTTTTCTCCTTGTGTCTCTCTTTGCATTCAAAGTACTGATCACTTAAATAACAGCCTGCAACAATCTGAGAGATTTTAGGAACTGAATGCCTAAAAATCCTCTTCCCTGATATGCTTCTTTCAACAGCTATGCTTGGATAGCTATCTATTTTTTATGGACGTTGGAACGCCCAACAACCCTGCATATACTCAAAAAACAAGATCAAAAAATATCCAGACAAAGTAGCAGTAAGATCTGACCAGCATTATGCTAACAGTTCATGAATAAACTAGGCTAAGTTTTTTCTGATAACAAAAAAAGTTTATACATTTAATGAAATTGATAGACCTAATAATCACTATAGAATAAGTAATAATATATTAGTATAAGTCCATAGCACATTGCAAAACCAAATGAATTGAACAGCATACACAGATCAGGTTAGATAGACTTAGCAGGAAACAGCATTCAGAAAATCTCAAAGCTTTGAAGCCTTGACTGCTAGTTAGCCACAGAGAGATTGGATTCCCAATCCAACTCAGATCTGTACCATGTGTTGTACCCATCAAAACATGATTCCATACCATTTTTAGTACATTATACAGAATGACAGAATCATTCCAAAACCAACTTATAGACCTGCAAAATATAAAATAGTTAAGAGCATATAAGGCAATCAACAGTGTCTCAAAGCTTTGAAACTTTGACACTTGTGTTTCTTGCTTTCATCACCAAGGAACCAAAGCTCCTTCTCTTTGTATATATCCACACATTGACACAAAAGAGCTTGTGATCTATCAACGTGGAAGATATTATGAACTCGATGAACTTGAGACTGAGTTTTCCTTTCCGATTGAAACGAGAGACTCCTTTGGTTGGTGATACCTTCAGGAACACTTTTTCTACAACCTGGAACTCCATGGGTCTTTGTTACTCGTCGGAATAAGACTTATGTCGATCCTGAGCTACTTTTATGCGCCGTTGAATGATTCTGACCTGACTCATCTTATCCTCAATCATTTTTGGTCCCAAAACTAGAATCTCACTGATGTCGTTCCAGCACAAGAGTGTCCTACATTTCCGCCCATACAGTGCCTCATTGGGTGACATCCCTATACTTGCGTGGTAACTGTTATTGTACGAGAACTCTATTAGTGGTAACCGGTCTACCCAAGAACCTTGGAAGTCCATGACACATGCTCGCAGCATATCCTCTAGTGTCTGTATGGTCTGTTCTGTCTGTCCATATGTAGCTGGGTGGAAAGCGGTACTGAACTTCAGCTGAGTGCCTAGGGCTTTCTGTAATGTTTGCCAGAAATGTGAGAGAAAGTTTGTGTCTCGGTATGACAGAATGTCCTTTGGCACTCCATGCTGTCTAACGATATTCTTAATGTATGCGTCTGCCCGCTGCTCCATATCCCAAGTGTCCTTCATTTGGATAAATATTGTCATCTTTGTCTCCAGCACAACCCAAATTTGGTTCAAACCATTCTTCGTCACTGGCAAAGCAGTCACAAATTCCATCGAGATGGAATCCAATTACCACATGGGTACTTCTAAAGGTTGCTCCAAAACTCCTTTTCTATTGTGTTCGAACTTCACCTTTTGGCAAGTGAGACATCGGGCTACAAACTCTGCTAATTCGTTCTTCATCCTTGGCCACCAGAATTGCTTCTTCAGGTCCTTGTACAGTTTATCTCCTCCTGGATGGACGGAGTACGGCGTGTTGTGGGCTTCCTTCATCAACCGTTCCTTAACCTCCGTACACTTCTAGGGTACACACCATCTCTCCTTGTACCTTATGCTCACATCGTCGTGTACTAGGAAATCCTTATTCGATCCATCCTCGATCTTCTTCCTGATCCTTTCCAACTTTACATCTTCCGGTTGTCTTTTTCGGATCTCTTCAAAGATGCCTTACTAAATTGCACATCACGTATTACCTTACTCCTTGAAGAACAATTTCAATCCCTAGTTTCCGAACGTCAGCTAGCAACTCCCTCAGTAAGCTTCTTAACGCATTGATGGTATGACTCGTCTTCCTGCTTAAGGCGTCTGCAACTACATTTGCCTTTCCTTCATGATATTGGATTTACAGTTCATAGTACTTGATCAAATCCAACCATCTACTTTGCCTCATGTTCAATACTTTTGGGTAAACAAATACTTAAGGCTTTTGTGGTCGGTGAAAATCTTACAGGTTGCACCATAAAGGTAATGTCTCCAAATTTTCAATGCTTGGACAATTGCGGCTAACTCTAGGTCATGAGTTGGGTAATTATCCTCATAGGTTTTCTGCTGACGTGGAGTGTATGCACTTACTTTACCATCTTGCATTAGCACACATCCTAACCCGTGTTTTGAAGTATCACTATAGACCTCAAACTCCCTTGACTCTGATGGTAGGGTCAGAATAGGTGCTGTCGTTAGATTCTCTTTCAGGGTTTGGAAGGCTTCGTCACATTTCTCATCCAAATGGTATTTGGTGGTTTTCTTCATTAGATTGGTCAGTGGTCTGGCTATTTTGGAGAAATCCTTCATGAATATTTGGTAATAACATGCTTGTCCCAAGAAGCTACGAATGTCTGTTACACTATAGGGTCTTGTTCAATCCCTAACTACGGTCATCTTTCCTGGTTCTACATAAATTCCCTCCTTAGATATTATGTGTCCCAAGAAAGGTACCCTATCCGGCCAAAATTCACACTTGGAAAACTTAGAATACAACTGTTCTTGTCTCAGGGTTTGTAAAATTGCACTAAGGTTTTCTTCGTGTTCCTCCTTCCCCTTAGAGTACACCAAAATATCATCAATGAACACTATCACAAAGCGTTCCAAGTAAGATTTCATGACCCGGTTCATCACATCCATGAATACAACAGGTGCATTGGTTTAACCAAAAGGCAGAATAGTGAAATCGTAATGCCCATATCTGGTTCTAAAGTCAGTCTTATGGATGTCCTTCTTGGCTACCCTCAACTGGTGATAACCTGACCTTAAGTCGATCTTGGAAAAGGTATCGGCTCCCTGTAGCTGGTCAAAGAGGTCATATATCCTTGGAAGTGGGTATCGGTTTTTGACGGTCACATTGTTAAGCTCCCTGTAATCTATGCACAGTCTCAAATTAGCATCCTTCTTCTAAATAAACAAGACTGGTGCCCCCAGGGTGAAACACTCGGATTGATATACCCCTTATCCAATAGTTCCCTTATTTTCTCCTTCAAATCTTCTAGCTCTACTGGCACCATTATATAAGGTGCCTTGCAGATCGGTCATGTTCCTGGTATAAGGTCAATGGTAAACTCAACGGCTCTTTGAGGTGGCATTCATGGGATCTCGTCGGGAAACTCATTAACAACTGGGATGTCCTCAAGTTTCATCGTCCCCATACTATCGTCTTGGACAGAACATAGATAGGCTTCGTGTCCCTTACCCATGGCTTTAACTAAAGAAAGTGCGGACACAATTTTGATATTGGGATTCTCCCTGATTCCTATGTGAGATTCTATTCCCATATGGTCCTCTCAACCTTACCTTTTGGTTACGAAAATCTATATGAGCATGGTATTTTCCTAGCCAGTCCATTCCTAGGATAACATCAAGGTTTTGTAGGCCGAAGAGGATTAGGTCAAAGGGTATCTCACTTTTCTAGAAAATTCTACCTACTCCCTTTATAATGGAATCACAGTTTACTACCAGTTTTGCAGGTGTAGATATAGACACAGGGTTCATAGGAGAGTGTTGAAGTCTTAGTTTTCTAGCAAAAGATGACGATATGAAAGAATTGGGTGATCCACTATCAGAGAGTACGTAAGCAGGAGTGTTGTGGACTAAGAATGTACCAGTAACCACGTTCGTCGCAGCGTCTGCTTCCGTCTGGTTTATGGCATAGATTTGTCCCGCGCTCCTCTGGTTTCCATTCCCCTGGTTGCCGTTACTCCCGTTTCAAGCAGGTTGTCCATTCCGGTTGTTGCTTCCTGCAGGTGCATTATATTTGTTCCGTTGGCTTCTCCCTGCCTGATTGTTGTTGTTTCCACGACCATTGCCACCAAATTGGTTATTGTTAGGTGGGTACTTGTTTCCATACTGGTAGTTCGGGCGAGGGTTTCCCTGGTTCTATCTCGGGTATCCGCTCCCTTCGGCCCTGCCATTCTAGAGATCAACTTTCTTCGCGTTACACTCAAACACTCGGTAATCACGCTTCTTAGAGTAGAAACATTCCATGATCTTTCATTCGCAGTCAACTCCGGGGTGGTCCCTACCACACTTCTTGAAATGGTAGTGACGAGGTCGCCCGTTGGCGTCAGTGTTGTAGTTCCCGAAGTTAGTGCGGTTCATTACACAGTATCCCTCAGATGCGTTGGGCTTGAACCTCTTGTTAGCATGGTTGGGTTCCTTAGAGTTCTTTCCTTCTTCCTCCTTCCTCTTGTTTACTCAATTCGCTTGCATTTCCTCGATTTCTCCATTGAGAGCTGCTACCTCGTACGCTTCTCTTATGTTCGCACTCATAGCAGCAATTACGTCCCTCTGGATGCTGTAGCGAAGCCCCTTTGTGAAGCGTCTGATCTTTAACTCCTCCATATCTACCAATCGCCCGGCAAAGCGCGAAAAATCTGTGAACTTGCTGTAGTATTCCGACACTTGCATATTAAACGATTTAACACATAGTTAATCTTTAACTAAAATATTAGGACATTTTTGTTTGTCCAAAATAATTAATCTTTATTTATTTACTTAATTACCAAACTAATACAAATTTAATAATCTTAATCTTAGCTCACTAACTCTAATATTTATGCACTAATCACTAATCCTATTTTTAATTAACATTAGTTTACTAATTAAAAATTAACTTAATAACATTAAATAATGGTAGACATTAGTAATTATAGTAAAGTATAGGTTGAGTATATATTGCACATTTACCCTTTAAGTAATCAAATTCTCAAAAACAAGTTGTTTCTAGTTTCTTAAAAGACACTTTTACCCCATTACAAAACATTATTTTTTGACTTTTCTGATTTCGACGAAAATGATGTGGGTGGTTCCCGGAAGACTAATTATCGTTTTTATGTAAAAACATATGTACTGTAGTTTTCAAACTCTGCTCTTTTTAGAACGTTAATTCCTAAAAAATGACTAAATTTTTTTTGAAAAGACAACGACTAACCCAAAACATGAAACAATTAGCTATGACAATTTCTAACTTTCCGTTTTCGACCGAATTAACACGGATGCCTCTTGAGACATGTGTGATCATGAATATGCAAGAATATATTGAATGCAAAGTAAGGTAAGGAAGTTTTACCAATTTGTTGCTAAAATGAGTGGTGAAATGAAATGAGTTGTTGGGACTTCGTGAGTGACTCGGATGGTTGTAAAAGAGTCTTTGGAGTTCACGGGATGAGTGGTAGTAACCGTGGCTCAAATGGTGGTTGTTTGTGGTATTGGTGAACAAGGTGGTTATGTAGTGCTCTCGGGAAATCACCAAAGCTTGGTGGCTATGGAGTTTTCCGGCAAGGTGAATGAGCTTGTGTTGGTGGTGGTGGTGTTGGTGTTGGAGATGGAAGAGTTGGTGATGGCAGTGAGGATGACGGTGGTGGCTATGGCTTGTTGGTTTTGCCGTGAAGAATCCATGGAGTTTGTGTGCTATTTATAGGAAGGAAAATGATGAGAAAATTGTAATAAAGGTAACAAGTTGTCCAGAGGGTGAAAGGTGAATTGTTTTCACCTGGACACGATCCAGTTTTTAGGGAATTAAATGTTTGACTACATTTTTCTTTGGTACAATTGGGTACGCATGAAAAATCTCACCGACATACTGTAAATAATTCGGTGTGATGATTATACTATAATAATAGGCATAGCGTGATCAAAGTCACCACGAAAAATATGTGATACTATAATAGTGTACACGTTATCAAATATTAATTTGGTAGTCATATAGTACCATATTATTTTTATTAGAACTTCCTAACCTTACTTCATATTCTTGCATATTCATGCTCACACGTGTCTCAAGAGTCATCCACGTTAATTTGGTCGAAAAGTGAACGTTAGAAATCGTTATAGCTAATTGTTTCATGTTTTGTGGTAGTCGGAGTCTTTTACAATTACTTTCACTCACTTTTTTTAGGAATTAAACGTTCTAAAGAGAGCAAAGTCTGAAACTACCGTCCATATATTTCCACATAAAAATATTAATTAGCGTCCCGGGAACCACCCACGTCATTTTTGTCGAAATTGGAAAAGTTGAAAAATAATGTTTTGTAATGGGGTAAAAGTGTCTTTTAAGAAACTAGCAACAACTTGTTTTTGAGAATATGATTACTTTAAGGGTAGATGTGAAATTTCTACTCTACCCATACTTTATTATAATTACAAACTCCTACCACTATTTTATGTTAGTAAGTTAGTACTTGATTAGTAAACTAATTTTAATTAAAACTACGATTAGTAGTTAGTATAAGTACTAGAGTTAGTAAACTAGGGTTAAGATTTGTAAATTAATATTAGTTTCTTAATTAAGTAAATAAATAAAGAGTAGCTATTTTGGACAAATAAAAATATCATGCGATTTTAATTAAAGGAGTACCGTTAAAAGTTAAGTTGGTCACGTACCTAATCACTATCGGATAATTAACTAGGATTAACCTACATAGCATACATATTGTATTAGAAACTTGCATATTAAACGATAATGTGTTTATTATGGTTTATCTTTATTTTTGGACACCGAGTTTACCGACGAAGGCTACGTCGAGTACATTTGAACCATAGTCAGAACGTGGTGAGTTCGTAGGCTTAACCCTTACTCTTCAAAATGCGTGTTTAACTATAATGTCTCTACCTGCTTTGACTTGGATATTAAATGTTCTAAATTCATGCTTACTCTTTACTTGTGTTTACTAACTATGTCATTTCGTTAATTGATCTCCATTCTTACACGTTCAAAATCAATATTTTGGGAACTTTATATGGTTGACCAAGCAAAGCTTGGGACTTGTTTGACCAAGCAAAGCTTGGTACATGAGTCGAAGGTGACTCTATGATTACATGTGGGGCACATTAGCACAGGGTAAGGCTCTAGTACTACTCTCTTGGAACAAAAGTTTCCCTCGTAGGGGGTGTCGACACTTAAGGTCTAGTTGCTGAGGTGGAATCGGTTCGAACAAGCGAATTATTTTGTCGCCCACAATGGATACGATTATTGGTTATGGATCATCGTGATTAAATAATTAAACTATTTTTCAAAATAAATGAACTTTGAATAACTTGTTGCGCCTTATTCTTGTTTACGCGTTGTGATACGTTCTACTCAGTTTTCACTGACTTTTCAACCGTGATGTCCTTATTTTGTAAAACCACTACAGGAGAGGCCTACGATTGGGATGTGAACGTCGGGTACTAGTGCAAGCATCATCTAGCCTAATTAAGTAGTAATTCTATTATTTCCGCTGTTTGTAAGATATTGGTTTGTAATAACTGTGAATAAGGTTTGCGAACGCTTTTATGTATTAACGTATGTTTTTCTGAATCCGAAACAAATATCCTTTTCCTGATCATGGTGGGTAACTCTCCAAGAGAAGGGCACGCCCATTCTTTCAATAATGAAAATTTGGGGGCGTTACAATTGGTATTAGAGCATCTTTGGATTCAAAGTTTAATACACCCAGATTAAAGTGGAAATCGATTTCCGAAAATAGAACTCAAGAGTTTTCCTCAAAAATGGACTTGGACAAGATAAAACCTGAACTAAAAGATAGCAAAGTAGGGGGGAAAGGAGACACCGATAGTGTCGGAGGAACACACTTATATTGACGATTAGAGGCATGTACTCGAGTATATGGTCAGCTTTATATTATCGCGTTGTGTGCTTATAACGTATGAACTTGTGATGTGTAGTTTTGATGATCTTGTGATTTAAGACCTTATTTAGAAATTTCGGTAGTTCATTACCAAGACAAAAAAAAATGAGAATTTTATTCATGAGATAGAAAATATTGGAAATAACTACATCATTGGTACTTCATACTTTCATACATCGTTGTTTTCTGTTTTTCCCAATGAAACGCTACCAACATGAGAATGAAGCCGAACAACC
The DNA here is from genome assembly GCA_023055425.1 of Linanthus parryae. Lineage (NCBI taxonomy): Eukaryota > Viridiplantae > Streptophyta > Magnoliopsida > Ericales > Polemoniaceae > Linanthus > Linanthus parryae. The sequence goes on along the minus strand of JALGPY010000005.1, from coordinate 112,261,081 downwards.
AAGTGAGCAATGGCTGATTGATGAAGGGTAAGCCGAGTCGCACGGAGAGGACCACCACGCACAAAGTAAGGATTAGTGCCATAATAGCCATAGTACCCTCCCAAGACATTTCTATATATGTTTGACTTGTGGGAGTCGTATGGTACAAATCTTCTATTTATAGAAATCCCAAGGTCATCAATTTATGTTTCTAACCTTCCTACTAGCCGTTATACGCATATTTTGAAGGGTACAATTGACTTTTAGCCTTTTATAGTAGTTGGAGGGACTGTGACCGTTGGAGAAAAAAGGGGTGCATTTTTCACAATTATAACTGTTAGAGGGAAATTAGGTCATTTAGAAATGTTATTCTGATAACCCTGCTTAGGACTAAAAAATTTTAACTTCCTTAAGAACGGGGAATAATACAATGCTGAGGCCATTACACTTGGAGACACACAAGACCAAATAGTACAACACTTGTAACACCCCGTATTTTTCTAGATATTTTTGACGTATTTTTCGTAAAATTTAAACAGCTATTTTGAATTATGTGACTAGTAGGGGAGGTAATTGCAATTTTGGATAAAATTATATAGTTGTTGTTGGGGGTATATTTTGTCTTTTACGAAACTTGTAGTATTTGATACTCGTATTTTATCTTTATACTATACGTATTGTTATGTCGTATTTATACTCTACCTATACGTATATTATACTATACTTTACACTATATAATAATAATAAGAATAATAATAATACTAATTATAATAATAGTAAAAGAAAAAGAAAAATGTTTTTAACCCTCCCTACATCAGACTTTCCCCCATTCCCCAACAAATTCCCAATCCCCAACAAATTCTCAACTCCCCAACACCCTCTTCCCTCTCTCACGTCTCTCTCTCTCCCCGTCTCTATCTCTCTTCTCCCTCCCTCTATTTATCCTCTCTTCTCCACCTCCTTCGGCACCACCATCACCCTCACCACCTCCACTCCCTATCTGCAATCTCTCCCTCTATCTCTCTCTCTGTCGAGCACCACCAGGTGAAGGCAGCAGCAGCAGCTAGAAGCCACGACCAGCCACCACTGCCGCCTCCGGCGAAGACCCCGACGGCAAAATCCGACCACCACCACCACCTACATCGCAGCCACCATGGCCTCCGCCATCTCCCTCGTCTCTCCCTATTTCTCCCTGTCCATCTCTGACCCGAGCAGAACAGAGATCAGCAGCGGCAACGGTGGTAGACGCGACCACCATTACCAAAGACGGCACCACCTCCATCACCGCGACTCACCTATTTCTTCCTCAACCACCCTCTGCTTGATGATTATATGACTCTCTCGAACCCTCTAATAATCCTCTCTGTCCAGAAACAAACAACAGCAGCAACAGAGGAAGCCACAGCCACCAACGCCACCGCTACCTCCATGGATTCCGGCGAGCTTCTCGCCGGAGTTCAACCGAGACGATCCGGACCCTTCCAACCATCCCCCTAGCCTCCTGGAGGTCCGACTAAGATGATGGAGGCCTCAACCGAAGACGAGAACGATCGGAGAACGCCCAGGCGAGCTCCAACTCCGGCGACCCCGACGGCGACCTCGACCCGACCCATTTCTTCATCGTTTCTCGCGATTCTTTGACTGGGTATGCTTGAAATCTTCCCCTGAGTTGTTTTTAGTAATCAAAATCAAGTTTTAAAGCCTTGAATCCACGTTTTAATCGGTTAGTTTGAAAGTTCATGTTTAGGGGGTTAAATTGTCTTTTTCAGAAAGTTTTCAGGGGGTTATAATGTCGTTTCAGAAACCTTGGGGGAGGCAGTTGTCATTTCAGAAACTTTTGGGTACTAAATATAATTTTTAATTTCAGTTTCATTTATAAAATTAGTTTTGATAGATTATTATTTATAAATTATTTTTGGGGGTTAAACAATATTAAAGAAAATATGTTTTGGGTCTATAAATAAGTTAAAATTAGTATTGTCTTGAGAAAAATAAAATGAGCTAGAAATATATATAGGTTGTGTATTTGTTGAGATTGTATTAAGTTAGAAGCTCCGATTTTTAGGTGACGATTTCGTAGACGAGACGATTTATAGGACGTGCTTGGATTTTGGTAAGTTAATATGCCTAGTCTTGCGAGCCTTTCATTTCTTTCGTGTTATCGCGTGCGTTATTTGTGAAATACTACAATACGTGCTTTATGTAATTATTTACTCGTTTCGGAATATTCTACATCGAAGTATCACATGAATAACGATAATCTTAAATAAGAGTCCGAACGACTCCGCTAGAAGAACAGCTAAATCCTATCTCCGAAATAAAGTACCAATCAAATCCCGACTACCACAATAGGGCCTGATTATTTAGTACACGAGCCACAATTATCCAATGTGTTGTCCTCCTTTAGTGTCCAAATATTTATATGATTTTTATATCTCAAAATGTGATTTATGATATGTGTGATTGACTTCATGATCTTGACTATGTGTCCAAACAATCCCCTCAAAAGTGTATTGTGATTAATTGGTTCGTTCCCGCTACCACTAATTATCAAACTTGGATTATCAAAAGGAAGTGAAAGAAATTATTTACTTGAGTATATCCCCCCTAAGTGGGGCAGTTTTATGGGAGTATACCCCCCAAAGTGGGGCAGAACTATGGTTATATCCCCCTTAAGTGGGGCAGTTTTATGAGAGTATACCCCCCTAAGTGGGCCAGAATTATAAAATTATCCCACGTAATGGGGCAGTATTATGGGAGTATATCCCCCCTAAGCGGGGCAAAATTATTGATTTAAAAATATTGGAATCATAAATGGTAATTGGTTGAAATGTCAAATAAAGAGTTGGAAAATTTATGCTGTCTCTTCCTTGGTTATGTTAGTGTAAGTTAATATGCCTAGCCTCGCGTGCCTTTCATTCTTTCGCGTATCGCGTGTGTTATTTGTGAAATATTACCGTACTTGATTTATTTGAGTTGTTTATTTGTTTTGAAATACTCCTCTTTGAAGTCTCGTTTGAAACTGGTATCCAAATCTAAATAACAATCCGAAAGTGAAACTTCTAAATGAAATAACTTGTAAAAGTGATTCCCCAAGACGGACCAAGTCATTGGGTTGGAAGTACGAAATTTCAAATCGTTGCCTCGGTTACCAAAAAAAGCACACCGCTCACTTATTGGTCGAATCTGAATATTTCTCTCAATCGTACATCGATTACTTTATTTTTGCCACACCGGCTTTTTGTTGGAGCTCCTTACACGATTCTATACCTTGAATGAAATTTGGTAATTATGTAAAGTGGAAAGACGTTGTGCGTGGGTTTGTGCCATATCCCTGATACGATACATTTCTGACATATTGTGTTGGTTACTGATTATGAGATTATGAGATTATGAGACTCTGACCTCCTTTTGATTGAGTTATGGTTATGAGGCGCTGTGATGTGACCTCCTGTGATTGAGTTATGGTTATGTGGGTGCTTTTGCACATATGAGAAAGAGGTTGTGGATTGGATATGGTCACGGCCCGTATCAACTAGTTGTTAAAATGAATTTCTAGACTCGATTCATATGGCCATGAGATATCTTGAGATTAAAGTAATATTGTGACTTGCTAATAACATTGAGTTCCCGAGATGGACCACATCTTCGGGTTGGAACACGAAATTTGAGATCCTTACGGAGTTTGACACACCGAATAAGTTGTGAACGCTTTTCCCGCGAGTATTTGATATTTATTTATGAGTGAATTGGTTATTCCTGTCATATGTCTCATCATCTGTTTACGTGCTATGGGTGTTAGCTTACTCAGCCGTTTGCTGACACATTTTCTGTAAAAACTGCGTCGGCTTTTGCTATTTTAAAACCGCAGGTTGGCTATCGAGGTGGGGAAACGTTCACGACACTTTGGACAGGAAAGCTTGCTAGTTGGAAGATCACATAGTATATTATCTCACCTAAAACTGTATTCATTGATTTTCAAAAGCTATCACTGTTGTATTGGAATTGTAAGAAATTGTATTTTGAGTTACCGATGGTTGTACTAGCCGTGAACCGACGATCCTTATCCGTTCGCAATGAGGCTCATCACCTCGGGCGGAGACATCTCTTCCGAACGTGGGGCCCGGCCGGCCTTGCTGATCGGGGAGGGTGTTGCAACACTGAATATGGCCATTACATTAACCATCTAGGAACGAGCATTTTGTGACCCGTCACTACCATTGCAAGCAGTGTAGTAGGGACCACCCCGGAGTTGACTGCGAATGAAAGATCGTGGAATATTTCTACTGTAAGAAGTGTGGTCACCGAGGGTTTGAGTGTAACACCAAGAAAGCTGATCTCAAGAATGGAAGGGTCGGAGGGAGCGGTTACCCGAGACAGAACCAGGGAAACCCTCGCCCGAACTACCAGCATGGAAACAAGTACCCACCTAACAATAACCAATTCGGTAGCAATGGTCGCGGAAACAACAACAAGTAGGCAGGGAGAAACTAAGGGAACAACTACAATGCACCTGCAGGAAGCAAAAACCGGAATGGATACCTGCTGGAAACAGGAGTAACGTCAACCAGGGGAAAGGAAATCAGAGGAGCGCAGGACAAATCTATGCCATGAACCAGACAGAAGCAGACGCTGCGACGAACGTGGTTACTGGTACATTCTTAGTCCACAACACTTCTGCTTACGTACTCTCTGATAGTGGATCATCCTATTATTTCATATCCTCATCTTTTGATAGAAAATTAAGACTTCAACCCTCTCCTATGAACCCTTTGTTTATATCTACACCTGCAAAACGGGTAGTAAACTGTGATTTCTTTATAAAGGGAGTAGTCATAACTATCCTGAAAAGTGAGATACCCTCTGACCTAATCCTCTTCGACCCACAAAACCTTGATGTTATCCTAGGAATGGACTGGATAGGAAAACACCATGCTCATATAGATTTTCGTAACCAAAAGGTAAGCTTTAGAGGACCAGATGGGAATAGAATCACTCACATAGGAATCACCGAGAAACCCAATATCGAAATTTTGTCCGCACTTTCTGTAGTTAAAGCCATGGGTAAGGGACACCAAGCCTATATATGTTCTGTCCGAGATGATAGTATGGGGACGATTAAACTAAAATTGAGGACATCCCAGTTGTTAACGAGTTTCCCGATGTATTTCCCGACGAGATCCCAGGAAGGCCACCTCAAAGAGTCGTTGAGTTTACCATTGACCTTGTACCATGGACATGACCAATCTGCAAAGCACCTTATTGAATGGCGCCACTAGAGCTAGAAGAGTTGAAGGAAAAAATAAGGGAACTGTTGGATAAGGGGTATATTAAGCCGAGTGTTTCACCTTGGGGGGCACCAGTCTTGTTTGTAAAGAATAAGGATAGTAGTTTGAGACTGTGCATTGATTACATGACGCTTAACAATGTGACTGTCAAAAACTGATACCCACTTCCAATGATAGATGACCTCTTTGACCAGCTACAGGGGTCGACACCTTTTCCAAGATCGACTTAAGATAAGGTTATCACCAGTTGAGGGTATCCGAGAAAGAAATCCCTAATACTGCCTTTAGAACCAGATATGGGCATTACAAGTTCACTGTTATTCCTTTTGGTCTAACCAATGCACCTGCTGTATTCATGGATGTGATGAAACGGGTCATGAAACCTTACTTGGACCGCTTTGTGGTAGTGTTAATTGATGATATTTTGGTGTACTCTAAGGGGAAAGAAGAACACGAAGAACACCTTAGAGTAGTTTTACAAACCCCGATAAAAGAACATTTGTATGCTAAGTTTTCCAAGTGTGAATTTTAGCTGGATAGGGTACCTTTCTTGGGACACATAATATCTAAGGTGGGAATTTCTGTAGACCCAGGAAAGATAACCGCAGTTAGGTATTGGCCAAGACCCAAGAGTGCAACAGACATCCGTAGCTTCTTCGGACTGGCAAGTTATTACCAAAGATTCCTGGAGGATTTCTCCAAAATAGCCAGCCCATTGACCATTCGAATGAAGAAAACCACCAAATACCATTGGGATGAGAAATGCGAGGAAGCCTTCCAAACCCTGAAAAAGAAGCTAACAACATCACCTATTCTTACCCTACCATCAGATTCGAGGGAGTTTGAGTTCTATAGTGATGCTTCAAAGCACGGGTTAGGATGTGTGCTAATGCAAGATGGGAAAGTGATTGCATATACTTCACGGCAGCTAAAATCCTATGAGGAGAATTACCCAATTCATGACCTAGAGCTAGCCGCAATTGTCCACACCTTGAAAATTTGGATACATTACCTTTATGCTGCAACCTCTAAGATTTTCACCTACCACAAAAGCCTTAAGTATTTTCTTACCCAAAAGAATTTGAACATGAGGCAAAGGAGATGGTTGGATTCAATCAAGGACTATGAACTGCAAATCCAATACCATGAAGGAAAGGCAAATGTAGTTGTAGAAGCCTTAAGCAGGAAGACGAGCCATACCATCAATGCGTTAAGAAGCTTACCGAGAGAGTTGCTAGCTGACGTTCAGAAACTAGGGATTGAAATCGGTCAGCACGGAGCAAGGGAAGACGTGTTGTGCAATTTAGTAGCCACCCTAGACATCTTTGAAGAGATAAAAAAAAAAGGAAAACCCAGAGATGTAAAGTTGGAAAGGATCAGGAAGAAGATCGAGGATGGATCGACCAAAGACTTCCGAGTACACGACTATGGGAGCAAAAGGTACAAGGAGAGATGGTGTGTACCCTAGAGATGTACGGAGATTAAGGAACGGCTTGAAAGTTTGTAATGTAGACTAAATACAGGACCAAAATACTCTAGAAGGGGGGGGTTGAATAGAGTATGGAAACTTTTTTGCTAAAACACAAGTTTTAATTAAGTGAACAAGTGAAAGACTCAAATCTCAAGGCCTTGAGATTTTACAAAACTAGTCAGAAACTTTCTAAGGCAAACAGAAAGCTTCAAGGCCTTGGACTCTCACCAGTTCTAAACAGTTTATAAACCCTAGTTTGATTTGAGTTGCTTGCAGAAGGAAATAGCAAAACTGTAAAGTAAAGAACACAAGAAAATTTACAGAGTCATGTCCCAATGGACCTAATCTCTGCCTGAGGGATATAATCCCACCAGGATTGGGCAAACACTTCTTATTACTCACACGGAAACAGCCCTAGATCTCCAAGCCTAAGTGAACTCCCTTACACCTATACAACTTGTGGTTCCAATCCTATCTAGTTACAGCTACTAACTGTTGAGCTAACAAGAACCTCTTGTTGTTCACTTGAACAACCAACCACTAGGTTTTGTGAGGTTTAAGATATACAGAAGATAAGCAGATTACAATACAGTAAAAGAACACAGTAGAAGAATAAGCTTGTGAAGGTCTGGATGTGTTCTTCAGGAAAACTGGAATGATTGATCTTCTGAAAGCAGTGATTGAAGCCTGAATTTGTGAGGGATTGAATGTCTGATCTTCCACAAATGTATCACACCTCTCTCAGTTCTCTGTAAGCTTCTCTATCTTTCAAATTTCAAACTAGTCTTTTATCCACTCTCTGCAACTGAATGAGAGATTTTAAGATCTCAGTTCCTGCAAATCCTCATCCTTTCTAACTGCAATTCAAAACAACTTTGAGTAGATATCCGTTGGAGTTTGTTGTGATTACATTGCACGTTTGAAAAACCTGCAACAACGTTAAACACAGCAACAAACAAAATCCAGAAATATAACAGCACTAAGTTTGTTTGGATTTCCAGTTTCAGAATAAAAACTGGATCAGATGAATAAATCAATAACCTGATTAACTTCTGAAACATATTACTCATGATAAACCAGTTTAAGACTTGTAAAAGTCATTAAAAATGATAATAACAAAAATCAAAACCTGCAAGAGAGAATCAAGTTAATTCTGTAAAACTGTCAGCAGCTTAAGGCACATCTCAAGGCCTTGGAGCTCTGAACATGCTTCACAGTCTTTCAATATTAAGACCATAAATCTTCGATTCACTTTGATTAGGATATCTGCAATTGTGTTAGATATATAAAGAATGTATAACAAGGATATTTGCAGCAAATCTCTTATCTTAACACATCAGATAGAACACCTGCATCACAAGATTGTTAGATCACACAGTATAATAAAAACTACTCTCAAGGCTTTGAAGCTCTGATCAGTATCTCAAGGCCTTGGAGCCTTAGAAATAATTTGTCTTTTTCTTTCATCACTCTAAACAGTTACTTCTCAAAAACACTTAGAAGTCTTTGAGTCAAAAATCTCCCCCTTGATGAAAGACAAAACCCATAATCTTATGTAAATATCCCTGCAGCTTTTTATAAGAATTAGATATCATCATCTGCAGAAATAACTAACAGTAACACTGGTTAAACCTGATTAACACAGATAACCATGTCACAAAACAACTGATTAACACAAAAAAACTGATTTTATTATCTAAACACTGAAGAGTAATCACAAATAGCACATATAACTTCTCCCCCTTTTTGACTTTCATCAAATAAAGGTGAAGAAATGTTGGATCATTACTCAGAGTCTTAAAAAAAACTTAGTTTAACAAAATTATTTCCTACTGAATGTTAAGGCCTTGAAAACAGAAAAGAGAAAGAAAGAAAGGATCAAGGCTTTGGCTTTCTCAAATCTTCACTTCTTCTTTGATGCTTGGCCTTTCTCTGAGCCTTCTCCAACCTCTTCATTACTTTCAGCTTCTTCTGCAGACTGATTCTCTTCTTGTTCAGCATCCACCTCAGCAACAACTTCCTCAATAATGTTATCCACTTTCTTGTTCTTGACCTTTACTGAATCACCCTATGTAGTTTCATCAACGCCTGTGTCTTCTCCAGCTTCTTCTTCATCAGTTTGCTCATATAGATCCTTTGAAGTGAGCACAACTGGAATAGGCTTCTTCTTCTTCTTCTTCAAGAATTCACCTAGCCTTTCATCTGAGTCAACACTAGTTTCATGACTAGTAGCAGAAGGAATCTTCTTCAAATTCAAACCCTTGATGACAATATCCAGCTTTCCATTCATCACACCCATCAAAGCTTTGAACTGATTAAACTCAGAAGATAGATCAAACAGCCTCTGCCTAAGATCTTCAATTTCAACCTGCTGTTCTTCAAACTTCTCAACCAACTGAGAGTAATCCTCATTTGCTTGTACCCTTGATGTTGTAGCTCCCGTAGGTTTTATAAAATCTTTCTCCTCAATCTCATCTTTGGACAACTCTGAATAGAACTTCCAATGACCCTTTCCTATCTGAACCACTCCAATTCTCTGTAAAGCAGTCTCATCAATTAACCCAAAACCACCAGTTATCTTCTCCTCTCCTTTCACAGGTACCTCAAAATGCTCAAAGGAAAGAGGTAATAGGTTGGCATAGGGAAGAGGATGGTTTCTAGTTCTGGTAGCACAGTAGATCATATGCTCCATGATCACTGTTGGCAAGTCAATCTCAAACCCTTGACATATCAAGTACATCAGGATAAGAACCTTATCAGCAACCAAAACTCTTGAGTTTTCCCTAGGAACAACACTTCTCATCAGAATTGTAATCAAAATTTTAGCTTCACAGTTAAGCACAGAGTGTGTCAAATGTTTAGGACCAGTGGGAACATCACCAATGAAGAACATAGCTTTGGCTTTTTCTAGACTCTCCTTCCTATTAGGATGATCACCAACATTATACTTCTTAGGAATGCCCAAAACCTTAGAAAAAGCCTATGGTCTAGCCTTAAATTTATCGCAGCCACCTTAGAGGTTAACACCAATTTATCTTCCCCTTCTTGAACCAAATTCAGATAAAACAACCTAGTTAACCTAGGATAAGGTTTAAAACTAGGATTTAAAACCTTCCATACTGCAGAATCCCTTAACTTCCTCATACAGTCAATATCCAGTTTATCTAATAACTCTTCTGAGATCAAACTAAAGAAAGCAACCTTAGATGATGCATACCCTTGCATCCAAACTGTCCTAACTTCTGAACTAACAAACCAATCAGAAGGAAGTACATTTTTACCTTGATAACCATTTTTGGTTGCAGCAGCAACTTGCTTAACCCTTGATTTCTTCTCAGCAGGTTTCTCCTTCTCTGGTTCTCCTTCAGTAGACTTCTTCTTGCTTTCCTTAGCAGATTCCCATTTTTCTTCTTCAACATCCTTTTTCTTCTCTCCTCCTTTCTTCTTGTCTGACCTAGTTTGATAAGCACCATGAACCTCTGTCTCCTTCTGTGGATCAACACTTGAACCTTCATCCCCTTTCTCTGTTCTGATCTTCTTTGCATGAGGTGAGTCCTCATGCAAACTCTGTGTGTTTTCGGAATCTGAATCAGAGATCACAATCTTCTCTTTCTTGTTTGCCCTCTTCTTAGATCTACCAGAAGGCTTTCCTTGTTGTTGAATCCTGTATGATTTGCGCTCCATTGTGGGACTAGGGATTTGAGAGAAGAATGAGATTGAGAGAGATAGAGAGAGAGTAGAGAGACGTAGAGAATTGAGAGAGAATGAAGAAGAAAAAGCCCTGACTTTCAGCTTAAGTAGGTTGAAAGAATGAGTTATAAAAGGAATCTACTGAAATCAACATGCAAAACGAATCTCAAGATATTTTCGGATATTTTAGAAAATTCTCTGAGTAATTAAAATATTATACAATTATCTAAAAAGATAACATATAATATTTGGTGATCCATTTTTTTTAAAAAAAATTTACTGATGTTTCAAGACCTTGGAGAACAATCTCAAGGCCTTGAGATTTTCTGCAGTTTTAGAAACTTCAAAGCTTTGAACTATACTTTCAAAGCTTTGGAATGTATAATCTCAAGGCTTTGATATTTCAATACATAAACACAAGTAAGTACTAATACTCCCCCTAAACCAGTGCATCCTTGTTTAGCATACCCAGTTCAAGCCTTAGGGATGAAAACCTATCATCTGGCAGAGGTTTAGTGAAAATATCAGCAATCTACATAGAAGTAGAAATAAAAGATAGAACAACATCACTTTTCCTGCATGATCTCTAAGAAAGTGATGTCTTACATCTATGCTTGGTTCTTGAGTGTTGTACTGGATTCTTAGAGATTGAAATGGCACTTGTGTTGTCACAGTGAATAGGCACATTTCAGAAATTTTAGACAAGATCTCTAAGTTGTTGAGAAATCCACAACACTTGTGAACAGCAAGCTCCAGCTGCAATGTATTCAGCTTCCGCATTTGATAATGCTTCAAAATTTTGCTTCTTGGAATGCCAACTGATTAGTGAAGATCCAAGAAACTGGCAAAATCCAGAAGTACTCTTCCTATCCACTTTATATCCTGCAAAATTTGCATCTGAATAGCCACTCAACATAAAATTATATCTCCTTGGATACCAAAGCCCCAAGTCTTTGGTTCCATTAAAATATCTAAAAATTCTCTTGACAGCAGTTAAATGACTTTCCTTAGGATCTGCCTGAAATCTTGAACACATGAAAACACTAAACATAATATCAGGTCTACTAGCACTTAAATACAAAAGTGATTCAATCATACCTCTATACTCCTTTTGATTTACACTCTTACCATTTGAATCCTTGTCTAATGAGAGTGATGAACTCATAGGAGTTTTGAGTACCTTGGAATGTGTCATATTGTACTTGTTCAACAAGTCCTTGGTATAATTTCCTTGATGTACAAATATCCCTTTCTTCATTTGTAAAATATGAAGTCCAAGAAATAAATTCAGTTCTCCCATTAAGCTCATCTCAAACTCCCTGCACATTAGACTACAAAACTCTTTTGAAAGAGCATCATTAGTAGCACCAAACAAAATATCATCCACATAGATCTGAACTACTAACAAATCAGTTTCATGATGTTTAATAAAAAGAGTTTTATCTACTAGACCTCTCTTGAAATTATTGTCAAGTAAAAACTTTGAGAGTCTATCATACCAAGCCCTTGGAGCTTATTTTAAACCATACAGAGCTTTGTCTAATTTGTAAACATGATCAGGGAAGTTTTCATCTTCAAAACCAGGAGGTTGAGCCACAAAAACATCTTCTTGTAAATAACCATTTAGAAAATCACATTAGACATCCGTTTGATAAAGCTTTATGTGATTGTGAGATGCAAATGCAAGAAGTATTCTAATAGCTTCGAACCTGGCAACAGGAGCAAATGTCTCCTCATAGTCTATACCTTCTTCCTTATTATATCCATGTGTCACAAGTCTGGCTTTGTTCCTTACCACTTTGCCATTCTCATCAAGTTTATTTCTGAACACCCATCTGGTTCCTATAACAGATTTCTCTTTTGGTCTGGGAACCAGATTCCATACCTTGTTTCTTTCAAATTCATTCAGCTCACTTTGCATTGCAATGATCCAGTCTGCATCTTCTAGTGCTTCCTTTGTATTCTTAGGCTCAATCAATGATCCAAAAGCCGTAAAAGCACACAAGTTCTTCAACTTTCCTCTAGTCTGAGTTCCAGTTGTTGGATCAGATATGATATTGTCAGCCGGATGGTCTGCAAGATACTTAAACTTCTTCCTTGGTGTCCATGAATATGTTACTTCAAGGCTTTGAGTTCTTGAAACAGTATAGGGAGCATCATAGAAAGTTTCAGTTTCAGTCTCAATGCTTTGAGATTTTGGCTCTGCAGGAGGTTCAAGGCCTTGAGATTCTGCTGATTGATTCTGCACTTTAGTTTTGCCTTTGTCCTCTTTCACAGCATCATCATCAGCCTCATGCTTGTTCAAATTTAGATCTGCAAAACTTCCACTCAGAGAATCCTTAGTACTTTCATCAAAAATCACATGAATACTCTCTTCCATAATCTTGGTTTTTCTATTGTAAATTCTATAAGCTTTGCTAGTTTGAGAATATCCAAGAAATACACCTTCATCACTTCTAGCATCAATCTTACCAAGATTGTCTCTACCATTATTATGCACAAAACAAATACAACCAAAACGAAGAAATAAGAGACACTAGGTTTCCAACCTTTAAACAGTTCATAAAGAGTCTTTTTCAAAATAGGCCTAATCAAACATCTATTCAGCACATAATTGGAATTACTAACAGCTTCTGCCCACAAGAACTTTGGCAAATTACTTTCAAGTAGCATGGTTCTAGACATATCCTCAAGTGTCCTATTTTTCCTCTCAACTACTCCATTTTGTTGTGGAGTTCTAGGTGCAAAAAAGTTGTGTGATATGCCATGCTTTGCACAAAATAAATCAAATTCAAGTTGATCAAACTCTCTACCATGATCACTTCTAATAGATGCAACAGGCAAGTTTTTCATAGTTTGAAGCTCTTTGCACAGTCTAGAAAATTCAGATAAAGCTTCAGTTTTGTCTCTAATAAACATCACCCATGTAAACCTAGAATAATCATCTACTATCACAAGCATATACCTCTTACCTTTTGGAGTCTGAACTCTCATAGGGCCACACAAGTCCATATGCAACAGTTCTAAGGGTCTAGAAGTACTTACAAAGTTCTTTGGCTTGAATGAGCTTCTTGTTTGTTTACCTTGTACACATGCCTTGAAGAACTCATCATCTGAAATTTTTTGTGATGGTAATCCTCTTACCAAATCATTTGAGATGAGTTTATTCAAGGTATGTATGCTAATATGCCCAAGCTTTCTATGCCAAAGCTTTGAATCTTCCTTCAAGGCCTTGTGGCATTTCAACCTGTCACCTGCAACACTGTTCGTACTCATATCATATAAATTATATGATCTAGGAGCAGTGAGAATGCAATCTCCAGATTTCTCATCTTGGACCACACATTTCTCCTTGTCAAATAAAGCTTTTAACCTATATCACATAACTGAGAAATACTAAGCAGATTATATTTAAGTCCATCCACAAGATAAACATCAGAGATAGAGTTAGTAGAACCATTACCAATACTACCTATACCAATAATATTGCATTTTGCTTTGTCACCAAGTGTAATTGTTCCCCCAGATTTTTCCAGTGAGCTCAGTAAAAAGAGTCTTCTTTCCACTCATTTGTCTGGAACAACCACTGTCTAATATCCATTTCTGATCTTTCAAGGCCTTGGTGACATCCTGGAAAAGTAAATCATTGCCTTAACAGGCTGTTAGACCAAGTGCAGAAGTTTGAGTCATACTCAAAATCAGCCATGTTTGGTGGTCTAGTTCCTTTCGGAACCCAAATCTGCCTAACCTGTCCCTTAAGTTGATAAGGAAAAGTGTTCCTCATAATATGAGGTTCTGATCTTCTGAAGGGACAAGTTAATCTAATATGACCAATTTTTTCCACAGTAATGACATTTTGAGAATGTCTGCTACCAGATTTGACAAAAGTAGTTTGGCTTTTATTTGGAAAATTTGGATTGTAGCCAATCCCACTTTTATGCATTGATTTCATACTTCCTCCAAGAATGAGATTCAGATTATGTTATGAGCCTGTAAAACTGGCTAGGATCTTTTTAGACTCTTGAAGTTTCTCAGTCAAAGAACATATTTGTTGTTCTAAATCCTCTGAATGATTCTTTAGATCAACATACCTTTCAGTTAAGAGAGTGTTTTGATCAACAATCTCTTTTATCTGTGCCTTCAAGGCTTTGAATCTGCTGTCCAAGGCCTTGAAGTCCTTTTCAATTTTTGTCTTAGACACTTCAACATTTTGTTGGCAAAAACTAGGTCCAGGTTTTCTTTTACCTCCTCATGAATCTTAATCTTTAAAGAAGAAATCTCATTTCTATAAATTTATTCATTTAAAAACATGCTCTTGAGAATTTCAGGAAGTACATCAGAAGGACTAGCAAGAATACTTTTTACCATTTCCTCAATGTGTCTGTCTGAAGATATTTCTTCATCTTTTTAGCCATGAAGCATAAATTTTCTTGATCTTCTTCTGCGTCTGAATCACTTGATGAATCAAAATCACTCCAAGAGGTCATCACTGCTTTCTTCCTTCTGTTGTCACTGTCTTTCTTTTGAAAGTTCATGTTCTTCTTCTTTTGTGGACAATCTCTTACTAAATGATCTGCATCACCATATTCAAAATAATTCATTAATTTAGTTTTATGTGACTGTGATGAAGAATTAACTTTGTAGTCCTTGCTGCTTGAAGGTCTTGATCTCTCTCTGTTGTAGTCTCTGTTACCAAAGTTTCTCTTCTTCTTGAGAATCCTGGCCACGGCCTTGGAGATCAATGCTAAAGCCTCTTCATCATCATGCTCATCTTCAGTCTCAAGGCTTTGATATTTTTCATTGTATTTAGCCTTGAGTGCTAAGTTCTTGATGTTTTCACTCAGATCACCTTCTACATCCTTCATAGAAATTTCATGAGTGAGCAGCTTTCCTTATAGATCATCTAGCTGAAGAAGACTTAAATCCTGAGCTTCCTCAATAGTTGTTGTATTTGGCTCCCACTTCGCTTTTGGCAAGCTGCTCAGAATTTTCCTGACCTTTTCCTCATTTGAGAAATTTTTTCCCAATGACTCCAGATTATTCACGACATCAGTGAATCTTTTGAACATCTCCTTGATGGTCTCATCTGAGTTCATCTTGAACAACTCGTATTGCCTCAGAAGTATGTTAATATTGGTCTGTTTAACTTGAATTTTTCCATCATATGTCATAACCAGTTTGTCCCATACTTCTTTGGAAATTTTGCAATTTGACACTATGTTGAACTCATCTGCATTAAGAGCACAATATAACAGATTCATAGCCTTGTAATTTTTTGATACCTTTTCCAGTTCAGTAACTGAGAGATTTTCCTCAGACTTGATGCATCTAACTCCATCTATGGTAGTGTAATACTCATGAGGACCATTCTGAACTATTGACCACAATTCCATGTCTTGATCTATGATGAACATCTTCATCAATGCCTTCCACTGCAGGAAGTTATCACCACAGAACAATGGAGGTTTGTTTGCTGCCCTTCCTTGTGAGAAGCCACCATCTCCTACATTACTCATAGTCACAAGATTGTTAGATCTGTAGTAGTGACCCAAGCTCTGATACCAATTGAAAGTTTGTAATGTAGACTAAATACAGGACCAAAATACTCTAGAAGGGGGGGTTGAATAGATTATGGAAACTTTTTTGCTAAAACACAAGTTTTAATTAAGTGAACAAGTGAAAGACTCAAATCTCAAGATTTTACAAAACTAGTCAGAAACTTTCTAAGGCAAACAGAAAGCTTCAAGGCCTTGGACTGTCACCAGTTCTAAACAGTTTATAAACCCTAGTTTGATTTGAGTTGCTTGTAGAAGGAAATAGCAAAATTGTTAAGTAAAGAACACAAGGCAATTTACAGAGTTCAGTCCCAATGGACCTAATCTCTGCCTGAGGGATCTAATCCCACCAGGATGGGGCAAACACTTCGTATTACTCACACAGAAACAGCCCTAGATCTCCAAGCCTAAGTGAACTCCCTTACACCTATCTAGTTACAGCTACTAACTGTTGAGCTAACAAGAACCTCTTGTTGTTCACTTGAACAACCAACCACTAGTTTTGTGAGGTTTAAGATATATAGAAGATAAGCAGATTACAATAGAGTAAAAGAACACAATAGAAGAATAAGCTTGTGAAGGCCTGGATGTGTTCCTCAGGAAAAATGGGATGATTGATCTTCTGAAAGCAGTGATTGAAGCCTAAATTTGTGAGGGATTGAATGTTTGATCTTCCACGAATGTATCACACCTCTCTCAGTTCTCTGTAAGCTTCTCTCTTTCAAATTTCAAACTAGCCTTTTATTCACTCTCTGCAACTGAATGAGAGATTTTAGGATCTCAGTTCCTGAAAATCCTCATCCTTTCTAACTGCAATTCAAAACAGCTTTGAGTAGATACCCATTGGAGTTTGTTGTGATTACGTTGCACGTTTGAAAAACCTGCAACAACATTAAAAATAGCAACAAACAAAATCCAGAAATATAACAACACTAAGTCTATTTGGATTTCCAGTTTCTGAATAAAAATTGGATCAGATGAATAAATCAATAACCTGATTAACTTCGGAAACATATTACTCCTGATAAACTAGTTTAAGAATTGTAAAAGTCATTAAACAATCATAATAACAAAGATCAAAACCTACAAGAGAGAATCAAGTTAATTCTGTAAAACTGTCAGCAGCTTAAGGCACATCTCAAGGCCTTGGAGCTCTGAACATGCTTCACAGTCTTTCAATATTAAGACCAGAAATATTTGATTCACTCTGATTAGGATATCTGCAATTGTGTTAGATATATAAAGAATGTATGACAAGGATATTTGCAGCAAATCTCTGATCTTAACACATCAGATAGAACACCTGCATCACAAGATTATTAGATCACACAGTATAATAAAAACTACTCTCAAGGCTTTGAAGCTCTGATCAGTAGCTCAAGGCCTTGGAGCCTTAGAAATACTTCGTCTTTGTCTTTCATCACTCTAAACAGTTACTTCTCAAAACACACTTAGAAGTCTTTGAGTCAACACGGCTGATGAAGGAAGCCCACAACACGACCTACTCCGTCCATCCGTGAGGGGATACACTGTACAAGGATCTGAAGAAGCAGTTCTGGTGGGCAAGGATGAAGAACGAAGTCGAGGAGTTCGTAGCCCGATGTCTCACTTGCCAAAAAGTGAAGTTCGAACACAATAGGAATCGAAGTTTGGCGCAACCTTTAGAAGTACCCATGTGTAAATGGGATTCCATCTCGATGGACTTTGTGATGGCTTTTCAGTGACGAAGAATGGTTTGAACCAAATTTGGGTTGTCGTGGACAGATTGACAAAGACTGCAAGATTTAATCCCAACGAAGGACACCTGGGATATGGATCAGCGGGCGAACGCATACCTTAAGAGTATTTTTAGATATCATGGAGTGCCAAAGGACATCGTGTCATAACGAGACCCAAACTTTCTCTCACATTTCTAGCAAGCATTACAGAAAGCCCTAGGCACTTTGCTGAAGTTCAGTACCGCTTCCCACCCAGCTACAGATGAACAGATATAACAGACCATATAGACACTAGAGGATATGCTGCAAGCATGTGTCATGGAATTCCAAGGTATTTCGGTAGACCAGTTACCACTAATTGAGTTCTCGTACAACAACAGTTACCACGCAAGTATAGGGATGGCACCCTATGAGGAACTGTATGGGCGGTAATTTAGGGCACCCTTGTGCCTGGACGACATCAGTGAGACTATAGTTTTGGGACCACAAATAATTGAGGTTACGATGAGTCAGGTCAGATCATTCAGCAACGGATGAAAGCAGCCCATGGTCGACATAAGTCTTATGCCGACCAGAAACGAAGACCCGTGGAGTTACAGGTTGGAGAAAAAGTGTTCCTGAAGGTATCACCAACCAAAGGAGTCTCTCGTTTCAATCAGAAAGGAAAACTCAGCCCCAAGTTCATCGGTCCCTACGAAGTACTGGCCATGATCGGAGAAGAAGCCTACCGTTTTGATCTTCCTTCCAATCTAGGTCGAGTCCATAATGTCTTCCATGTGTCTCAGCTTAATAAGTACATTCCAGAAATACGAAGAACATCCAGTTAAAATCCTAGACACCAAGACTAGAAAGACTCGTACCACGTCAACCACGTTAGTCAAAGTGTTATGTAACAGTCATCTGACTGAAAATGTCACATGGAAAGCTGAAGCTGACATGAAACAACGATATCCCCACTTATTTGACCAGGTATTAACTCGAGTGACGAGGACGCCACTCCTTTAAGGGGGAGGAGATCGTCGCACTTTTATTGTCACACATTCATCTTGCATTACACGCATTGCATTCTTATCATTGCATTTCCACCATGAGATATGATCTTTGCGCTTCGAGGACGAACTTGATCTTAAGGAGGGAAGGATGAAACAACTCGAAATTTAATTGTGTATTTTAAGAATTAATATACATGTTTTATGGTAATATAGAGTGTAAACTGACATCTTAACCTTAACATTTTGTGGTACTATTTTTATGTGGCTAAGTTTTAATAAAAATAACATGGTACTATATGTCTACCACAATAATATTTGATAACGTGTACACTATTATAGTATCGCGGTGACTTTTATCACACTATGCCTATTATCAAAGTAGAATTTCACACCCAATTATTTACAGCATGTCAGTAAGATTTTTCATACGTACCCAACTGCACCAAAGAAAAATGTAGTTAAACATTTAATTCCCTGAAAACTGGATCTTGTCCAAGTGAAAACCAATTCACCTTTCACCCTCCTGACAACTTGTTACCTTTGTTACTATTCTTCTCACCATTTTCCTTCCTATATATAGCACACAAACTCCATGGCTTCTTCACGGCAAAACCAACAATCCATAGCCACCACCTTCATCCTCACTGCCATCACCAACTCTTCCATCTCCAAAACCAACACCACCTCCACCAACACATGCTCATGCACCTCGCCGGAAAACTCCATAGCCGGCAAGCTTTGGTAACTTCGCGAGAGCACTACACAACCACTTTATTCACCAACACCACAAACAACCACCATTTGAGCCACGGTTACTACCACTCATCCTGCGACACTCCAAAGACTCATTTACAATCATTTGCAGTCACTCACGAGGTCCCAACAACTCATTTCATTTCACCGCTCATTTTAGCGACAAATCGGTACAACTTCCTAGCCTTACTTCGCATTCAAAATATTCTTGCATATTCATGCTCACACATGTCTCAAGAGTCATCGACGTTAATTTGGTCGAAAACGGAACGTTAGAAATCGTCATAGCTAATTGTTTCATGTTTTGGGATAGTCGTTGTCTTTTATAATTACTTTTAATCAATTTTTTTAGAAATTAAACGTTCTAAAACGAGCAGAGTTTGAAACTAACGTCCACATATTTTTACATGAAAATTACATTTAGTGTCCTGGAAACCACCCACGGCATTTTCGTCAAAATCGGAAAATTTGAAAAATAATGTTTTGTAATGGGGTAAAAGTGTCTTCTAAAAAACTAGCAACAACTTGTTTTTGAGAATTTGATTACTTTAAGGGTAAATGTGCAATTTCTACTCTACCCACACTTTATTATAATTACAAATGTCTACCATTATTTTATGTTACAAATTTAGTACTTGATTAGTAAACAAATATTTATTAAAACTAGGATTAGTAGTTAATATAAATATTAGAATTAGTAAACTAAGATTAAAATTTATAATTTAATATTAGTTGGTAATTAAGTAAATAAATAAATATTAACTATTTTGGACAAATAAAAATGTCATGAGACTTTAATTAAAGGAGTACCGTTAAAACTTAAGTAGGTCACGTACCTAATCACTGCCGGATAATTAACTAAGATTAACCCGCATAGCATACATATTGTATTACACACTTAAATATTAAACGATTAATTGTTAATTATGGTTTATCCTTATTTGTAGACATAGAGTTTACCGACGAAGGCTACCTGGAGTACATTTGACCCACAGTCAGAACGTGTAGGTGAGTTCGTAGGCTCAACCGCTACTCTTCAAAACGCGTGTTTAACTATAATGTCTTTTACCTGCTTTGACTTGGATATCAAATGTTTTAAACTCATGCTTACTCTTTACTCGTGTTTACTAAATATGTCATTTCGTTAATTGATCTCCATTCTTACACGTTCAAATTCTATATTGCGGGAACTTTATATGGTTGACCAAGTAAAGCTTGGGACTTAATATGGTTTGACCAAGCAAAGATTGGGACATGAGTCGAAGGTGACTCTATGAGTACCCCTGGGGCACATTAGCACAGGGTAAGGCTCTAGTGCTACTCTCTTGGGAAAAAACTTTCCCTCGTAGGGGGTGTCGACACTTATCTAATTGCTGAGGTGGAATTGGTTCGGACAAGTGAATTATATCGCCGTCCACAATGGATACACTTATTGCTTATGGACCATCCCGATTAATAATTAAACGGTTTTTTGAAATAAATGAACTTGGAATAACGTGTTGTGCCTTATTCTTGTTTACGCGATGTGATACGTTCTCACTCAGTTTTCACTGACTTTTCAAACGTGGTGTCCTTGTTTTGTAAAACTACCACAGTAGAGGCGTACGCTGGGGATGGGAACATCGAGTACTTGTGCAAGCATCATCTAGCCTAAATAAAGTAGTAATTCCACTATTTCCGCTGTTTGTAAGATATTGGTTTGTAATAACTCGAAACAAGGTTTGCGAACGCTTTTATGTATTAAAGTTTGTTGTTCTGCGAAGCAAAGACCCTTTTCCTGATCATGGTGGGTAACTCTCCATGAGAGTGGCACGCCCAGACTTTCAGTAATGAAAATTTGGGGGTGTTGCAACCCTGCACTGTCGTGATTTAGAAATCGTAGATGTTTGTATTATAATTTTCCATTAAAACACACAAATTAACTAAACATATTTTGATAAACATAATTAATGAACTATATTATTAATAAACTTATATTGTTAATTAACTTAATTAACCAAATTATTGGAAGATGGTGAACTCGTGCGAGCTCCATATCCATGTCGTGATAGCTCCGATTTCGCCTTTATTGGCAGAAGTTGTTGGCAGTGGTGGTCATATAGTTATGTGGTAAATTGAACAATTGGGGAATGTAATGCTAGTTTAATTGATGTTCTGGGTTGGTGGTATTTTGTTGATGGCAAACTGTGATTTTGGTTGGAATCAATAGTGGAGAGGGTGGTTGTTCATGGTGGCTGTGACTGATGGTTTTGTAGGAGGTTGAAGGAGATGAGAAAGAGGATGTACTGGTGGCAGGCGGATGGTGATGGTGACAGAAATGATAGCATCTGGGTTGGTGTTGTAGGATTTGGGGATAAGGAATAGGAATTAGGGTGAAGGTACGAGGGTATTTTGGTTAACAAAATAGAGAGTTATGATGCTTCCCGTTCTCGGGCTTTATACCTCGGGGGAGGTGGTTATATATAAATTTTCTTCACAAAATTGAAAAAGTTATGTTGGGGGTATAACTTATGCTCCCCCTTATACCGGCACCCAAACACTGGATCAAAAAGGGGGAGCATAAGTTATGCTATGTTGCCCCCTTATGTTGCTAACCAAACGAGGCCTAATGTCATTAGTAGTAGTAAAACTCAAGAAATCAAACTCGTCTGTACTTCACTTTTAACTTCTTAAACTACAACTTCTCATTTATAGCAAACAAACGGTGGGATCACTCTAACACAGTACTCTACCGGTACTACATGATGACCTATTGCACTTTCTAGAGTACGCATTGGAATTGCGTCACCCATCGTAATCGCCGCTCTCCATCGGTGTAGATTGTAGAATATGGGTGGAATCCTCTTACAATCCGTACGTGCTTTCTCCAGCAAGCAGACACTTATTTTTTCATCCGTAGAGGTAACCTCGCCACTCCGATGATGTTTTTCAAGGATGGACAAACCAAGAATGAAGTGCGTGTCCTTCAATGAAATACCGACTTCGTAGTTACTCAAATGGATGTTTTGGTTTGAGTGTTCTAGTGAGTGGCCAGGTATTCCAGAGTGGCGTCATGTTTTGTATACAGTCATGAACATCGACGCTTAGGCGCAAAAGTAGATCCCTCTGGCCTCCAAGCAAGCACCCTCGGGGCTATAGTATACTACTCACCCATTGAGCCCACCCAGCCGGAGACTTAGTAGGAAATTGTAAAGAAATTGGAGATGAGGGCTCCACACCCTTCTCCACCTTGGATCGAATGCGTACTAAGGGTGGAGGTATTTCACCATCAATAAGATTCGTGGGTTCCAGGATATGCAAGGTTGTAAGTTGTGAAGGGTGCGCTCATGTACCTTAAATGTGCTGGCGTGGGCCCAAAATTACTCATCTTCGGGGCCGAAGTAGTTAGGTGTCTTTCATTATTCCATGGAAGGAGCTCTTAAGAGGAGATTGGGAAATGAGTTTAGCCTTTCAGGGTTCGCTTGCTATTTCACCTTGTTTGGCGGGTCATTTTGATTGATACATGATTGTTGAAAAAGGGAAAAATAGTTTTGGAAAGGTAGGTGTTGACTATTTTCTAACTCGCAAGTGTACGAGGTCACAAGTAAAAAAGTTGGTAAGTTAATACCGGGAGTTTAAAGAGCCCTAGGGACCAATGTGCGGAGAGTACTAGCTACTAATTGCTTAGGCACTATTAAACTAACAAAGTGAGAGTTTCTTTTATAAGCTAACAAACTAATTTGCATAAGCTATAGCTAAAATTCAAGTAATGATATGAAAGAGGTTAGGGCTAGGGTAATTCGATGCAGGTTTTCACCTAATGACTTGATACTACTTGAAACACCTATGATTTTGAAGTTAT
Source organism: Linanthus parryae (assembly GCA_023055425.1). NCBI lineage: Eukaryota > Viridiplantae > Streptophyta > Magnoliopsida > Ericales > Polemoniaceae > Linanthus > Linanthus parryae. Next base: position 112,237,794 of record JALGPY010000005.1, on the reverse strand, counting down.
AGGATTTGAATATTTCTAATTGACCTCTCTTAAGCGAGAATTAGGCTCCTAAATAACAAGATATAGAGATCTATCGATTCACTAGAGTCAACTAATTAGGGGTTAAGCGCTTCTTTTCACTCAATTCATGTCCACCTAGGGCGTGTAACTATCTCTCGATCTTGTACACATGCAACAAAGGTTCAATTCCACTCTTTACAATCCCAAGTTAATCTCTCTCAAGCAATAAATAGGGTTTATAATCATCTAGAAATTGATCAAGTTGCTACAAGAATGAATCACAATGAAATTGATAGAAATCAACAAAAACATAGAATTAATGTGCAAATCCATGAATCAAGATAATCCAAGTCATAAAGATCCAAACTTACTTCAAATCCCAAACCCTAACATAAAATCTAAGCTAACATAATGAAGTTATGAATATAAACAAGTAGAGGAGAAGAAAATATAAAAACAATAGAGAGAAAAGAAGAAGAACTTATGATTCGGCCTCCGTTATGCTCTCTCCATCTCTTCTGCGCGTTCCTCCACCTTCCTAGTCGTTCTCCATACTTCCTTGGCTGTTCCTCCTCTTCCTTAGGACTTTGTATCTTGAATAATGGCTTAAAATAGCCTTTTATAGGTCTAAAATCCGTCCTTTGAGGGTTTGGAAACGTTTCCATAATGTTTTGGCCAAAATTACACTTTTGCCACCCGTAATTCTGGACAGATTTGGAAGCTGATTTTGCGCGGGTCTTTCCTCCTTCATCTGGATAGAGAATTGGGCTCAATTTATATCTTTAGAAAGCTCTGGATGTCTTCTTTCCAACGTCTCAAGACTTGATCCCAAAATCGTTGTCTAGCTTAAGATACAGTCGAAAGAGTGAAGGCTGGTCCTGAACAGCTTTTCCAACTCTTCTTCTTTTTACGTTCTTTCTTTTCTCCTCTTCATCTAGCTTCATTACAAGCATCCTCAAGCCTCTCATAAACTCCATTGCACCTATTTATCTGAGATACACAACACTAAACTACCCGTGCAATTATCATCGCAATTATGAGAGAAAACATGCCCGAATAAGCTAGAAACTACACTTTTTACTCTTATGCTTATAAATCACCAATTTCACATATTTGAGCACATATACCATATAAATCATACAAAATTAGCCAAATACAAGTAACGTAAAAGCATAATAATAACTCCTAATAAAGAGTTCAAATACTCCCACACTTAACTTTTGCGCCTCCCGAGTAAAACTTAATTCAAACTCAAGAGAAACATTGCATACTTCTTTCAGTCCACCGTTTCATATTAACTAAGACTAGCCGACACAAGAAAGAGATACGACTCACTCAAACAAACTATGAAACTACATGAACTAACTATAATGCAACCCAATTATATACAATGCAAGTATTTAAAAACTTTTTTTTTCTTTCTGCGAGATCGGGCAATCTCCCTATCATTAAACGAAAATCATTAAACCCTCATTGCTTTCCACACGAAACTGTCAACCAAAAGTAAAGATTGAATTGTAGAAGGTGATTCTATGTCAAGTGTACTAAGGCCTCCATACTCAAGGAAAACTGTTTTACGAAAAAACAATAAAAATAAAGATCATCAAGCTCAGTGAGTTACGTTCTACACTTCAGAGGGTCTTGTTGGAAGCTAGGAGACACTTGAATCAAGTTCCCTTTCAGCGTATTTTTTTTTTTGGTATTTCTTTTTCTTTTCTTTTTCAGACTAGTGAAGAGATGGTCAGTGCGGACATGATATATATGATGGTGGCGGAAGTCTGTTTTTTTATAGCGCTTTGACAAGTGAAAAGATGGTTAGGGCGGACGTGAAGTATATGATGGATGGTGGAAGTCTTTTGCAGCGCGTGTCATCACATTTTTTTATTTACTGAAGATCACCGGGGAACCCCTTCGAACGGGCACACTAAAGGGAGCATAGATATAACTACTCGAGCTCTCAAGGTAATAAAATAATACGCATAACTAAAAAGATTTTAGGATAGAATAAACTGGTGGAAGTCTTTTGCAGCGCGTGTCATCACATTTTTTTATTTACTGAAGATCACCGGGGAACCCCTTCGAACGGGCACACTAAAGGGAGCATAGATATAACTACTCGAGCTCTCAAGGTAATAAAATAATACGCATAACTAAAAAGATTTTAGGATAGCATAAACACCTTAGTACCTCTTTACACAAAATGGGATGAGAAAATTTCTCTATTTTGGTGCGCCTATCATGCAGAAAACTCTATCATTAAGCTCTCTTCTGTTTATTGTTCATTGATTGCCCATTATTCAAATTTTTTTCAATTTTTTTGTATTTTTCGCTTTTTAATTTTCCTTCTTTTTTTCCTAACTCTATATGATTGGGCCAACTCAATTAACGACTCGAATTTTGGTGGGTGGACTCAATAATGTAAAAGTGCAACTAAACATAAACTAAATAATCTAAATACAATACAAAAATATAAGGAAACACGACACGTACTACAAATACTACATTGACTCACAATATGACACATTATAATCTAAATGTAACTGGCGATGCAAGACAGACACTTGGTTAGTCTAAGTCAACAATCCCCCCACACTTGAATGCTTCGTTGTCCTAACAAATTTAGAGATCAATCAAGAGGAATCGACATTTAGATGCGAAGGACGATGAATCTACTCGGAGTAATGTCATGGCACAAGAAGGTAGTTTAACAAATTAAGAGGTCAAACGAACTGCGTGCACATGAACGACTTGTGTGTACCAAAATTAAGAAAGGACTCAAGTAATTCTCTAGAATTTTAAATTAAAATCCTAGAGCAAGTACGATGTGCCTGAACGGTAAGTAAAGAGAGAGAAAATAATACTCACAACCGACACAAGGTCGGGGACGGGATCCGATAAGTGCTGATGAGATAGCAAGAACAATCCCCAAGCAAACGTTGTGCACAACAATGCTAACTCCCATTGCGGTCGAGTGCGCAGAATACACCGGGGGGTCGATCGTTCTGTTTTTGCTGACGAAAAAGGAACGAAGAATCCCCGAAAACCCCGGGGTCGATTGCTTCGTCAAATTCCTCCAATTTGAATCATATTTACTTAGCCATGAAACTTCTCGAGTTTTCATTGTTTAATCATATGGTTTGAACTTAAAGCTCATGATGAATCATGCTTTTCTGTCAGTACCACCACATAGACTTAACACAACAAGTTCCTCGTGCTCAAACTCGCAAACATCCAGGTACCCTGTAAGCAATCATTCATCCTCTGTTAAATTGAAAAAGGCATACTAGTGACACCCCCATAATACATAGATGTGTAAGTTATGCATCTAATTTCAGTCCAGTAGAGTTTCCAACCTTCACTGGCAATCGTACAAGCACTGATCTGCAGAAGCAGAGAAGAAAATTCCCCTTAAGAGAACCCCATCCATTTAAAGATCTTTGAACCAAATGGATAAGCCATCTATGTCTGTTTTGTATGAACTGCTGGGGGTTGGGGATGGTGGTTTTCTGCTTTTCTGGGTTTCCAATTCGAGGGAGAGAGAGAGAGAGAGAGGATTGAGATCCGATTCCAAAATTGATGGAAAACTGAAAGGGGGGGAACCTGATGTTGAAAGAAGCTTCGAATTCCTGTAATTAGGTGCTGAAGGTGACTCATTCGGGCCAAAACAGAGCAGCACCGGTGGTTCATGGGGTCGATTGAAAGATGGAGATGGTGGGTTTCTGGGTTGCGTTTACAGAGAGGGCGACGTCTTGTGATTCGATATTGGAGGTTGGTTCTGGTTTTGACGGAGGAGAATACGATGGTGGCGGTGTTTGGGAGGACAAGGTCGGAGAGGAGAAAGGAAGGCAGCGGTGGTGTTTATTGCCGGCGATTTGAACGAATCAAACAGGCGGCGGCTGGGCCGGTGGTTCTGGCATACGAAGAAAAGAGAGAGATGGGGATGGTGTTTGCGTAGATGGTAGTGGAACAGTGGTGGTTGGCGTGCAGAGAGGGACATGGAAGGAGAAAAGGGGGTTTATAGGTAGTTTTGGAAGGGTATGGGGTTGTTTTTGCATTAAAATCAAGCCACAGGATATTCCATTGTTTTTTGTCAATAAAATATCTAATCTTGTTATTTTCCACATTATCATGAGATATTTGAGCTTAATTGTTGAAAATATGTTGCGTTTTATCACTTGTTGCTCACCATGCGCTATATTGTTAGTCCGGGCGTTTCTAGGCATATTTCATTGTTATTTGTCAAATATAATCGCTTGGTATGTTTGTTCATGTTGTCTTGGCAGGAAAGGATGCTAATCGGTTGATAGGAGGCATGGAAAAAACTTCGGAAACAACGGGAGCACAAGTAGAACGAAGAGAAGCCAAGTTGGAGGAGCTAGAATGACCTGTCTTCACTAATCTGATGATATCTTGAAATATACAATAAATTTGGGAGCGATACCGGTGCCGAATGAAATTAGACTCAAAGAGATTTCCAACGATAGGTCACGGAGCTTAATCGGAGTCCGGAGGAGGGAGTAATGGCCCGCGCAAAATCAGCTTTCAATTCTGTCCGGGAATTACAAACTGGAGGGGCTAAAATGTAGTTTCAGCAAAGTACATTAAAAAACTCGCCCAGCTGGTAAATCGGTGATTTCACTGTTTGATTTCTTTCTCTTCTCTTTTAATCACGTGTATGGAGAAACTTTATTGTGTTGCTACGATTTCAAGTAGTAGCTAGACTTTTTGCTAGGCTTCTCTAGAGAGCCTAGGGTTTATGTAGACGTTATGTTTTCCGGATTTTAGACTTGTCTCATGCTTTTGGATTTTAATCTATTGGATGAAGTTTGATTTCATGAACTTTTAATGAGCGTATTCTATTTACACGACTATGTTAGGAATTGATATTCATCAGAATTAGGTGTTCTTCCTAGATTGTAATCTTGCTTAATGTTAGTCTTTGTTTTAGTTATTGTTCATATGCTATGCTTAATACCTTGGTAGAATGGAGTAATTAACCGGACTTGTTAATTAGCTAGCGAGTGCGTGAGAGCGACTTAGACCTAGTTGTGATGAGATATGAACAACAATCCTGTATCAGTGAGACTGAGAAGAGAAGTGTGTAGGATTCGCCTTAGTGGGTAGATTCGGTAGGAGATAGTGAGGTGTCCGTGTTGTGGTGGTCTGAGAGGACATCATTCCATGCACTGTTGTTAGCCTACTAGATTGGACCGGTAGATGTAGGTGGACCGATAGGACACCAAGTAGACCGTGACTTAGAACGACATGAGACGGAGAGGAGATTGTCAGTACTATTACCCGGCTTAACTAGAATAGGATTAACGTGTTACTTTTCTATTCCGGAAATCATCTACAACCCTAGGTGATATAGAGATTGCCTAGTTTCTCCATCTTTGTTTAATAAAAATTAAAACCCAAAAATATTAGTTTAGTTGTTTATTCTATTTCAGTCACCTGTTTGAGGGAGACAACTCTTTAAATCAAAATTCTTCCTCCTTGTACCGTACTCTAATCTAATAACTAATTATATAATATCAAGACTGTCCTCGTGGGATCGATAACTCGGGGTTGAAATATTACCCTATATTACTTGACCGTGCACTTGCGCATACACGTAAGAATTCGTGTCAAGTTTTGGGCGCCGTTCCCGGGGACAGCGGTAGATTAATTAGTTAGGAGTTAGTTTAGAGTACTTTTCTTTTAGTTTTGTTTTATTTTGTTTCTATCTCTGTGCTTCACGGGTATCTTGCAAGTTTGTTTTCGCAGGGACATGTGGAGCGACGAGGATTATGAGGGGATATCTGATTATCCCTACTACTGTGCTAAATGCAGAGTTTGGCACAATGATGACACATGCTCAATGATTTGGTGCTACAAATGCAAGAAGGATCACAAGTATGAAGACGCATGCAGATTCGATCCACCACAGTTTCAGCACCGCTAAGAGGACTCATCAGCGAGCATGGAAGACTTGCACAACATTATGGGGGAGATCCAAGCATGCATCACAAGGATGTCCCTTATTACAAATGAGCCGCAAGAGGAGCCTCTGCCACATGCCATTGAGCCCCTGATCGAGTTTCTATGGTTACCATTAGGGGTGTTCGCGGGGCGGTTTGGGCGGGTGAAACCCATATTTCTCCCCCAACCCAACTACCTCGGGTTGGAAAAATCTCTACCCAAACCTAACCAAGTAACCGATGAACCCAAACCTAACCGATCATTTCGGCTCGACTCGGTTTGGGCGGGGGTTTTTTTTTCCAATAAAATGTAGGTGGATATCCGTTAGAATCACAAACTCAATTATACGATAGATGAAAAACTAGCAGGAAGTCTTACTCTCGCAAATTTTCTTCAAATTAATTTCTACTAGTACTATAAACTTTCTTCATAGTCCATATTATTATTTTTCCATGGGACATTTGAAGAAGGAAAAAAGTTTACAGCGGCTAATTGCATAAATTATTATGTGGTAAAGAGATAGTAAATTATGTATCGACTCATTCTATAATTAGTCATTTGAATAAGTGTATTATGTTAAAATTATATACTTACTATGATATAAAAAATGTGTGCTCATGTTGGGCGGGGCGGTTTGGGGCTAACCGGCCGAAACATTTTGAAAACCATGATCAATCGACAGTTGGGCGGGTTGAAATTATTCATACCCGAAATCGATCATTTAGCCCCATTGTCTTTGCATTTCGGGTAGGTTCGGCTAGGACCGGCCGGTTTGGGCGGGTCGCTCGGGTTTTTGAACACCCCTAGTTACCATCACAAGATGGTTTGGATGAACCTCATTGGCTACGAGCTGTCCAAGAGATGCAAAGGACACTGATAGCTATGATGGAGCGAGAACGAGAATCCGCATCCCAAGTTGCAGTCGTGGAAGAATAGATACATGGGCCGAGCGAAGAATGCAGTGTCCATGAACCATTGGTGGACTCTGCCATTTGTGAGGACTCAGACTCTGATTCAGACTGGGGTGGACTTGTGTGTCCAACAACGGAGGAGACGATGCTTTCTGCAAGGCAACCTCCAATTATCTCACAGCCTTGGCATGATTGGGATGAAACCAACATTGGGAGCTTGTGGTGTGCTGATGATGAAGCTGGCGAAGAAATAGTGTCCATTAGAGTTGAGGTAAAAGCCCCTACTCATATTCTTGAAGACTTTTCCGTATCTCATATAAATCAAGTTCGCAATGAGTTGAAAATACTTGTGTATGGAGAATCTTTTGGGGAAGAACGTGATGGACAACTTCCAATTTCTTGTTCTATTGGCTATCCTATTGACAATCAATATGCCATAGTCAAGGAGCTGGAAATCGTCAAGTGTGGGGGTGTGAGTGAAATGCATACGTTGACTGAAGATCATTTAGCACCAAAGGAGTACTACTGGGATGATTTCATGGCCATAGATTCATTTGATCCCAGTAGAATTTTGTGGAAGTTGATCAAGAGGATCAAGTGCAAGATGAAAAGAGTCGGCTTCTACAATTTTTCACCATCTTCTTTGCACATGGGAACTCATGAGAAGAAATTCATTGAAAAAAGATGGTGGAAGGAGAAGAAGTGGAGAGTTAAAGCATCCTTCACTATCCTAGACAATTGAACTAACCGGGTCGGGCCGTCGACCTTAAATTACAAGCGCTTCTTGGGAGGCAACCCAATGTAGAGTAGGATATTTGTTATTTTATTTTTGTATTTAGTTCTCCATGAGGGGTGAGAGAGAGTTCTTTTAATATTTCCCATGAGTGTGCATGACACAGGTACCGAAGAACTCTCCGGATTCCCATTCTTGATGCATGTGCACGATTTCGCATGCTAAACGAGGAACAACGAGCTAACCGGAAGGATTTTGATTGATAAAGGAGCTACTCGAATTCGAGGAGTAGCCAGTTAGTCGTAAGGATCATGGGGGCAAGTTATTATATCTGGTTTGCACGCATCGGTGCAAGAATAGATTTGGGAATTTAAGAAGAAATGAAAAATTCCCCAGATTTGGGAATTTTTTAGTCAAAAATCGATTCCTCTTCGAATATGGAGTCCATCGGTGCAAGAATCGTGCGAATCGGATACCGGATGAAGAAGTTAGAGCAAAAACAAGTTGGAGGGTTCCAGTGATTTCGCCCCCCATTTCGGGCCGAAATGGAGGCCGAAATAGGCTTATTTCGGCCCGAATAGAAACCAACCATCTGCTTTGAAAATCTCCAGGTATTTCGGCATCCATTTCGGGCCGAAATGGAGGCCGAAATCCATTGATTTTGGCAACCAGTTCGGGCCGAAATGGAGGCCGAAATGGCTTGGGTTGCTCACTTTTTGGGGTAATTTTTGATAGTTTGGGGGGCATTTATGAGCAAAAAAAGGGATTTTTGATCCTCTTCACCCCCAATTCGGATCAAACACTCCTTTTCTTCATCATTTTCCTCTCAAACCTCAAGAACACCAACACACCCAAAACTCAAAACGCATCCAAATCATAAAATTTTTGTTGGGTTTTGCTCCTTGCAAACCCAACTACAACATTAACTCTTGAGTTTTTGAGAGATTGCGAGCGGTTTGAGTGTGGGGGAATTAAAATAGGAAGAAATCCAAGAACGATAATTGTACAATTCGTCGCTTTGGAGGGGGATTCGGCCAAAGCTCCAATAGGGACTTGCGACGGGGACACCGAGGAGCACAACAAGGAGGTAGTCTTGCTTCAACTTGCTCGAGTTTTTGAAAAATTGGTCGACCAACTGGTCCATTCTCGACAAATTTCGGTCCCGTAAGAACGGTACTCTGGGATCGTAGGTGCCATATTCTTTCTCTCGCTTTAAACTTCTTGTCTAGTCACTCTATGCGAAGTGCCCTCCAACACTTGTAATTTTGTCATCTAATCCTTACACTTTGAGATCATGTCCTGTGGGGGTACACTCTAAATTCGTTGAGGACAATGATTATCTCAAGTGTGTGGGGGGGGGGTTACACATATCTTTGCTTGCCTTAACTTGCATAGCCTTGTTACATATAGATTAGTGAGTCAGTTTGCACGTAGGTGTCAGAGTTAAGATTGCATGTGCACGTTTATTTTATGCATTGTATATAATTGTTACACTTTTATTTATTGAGTCCACCTACCCTTTTTTGTTGGTTAGTTGAGTTGGCCATTACATGCAATGTCGAAAAAAAAAAAAAAAAAAAAAAGAAAGAAAGATCCTAAAAATTGATTTTTTTAGAAAGGGTAATTGAAGAGAGTAAGCTTGGAGAGGGCTTAATGATAGTATTTCCTAGGTAGTATGAAAATCTGAGGTGAGGTAGACGCGAGAATCTGGAGTAGAAAGGCTATAGGGATAATGCACTCAAGAATTGTGAGTAGCTGTCTCTCAGACTAGTTATCCTACTAGAGCTACACCACCGTCACTTAGGTAGTCGTCAACCCTCCTCGTAGTGGCAACGGAACAGCTGTGCGAGTGATTTTTATGGGAACCTCACGTCCCGTCTCACAACCTAGGTCCACTATTTACCCCAGTTTGATCCATTTACCCCTTTTATTCACAACCTCTAGCCTAGGAAGCCATTCCTTGTGACTTTCATCACTAGTTAGATTAGTCCTTTCCTATGAGTCATGATAGAGGGAGTCGAGTTAGGGAGGTTCTTTGAGGGAGAGCTGATTTGATACATCTTGAGTGGATTTTCTCACATGTTATCTTTTGCGGGGATGTGAGGGTGAGTTAGAGACGGTAGCACACTTCAGTGTGGCGGTGAGTCGTGTCCTTACACCACGACCACAGGTGGAGTGCCGTAGTGCATGACATTCTTTTCGCGTAATATGTGGTGGGACTGGTTGATCTTATAGGAGGACGTGCTTATGCTTCATTTATATTTTCTACATCTTAAATGATGAGAAGGATCGGTTGGAAAAGCACGTTTACACATTGATTACAGGGTTTGTGATATGCTTTACATTGAGTGTGGGGGTGTCGACATATATTGATTACATCATTGATTTGACACATTCCACCCCCACGTTATTGACACACTTTCTTTCGTGTTACCGCAAGTGCACGGTTCAAGTAGTAAAGAGTGAGTATATTTAATACTCGGGTTGTCGAATCCCACGAGGACAAGCTCGAGATTGTTCAGTTATAATATTAGTTTAAAGTGAATTAACCGGGAGGAATTGATTAAGAATTGTGAGTTTCCCACCCTCAAACAAGTGGCTCTACGTAGCTAAGAACTACAAATTAACTGAATGATAGTACTATGAGTATGGAGAAACTAGATGAGTTAGGGTCCCTAGGATGCTTAGTTGATTTCCGGATTCAATTCACAACACTTCACTCTTTCTTTCACCATGTCAGATTTTACTCGCAACACATATCTCTCAATCGTGTATCACACTATAGTGTATTCAACAACAAATCCTTTCAGCCTAATGTTGTTAATAACACTACTCTAGTTGATATAATAAAGGTACCTACAAGACCTCTCCACCTTGCAAAGTTATCACTTTAACATAATCAACTGAAACAATCTTCATGTGATCACTCTCACTCTTTCACCTCTCAGTCTCAAGAATATTAAGAGTGCCTTCCTACTCTTCACGAACCTAGGGTTGAGTTATTTTCATACACTCTCCTAGATAACTAACATGCTATGGGTGATCAAGCCTCACATACTAAGAATTAAGAACTCAAGTAGAAGAATGAATGAAATCAAGAGAGAAATTAAGCTTTAAGCATGACGTAAATCCATGAATCCATCAATCAACCAAGTAAACCCTATTTCTCCATAATCACCTAGCTATGAGTTTATCTAGACATGAAATATCTTGATAAAATCATGATCTCCATAGAAAATAGTACAAGAGATGAAGAAAAAGAATCAAACGATGAAATCCTTGAAGATGGGGCGTGAATCCTCTCTTCCTTGAACTCATGTGCGTCTGTCTCTCTTCCTCCGTCGTGCATGTTTGTATTCTCAGGCCTTCCTCAAGTTCTTTTACCAGCTGGGGCGAATTTTTAATGTGCTTTGCTGAAATTGCATCTCAGCCCCTCTAGTTTGTAATTCCCGTCCAAAATTGTAAGCTGATCTTGCACAGGCCATATCTCTCTCATCCGGACTCGGATTAAGATTCGTGACCTATCATCGGAAAGATCTTTGAGTCTTCTTTCATTTGGCCCTGGTATAACTCCAAAATTATTTGTAGAACTCAAGATATCATCAGATTAGTGAAGACTGGTCATCCTAGCTTCTCCATCTTTGCTTCTCCTCGTTCCACTTGTGCTCCCATTGTTTCCGAAGTTCGTTCCATGCCTCCTATCAACCGATTGGCATCCGTTCCTGTCTAGACAACATGAACAAACATACCAAGCGATTATATTTGACAAATAACAACTAAATATATATAGAAACGCCCGGACTAACAATACCAAAGCATGTGAAGCATCAAGTGATAAAACGACTCAAATTCTCTAACATTAAGCTCAAATCACTCGTGATAATGTGGTAAAATGGAGGTAATAGATAGATCCAAAAGGCGCTATCAGTTATCTATTTTGATATTGGATCTCCTTGGATATTGTTATCATCATTGGTGGCTCCATGTGCTTATTTTTATGGAATTGAAATTGAAAAGATAAAACAAGAAAGTTGAAATTGAAATGGAATAGGGAGCCGGAAATTGAACTTCATGAAGACCGAGGAGATGAGCAATGAGCTTTGATCACTTCTTCACATTTGTGTCCGCGAGAACGGCGTTGCACCAAGATTGAGGGAATGAGGGCCGGAGTAGTAGATTCGGTGGGGTTCCTTGGATTTTGGTAATGGAGTGTGAGAATCGAGTTTTGTGAGATATATCATGACGTCTAGGACTGCGCTTCTAAATATCTTATCCTACCCTTCCTAAGCTGTCAACAATTTAAACCCATGGATAAATAACTCGGATGGTAAGTGCTAGGGATACGTTTGATGAGTGTGCGGAAGCAACTTATTTTGTGACCGTGCCCGTTCTGTCTGACGAAACTGGCCGCAAGTTCTACCGATCATTAAGGTTATAGAATCTCCAAGGGAATGTGAGAGCCTTATGACATGCCGGTTTGTTCTTCGAGATTGTCCAATCTCTAACTAAAAAGAAAAAAAATATGTTCTTTACTTTATTGCATTGTTTATAATCGAGTTGCATTGTTCAAAGTCATGTAGATTGCATGGTCCAGTGTTTGAGTCATTTTGTCTAAGGCATCATAAAGATATATGTGAATCTTGGAAGCAAGAGTTGCTCGGGACGAGCAAGAAGTGTGAGGAATTTGATAGCGCCTTTTAGGAGTTATCTAATCTTGCTACTTGCCACATTATCATGAGATATTTGAGCTTAATTGTTGAAAATATGTTGCATTTTATCACTTGTTGCTCACCATGCGCTATATTATTAGTCCGGGCGTTTCTAGGTATATTTCAATGTTATTTGTCAAATATAATCGCTTGGTATGTTTTTTCATGTTGTATTGGCAGGAACGGATGCTAATCGTTTGATAGGAGGCATGGAACGAACTTCGGAAACAACGGGAGCACAAGTGGAACGGAAGAGAAGCCAAGTTGGAGGAGCTGGAATGACCAGTCTTCACTAATATGATTATATATTGAAATATACAATAAATTTGGGAGCGATACTGGTGCCAAATGAAATTATACTCAAAGATCTTTCCAACGATAGGTCACGGAGCTTAATCAGAGTCCGGATGAGAGAGTAATGGCCCGCGCAAGATCAGCTTACAATTCTGTCCAGGAATTACAAACCGGAGGGGCTGAAATGCAATTTCAGCAAAGTACATTAAAAAACTCGCCCAGCTGGTAAAAAAATGTGAGAAGAGACCTAGGAGAGCATATTCACGCATACGGAGGAAGGAAGAGAGGCAAGGGGGCTGAGGAGATCGATTGGGATCATCCCCAAACCGGAGATTTCACTGTTTGATTTCTTTCTCTTCTCTTTTAATCACTTGTATGGAGAAACTTCGTTGTGTTGCTACGATTTCAAGTAGTAGCTAGAATTTTTTCTAGGCTTCTCTATAGATCCTAGGGTTTATGTAGACGTCATGTTTTCCGGATTTTAGACTTGTCTCATGCTTTTAGATTTTAATCTATTGGATGAAGTTTGATTTCATGAACTTGTTAATGAGTGTAGTCTATTGACACGACTATGTTAGGAATTGATATTCATCAGAATTAGGTGTTCTTCCTAGATTGTAATCTTGCTTAATGTTAGTCTCTGTTTTAGTTATTTTCATATGCTATGCTTAATTCCTTGGCAAGAATGGAGTAATTAACCGGACTTGTTAATAACTAGCGACTTCATGAGAGCGACTTAGACCTACTTATGATGAGATATGAACAACAATCTTGTATCACTGAGACTGAGAGGATAAGTGTGTAGGATTGGCCTTAGTGGGTAGATTTGGTAGGAGATAGTGAGGTGTTCGTGTTGTGGTGGTCTAAGAGGACATCATTCTGTGCACTGTTGTTAGCCTACTAGAACGGACCGGTAGATGTAGGTGGACCGACAGGACACCAAGTCGAGCGTGACGTAGAACCACATGAGACCGAGAGGATATTGTCAGTACTATTATCCGGCTTAATTATAATAGGATTAACGTGTTACTTTGCTATTCCGAAAATCGTCTACAGCCCTAGGTGATCTAGAGATAGCCTAGTTTCTCCATCTTTGTTAAATAAAAACTAAAACCCAAAAATATTAGTTTAGTTGTTTATTCTATTTTTGTCACCTGTTTGAGGGTGACAACTCTTTAAATCAAAATTCTTCCTCCTTGTACCGTAATCTAATATAATAACTAAGTAAATAATCTCAAGACTGTCCTCGTGGGATCGATAACTCGGGGTTGAAATATTACCCTATATTACTTGACCGTGCACTTGCGCATACACGTAAGAATTCGTGTCATCTTGTTCAGGATAGCAATAATTTGAAGCACGAGCAATATGATCCATAATGGTCAAGCAATCACCATCATCATGTTCACCTCCACACTCACAACAACAAAGAATTGGTGGATAGCACGAATTCGACATTGCTCCTTTGAAAGGTACCTAGAGAACACAACTACTAAACAAAGAAATTAGACTTACTAAATAAAGAAAAAAAATATTCTTAAAGTAGCACTTTACACAAATTCACTAATATCACCTATTGCTCCCCGACGACGGCGCCAAAAACTTGTTGACTATTTTCTAACTCGCAAGTGTAGGAGGTCACAAGTAATAAAGTTGGTAAGTTAATACCGGGAGTTTATCGAACCCTAGGGACCAATGTGTGGAATGTTCTAGCTACTAATTGCTTAGGCACTATTAAAGTAACAAAGTGAGAGTTTCTTTTATAAGCTAACTAAATAATTTGCATAAACTAAACTATAGATAATTGCAAGTGATGATATGAAAGAGGTTAGGGCTAGGGTAGTTTGATGCAAGTTTTCACCTATGATTTTGAATTTCTAGGATTTGAATATTCTTAATTGACCTCTCTCAAGCGACAATTAGGCTCCCAACTAACAATATATAGAAATCTCTCGATTCACTAGAGTCAACTAACTAGGTGTTAAGCGCTTATTTTCACTCAATTCATGTCCACCTAGGGCGTGTAACTATCTCTCGATCTTGTACACAAGAAACAAAGGTTCAATTCTACTCAATACAATCCCAAGTTAATCTCTCTTAAGAAATAACTAGGTTTCATAATCATCTAGCAAGTGAACACGTTTCTACAAGCATGAAGCACAATGAAATTGATAGAAATCAACAAAAACATAGAATTAATGAGCAAATCCATGAATCAAGATAATCGAAGTCATAAAGTTCCAAACTTACTTCAAATCCCAAACCCTAACATAAAATTAAGCTAACATAATGAAGATATGAAGATAAACAAGTAGAAGAGAAGAAAACATAAAAACAGTAGAAAGAAAGGAAGAAGAACTCATGATTCGGCTTCCGTTAAGTTCTCTCCATCTCTTCTACGCGTTCCTCCGCCTTCCTAGTCGTTCTCCATACTTCCTTGGGTGTTCCTCCTCTTCCTTAGGACTTTGTATCTTGAATAATGGCTGAAAATAGCCTTTTATAGGTCTAACATCCGTCCTCTGAGGGTTTGGAAACGTTTCTATAATGTTTGGCCGAAATTACACTTTTGCCACCCGTAATTCTGGTCAGATATGGAAGTTGGTTTTGCGCGGGTCTTTTCTCCCTCATATGGATAGCGAATCGTGCTCATTTTTTATCGTTAGAAATATCTGGATATCTTCTTTCCAATGGCGTAAGCCTTGATCCAAAAATCATTGTCTAGCTCAAGATACAGCCGAAAGAGTGATGGCTGGTCCTGAACAGTTTTTCCAACTCTTCCCCTTTTTGCGTATTTTCTTTTCTCCTCTTCATCTAGCTTCAATCCAAGCATCTTCAAGCCTATTGTAAGTTCACATGTTTCACAGGCTTGATATAAAGAGCTATTTCAAGGCCTTGAACTAGTTTTCAAAGCCTTGAATCACAGGTTTCACTGGCTTGAAATAGCAGAGGCCTTGAAACATGATTCAAAGCCTTGAAACTGTTCGACATGTATGCATATTCTAAGGGGGAGTTCTTCTGAATACTTCTGATCTTATTCTAACTCTCTCACCCCTATATATGATCTTTTAATAATTGATGATGAAAAACAAAAGCTTATGATTTATATAGACCTCGTCTGTTTAACCTGTTTGACTTAGTTTTGCAGGGAAATTTTATTTCCTATTTTGCAGGATTGGTATCCTAACATGGATTTTGCTGAAAAGGAAACATTGAGAGAATATGATTCTGTGATCAATCAGACCCTCTTGACAGCTTCTCAATCTGTTTAAAGACAAGATCAGAACAATGTCTCAGAAGATTATGATCAACTATCCATTGGAGAAGGCTGTTAAAAGAGTCAAACTTGTTGCCTACAAAACATGAAGTTTATTGCTGAAAATCAAGGAAGATTTGCAGAGCATCTGAGCTGTATAAATAGAGATCATTTTGAAGAAACAACAACAACACTCAACGGGAAAAAAATAGAGACGCATTTCATGATTGACAAACATCAAAGAAGCACATCGTTCTCCCAATCCAACTCACAGAAGATCACTGCATTCTTTACTGCAGTTTTACACTTCCAGTGTTCTTCTGACTCGTACTCAATTTGTATATCTTTCTTATACTACTTCTAGCTCTCATTCTCAAGGATTGTTCAAAGTGAACAATAGAGAATTCTTAGTTCATCAGTTAGCTAGAGCAGGTACTAGATAGGTTAGAGAGAATCACAAGCTGTAACAGAGTAAGGCAAATCTCCGTGCTTGAGATCTAGGGCTTAGCTTTTGATTAATAAGAATTGTGTTGAAAATTGTGCAGGGAGAAGATCCCTGAGGTAGAGACGTAGGTCCAAGTGAACTGAAATCTATAAATACAGTGTCTCTTGCATTTACAGTTTCATTTGCATACGTAGTTTTTACAGCATTCAAACTAGTCTGTTTTCAAGGGTTTGAAACTCTTTTCAAGGCCTTGAAAAAGACTTGTCTGTTTCTTTACTTAAACTCTATTTCATCTCAAAGGCTTGAAACTGTTTTCAAGGCCTTGAACTTCATTGCTCTTCACAAAAACTCCTATCTTTGCTAGTTTTACAAAACATTGGCATACTCTATTCAATCCTCCTCCCCTTTTAGAGTATATGTGCTGCATTTCTACCTGCTTACTCCCATTTCAATTAGTATCAGAGCTTGTATCACTATATAGATTTAACCATCTGGTGATCATGAGTACTGCAGGTGATGGTGGTTTCTCATAGGGAAGAGATGCTAACAGACCTCCTCTATTTTGTGGAAATAATTTTGCTCACAGGAAAGCCCTGATGAAAATGTTCATCATTGATCAAGACATAGAGCTATGGACCGTTATTCAGAATGGACCTCACACTTTCTATACAGAGAAAGATGGGATTAAAACTCCCAAATCTGAAGACTCACTCTCTTCATCTGAATTAGAACAATTCTCAAAGAATTTCAAAGCTATTAACATCTTGTATTGTGCTTTGAGTACAGATGAATTCAACAATATTTCAGGCTGCAAGACTGCCAGGGAGATCTGGGATAAGCTTGTGGTGACATTTGAAGGAACCAGTTAATTCAAGCAAGCCAAGATCAACATCTATCTCAGGCAATATGAGCAATTCAAGATGAATGCAGATGAGTCAATCAGAGACATGTTCAAAAGGTTAACAGACATTGTCAATAAACTTGATTCACTGGGAAAGCATATTTCCGATGAAGAAAAGGTGAGGAAGATTCTGAGAAGTCTACCAAAGGCAAAATGGGAACCAAAGACTACATCTATTGAGGGAGCTCAAGATCTCTCATCACTCCATATTGATGACCTACAAGGGAAGCTTCTGACACATGAAATATCCATGAATGAAGCTGATGGAGAGCTACTAGAAGGTGTCAAGAAATTAGCACTCAAGGCCAAACAGAATGAGAAAATTCAAAGCCTTGATACTGAGGATGATGATGAAGATCCGTTTGCTTTGATTTCCAAAGTCTTGACCAAAATCCTTAAGATGAAAAAAAAAACTTTTGAAACAAAGACTTCAACAGAGAATGGCACAGATCATCCAGTAGCAAGAAATACAAAGATAAGTCTTCTTTACAGAATAATAAATCAAAAGTCATGAATTAATTTGAGTGTGGTGATGCAGGACACTTGATAAGAGATTGCCCACACAAGAAAAGCAAGAACTTTCAGAAGAAATACCATGACAGGAGAAAGAAAGCTATGATAGCTTCATTGAGTGATTCAGACACCTCAAGTGACTCTGAATCTGAAGAAGAACATGCCAACCTATGCTTCATGGCCAAACATGATGAAAGTTCTGAAAAGAACATTGAGGTAATGGTAAAAATGTTTGATTTCAAAACCAAAAGAAGCCCTCTCAGATTATCTTAGAACAATGCTTTTAAATGAAGAGGACTATCTGAAGGAGATTAGAGTTTTGAAAGAAAAAGTTCATGAGCAAGCAACATAGAATTTACAATTTGTTTGTCAAAATTAGAAAACTGACAGTGATTTCAAGGCCTTGAAAACCAGTTTCAAAGCCTTGAAAACAAAATTCAAGGAAGTAGTCACTGAGAACTCTCTATTGAGTGATAGCCTTGTTAATCTGAGACATCAAGTTGATGAATTAGATTTTAAAAAAAAAGACTACTATTACTGAGAAACTTCACGAATCAGAATTAGTCAATGTGAAGCTTGCAGGCTCATAACACAATTTGAACTTGATTCTTGGAGGAAGTTCAAAGTCTGTTCACAAAACTGGTATTGGATACAATCTAAGTTTTCCAAGAAAGAAAAATACCAGATTTGTGAAATTTGGAAACAAAACTTCTCCTAAGTGTCATTTTTGAAATAAAATAGGTCATGTTAAGATGACTTGTCCTTTCAAAAGAAGAGACCCTCAAATAATGAGGAACACATTCCCATTTTAACTCAAAGGACAAGTCAGACATATTTTGGTTCCTAAAGGGGTCAGATCACCCAACATGGTTGATCCTAAATATGATTCCAAATTCCACACTTGGTCTAACAGCTGGGTAAGGCAGTGATTGGTGTTTGCAGATTCTCACCAATGTCAAAGAACAGAAGTGGTTTATGGACAGTGGTTGCTCAAGACACATGAGTGGAAAGAGATCTCTATTCTCAGAATTGAAAGAGAAATCAGAAGGTTCATTTACACTTGGTGACAAAGGAAAATGAAACATTCTTGGTATTGGTAAAGTTGGTACAGATTCTAAAAATTCAATCTCAGAAGTATATCTAGTTGATGGCTTGAAATTTAACTTGCTTAGTGTATCTCAGCTTTGTGACAATGGCAATAAGATTATCTTTGATAAAGAGAAGTGTGTGGTGCAGAATGAGATATCAGGCAATTTCATTCTCACAGCCTCTAGATCAAACAATGTTTATACTTTTCAGACTAACAAAGTTGCAGGTAAAAGCTTGAAGTGCCTCAAGGCCTTGAAAGAGGATTCAAAGCTTTGGCACAGAAAGCTTGGTCACATTAGCTTGCATACCTTGAACAATTTGATCTCCAAAGATCTGGTAAGAGGATTACCATCTATCAAGTTCAAAGATGATGAAGTATGCAAAGCCTGTGCTCAGGTAAGCAGACCAGAAGCTCATTCAAGCCAAAGAAATTTGTATGTACTACTAGACCTATTGATTTACTTCATATGGATCTCTGTAGTCCTATGAGGACTCCAACTCCAAAAGGTAATAATTATATGCTAGTTATTGTAGATGACTATTCTAGATTTACTTGGGTTATGTTTCTGAAAGAAAAATCTGAAGACCTCTCTGAATTTTCAAAGCTTTGCAGAGAACTTCAAACCTTGAAAAGCCTACCTATTTCTTCAATCAGAAGTGATCATCGTAGAGAGTTTGATCAATTATAATTTGATTTGTTCTGTGTTAAGCATGGTATTTCTCACAATTTCTCTGCTCCTAGAACTCCTCAACAGAATGGATTTGTTGAAAGAAAGAACAGGACTCTTGAAGATATGTCAAGAACAATGCTTTTAGAAAACAAGCTGCCGAAACACTATAGGGAAGAAGCTGTGAATACAGCAAATTACATTTTGAACAGGTGCTTAGTCAGACCTATCTTGAAGAAGACCCCCTATGAACTCTTCAAAGGGATAAATCCAAACATCTCATACTTCAAACCCTTTGGTTTCACATGCTTTGTCCACAACAATGGAAAGGACAACTCGGGTAAGTTTGATGCAAGAAGTGCTGAAGGTATTTTTCTTGGTTACTCTCTGACCAGTAAAGCTTATAGAGTTTACAATAGAAGAACCAAGCTGGTTGAAGAAAGTATTCATGTTATTTTTTATGAAAGCTATGATGGTTCTTTGAGTAAAAGTTTTGCAGACTTGAATTTGAACAATCATGAATCAGAAGAAGCTGGAAACTCACTTGGCTTCAAGAAAGGTTCAGAAGGAAACCGAAGCCAGTTTCAAGACCTTGAAAATAAGTCTCAAGGCCTTGAAAATACAGATCAAAGCCTTGATAGGATGATCAGAAAGACATGAGTGATCAGGCTGCTACTTCAAGACCAGAGAAGCAATATGGAGAACCTGAACCCTGGTCACATAAAGAGATTCAAATATCTTTCATCTCATTAAGCTGACAACATCATCTCTGATCCAACCACTGGTACACAAACAAGATCACAGTTGAAGAATATTTGCGCTTTTAATGCTTTCATTTCTCTTGTAGAACCTAAAAACGTGAAGGAAGCATTACAAGAAGCAGACTGGATTATTGCTATGCAAAGTGAACTCAATGAGTTTGAAATAAATAAGGTGTGGAACCTAGTTCCCCCACCAACAAACCAGTCTGTCATTGGTACCAGATGGGTGCTCAGAAACAAATTGGATGAAAATGGCAAAGTGATCAGGAACAAATCAAGGTTGGTTGCTTAAGGTTACAACCCAGAAGAAGGTATTGTTTATGAGGAAACTTTTGCTCCTATTGCTAGGTTAGAAGCAATTAGAATTTTACTTGCTTTTGCATCTTACAAGAACATGAAAATATTTCAAATGGATGTGAAGTGTGCATTTTTGAATGAGTACTTCCAAGAGGAAGTTTATGTTGCACAACCTCCTGGTTTTGAAAATGATAAGTTTCCAGATCATGTTTACAAACTTTACAAAGATCTTTATGGTTTGAAACAAGCTCCAAGAGCTTGGTATGAAAGATTGTCAAAGTTTTTGCTTGAAAATGATTTCAAAAGAGGATTAGTAGACAAGACCCTTTTCATAAAGACTCATGAGAAAGATCTACTTGTAGTTCAGATTTATGTTGATGATATTTTATTTGGAGCTACTAATGACCTATTATGCAAAGAACTCTCAAGTCTTATGAGCAGGGAATTTGAAATGAGCTTGATGGGAGAGTTGAAATTCTTCCTTAGACTTCAAATACATCAGTTGAAGAAGGGCATCTTTTTGCATCAAAGCAAGTAAACTAGGGACTTTTTGAACAAGTAGAGTATGTCTCAATCCAAAGAAATAAAGACCCCTATGAGTTCTACATTGTCCTTAGATAAGGATGAATCTGGTAAGAGTGTCAATGTGAAAGAGTATAGAGGTATGATTGGATCATTATTATACCTTACTACTAGTAGACCAGATATCATATTCTGTGTATGTATGTGCGCAATATTTCAAGCTGATCCAAAGGAATCACACTTGAGTGTTGTGAAGAGAATCTTCAGATATCTCAATGGTACCAAAGACTTAGGGCTTTGGTATCCAAGACATTCTAATTTTTCTTTGCATGGATTTTCAGATGCAGATTTTGCAGGTTACAAAGTTGATAGGAAAAGAACTTCAGGAACTTGACAATTCATTGGATCCTCCTTGATCAGTTGGCACTCCAAGAAACAAAACTCATTTGCTTTATCAACAGCTGAAGCTGAATATATAGCTGCTGGAGCATGTTGCTCACAAGTATTATGGATTGCTCAGCAGTTGAGAGATCTTGGATTTGAATTCATAAGTATACCTATCAAATGTGACAACACTAGTGCAATATCAATTACAAAGAATCCAGTTCAGCATTCATGAACCAATCATATTGATGTCAGACACCATTTAATCAGAGATCATGCTGAGAAAGGTGATATTGTTCTTGAATTTGTTTCTACTAACATGCAACTTGCAGATATCTTCACTAAACCATTTCCAGATGAAAGATTTTCAGCTCTAAGGCTGGAATTAGGCATGCTAAATAAAGATGCATTGGTTTAGGGGGAGCATCAGGTAAGGAAGGTATGTTTTTATGTGTTTCAAGGGTTTGAACTGATTTTCAAAGTCTTAAAAATCTTTTCAAAGCTATGATTTTATTTGTTTCAACTTATTTGTTTCAGTATAACAACGTTTAAAGACCTTGAAATTACTTTCACAGCCTTGAAAATAAGTCCGGTAACTGGTTAGTCAATAACTCTTGGATCATTCAGTATTGGGTGCTATCTTTGTAGATATTTGCTCAATATTGCCACTACATTTTTCAAATTTTTTTTCAGCCTAGTATAGTATTAAAATATTTGGTTCCAACGGCTTCAAATATTTGAATCTTCTCTGATCATTACAAATCTTCTGAGATCAGAAAGATATTGTAGTTTCATTTTTAAACTCAAACTCTTTTAGTATTTATCTTCCTCTCTTCTCCTTCTCTCCGTATCAATCCTACCTCTCTCTATTCTTTTCCAAACCCTAATGAGCACTAGAAGAGCCTCTGATAGAATCAAGATGGCTGGTGGTTCAAAGCCTAGTACAGAGAAGAAGAGAAAGACAGTTGAGGATGAAGTTTAAACAATCAGTGGGGATTCAAGTTCTAGGACTCCCAGTGCAGAAGCTGTTGCAGAACTTCCTCAACCAAAGAAGAAAACTAAGAAGGATGTGACACCGTCTTCAGACAAGAAGAAGAAGAATAAGAAGAAGAAAGAGAAGACTGCTGCAGAAAAGCAACCAGAAAAACAGATCTCAAGTCCCAAGAAACTGAAAAAAAAGAAGAAGGCCTCTCAAGCTGAGAAGGGAAAAGAAAAGGTGACAATGGAAGAACCAGAAGACAATGTGGAAAGAGCCTTGCAGATCTATTCAAAGAACTTTGCTCCTGATGAATCTTAGTTCATCACAAACACTTCCAAGGTCAGTGGTTGGATGGTTTGATTCTAGACCTATTGCTTTCTCTAGCTTGATCATTCTTCCTATGTTGCTTGGAATGAATCTGAATTGCATTACTATGTTAAAGAAAAGCTCTCTGTGGTTCATGCTAAGTCCTCTTGAGCTAGCCTACCCAAGACTTACCAGATTCTTCTATCTCAACATGAAGCAGCTTAAGAGCTCTACACACTTAGTAATCAAGACTAGAGTTGTTGGTGTTAATATGGAGCTAGATCATGCTGAGTTTGCATCTGTCCTAGGTTGTCCTAAGAGGTATGACACACAGAACCATCCTCCCAAAAGTGAAGTTTTGAAGTTGGCCAAAGAAAAATTCTTTCTACCCAACATCCCTACCTCATCCAAACAGCTAACACACTCTGTGCTAAATGTTGAAGCCAAAGTTTTATTCACTATCTTGATGAGATGCATCTTTCCACGGGAACATTCCAAGAAGTTGATCACTGAGAGAGTGATATACATAATGTATCTGATTATGCATGGGTATGACATTGATCTTAAAAAGCCTGTAATGGAACACATGTTGTTTAGTCAAACAGATCAGAGAAAGCATCCTTTAACTTATGCAAATTTGCTCACACTTTTCTTCCAACACCTTGACATTCCAACTTCTGGTGAAGAATCTATTTCTTTTGGGTTTAGTTTTCTTAATGAGAAAGCTTTTGAGAAGATTGGAGTGGTGAAAACCAAGGCAAAAGTTTGGAATCTGTATTCAGAGTTGACAGAAGAAGAATTGGGTGCAAAGAAGTTTCTTAAGCCCAAGACCTTGACTCCTACTTCAAGCCAGACCTCACAGCCTCCTGATTTGTCTTCAATTCTTCAGAGACTTGATGGTTTCGAGATGGAATCTAGTGAAATCAAAGATAATCAGCATGGGTTTGAGACTGATCTCATGCAGGTAAAGTACATGGTGGAGACCATCTTCAGAAGCATGACTGTGTTTGATGTCCCTAAGGATGTCTTTCAAGCTGAAGAAGGTTTCAAGAAAGATGGCTCTGACAATAAATTGCCCAGTGAACACTCAAACCAGGAAGAGGCTGCTCAAGACAAGAACAAAAGAAAGCAGGTGGTAGATGAACATGTTGATCAACAGGGATAAGAAGTAGACAGTGCTGATTCAGATGTACTGCTGATAAACATTAAGAAGAAGAAGAAGAAGAAGAAGAAGAAGAAGAAGAAGAAGAAGAAGAAGAAGAAGAAGAAGAAGAAGAAGAAGAAGAAGAAGAAGAAGAAGAAGAAGAAGAAGAAGAAGAAGAAGAAGAAGAAGAAGAAGAAGAAGAAGAAGAAGAAGAAGAAGAAGAAGAAGAAGAAGAAGAAGAAGAAGAAGAAGAAGAAGAAGAAGAAGAAGAAGAAGAAGAAGAAATCTCCAAATTCAATCAGTTCAGAAGTTGTTACTACTGAAGATCAGGCTTAAGAAGACACTGCTGGTGTGAATGAAGAGACTGCAGAAGAACATGCCAATGATGAAGACAGTGAGGAAGAAGAAGGAGATCAGGATGGAGATGAAGACCTAACCCCATAAACTCTTGCCTACTCTTTCTTTCCCACTTATTTTAAGTTTATTTTGAAAAATTTCCAAAGACTCTGATCCAAAATTTTCTCATTATTTTTTATGAAAGTCAAGAGGGGGGATAAATCTTAGGTGGTTTTTATTTTGATTAGTCACCTGTCTTTTGGTCAGTAGGAATTATATGAAACTTATTTTTTTATACTTAAATTAGTTATGAATAAGTTGGTTCTTTTTGGAACTTATGTGTTATTAAGTGTTGTGTGCTAATCAGTATTTTTTGCAGAAACTAAGGCTCAAACAGATTGAGGTTTTGTCTTTCATCAAGGGAGAGATTGTAAGTTCACCGGTTTCACATGCTTGAAATACAGAGCTATTTCAAGGCCTTGAAGTAGTTTTCAAAGCCTTGAATCACAGCTTTCACAGGCTTGAAATAGAAGAGCTATTTGAAGACCTTGAAACTATCTAACATGTATGCATATTCTAAGGGAGAGTTTTTATGAATACTTCTGATCTTATTCTAAGTCTCTCACCCCTATATGTGATCTGTTATTACTTGATGATGAAAAACAAAAGCTTATGATTCATATAGACCTCATTTGTTTATCCTGTTTGACTTAGTTTTTCAGGAAAATTTTATTTCCTACTTTGCAGGATTGGTTTCCTAACCTGGATTTTGCAGAAAAGGAAACATTGAGAGAATATGATTCTGTGATCAATCAGACCCTCTTGAAAGCTTCTCAATCTGATTAAAGACAAGATCAGAACAATACCTCAGAAGATTATGATCAACTATCTGTTGGAGAAGGCTGTTAAAAGATTCAAAGTTGTTGCCTACAAAACAGGAAGTTTGTTGCTGAAAATCAGGGAAGATTTGCAGAGCATCTGAGCTGTATAAATAGAGATCATTTTGAAGAAACAACAACAACACTCGAAGGGAAAAAAGAGAGACACATTTAAGGATTGACAAACATAAAATAAGCACATCATTCTCCCAATCCAACTCACAGAAGATCACTGCATTCTTCACTGCAGTTTTACACTTCCAGTGTTCTTCTGACTTGTACTCAATTTGTATATATTTCTTATTCTACTTCTAGCTCTCATTCTCAAGGATTGTTCAAAGTGAACAATAGAGAATTCTAAATTAATCATTAAGCTAGAGAATGTACTAGATAGGTTAGAGAGAACCACAAGCTGTAACAGAGTAAGGCAAATCTCTGTGCTTGAGATCTAGGGCTTAGCTTTTGATTAATAAGAATTGTGTTGAAAATACTGCAGGGAGAAGATCCCTGAGTTAGAGACGTAGGTCCAAGTGGACTGAACTCTATAAATCATGTGTCTCTTGCATTTACATTTTCATTTGCATACTTAGTTTTTACAGCATTCAAACTAGTCTGTTTTCAAGGGTTTGAAACTTTTTTCAAGGCCTTGAAAAAGACTTGTATGTTTCTTAAATGTATTTCATCTCGAAGGCTTGAAACTATTTTCAAGGCCTTGAACTTCATTGCTCTTCACAGAAACTCCTATCTTTTCTAGTTTTACAAAAAGTTGGCATACTCTATTCAACCCCCCCCCCCCTTCTAGAGTATTTGTGCTTAATTTCTACCTGCTTAATCCCCTTTCACCTCTCATAAACTCCATTGCACCTATTTATCTGAGATACCTAACACTAAACTACCCGGGCAATTATCATCGCAAATGATAACCCCGTTTACGGTGTTATATATACACTTAAAAGCTGACTATTTTGAAAGATTTCCATGTAACTTAGAGTGATTACATTATATGATCTTGAGATATTTTGTGTATTGAGCTTTGAGAATTATTTGATTATCCGGGCGTTTTTTAATGTATTTGAGCTATTAATTGTCATATTTTACACCCTGTATGCGTAGTTGTATAACTCATAGGTACCGGAAGCTCGGAGTGTGGAACGACGATGGAGAGCGAACTTCGGAAACGATAAAGCTCAAAGAATTGGCTAGCGATGGAGAAGAAAAGAATTTAACTTCTCTGAAGGTCTAGGAAGTTTCGAGTTGCGGCATGTTAAACGAGGAATGGAGGTTTCTGCTGCCATAACCATTGCCTACTTCCCCTTCAACCATAACACCCAAAAAACCTGCTACTACTCTCTTGCCTTCACCAGACCCAACCTAAACCACCTGACTTCAACCAACTAATTAACTACAAACAAAACCCCCTCCTAACACCATCAGACCTGCTGTTAACACCTTGCAACTCCACCATTTTTACCATCAAAATCCACCATAACAACCTGTTACATCCAACCACCTACAATTACAAAAATAAACCCTGCCTACTACTTCACACACCCACAACACCTCCTCCACAACCATCTTCAACCACCACTGCCACCTCCATCCAGGAACTCCATATCCAATACCACTTGTAACTACAACCAAAACCAATTCCGAAGCTGAAGCTAAACCCACCGTACAGCACCACCTCAATTCCTCCAACAATCACCTGCACCAACAAGCCATTGCCACCATCAGCCTAGCCCTATCCAACTCCATAACCTTCACCTAAATAAACCAATCAAACCATTCAAGTTCTCTCCACCAACACAACCATAACCGCACCTACTATCAACCACCGCAGCCACAACTCATCCCAACCAATACACCTATCTCCGCCAATAAACCCACATGTATCACCAATTCCATAGTACCTTACAATCCACCATTGCCACAGCCACCATTAAACCACCGTGACCCAAGAACCACAAAAGAGAGCCTCAAAAATTGGCCAAAACCCAGCAAGGCAGCGCAAAACAGTAGCTGAATCACAGCTGCCATGGTCGTGAATCACCACAGATCAAGACCTAGCAACAGCGCAAAAGAAGAACAGAGGAGAAGAAGAGAAGGTCGCGACTGTTCCAGGGGATTTCCCTTATGCTTTCGTGCGAAAGCTTTTCAGGCGGCTATTTCTACGGCGTTGAGAGTTTGGGGCACAGTGAAATTACTCAGAATTATTAGAGGAGAAGAAAGGAACGGGGTCTTTTTTCTCTAGCAGTCCCTAGGGTTTGTTAATGATTAACTAATCATTACTAATCATTGGCCAATCATTAGTTCCCACAAGCTTGGAGGGGTAAAAGTGTAAAAATAAGATTTGCACTGGAAGCAAGCTACGGATCTGATTTTATACACCACAAGGGGCTGATTCACGTATTCTACACTGACGATAGAGGACGAAGGACGAAGACGGAGGTAGAGCTTGGGTTCGCGCCGGAGTTCCGATTTCGGGGTTTATTCTTCTTTCTCTTCTCTAGTCATCACTTGTATGGAGAAACTCTTTTTTTTATCTCTCGTGTTATGATTAGCTAGATTTATTTGATAGGTTCTATGGAGATGAACCTAGGGTTTATGCACTAGACAAAGTTTTCTGATGAAGTATTTGATTCATGTTTCGATTCTTTTAATTATTTTGTTCTTCTTTGATATCTTATATTTTGATCACTATGGTTATTGACACGTCTTAGGTGACAAGAAAAACTTTAGGAAGATGAATCAATAGATTAGTTGAATCGTAGCTTAAAGATTATTGACTAGTTAGTTGGATTGATTGTTCTGAACTTAATACTTAGCGTAAAAGGAGTCGCGAACCGGTTAAGCTAGATTTTTAGGTGGGTGCTCGAGATAGACTTTACCTAAATAAGAACGAGAACAAGAAATTAGTCCCGAATCATTGAGACTGAGAGGTGAGATGATTAGGACTAGTCGTGTGAGGGTAGATTCGATTGTTAAGCGTTAGACTTGGGAATTGGTGGACCAAGAGGACCCAGTGATCGGCTTAACGTTAGGCGGTTAGAACCATATCGGTAGACATCGGTGGACCGACTGGACCAGTAGTCAATTGATAGGTAGAGCGACATGAGATCGAGAGGAGATTTTCAGTGCTGTTACCCGACACAACTAATTAGATGATATTGTGTTTCAATTTTTGAGAATAAGGGCAATTTATGAAGCTTGAAACCGAAGAGAGTTCAATGAAAGAGTCTCTGAGAATAGAAGCTCCATTGTAGGATAATCTTTATTTTTAGTATCTTGCGCACCTACTTCACGAAAGGATGTCCTGGGTATTCAGGGAAAAGTGGAAAGTAGACTAGGGCATACCTTTAGTTCCTTTATTGTGCTAGGAAGATTTAGTTCTAAGGAGTTGAATAGTCTGTTTTCGAGTGGAAACTTGTGGCCTCTTGAAATCTGGGGTGGAACTTCGTGTAGAGTTGGTTCCATGTGGTACGGTTGCCTCGGCCTAAGTGAAGTCAACGGGCGTACACCACCACCCCTTACGGCGGTTTCAAGAGTTAACCGAAAAATCCCACACTTAGTTGCTCTAAATGCACGGTTGAAAAATTAGAAGAGAATGAAAAACAAAATGAATTAAAATCTTCTCTTGGATTAGATATGGTAAAAAACCTAATGTTCCTCCGTTCAGGTGGGGAATTTGGATTCAATCCAATTAGAGCGTCTAACGAAAATTAAAGTCAAGCGTATTACACGGAGTTGTGTCTCCCGTCACTGGGACAATTTGCATTCAATGAAATCACGTCTAAGAGGGTTTTAAAACCTCAAATGACTTGACGACGAATAACTATCGTAGGATTAAGGATGCATAGACCCTCTGAGCTAGAGGACGTGCCCAAGTCTTGGTTTGACATTAGTGGATGTTTGGGGACCCCTTAGTGAACTTGTGCGTAGGTACATTCTACTTAAATTTCTTGCTATTGGTTGTGAAATTTCAAAAGAGACTTGTGAGAGCTTGATGATGTTGGTTAGTGATAGCGAGATTGCTCAATCTCTGAAGAAAAGGAAAAAATGTGTTGTTTCAATATTTTCATTGTGAAATAATCGAGTTGCATTGTATAGAGCATGTAGTTTGCAGTGTCGTGTGTGTGAGTTGTTTGTGTCACATGGAAAGTAAAGTTGTATGCAAAACGGTGGATCGAAAGATCATAGTGTGAGGGAATTTGAATGAGATCTTGCCCGGGATGCGCAAAAAGGTAGTGTGGGGGTATTTGATAACCCCGTTTACGGTGTTATATTTACACTTAAAAAAGCTGACTATTTTGCGTGATTTCCGGGCAATTTAGAGTGATTACATGCTATGATCTTGAGATATTTTGTGTATTGAGCTTTGAGCGTTATTTGATTAGTCCGGGAGTTTTTTAATGTATTTGAGTTATTAATTGTCATATTTTACACCCGGTATGCGTATGTGTATAATTCATAGGTACCAGAAGCTCGGAGTATGGAACGACGTTGGAAAGCGAACTTCGGAAACGATAAAGCTCAAAGAATTGGCTAGCAGTGGAGAAGAAAAGAATTGAGCTGCTTTGAAGGTCGAGGAAGTTTCGAGTTGCAGCATGTTACACGAGGAATGGAGGTTTCTCCTGCCACCACCATTGCCTACTTCCCCTTCAACCATAACACCCAAACAACCTGCTACTACTCTCCTACCTTCACCAAACCCAACCTAAACCACCTGACTTCAACCAACTAATTAACTACAAACAAAACCCCCTCCTAACACCATCATAACTGCTGCTAACACCTTGCAACTCCACCATTTTTACCATCAAAATCCACCATAATAACCTGTTACATCCAACCACCTACATTTACAAAACTAAACCCTGCCTACTACTTCACACACCCACAGCACCTCCTCCACAACCATCTTCAACCACCACTGCCACCTCCATCCAGGAACTCCATATCCAATACCACTTGTAACAACAACCAAAACCAATTCCGAAGCTGAAGCTAAACCCACCGTACAACACCACCTCAATTCCTCCAACAATCACCTGCACCAACAAGCCATTGCCACCATCAGCCTAGCCTTCTCCAACTCCATAACCTTCACCTAAATAAACCAATCAAACCATCCAAGTTCTGTCCACCAACACAACTATAACCGCACCTACTATCAACCACCGCAGCCACAACTCATCCCAACCAATACACTGACGCGAATTCTTAACGCGCGTAAACGCAAGTATACGGTCAAGTAGTAAGTGGAGTATTTTACGACTCCGAGTATCGAACCTGAGGGAAATAGACGATTATTAGATAATTAAGAAATAAATTTATGATACCTAAGTAACCGGTAAAAAGTGTTTGATTTGAAGGTTCGTCACCCACAAACAAGTGACTTAAACTAAATAACAACTAAGCTAACTATTTTTGTATGATTTTTCAATTTAAAAGAAAATAATTGTGTTTGATACGATTATGGAGGAGAACTAGGCAATTGATGGTCCCTAGGGTCGTTAACGATTTCCGGGTTATGCTTGAAACACTCTACGCATGTTCTAGTTATACCGGGTAATGCTCATCACGATCTTCTCTCAATCTCACGTGAATTTGTGCAATCAATAGCTTTCGGGTCCTCTCGGTCCACCTCCGTCTACCAATACACTCTAGTTGATTTGTTAGGCTCGTTCACCGGGTCCTGTCGGTCCACCGAATTCACTAAGTTCTAGCAATATCCACCGAAACTACCCTCACACGATTAATCAAGTTTCTATCTCCTCTCGGTCTCAAGAAACTACAAGATCACCTAAACTATTCTTTAACACGTCTCAACAAGTTCACTTTCGTGCAACCCTATCAAAAAGTAACGTTCTAAGGGTGATCAAGCCAAAAACATTAATAATTAAGTACAAGAATAGCTAGGCTAAATAGAACGCTCATAGAATTAAGCAAAAGCATGCATCAAGTCCAAATTCCGGAAAATCATCCAACAAACCCTAGTTTCTCATCAATCACCTAGCTTAAAGTGCTTAGCTCGACATAATAGACTTTAACATGATCAAAATAATAGAGTTCATGAAGAAAAGAAGAATAAACAAAGATCAAACGCTAAAATCTTCTATGTAATTGATGATCCTTGCTCCAAGCTTGTTCTCCCGTCTTCTCCAGCTCTCTAGACTCCAAATATGTGTGAATACCTCTTTAGGATCGTCCCAATACGTTGGAAATAGGTTAGAGTTTTCAAAATTTCAAGAAATTACCAAAAGAACCCAATTATCCGTTTCTGGCCTCTCTGTTCGCACGAACACCCGACTGTTCGTGCGAACAGTGTTCGTGCGAACAAGAATTTTGTTCTTATTTTCCAGCAGTCCCTTTTTCACTTCTTTTGGCCTTCAAAAATAATTCTAAGTGTTCTTGTTCGTGCGAACAAAAGTTTGTTCGCACGAACACCCCTGGGGAGTTTCTCAAATTTGCATCCTCTTTGACGAACCATATCTTTCTCGTCCGCTCTCCGTTTTAGCTCCGTGACCTATCGTTGGAACTATCTCTGAGTCTACTTTCATTTTCCACTGGTCTCACTCCAAAATTCATTGTATAACTCGAGATACAATCAAAATAGTGGAGATTTGTCACTTTTGCTCCTCCGACTTTGCTTCTCTTGCTTCCTCTTGAGTTTGCTTTGCTTCCAAAGTTCGTTTCATGCCTCCTAGCCATCGTTTAGCATCTGTTCCTGTCAAGACAACATGAACAACCATACCAAGCGATTATATTTGACAAATAACATCGAAATATGCATCGAAACGCTCGGATTAACAATAAAGTGCTAGAAACTCAACTTTCTACGTTTTCTCAACATTCATAGTGTAAAACTCATATTTCAACCCGGGAATCACGCAAAACGATATAAAGTATGCAAGAAATATAACTCTAATAGAGAGTTATCATACACCTATCTCCGTCAATAAACCCACATGTATCACAAATTCCATAGTACCTTACAATCCACCATTGCCACAGCCACCATTAAACCATCGTGACCCAAGAACCACAAAACAGAGCCTCAACAATTGGCCAAAACCCAGCAAGGTAGCGCAAAACAGTGGTTGAATCACAGCAGCCATGGTCGTGAATCACCACAGATCAAGATGCAGCAACAACGCAAAAGAAGAACAGAGGAGAAGAAGAGAAGGTCGCGACTGTTCCAGGTGATTTCCCTTCTGCTTTCGTGCGAAAGCTTTTCAGGCGGCTATTTCTACAGCGTTGAGAGTTTGGGACACAGTGAAATTACTCAGAATTATTATAGGAGAAGAAAGGAACGTGGTCTTTTATCTCTAGCAGTCCCTAGGGTTTGTTAATGATTAACTAATCGTTACTAATCATTGGCCAATCATTAGTTCCCACAAGCTTGGAGGGGTAAATGTGAAAAAATAAGATTTGCACTTGTAGCAAGCTACGGATCTGATTTTATAGACAAAAAGGGGCTGATTCACGTATTATACACTGACGATAGAGGACGAAGGACGAAGACGGAGGTAGAGCTTGGGTTCGCGCCGGAATTCCTATTTCGTGGTTTATTCTTCTTTCTCTTCTCAATTCATCACTTGTATGGATAAACTCTTTTTGTTTATCTCTCGTGTTATGATTAGCTAGATTTATTTGATAGGTTCTATGGAGATGAACCTAGGGTTTATGCACTAGACAAAGTTTTCGGATGAAGTATTTGAGTCATGTTTCGATCCTTTTAATTGTTTTGTTCTTCTTTGATATTGTATATCTTGATCACTATGGCTATTGACACGTATTAGGTGACAAGAACAACTTTAGGAAGATGAATCAATAGATTAGTTGAATTGTAGCTTAAAGACTATTGACTAGTTAGTTGGATTGATTGTTCTGAACTTAATACTTAGCGTAAAAGGAGTCGCGAACCGGTTACACTAGCTTTTTAGGTGGGTGCTCGAGAGAGACTTTACCTAGATAAGAACGAGAACAAGAAATTAGTCCCGAATCATTGAACTGAGAGGTGAGATGATTAGGACTAGTCGTGTGAGGGTAGATTCGATTGTTAAGCGTTAGACTTAGGAATTGGTGGACCGAGAGTGAAATACCCCGTTTTGTGGATGTGGGTATTTATGATATTAATATAAATATTGAGTCTTAATATAATATTATTATAAGTATTGGGTGTTAATATGCTACTATTATATTTTATGATATTATTTGGTGTCAATATGACATTAGTATAAGTGTTGGGAGCTAATCTTATTGATAGGAAGTTAACTTTTATTACTAGTAACTATTTGGGGTTATTATGTATTTTCTCAACTTTATAAAGAGTCTTTTATTTAACTCAAGGGGGTGCTAGTGACTTTTATCCAAAATAGTGGGGGTGAAAGTGTCTTTAACCCTAAAAATAGTCATCTTCTTCCTCATCTCTTCCATGGAGGAAGAACTCCATCTCCAACCCAAACACCACCATTACCACTCCGAATCTTCACCAAATTCGTTGATGTTTGTCCCAAATCACTCCCTATTCGATTTAAACTCATCAAAGCTCGATAATTTAGCATCAAGCAACCCAATTTCGCCAATTTTTGGTCCCGATTCAAAATCGAAATTTTCGAAGTGGGTCTCCTAATCCTCGCCGGATTTCTCACCCTCTAGCCTATATAAACCCCCCAATCTCTGAGCAATTCTCATACCAATTCATAGCTCTCAATCTCTCCTTCAATTTCTCTCTCTCTCTCTCTCCCGTCCGCCGCTGCCCGGCCGCCGCCGCTGCCGGCCGCCGCCACCGGCGACCTCGCCGCCGTCGTCTGCCCGCCTCACCGCCGCCACCGTCGGCCTCACCATCATCAACCCGTCACTCTCTCCTCTGCTCTGTTCGGGTATGAAGAGAGAAAACCATCTGTTAGTTCTTTATTCTTTTCTTCTTTTGTTTGTTAGCATTAAATGAACTGGTAAGTCATATTATTAATGTCTGGGTTGAATTATCAAAAGGGGCTGTTGTCTATTGGTTAAGTGCTAACACTTAAGGCTTGGTGGTAGGTGGAAGTGAGGTTCTAGGTTCAAATCTTACAAAAGACAATTCTTTTCATACAAGTTTAAAGTAATATTTTTGTACTCATCTCCACTCCAAAATAAAAGTGTAGAATAAGGATGATAAAAGTATATTCTTCTTATTTATTTATTTTATAAATTTCTAACAAATTAGAATAAGTTATTTTCTATAAATAAATTTGTTATTTCTTTTAAATAAAGTTAGTTTAAAACTTATATTCTTTACTAAAGCTTGTTTGGTTGGGAGGAACTACTATTAGTATTATTATTGTTTTGGGGGAAAAATAATATGCTTCTCTACCCTATAATAAGGGAAATAATTAGTTAATCTTATAAGTTATATTTTTATAACTATAGCTATGTTTTATAATAATAAACGTTAAATCTATAAAGTGTATTTTCTATAAAAGAGGTTGTTCGCCTTAGTAAAGGTTGGGGAGAGTTAGTAAGGGATTTATTTCATTTACCTATAGGACTTCGTGTGCAATGTGTTGATTAGGATACTATTTAATTTGTAGGCGACAATTTCATTGACGAAGGACACGTCGAGTATTACTATGAAGTGATTTGCTTGAGATTAAAGGTAAGTAAATATGCCAAGCCTAGTTGTTTCGTGTCAAAACGAATCCTTGTATTTCTTTACGTCTCAAAATGTGTTTATGTGACGTGACATGCAATATGTGATTTCTACTTGATAAATGTTTTTCTTGGAAATATCACAATGTTAATGATAATGCATTAATACGTAAAGTGGAATAGTTGTGCGAGGACCTTTATTATTATTGTGGTATGGTTACCATTGGCATTGGACGGTTTGATCTCGGTCTTCCGTTTCAATTTATTTTTTTTTAATCCGGTTGCAAGTCCCCGGATAGCTCCCTGTACTCACTCCTCTGGACGCTAGATTCTTTGGAGGGTGTCGACACTTAAGGTCTTGGATGCTTGCGAGATGGTTTGGTTTCCCCCGTCACAACGAATTAATAATGGATTTTTGGTTTTTGTTAACGGAAAGAAGTTAATGATGGATTTTAGATTTTCTTAATGATTATGGAAATTGGTTGAAAATGATTTGGAATTGGGAACTCTTATGTTATAATACAAGAGTCAACTTTATTACCGCTGTGTTTGCGAAAAACTCTTACTTACAAATGAGTCATTGTTTTATAACTACCTCATCATCGTTTTACATGTTTGGATGTTTATTTACCAGTATTTCATGCTGATTTTGTACTGTGGTGTTTCTTTTTCATTCCGCACCACAGGTTTAGAAGATGGTTATCTGGCGTAGAAGGGGACGCGCACCACATGGAATAATAGAAGTAGTATTTCATTTGAATTTGAATTCCTTATTAGTTTAAACACTTTAGTTTGTTATGCCGGTTTGTGGCTAGGATGTTGGATTTTTAATAATGCAATATTTTCAATTGGATTTAATTATTATTGTGGATGTTTTGTGCTTGCGAACCATGTTATAAAATCTCCTTGTATCCGGGCTCCTCTCGGGTACGGAGTGACATCCCCGGGTCTCCGGCTTGGGCCATTTGGGGATGTTACAGTTGGTATCAGATCCTGGCTATCCAAAAAGAAAATTTAAAACCTGTAGGGGAATTTAAAATGGACTTAGGAAAAGAATTTAAAATTTGACAAGCCGTTGGGGATTTGGGTAGTCTTGAATAGGGTTATTATGTGATTAAGTCTTTAGAAAATAGGCTTAGTAAGCAAGTATCCCTACCCACCCTCTCCTAGCTAAGAATTTTGGCCTAGATTAACTAAGTATTTGGGTTTAAAGTTTTTCATTGGAGTTTGGGTTAGGTGTTGGGTAATCGAAAGTTGTGAATTGTTTTCGGAAGTCTCGTGTGATCAAAAAATTAAGTTTTGGGAGTATGTACTTATTTCATAAGAGCAAACATTTTGGTTTATGATACAAGTTGTGGAGTAAGAGAGTATATGGAGTCGTTTTCTTTTTATAGATGGCTAAGACTAAGAGAACCGCAAGGAAGCGTGTTATGCCAGTATTGTGAAGATAAGTTTAATGCGTTGGAGTTTACTCGATATTGGAATCCCTCTTTCCAAGTTTATTTCATGGTGAATGCTCTACCTATGGGGCCCATATTTAGAGATGTTATGGCTAACTATGAAGATTATTTCTATCAAATGAGTGGATGGTGAATGCCGACTTTATGTGTAAATGTTGATGAAGACTCATGGTCAATGGCAAAGGATCGTAATAGATTCTAGTGAAGATGAGGATATTGTGGAAGGTCCTAGTTAGAATGATGAGTTCGAGGATAACCCTAGGAAAGACATGGAATCTGAAGCAAGTATGAATAATTGTGAGAAGTAGACATATTGGGCTTCTTTGATTTCTTAGACTTCTAATGCTTTTGGAGTTTTACTTTGGAATAAAACCATGAGGCCAAACAATGTTTTATGGTTAATACTTTGCTTCTTGGTGAGGGATAATGCTTATGTTTGAAGATCCATTTTGGAATATAATAAGTTTTTGTATTATTTTGGAGTATGAGTTGTAGATTAAGGGTGGCTAGTTTTCGATTAGTGCATAGAAAGCGTTCATAAAGTTAGAACGCGAGAATGTTGAATTTGTGGCGTTTGAATTTGTGGCACAGTTGGTATTTGGTGTAGCAGACATGTTTAAATGGTTTATTATTTTTCTCGAAATTTTTTTCCAAGTAGTAGACATGTTCAGGAACATGCCATAAGAATTTCAATCTCAAATAAATTCTGGAGACTTAGATACGCATTTTCAAGGTTTGTTGTTCAATAGCAGAATTTCATAATGGCCATCTGTAGTATTTTTGAGTTTATATCTTTACAGATCTTGGATGGATCTCAAAATCTTTATGGTGATGAATAGACACATATGGCTATATCTAGGTGAAATCCTTGACCATTTTGAGGAAGTAAAAGTCAGTATAAGACGTGGTGAAGTTGAAGTTTCTGTTCTGATGGCTTATAACAGCAATTATGCTATTCTCAGCGTAACTTAAAGTCTACAAATTATTTTGTGGTGATTATTCTTGATTATGAAATTAGATTCAGAGAGGTCGATCCATACAAAATTTGATAATTTTGCTTACCCGTTTGATCACTTTTATAGTTTTTTTAAGGAAGCATGAGAAATAAGATGTGTTCAGTCTATGTGAAAATTTCATGTGAAATTGATTGTATGATGATCAATGTGTTATATTTCATGCATAATTGATATTTGATGCCATGTATGATACATTATGAATGATACAATAGGTTATAATATAGAGATTTTACCAATAGACCACATCCATACAATACTAGAAATAGCTTTTACACAAAGAGTGTTAAAATTTCTTACCTTTTAGAACCCGACGAATGAGGATTCAAAATAATTTTGGTAGTTACGAAAATACCATTCAAGCAAAGTTTGTATGAGCGGGAAAGGAGGATAAATGAGCTCGTATCGAGGAATTGTGAAGTACCTACGCATTGGGTTGGTTACGAGTTTTAGTAGGAGGAACAAGATGTATTTATATTATGTTCAAGTCGAAAGTGTTTGAGAGATGTTTGGAGACTTGATTTCAATTTGGTTGTTTTAGATACTTCTTAGCCAGTTTGTCGAAGTATAGACTTTGGGAGTTTATACGGATCCATATTGCAGTTGAGTTGGCTACTTTGGAGATTTCAGTATATTAAATTATTATAGAGATTGTTTGAGAGTTTTAATGTGTTGTGATTGACATTATACTCGGAGCTCTATTTATCGATAATGTACATGAGGAGTTTAATTTTCTTTCATTGATGACAGTTTCTCCCAACCATCTCATTAGAGTCTTGTTTTCCGGGGTGTAGTTTTAAGCGTTTTTATCATTTATGATTGACGTAGACTTGGGCTTCAGTGTTTCATTTTTGAACAAGTTTTGGGATCTTGATACGTTGCTCAAAAGTCTGATCTCCAGCATTGCGCTGTCTCTTATAAATGTCGTTGAGTTTTGAGAATTCTTGGGTAAATTGTTAGATGGAAGTTGCTAAACGTGTAATTGTTTGGAATTCGGCATTAGAATACACCTATGATAGCATAATGTTTATGTTTGATGTCTAATAGGAGTATCCTTTAACTCTGGTCGATATGGTCGTCAACCTAGTGAATCCAACAACGGAGAATTTTCAGGTAAGCCACCCGAAAAGAACACCTTTCTTGGAGGGAATGTCAAATTGGCAATTTATCGGAGAAGTCTTGGATATGTGTGAGCATCGGGTTTTCACTTTTGTTATGAGATGGGTATACAACAACGTCCTGTTCAGATTTATTGCATTGTGGAGTCGTTACTTGATGAGAATTCTTGAATTTCGAGCGAAAGACATTACAGTGATTGGGTTGATGAGGGATGATGGTACCTTCCTAAGTAAAAATATTTACATCAAGGCCAATGGATGATAAATTCGCACTTCATAAAGTGTGTATTGTTGTTAGCTCACAAGACTTGGGAGGAACCTATGGAGGACCCACGAGAAATGATAGACTAAAGAGTTAGCGTAGACTATAGAGGTTTCCCACCCACCCTCGCCTAGAAAGGGTTTCGAGAACCATGTCTTTCGATTTCTCCAAATGTTCAAATTTATTTTAGAGCCTGTTTTAAAGTGGTTAGGAAAATGTAATCTTGGGATTCTAGTTGAGATGTCTATCAAAGAATATTGGAGTTTCCCTTATGGTTGGAGTATTTTTACCTAGTCTTGATGGATCACATTGTTGTACTAGTGTTGTGTCTCTTCTTATCTTGTCTCGTCTATAGTTAGTGGAGGATTATATTTATATTGTTTCTTTCAGTTCTTTTCTATAGATGACCTTAGAAGGGTAAGGAAAAGAGGGGTATCGCTCATGAAAAATATAAGTTGAGGGTGAGGGGCTAGGACTTGTTTGTTATTTTTTTTAGACAATTGGACTTACCGGGTGCGGTATCTTGGGTCACTAGAATGTTAAAATTTTCATTGGGTGTCTATGCTTGAAGTCTTGTTACTTAGCTATTATTTGAAGAACGACATATTTCTTTGTTCGTGATTTGCCCTTGGAGTAACGCTAGTCGTTGGGTTGTATCATCATTTTTGTGTAAGATTAATATAGTTCATAAATTCTTTTATTCTTAAATCTCATTAGGAGCTCCTATGTTCAACCTTGGCTGATTTGCGGACCTTATTTCTCGTGACAAATAGTTTATGATGTTGTAACAGTTATCATTGGAGTTATTGATTCAAATTTCCAGAAGCTTTTTAATACCTTGGTGCTAGCAATGAGATAAATTTTTAGTGTAGTCTAACTTATTTTAGTATGGTCTCACGTTGGAGTAGTTGGCTTATAACGTTGTTTGGCCTATATGATTGGAGCATTGTCACTGAACTACTATTTGGGATAATGGAATGGTTATTAACCTCTAAAAGATTTGTCGAGTTTTATGCTTATATTGAATTCCTTGGAGTTACATAAATCAATGGTCTACCGGGATAAATGAGTCCGCCTAGTTGTTGTAATCTTCTCGGGCGATGTACTTGGAGCTTTGTTAATAGAAGTATGTTTTTAAGGATTTATCACCAAAGGTGAATTCAAATACTACCTTGTGAGTCTCGTTATTATTGAACCTATTTAAATATGAATAAGATGCTTGGAGTATGTGCCTCAGTATCGTAGTATTTTGGGTACACATGGTTTATTTTTACTTTCTTAGCTCGAGGCGAATTATCAGATGACGGTAGGAAAACAACGGTAAAGGGAACCACCGGGTAACATCATATATCACAGGCTATGGTTAAGTGTATAAGGATAGGAGGAACCATGTAGCTTTGGAGTCTTGTGCACTATCTCTTCGATTCTCTATTTGGTTAGATAAGACGTTTTGTACAATCGGATACAGTTTTTGACCTTGGGAATCAGTTTTGGAGTTCACTTAAATATTGTTAAGGGAATGTGACATTTCCTTGTTTATGAATCATCTTTAGAGCCATACAAATTCGTTTGGATGCGTTTTCATTGTTTAGGGAATCGTAATCTAGAATCTTTGATTTGGGTTATGCTTAGGTTCACTAAGAGTACGAATTTCAAACTTGGGAGATTCTATGAACTTACTTTCTGTGAAGAGCCGCTTATGAGACAATAGCAATGGTTACGCGGGTAAATGATTGAAGCAATGAAAATATTTTCTTTGGCACTGATTAAGTTGTGGACGTGATCTCACTAGCCATGTTATAATCTAAATCTTGATGGAATTGAGGCACTTTGTCATAGGTTGTGTATTATTGGAGCCTTGTCACTCGAATCATTGTTCGATTCATGGGATGGATGTCCACGGAGGAGCTAATCTAAAAGTTGTATGTTTTTATTGGGCTACTAGAGGTTCTACCTCTTGTTGAGTGGTTGTAAGAGTGTGCTTGTAATCATTTGGGAGGGGGATTATAATAAAGACTATTATATATGATACCAAAGACCGTGTTCAAAGGTTAGACCCAACAACTAAGAGACAAATCCGCATGTGAACTTTCTTTTGACATTGTTGTTATATACTTGGAATACTCGAACAAATAAATTAATGTAGTAATCTTGACTCTGGATTAGATTTTGTGATTGTTATTTTGAATTACGAGGTTACTCCTATATGGAGAACACTAGTATCTTTGTGAGACCTACTATGGGAATGTAAGCCCAAGAACAACATTTTCCTTGGAAGATTGGTTATAAATGATCAATGATGATCAAATTTGAGTGGCATGATATATGTGATATTATTACATCTTCGTAGTGTTGCATGATAAGATAGAAAATGATCAATAGGCGATAGTTGTGATCCCGAACCCATAGCCTTACCACCTGATCAGATGATCACGTACGACTATGACTTGAAGAGAAATGCCAAAATTTCGGGGAATACCTTGTCCCATGTGTAGCAACTTAGGAAGTGTGTTCTATACCATTTCATGTATTGGACCCCGAAACAAGTTTCGACCATGTTAAGATTCTAGATACCATGACAAGGGGCACGTGTACCAAGAGTGTTAGGATTGTAAAGGTATTATGGACAAATTACCTCACAAGGGAGGCGGCATGTTAAGCAGGAGATGGTATGAGGAAGAAGTATCCTCACCTTTTAGACGAGATAGTTTGAGTTCTGAGGACGTCACTCCTTTAAGGGGGGAAGGATGTAATCCTTCGGTTTTGAAGCCTTTGGTTTTGAAGAACGTCATTTTAGAAGCCTTAGATTTGCGCATAGTTATTATACCCTAGAATGTAGACTCGTAGATGGGGGTCGTTTAGAGTGTGGTTTCAACTTCGAGGACGAAGTTCTCTTTAAGGGGGGAAGGATGAAATATCCCGTTTTGTGGATGTGGGTATTTATGATATTAATATAAATATTGAGTCTTAATATAATATTATTATAAGTATTGGGTGTTAATATGCTACTATTATATTTTATGATATTATTTGGTGTCAATATGACATTAGTATAAGTGTTGGGAGCTAATCTTATTGATAGGAAGTTAACTTTTATTACTAGTAACTATTTGGGGTTATTATGTATTTTCTCAACTTTAGAAAGAGTCTTTTATTTAACTCAAGGGGGTGCTAGTGACTTTTATCCAAAATAGTGGGGGTGAAAGTGTCTTTAACCCTAAAAATAGTCATCTTCTTCCTCATCTCTTCCATGGAGGAAGAACTCCATCTCCAACCCAAACACCACCATTACCACTCCTAATCTTCACCAAATTCGTTGATGTTTGTCCCAAATCACTCCCTATTCGATTTAAACTCATCAAAGCTCGATAATTTAGCATCAAGCAACCCAATTTCGCCAATTTTTAGTCCCGATTCAAAATCGAAATTTTCGAAGTGGGTCTCCTAATCCTCGCCGGATTTCTCACCCTCTAGCCTATATAAACCCCCCAATCTCAGAGCAATTCTCATACCAATTCATAGCTCTCAATCTCTCCTTCAATTTCTCTCTCTCTCTCTCTCCCGTCCGCCGCTGCCCGGCCGCCGCCGCTGCCGGCCGCCGCCACCGGCGACCTCGCCGCCGTCGTCTGCCCGCCTCACCGCCGCCACCGTCGGCCTCACCATCATCAACCCGTCACTCTCTCCTCTGCTCTGTTCGGGTATGAAGAGAGAAAACCATCTGTTAGTTCTTTATTCTTTTCTTCTTTTGTTTGTTAGCATTAAATGAACTGGTAAGTCATATTATTAATGTCTGGGTTGAATTATCAAAAGGGGCTGTTGTCTATTGGTTAAGTGCTAACACTTAAGGCTTGGTGGTAGGTGGAAGTGAGGTTCTAGGTTCAAATCTTACAAAAGACAATTCTTTTCATACAAGTTTAAAGTAATATTTTTGTACTCATCTCCACTCCAAAATAAAAGTGTAGAATAAGGATGATAAAAGTATATTCTTCTTATTTATTTTTTTTATAAATTTCTAACAAATTAGAATAAGTTATTTTCTATAAATAAATTTGTTATTTCTTTTAAATAAAGTTAGTTTAAAACTTATATTCTTTACTAAAGCTTGTTTAGTTGGGAGGAACTACTATTAGTATTATTATTGTTTTGGGGG
This sequence comes from Linanthus parryae, assembly GCA_023055425.1. Lineage (NCBI taxonomy): Eukaryota > Viridiplantae > Streptophyta > Magnoliopsida > Ericales > Polemoniaceae > Linanthus > Linanthus parryae. The sequence goes on along the minus strand of JALGPY010000005.1, from coordinate 112,195,074 downwards.
AAAAATAATATGCTTCTCTACCCTATAATAAGGGAAATAATTAGTTAATCTTATAAGTTATATTTTTATAGCTATAGCTATGTTTTACAATAATAAACGTTAAATCTATAAAGTGTATTTTCTATAAAAGAGGTTGTTCGCCTTAGTAAAGGTTGGGGAGAGTTAGTAAGGGATTTATTTCATTTACCTATAGGACTTCGTGTGCAATGTGTTGATTAGGATACTATTTAATTTGTAGGCGACAATTTCATTGACGAAGGACACGTCGAGTATTACTATGAAGTGATTTGCTTGAGATTAAAGGTAAGTAAATATGCCAAGCCTAGTTGTTTCGTGTCAAAACGAATCCTTGTATTTCTTTACGTCTCAAAATGTGTTTATGTGACGTGACATGCAATATGTGATTTCTACTTGATAAATGTTTTTCTTGGAAATATCACAATGTTAATGATAATGCATTAATACGTAAAGTGGAATAGTTGTGCGGGGACCTTTATTATTATTGTGGTATGGTTACCATTGGCATTGGACGGTTTGATCTCGGTCTTCCGTTTCAATTTATTTTTTTTAATCCGGTTGCAAGTCCCCGGATAGCTCCCTGTACTCACTCCTCTGGACGCTAGATTCTTTGGGGGGTGTCGACACTTAAGGTCTTGGATGCTTGCGAGATGGTTTGGTTTCCCCCGTCACAACGAATTAATAATAGATTTTTGGTTTTTGTTAACGGAAAGAAGTTAATGATGGATTTTAGATTTTCTTAATGATTATGGAAATTGGTTGAAAATGATTTGGAATTGAGAACTCTTATGTTATAATACAAGAGTCAACTTTATTACCGCTGTGTTTGCGAAAAACTCTTACTTACAAATGAGTCATTGTTTTATAACTACCTCATCATCGTTTTACATGTTTGGATGTTTATTTACTAGTATTTCATGCTGATTTTGTACTGTGGTGTTTCTTTTTCATTCCGCACCACAGGTTTAGAAGATGGTTATCTGGCGTAGAAGGGGACGCGCACCACATGGAATAATAGAAGTAGTATTTCATTTGAATTTGAATTCCTTATTAGTTTAAACACTTTAGTTTGTTATGCCGGTTTGTGGCTAGGATGTTGGATTTTTAATAATGCAATATTTTCAATTGGATTTAATTATTATTGTGGATGTTTTGTGCTTGCGAACCATGTTATAAAATCTCCTTGTATCCGGGCTCCTCTCGGGTACGGAGTGACATCCCCGGGTCTCCGGCTTGGGCCATTTGGGGGTGTTACCAGAGAGGACCCATTGGTCGGCTTAACGTTAGGCGGTTAGAACCATATCGGTAGACATCGGTGGACCGACAGGACCTGTAGTCGATTGATAGGTAGAGCGACATGAGACCGAGAGATTGTCAGTGTTGTTACCCGACACAACTAATTAGATGATATCTTGTTTCAGTACTATATTCAGAACTGTCTAAAACCCTAGGGGATCCATAAATCACCTAGTTATTTCTCCATATTTGTTTATTAATCAGAAAAATACAAAAATATTAGTTAGTTGTTTATTTCAATTCTTAAATCAAAATCTTCCTCCCTGTTATAGTACTCTTATTTAATCGACTAACTAAACAATCTCGAGTCTGTCCCTGTGGGTTCGACAACCTCAGTTTTAATACTCAATCTTTATTACTTTGACCGTGCACTTGCGTATACACGTAAGAAATCGTGTCAGCAAATATGAGAGAAAACATGCGCGAATAAGCTAGAAACTACACTTCTTACTCTTAGGCTTATAAATCACCAATTTCACCTATTTGAGCACATATACCATATAAATCATACGAAATTAGCCAAATACAAGTAATGTAGAAGAATAATAATAACTCCTAATAAAGAGTTATCAGTATGGTTTGCAGAAAGAGGTCCGAAGAAGCAGGAGATCGAGTTCATGTAAAAAATTGGAAATAGGACAAGGGTTACCCTTATACGGGTAGTGGTTGTTGGTACTTGAAAAATTTAAGATTGAATCCAATCCCTTGATAGACAATCGGGTTGAAGAAAAAAGAATCTATCACATTGATTAGACATTGATGAAAAGTGGCACCCAAGAGATTTGTAGTGATTGCAGAAGCCCTAAGGTTGCACGCCTCCCTGTCGTTGAAAAGCTAATGGAATAGGAACACGTGTATGGAGCTAATATTGACACATGGCCTTCTATAGTGCAGTCTTTTGGGGATAAAGTGTAATCCATATAAAGGTAAATGCCAGTGAAGAAGTGTTTAGCATAATGCAGGGGCTTATTTGGAGGCTACAAACATGAGTTCAACAAAAATAAGAGTAAACAATTAACTACATATTTAAGTAGCAGAAGGGTTAGTTGGGGACTTAAAGGAGAAGTGAAGGAGCAGTATAGCATTACTGAGTGACACACTTTCTTACATGTTACCGCAATTGCACAGTTCAAGTAATATAGGGTAATATTTCAGCCCCGAGTTATCGATCCCACGAGAACAGTCTTGAGATTATTTAGTTAAACGATTAGTTAAGAGTGAAGTAAGCAGGAGGAGTGATTTAAGAGGTTTCCACCCCCAAACAAGTTGCTGTAAACTAATGCTGAAAAGACAATAAATTGAGGAATTAAGAGAATTCTTAATCAATTATGGAGAAACTATGAAATATTTAGATTACCTAGGGCGTTAGACGATTTCCTTATAAGCAATGTAACACGTTAACTCTATTCTAGTTATGTCGGGTAACAGTATTGGCAATATTTTGCCGGTCTCATGTCATTCTATGTCTGGATTTACTATAGGTCCTGTCGGTCCACTGCCGTCTACCGGTCCGTTCTAGCAGACTCACTACTTTGCACGAAAACGAGTCATGTCGGTCCATCATTGCACGAAACATTCGAAATATCCTACCGAATCCACCCACTCAGTCCAATCCTATTCACTTAATCCTTTCAGTCTCAGTGGTTCATTGTGTTCATAAACTCTTCACAAATATGCTAAGTCGCTTTCATGCACTCACTAGTTAATTAGCATGTCCCGTAGCTACTCCATTCAAGCTAAGGATTAAGCATAACATGTGAAAATAACACGAAACAATGTTAACATTAAGCAAGAATAAGATTCATGAAGAAAACCACTTCCATTAAGTACTCAAATCCTAACTTATCCGTGTAAATAGACTAAGCTCAATAACTAGATCATGAAAATAATCCCCAATCGATGAATCAAATCCATAAGCATGCAACAAAGTCTAAAAATTTAGAAAACGTATCGTTGACGTAAAACCCTAGGCTCTCTAGAGACGACTGGCGATGAGTTTAGCTACTCATGCCAATCATAGCAAAACATGAGAGTTTCTACAAAAAAATGACTAAGAGAAGGAAGAAGAAGAAGTAATCAAACTCTCCATCTTCAATGGTGATCTTGGGGATGGCTTGATCTCTACAATCCTCCTCTTCTCTTCCTTGCGTAATGAATAGAACAATCTTCAAGTCTTCTCACCCGTGTATTAGTTATTCCCAAAATTAGGGTTTATTTTAATCCAAAACACGTTAAAAAACCTTAGATCTGCGCCTCTTGGCGCACCAGATTGTGCGATCAGCCTCTTTTTCCTCTTCCTCGATTTATTATGATTGAGCGATCTTAGGATATCTGATTGTGCGGTCAGCTTAGATCGCACGGTCTTCTTGTGTGATCACGCAACAGAGAGTTGCAAACTTTTTTCCTTGCGTGAATTTGACTAAGTGTTTTGTTCTCTTCACTTGGGGGGTGCTAAGTGTCTTTCTTAAAACTTTTGGAAAAGGCACTTGGCTCCCCTCTTCCATGTTTTTTTTCACTTCTTTCTCTTGATTTCTCTTTCTCCCAAGCTTTCTCATCTTTATTCGAAGCACTGTTTCTTGTCAAAACAATACGAAAACAACCCGTGCGATCAATGTTATAAAAATAGTATAAAAAATGCGAGAAACACTCGGGTTAACAATCATGCGCCAAAAGCTTAACTTTCACAATTTCCTCACATTTATATCATATATCATGTATAAATTATCCAGAAATAACGCAAAATGGTAAAATAACATGCTAGATCACTCTTATTCAGAGTTATCACTGAGCTGGCAGAAGGAGGTGAGCATCGCACGAGGAATCTATTCAAACGAAGACTCAGTGCTTTGGTGTGGATAATCTCATAACTTCGTAATAAAGAGAGGGTAGAGTAAAGCGAGAAATTGAGAGTACCTCTTACTTTGTAGCCATCACTGTGTAACTCTGTATTTGAGGCTTCCCTTGTATTACAATAGATTTTCAATCTCATGCTGATATTCTCGTAGTTGTGGTTAGTTCATTTACTATAGTCTCGCATTTTTTTTTATTTCGTTTCTATTGTTTTTTCAACTTCGCTTATTCGTCTTACGATATGGTCTTAAAATACTCATAATGTTACAGTTTGAAAGTAGATGTGTGATCAAAGATTTATAACTTGTCACTGGCATCAATTTTATATGTGACATCCATCTCTAAAATTTGCATAAATTGCGTAATTTCAAAAAAGCCGCAGTTCATATTGAACACCCCTTGCCATCAACTCATGTCCTTTTCTGAGAGTCAAGTTAATGACGAATTAGAATATCCAAGTCGAGCTTGTCCCTTTTCCTATTCGGTTAACGACATCACGTTTCAATACGTGGCAGCACGACAAGAAGACACTTGTACTTTGCCTCTTTTTTTTTTTTTTTTTTTTTTTTTTTTTTTTTTTTAATAAACGGCATATCTATAACCTATTTTGACAAATTTTTCTATTGTAATTTGTAACCGAACCAGAGCGATTGCTCTAAACGTAAATGACTTAGCGCGTGTTCATCACAAGCTCTCCAGTTAGTGAGCTCCAGCTTCACTATTCGTCTCTCTCACTCTGTTCGTCGTCCGCCGATTTCTATTCGTTAGCCCTAGCATTTCGCCGGGATTCGTCTTCTACCAGAACGTCGATTAACACTCCGGCGATGGCGACATCGATTGCGCCGGGACGCACCGCGATCGCGAAGGAGCCGAATCTTCAAATTCAGAGGTTTCACGGCTTGAGGTCCTCCTCGCATGCACTGCTCTTCAGCAAGCGCTTACGCACCTTCTCTGCTTCGAGCTCGAAGCTTCCAGTCATCAGAGCCGTTTCTACAGTAAGAAACTAAGCTTTCGTTGTTTTTTTTTTTTTTTTTTTTCTCAATTTGCAAATTTTGCACAACTGTTAGGGTTTTCCCTCCATGTTTGTCTTGTCTGCTCTTTTTAGCTACTTTCCTTTTTACATGTTATGCAAGAATTGAGTAAAATAAATACAGTAAAAATATTAAAAAAACAAACCAATTGTCACTATATGAAGTCAAACCGATAATCCAGAAATCTCAATCTGTTTTATATGGTTGATCCATTGAAACATTTCATGTAATGAAACCTACAAACTTGGTGGTAGCGGTTCATTGAAGTAAGTTCATCTGATAGGATAGTGAATAAATTGCCAATTTGTTAGTGAATAACATTCCGGATCTTACTCTTATGGGTATATTGTCAGCAATCCCTAATTTGATGCTTCACCTTACACTATTTGTAATCACCATTACTATCCGCCTCGTGTTCACTGAATTTCTACTTCCTGTGAAGGAAAAAATAATGAATGTATGCTACATTATGAATATATATTGATGATCTAGTTCGAAGTTTCACTTCACGAGGACTTCAGAACATTTTGATTTGAGATAGTAGGAAAAATTTGGGGATGAATAAGTCCTTCATGGATTAGAGAAGCTTCTGCATTCTTTCTTACATTGGGCTCTATATTACCTGGTATGCAACTCGTGTCATAGAGCTTGAACGCGGGACCTGATTCCGGTATGGAATACGGTGCTATAGGAGTAGGTTTCTTTGAATGTCTCTGCTGGAATCTATTTATTTTTCGAGTGTTGAATATCAATGGGAAACCAAGTTTCTACAGCATTACCAAGCCAGAACTCTAGCAATGCACATATCTAAGGTGTTTTGACATTCTTCTTCCCTCCTACAGTTTCTTTTCTATAGAGAAAATAGTGACCATCAGTTGGATTGCCAAAAATTCACCATGTGTGCCATGTTTTCGAAACACACTATCCAATTCACAATTAACTAGGAAATGAATGAATTGTGGTAAAATAGGTCGGGCTATAGTCAAGAAAGATTGGTTTGATTCTTAAATACTTTCTGGTTTTGTATGTGGTTTACATACTGAACTTATCTACTATTTAAACAAACAGTGAGTTGTAAACTCATTCTTTGAGGTTTTCATGATGAGAAATGTTGTCCTGTTTCCTTCCCGTGCTTCTTTGATTCCTCACATTCGTATATATGTCCAACAAACATTTTCAGTGAACCTTTTCCTTTCTACAACCGAAAGTTAGCTAACCTCCTTTCGTCACATGATTTACATCTTCTTGCAAATATATGGGGTTTGGGAGAAGTGCCTTTGGGAAAACTAGGGAAAGCATTTGCCAGCATTTAATAGTACTATTAGAAGATTCAGATCTATCTTGGGAAGAAAACATATGCTTCTGTGGATCATTATGGGATTAAGAGGAGGTACACTTCATTTTTCAATTGAATCTTTTTGTTTAAGTTCTGAAGCCCTTTTATAGGATGTAGACAGTGATAGAAAGAGAAGATTCAATCGTTTACAAATTCAATAGGCTATTTCTATTTTCTTTTTACTCTGTACACACTGCAATTGTTCAGCCGTAGTGTTTCAGTTTCGAGAAAACTTGCTGTGGAGAATTTTGGCTATGTTGGTAAAAGATATTTAGGGTTTCATGAATAAAGGAGGAAGAAAAAGAATAGAACAAAAACCAAAGAGATGGAAGAGAAAACAATTCTTTCCATGAACCCTAACTGGCCAGATACATCAAACTTATATGGGACGACTTAACCATGGTAAAGAGTAGACCATGGTTAAGCCATCTGTAAGATCCGTTGCTGAACGGTCACAGGAGTCAGGAGTACTGGGAAATTACATTTAAGCCTATGACAATCTATGTATTACAATAAGAACCCTATGACAAACTATGGAAATATAAAACAGACCCAGTACTTCCATAAAGGACATAAATGACTTATATTGTTAATACGCCCCCTCAAACTGATGGGCGAAAAGAGACCATGAGTTTGTTCTTGATAAAGTTGAAGGCAGTAGCGGGAAGATTTTTGGTAAGAACAACATTTAATTGAGCAAAACCTGAAACAAAAGAAACACCAATATCACGTAGTAGAACTTTCTCACGGACAAAGTGATAATCTACCTCAATATGTTTAGTGCGCGCGTGAAATATAGGATCAAAAGACATGGCAATAGCAGATTGATTATCGCACCAAATATTTGGAATTTGTGGTATGCGAATATGTAATTCATTAAATAACATAAGTAACCATCTTAACTCAGCAGTTGTAGTGACCAAAGCCCAATACTCTGCTTCAGTGGATGAACGGGCCACATTGGTTATTTTTGGAGGCCCAATGTATGGGATTGGGCCCAAGAAAATGTTGGGAGATCAAGCACCGCGAGAGAGGAGCACCATAGTATGATCTGGGACACCCACTTACCCAAAAGGTCAACCTTATGAGTTAGGGCCCAAATCATACTATATTAACCATGAACCTCATGTCCACCATTCCGATGTGGGACAAACTGCTCACACATGATACCCAACAGAAAAATAACAAACCAGAAGTGGACCGGCGGTCTGTAGGATTGCCGGCCCAATCAGCAGTAGAAAAGGCATGTATTGGGAGATAACCTTTTTTGTAGTGAAGGCCATGATGTTTTGTGCCTTGCAAATATCTAAGTATGCGTTTTGCTCCAATAAGATGCACATCAAAGAGACAATGCATAAACTGGCACAGGTGATTGACAGCAAACGCAATATCAGGTCGAGAAAAAGATAGATATTGCAAACCACCAAGTAAAGATCGAAACAAAGTACCATCAACAAGAGGAGTGCCATCATTAATATGGAATTTTGAGCAAGAACTGAGAGGTGTAGGGAATGGCTTACAATAAGACATTAAATCTGGCAAGGAGACCTTCAATATATTTGGTCTGGTGAATAAAAATTCCAGAATTGTTTTTGGTGATTTGAAGTCCCAAAAAGTAAGTAAGAGGACCCAAACTTTTCATGTCAAATGTTTGACGCAGTTGAGTGACTAAGTGTGGAATGAACAGTGACAACATCATCAACATAAAAGAGTAACGGAGTCTGCCTGAACGTCTAATAGAAAGAGAGGACTCACATTGTGAAGCTGAGAAACCAAGATGATGTAAATGAGATGTGAAACATTCAAACCATGCCCTAGGGGCTTGTTTGAGGCCATATATGGGCTTGTTTAACTTGCAAATGTAGTTTGGGTAAAGAAGATCAACAAATCTCAGAGGTTGTTGCATAAAAACCGCTTCTTGAAGATTTTTAGGTAAAAATTCACTTTTTACGTCTAATTGTTGTAAAGGCCAATTAAAGGTAGCAGCTAAAGCAAGAATAATACGAACTGTGGAGTGTTTAATAACAGGGCTAAAGGTTTCTGAAAATTCAACACCCGGTGTTTGGTGAAAACCCTGCGCAACTAAACGTGCTTTGTATCTTAAAACTGTGCCATCAAAGTTGTATTTTATTTTGTAAACCCATTTGTTACCCACTACATTTGTATTAGGTGAAGAAGGCACCAAAGTCCAAGTATTTTGCTCATAATCTCTTCAGCCATGGCTAAACGCCACTGAGAGTGTTTATTTGCCTCAGTATAAGAAGTAGGTTCCGTAAGAGAAGAAGAGATAGCAGCAAACCGTTGTTTTTGAGATTAGCTAGCAGGATAGCACACTTTTGGCTGCTGAGAAGAAGCAGAAGCAGAAAGTAAAGCTTTCTTTTTGCTGATGCCAGACTTACTCCTAGTCTGCATGATGTCTGGTAATTGGTGTTGGAGGAGGAACAAAATCCTGCACTGGTACATCCAGATCAGTGGCAGTGACTGAGACATCCGAGAGTAGTATCTGAGGTAGTATATGTTCCAGTGTCATCATCTGCAGTGTCTGATGGTTGCTGCTCAGGACGAGGACCTGTTTCCCCCCAAGTGACCAAATCCAGAAACAGAGGGACAAGAGAAGCCACCTGAAATATCAAGAGAGGAGCTGAGTGCTGGATGATATGGCAGAAGTAGTAGCATAAGGAAACTTAGTTTCATCAAACAGCACATCTGTCCTGATATAAAACCTTTTTGCAGATTTGTTAAAGCACAAATACCCCTTGTAGTTTGTCATAACCCAAGAAAACACAAGTTTTTGATCTAGCATGGTCTTAGACTCTTAGGTTAGGAAAACATGCACAACCAAAAGTTCTAAGACCAGAGTAGTCTGGTTTAGTGCCAAAAAGAAGTTCACAAGGAGATTTAAAATTTGTGTTTTTGCTAGGCAGTCTATTAATTAAAAAACACAGCTGTCTCAAAGGCATGAAACCAAAAGGACTTAGGAAGAGAAGCTTGCTGCATTAAGGTAACTGCAGTTTCAACTATATGTCGATGCTTCCTTTCTACCACACCATTTTGTTGTGGTGTATAAGGGCATGAGTTTTGATGGACAATACCTGCATAAGACAAATAGGATTGAAACACAATAGACATGTATTCACCACCACCATCACTTCTCGATATCTTAATAGTATGACCAAGTAGTTTTTAAATTTGAGCTCTGAACTTAGGAAAAACTGTAGCAACTTCAGATTTTATGAAACAAAGAGAAAATCCAGGTATACTTAGAATATTCATCTACAAATAACACATTAAAACTGTAACCATGAAAAAACTTTGTGGATGCTGACCCAGACATCACTATGAATCAAGTAAAGAGGAGATATAGAAACAGATGTATAAACAGGATAAGGTAGTCTTCTCATTTTTCCCATCAAGCAATATTCACAAACAGACTGATCTTTAGCGGTTGAGGAAACAAAAGTATTCAAAACTTTAGACAGAACATTAGTAGATGGATGGCCTAAACGACCATGACAGAGTTGATTTGACACTTCCTGGCCAAAATAGGCTTGAGGAGAGAACAACTTTAGAGACTGAGTGGATGGGGTACAACCCCATTCTTACTCAGACCTTGGTAAAGGATGGTGCCGGTAGCCTTGTCCTGTAGAAAGATGTAGAATCAAAGACAAACTTGCAATTATGGTCTAGGCACCAATTTATGTACTGAAATCAAGTTGGTAGCAAAATGAGGAACATGTAAAGTGTTGTGTAAAGTAAGATTACCGGAACTAGTAGTAAGAATAACCTTACCAGAATGGTTTATAGGAAGCTGATGACCATTTCCTATAGTGACTTGATCAGTCCCATTGTATGATTCTGCCAGAGAGAGCACCAAAGTCTGATGTCATATGATTGGTTGCTCCGGTATCTGTCAACCATAATACAGGATTGACAGATCCAGAACCAGAAGCTTGAGTAGAGACATTCATTGCAGTCAATTGTTGTGGTGGATTACGCCCCTGATAGGAGTAGTCCATCCAGTGCAAACACTCCAAGGCTGAGTGATAATCTGCACCACAGATCTGGCATGTCAGAGGAGGAGTTGGGCCAGATCGAGAGTTGGAGTTGTAACGACCTCGGTGATAGCCTCCGCCACCACGAGGATTTGGGGTGTTGCGCCACCGGTGGTCCCATCAAATCGACCATTAACACCACCACGGCCGCGACCGCCACCACCACCGCGGCCACGACTACGGTAACCAGAGCCACGAGCAGAGTAATTGGTAGAAACAGAACCAGATCCGGGAGAGGGGCAGATAGAAGAATGAAAGGCAGTAGGGTTGGTGACATCAATAGGTGGTTGTTGAGACTCAAGCATGAGTTCTTCAGCCCGTAAAAGCACATGCAGATCCTCAAATGTCAAGGGTTCAGAGTGGGTACGGATAGAAGATCGAAAAGAGTTAAATTCAGGGGACAGACCATTGAGAGTATATAAAAGCATGTCGTCGTCAATAAAAACAGAGGCAACAGGAAGTTTGTCTCGCAAATTTCAAGTTTTTAAACATAAACATCAGTTGAATCAGAACGCTTTTTGAGGGTATGAAGTTCTGATTTGAGTTGTAAGACATTAGATCGGGTGAGAGAAGCAAATCGTCGTTCTAAAGCAAGCGAGGCAGGTCTAGCATATGTGTAACCGGTTACCTGAGTAAGAGATTCGGGTGTGAGAGTGGCGTTGATCATGGTCAAAATGGCCTGATCTTGAGAGATCCAGAGGGTATATGCCGGGTTGACCGCTGTAGTCTGAGCAACGCCGGTCGGTGAGGGAAGGAACTGCGGCGGACAGATGATAGAGCCACCGATGTACCCAAACAGATTCTGGGTTCGAAGAATAGTGGAGAGCTAATGCTTCCACAAAACATAATTGAACCCATCTAGTTTGAATGGCATAAGGTTATTGATGTTGGATAAACGATAAAAAGGACTGGTGGTAGAAGACGCCGGCGGCACCGGTTGAATAGCCATAGAAACAAAAAATAGAGAGAAAAGAACCAGATCTAAGGCTCTGATACCATAAAAGGTATTTAGGGTTTCATGAATAAAGGAGGAAGACGAAGAACAGAACAGATACCAAAGAGATGGAAGAGAAAACGATTCATTCCATGAACCCTAACCGGCCAGATACATCGAACTTATATGGGACGGCTTAACCATGGCAAAGAGTAGACCATGGTTAAGCCAGCTGTAAGATCCGTTGCTGAAGGTCACAGAAGTACTGGGAAATACATTTAAGCCTATGACAATCTATGTATTACAATAAGACCCCTATGACAAACTATGGAAATATAAAAAAGACCTCAGTACTTCCATAAAAGACATAAATGACTTAAATTGTTAATAGTTGGCACCTTCTTGAGGACTTGCTACAGGAATGGCTTGCTGAATTATGTTTTGGAATGAGAATAGTGGTTTTCTTTGGACGTTGGGGGTTCTTACTACTGTGACCTGCCAGAATGTATAAGGAATAGGTGGATGGAAGTCTTTCAATCTTAGGCCCGAAAGCGTCAATCATAAGAACTACAAAACTTAGAGACATCATTTATTTAGTACAAGGCCACAACGAAGACCATTTCTGTTCAGCTTTTGGCTTCTAGAAAGCGAGATGGGTTTAAGACTATTTTAAGTGTTTGTGAATGGTACATGTTTTTATGAATTGTACTAAGACGAGTAATGCTGATTGAGAGATAATCAATTCATTGTTTTGCCTTCTTCATTTATTTGGTCAAAATTTGTAGGTTCAGGCCGCATTTCTTGCCATGAAAGTTTGTGCTTTGTTAGTTAAGTTTTTCTTTTCTGTTTTCTCCAGTTTTATTGAACCACGCTGTCTTGAAATTGTTACTTAGGAAATGGAACTCCAACTAAAGTGGAATTCTTTGACAATTTACCTTGTTTGAAAGCGTTCTTCTGTACTAAATTACTAGTGTATAAAATTGAATATTGCTATGTCTTTGAGGGAGCACATGGCATGCCACAAGCCAACAAAGAGCAATCACATCAGCACTTGGCCAATATTTCTTAGATCTCAGTTGAATTTGCTTCACCTCATAGGTTTCTGGCACCACATGGCATATACCTCGGAGGCATTAGAAAGTTTTTTCTATATAAAGGCAGAGCACACTTGGTGAACCTTTTTCACTTTCTAGTGTACCTGTATAGTAATATTGTATTTACACGGTAGTTTCTTTCTTTTGGCTTCATAAGTATAATTAGCACATTAAGAATTAGGATGATCAAGTAGTCTTCAACGATTACCTTTTTCATCTCTCTAAGATAACACAAACTGTCTACACTACTCCTCGCCACAATCGCGTTCTGCAGAGCAACACTTTGTTTAAAAGAAGAAGAAAAGAAAAACCCACCCTTCTCTTCTGAATGGGGAAGAAGCTCCATCAAGTGTGTTTCTTCTAGGGTAGTTACTGACTCATGGCTGCTCAAGAACACGAAAGAGAGATGGAGCAGAACTCAAGTGAGGAAGAATAAGTATAAAATTTCATGTCCAATAGGCATGTTCTTCATATGACCAAGAAAGTCAGCTTAATTCTTTCACGCTTAATTCATTATAAATTTTTTTGAGTCAGTGTTATACTGCTGCTTTTTAATTGCTCTGTTGCTTTCCATGTTTCTCGTATGAGAAGCGCTATATATTGCACAGCAGGCAAAAGCCGCATGACTAAAGTATTAAGGGAGATTTCATTTTTGGTGGGTGAAAACTTACGATGATGTGATTATGTAGAGCTATGAAGTTTGCCTAAATATGGTTAATATCGGTTTCGGTGATTTGGTTGCTAGATTTGATTATTTTGTACTCTCATATTTATTTGTTAGTTTTATTATTTCATGTGAAGTATACATCCTTTTACTTCTGACGGTCTCAAGATGGGTTCAGCTTCAGACAAGATACCCAGCATGACAATGCAATGAAGTAAAAAGATTGAGATGCATTAAGTTTGTGCAGTTGTGGTTTAATATAGTGTATAAAATTGTAAACAATACTTAAGTTCATAATATATTACTGTCTTATTCCGTGGTTCTGCTAAATTTTGTCGTAAGTGCACCAAGCTTCTTGAATAATAGTAAAAAGTGTTAAGTACGGAAAATTACCCTGCAGCTAGGCATTTTGGACACTTTGGGACACATAACCAGTGGCGGAGCCAGAATTTGAAGGAGACGGGGCAAGAATTTTTTGAATGGTTAGGAGTCTTATGAAATGTATGTGTAAGGATCCTTAAAAAAAATATTTCAACATTTTTGGACATAATTGATATTTCTTGGGGGCACATTTGTAATAAAGGGGGGCACAACTGAATTAATCTTCAAAATTTGGAGGTGAATCTGTAGTTCTTCAAAATGTTGTGGGGGGGGGGGGGGGGGGGGGGGGGGGAAGTGACCCCCTTGCCCCACCATGCCTCCACCCCTGCAAATAACACCCTGTACTTCATGAATTGGGAACAATCAAGTAAAAACCCCGTACAGAGTGGATACATTTTCATAGATGAAGGAAGGTGCTTTCACGTGGTGTTAAAATTTGGTGGATTTGGATTATAATATGATTGACCGAGTGGTTATGTGCAAGCACATGCTTTCATTCTGTGAAAATTTAGCCACCTTGTACTTTTTTGTTCTCTTGGTTGTCCCAATTCATGAAGTGTAGGGTGTTGTGTTATGTGTCCAAATTGGAACTGCAGGGACTTAAGTGTCAAAGATGCCAAACTGCAATGTCGTTTTCTGTGTTTAGCCCTGATAAAAAAAATACTATTTTACTTTGTCTTGTTACTCTATACATGTTTGATTATCACGTATTAAAAAATTACTAGAACTATTTAGGTGTTACCTGACTCAACCATTTTGCCTGATCTGATATTTTCTTCCTCGGAAATACCGAAAGATCAAGAGAAGCATAGGAACAATTTGATGGCTAATTCTCGCGGATTAACATGTGTTCTCTTGAAACTGAGATGCTAGTTTTACTTTAAAATTATGTTTTCAGTCTCTATTCCAGTCTGATGTGTTTGACATCTTTGCAGCCACTAAAGCCAAATACTTCGACAGAGCCTAAGCGCAGCAAGGTTGAAATTTTCAAAGAACACAGTAACTTCATAAGATACCCTCTTAATGAGGAGCTCTTAACGGATGCCCCAAATATAAATGAGGCTGCTACGCAATTGATCAAGTTCCATGGGAGTTATCAGCAAACAAACAGGGATGAACGAGGCTCAAAGTCTTACTCATTTATGCTCCGTACTAAGAACCCATGTGGAAAGGTTCCAAATGAACTCTACTTGGCCATGGATGATCTTGCAGATCAGTTTGGAATTGGAACACTTCGTCTGACCACCAGACAAACATTTCAGCTCCATGGTGTACTAAAAAAGGACCTCAAAACTGTAATGAGTACCATCATTAGGAACATGGGATCAACTCTTGGTGCGTGCGGTGATCTTAACAGAAACGTTCTTGCTCCAGCTGCACCACTTGTTAGGAAAGATTATCTTTTCGCGCAGCAAACTGCTGAAAACATCGCTGCACTTCTGACTCCTCAGTCTGGATTCTATTATGATATGTGGGTTGACGGAGAGAGAATTATGTCTGCAGAGCCTCCTGAAGTTACAGAAGCCCGCAATGATAACTCTCATGGCACAAATTTTCCTGATTCACCCGAGCCTATATATGGAACTCAATTTTTACCAAGAAAATTCAAAGTTGCAGTTACTGTACCCGGGGACAACTCTGTGGATATTCTCACAAATGATCTTGGTGTAGCTGTTGTTCTCGACGATCTCGGTGAACCTCAGGGTTTCAATATCTATGTGAGATGCAAGCATATTTCACCAGACAACTTCTAATGATCTTATGGATTCAAGTTTCACGTAGTTAATCCTTTCTATTGCAGGTTGGTGGTGGTATGGGAAGAACACACAGATTAGAAACTACTTTTCCCCGACTGGCAGAGCCATTGGGTTATGTACCTAAAGAAGATATACTGTATGCTGTGAAAGCAATTGTGGCCACTCAGCGAGACAATGGGAGAAGGGATGATCGCAAGTATAGCAGAATGAAATACTTACTCAGTTCTTGGGGAATTGAGAAATTCAGAACTGTGGTGGAACAGTATTATGGAAAGAAGTTTGAGCCTTGCCGTGAATTACCTGAATGGGAATTCAAGAGTTATTTGGGCTGGCATGAACAGGTATCTTTTTTCTGCTTGGTTGTAAATTCTTTCTTGTAAATGGTTGAATGACTCGATTTATCATACCCTTTTCCCAAATTTATGTGCATTTGTTAAATTCACCCTTTTTACTTGCTATATCATAGAAAAAAATGAATTTACTTTCTGTTCTTTTCTGCTTCAGTTCTAAATGATCTCTTGTGCATTGTTGGATGCTTCCATTCATCTCGCATTTTTCCAGAATTTATGGGTATTCCAGCCAATTATCATTATTGCTTACAGTGATACCAAGAGAAGATTAAAGTAACCTACTGAAAACTAGATTAATCAAGTTATATCATGTTTCCTTGACGTCGCATTTGTTTTTCTTTTCCTGTATAAAGACTTTGAGGTCGCATAGTACTATCTTTTACTATAATCATTTCCTTCCTAGTTGCCAACCCTACTTTCTCCTAAAATGATCTGTTTTCATAATAAATAGTTCATTACCATGTAAGCTAGTTTTACTGACTTTTGGCTGCTGGAGATGGAAAATTTCTCTAATTTATTGTTACGTCTTTTCTTTTGCCAGGGCGATGGTGGTTTATTTTGTGGGCTTCATGTTGATAATGGCCGTATAAAGGGTATAATGAAGAAAACACTTAGAGAAATTATTGAGAAGTATAACTTGAGTGTACGTATCACTCCAAACCAGAACCTAATCTTATGTGATATCCGTCAAGCATGGAGACGCCCGATCACCACAGCTCTTGCACAGGGAGGTCTGCTGGTAAGACAGTTCTAGAATGTTCTTGATGTTGATATGATTGTGATGAGCGGAAGAGTTGTATGAATTTCTGCTCTAAATAGTACTAGACCTATTTTGCTGTTATGTATGACCGGAATCTTGAAATGAATTTGTGGGGAAGTTCCCTACTAATTTGCTGATGCCGGTGGATGTACATGCTGGATAAAATATCTCGTTCGAGCAAGGGACTGGAAGTCATTTTTCTCATTGTCTGGCATAAATTCCCAGTCATTGTTTACTTCAAGAATTCAACTCTGTCAAAATGGGTTCCCTCTCTATTTACGGTGTAAGGGATATTCTTAACTGAAGCTAACTGGAGAAATATAGTCAAATTTTTAAATGACTAGAAATAGTTGACAAGGTTTCTGTTGTTAAAATGAGAGCGGGGAGTCTGGTCCTTTTTTGGTCAGTGGTAGCATAGATATCTTAAGGGGTTGACCTTCAGGTTACATGTGTAGGCCATGAGGCCATGATCCCCCAGGTGACCTCCCATATAATTCTTAGAGAATATGATTTTACTATTAGTTATCTGTGTAACCACTTCTAGAAATTAGGAAAATGAAAGAATACATTTTAACCTTAATCATTCATCTGAAAGGCCAGGAAGTTAGTATTTACTGATGTTGGAATGTTAATTGATTCACTTTTCCGTAAGTTGAAGAACTTCATTTTCCGAAGTCCACACTTCTATGTCTTGATCCGTTAAAGATCGTGCTTCATGATTTATTCAATCAAGTAGCAGCCTTTTTTTATTGCATTTTGGGTTTAATCAGCTATTGAAGAAAAAAAATTTGGAGGTTTTCCTGACAACTTGCTTGTTGTGGCAGCACCCTAGGTTTGTGGATCCATTGAACATAACTGCAATGGCCTGTCCAGCTTTGCCTCTTTGCCCTCTGGCAATTGCTGAAGCAGAGCGCGGAATACCTGACATCCTTAAACGGGTCCGTGCTGTATTTGAGAAGGTATAAACGTGAAACATCAGAATTCTTAGGCTCAGCAAAGCAATGCGGTTAATGTAGATCATTTTATTTTTTGAGTTTTATTTTTTAACAAGCATGTTTTTCGCTTTAGGTTGGTCTTAAGTACAACGAGTCTATTGTGGTAAGGGTCACCGGTTGCCCAAATGGTTGTGCTAGACCCTACATGGCTGAACTAGGATTGGTTGGTGATGGTCCTAACAGTTATCAGGTATTACGAAACCTTGTGAAGTTAAAAACTTATTTAGGACAAATGACAATAAGCCTATATGCAGTTTGATACTTGTGACACTGAACCTCTAGCACTTTAAATTTCATAGAGAAACCCCTGCACTTTTCATTTTGAGACAAATAGCCTCCAATTGTTAACATGGTTAGATTAAATTAACGAAATTTAAATGTGACCTCACAGGATGTGTAGTACAGTAAATTTTGCTACTTTAATCTAACATTGTCAACGATTGGAGGCTATTTGTCTGAAAACGAAAAATGCATGGGGTTTTTCTATGAAATTGAAAATGCTGGAGGTTTATTGTCACAAGTGTCGGACTGCATATAGGTTTAGTGTCATTTGTCCACTTTTATATTGGGCCACAGCATTTACTATCACAAGTTGGAAATTGTATAACATCAAACTGACAGTAAGATTTGTCTTAAATCAGTTCTGGCTTGGGGGAACACCCAACCAGTCCTCTATTGCAAGATGCTTCATGAACAAAGTTAAGATTCAAGAGTTCGAGAAAGTTCTAGAACCTCTGTTCTACTACTGGAAGCGAAAGAGGCAATCCTCCAAAGAATCATTCGGCGAATTTACGAACCGCATGGTTAGCAATTGACTCAGGCCTCTACTACCATCATCCGTTATGCAACGTGTTGTATTTAATGCAAACTTGGGTTGACATTTTTTAGGGATTCGATAAACTCCATGAATTGGTCAATAAGTGGGAAGGTCCAGTGCATTCATCTTCTCGATATAACCTGAAGCTTTTCACGGATAGGGAGACGTACGAGGCCGTGGAAGAACTTGCAAAACTCCAAGACAAGAGTGCTCACCAATTAGCCGTGGAAGTTATTCGCAATTTTGTTGCTTCTCAACAGAATGGCAAAAGCGAGTAAACCTTGAAAGGTTGAGTGATCACTCCCAGGTTAGTGTTTAGAAGTATTAGTTTAGACAAGAGTCGACATGCCTGAGTTCATGAACTCTGGTTTTGCCTGTAACTTTTGAAGTGAGCTGAGTAAACATATTTTAGCATCTTGCTTGAATAATCTTTTGAGTGTGCATCCTTGTAAAAGAATGAGGATTTTGTACCCTGTTTTTTATGAGCTGTTTCCAAGATTTTTTGAATTTTCTTGGTCCTTCAGTTTAACTGTTGAAGAGATGCATTTCCTCCCTAAAGCTTGAAAATTAGAGTTTCTTCCAATCATTTTGTTTCATCTTGATTAAACATCGGTTCTACTCTAATAATGTACTCGCATTCCAAACCAAAACCTGGCTCACTTATAAAGGTATAAAAGTTTTGCTGTGTGATATCGTGTTCTGGAAATTGAATGCAATTCACTTAGGTTGCGTTTGGATATAGAGTATTTGGATTTAGTTTCAAACTAAAGATTGTATATACATAAATGAGCTTAGTTTGGGGGATCGATAGTTGTAGACTAATATGATGTATGAAATGACATGGTGAATGATTTCTTGGAGTAACAATACAATGTTCCATTCAAATCAAAATCTTCTGCCTGTTTTAGTATTTTGAAAATGGCTGGACTCAAATCCATATCCAAATCCATGCTCAAATTCCCTGCGAATCCAAACGGAACCTTATGAAATTGTTACGCTTATATGAAGACAAGAAATCTGAATTTCAATAAGAATTCGATTCAGAGAAGGTAGGGTTTGAGTGGTAACAACCACTCCTTTCCCTTTGGGTTGAGAACAGATGTTTCTGACCGCAGAATTAACAAAAAGAAGAACAGAACTCCTTAATCCATGGGAACACAAAACTCATGCTGTTGATGATGACAGGAATATAGAGGGAGCAGACTCAAAAGATTAAATTGTAGTAGTAGCCATAGAAATCATAGATTTTACAGTTTTATAACAGAGTAGAAACAAAAGAAAACAACACTTGAAGGAAGCAAGGCTCTTCAGTAGCGGCAGACCTTGGCGGTGGGCATGGTGACGCAGACAACATTGTACTTCTTCTTGGCGGCGGCAGTCCCCCGCTTGGGTTCCTCGTCGTCAGCCATGGCGATCTTCGCCACTGAGCACACCGCAGCAGCTGCAGCCGCAAACACCAGATCCCTCCTCCCATTGTTGTTGCTGCTCTCTTCCTTTCCCTCATTCTTGAAACTCACACTCTCACCAACCTTAGAGGCTTTGGCCATGACCACTCCGCGGCGGACGGTGGCGGAAGGGTGGTTTTTCGAGATGGTGGCGGCGGAGCCACCAAGGAAAGAAGCTGTCATGGTCATGGAAGCCATTGATAGTTTTTTTGAGGTGCAGAGAGGGATGGAGTTTGCTAGGGCAGAGAAGAAAATGAGGGGTGGCAGGGGAGAGTGTGTTAGTTAAAAGTGGATGACTTGGAAAAGCAGTGACTCCTACTCAGTTCATCCAATTTCCTTATCCTCAGAAAACATGATCTGCCAAATGGATTCATGCCACGTGTAACTTTATCTTGGCAAGAACTGGTGGTACTGGCGGATCCTAACTGGCACATAATAAGAAGAAGAAAATGATGCTCAAGTCTTGATAGTGTCATCTCTGGACTGTATTCTCTTCAACAAGATCTCTACTGTGTTTTTTAGTTTAAACAAATTATATTTGGGTTTTAAGCATGAAGATGGAAACAACGAAAACTTCACTTAAAGGGCAAGTCTAGCATACAAAATAGCCTGGAAAAAAACGTTTAAATCGAAAATATGTTTAAAAAAAAAAGAAAAGGGTAAAAGAACTGCCATTTGTCACCGAATTTGTTTAAAAAGAGGGTTTATCTTTTGTGGGCATGCGGTGCACATGCAAACAGCTTTTTTTTTAGCTAAGTCGGAAATTAACATGCCATAAAAATCTTACACAACTAACAAAAACAACAGATAAAATTTAGAAAAACATCCCAACACCAAGGCGGTCAGCGATAAGGAGCCATTTGATGTTATGCGGGGCTTCATCAAAGATCTTCAAGTGATCCACTTGCTCCGCTCCCATGTTAGCAAGTGCATTGGCCACCTCTTTCGCATCCCTCCCAACATATTTGATTCTTCCCACGATCCTGCCAACTTTTTGATTATACCAAACAACACCTACAAATTGGACTGTTGTAGTATTGTCACGCCTTCCAATTGGAAACCCTGCTTTTAAACAAAATCGATGAGGATCGGTATCTAAGTTCATGCTCAATTGTATTGTAACCTGTTTACTGTCAACATTGTTTTTGCTTACTATAGTGCAGAGCCATTCTTGTCCAAAATTTTACGTACATTTCTAATATTATGATTTTGTTACACTTATATATGTATATGCAAAGAGAGAATACCGTGATTTCTTTCTCTCTTCTTATCTTTGTTCTTCTGGTATCAGACATATATGTCAAAGGTGATCCATTACCAAACCGATTCTTGACATATCTCAGCAGTTGTGAAAGAAACCTAAGCAGTTTGGCACATATCTGACTCTGGAGACCCCTCATTCTCGCTGCAAATGACATTCAGAGTCATGTTTGCCTCCCAGTGGTGAAAGAGATCACCAACGTTTTTCAGATCCGGTGTTTCTGGATGGCAATTATCTGACTCCTCCAAGGAAGATCCCTCATTCTCGCCGCCAATGAGATTGAGAGACATGTTTTTTTTTTTTTTTTGGTACAATAAAGTTTAGGGGGAGGGGAGGCTGCCCCATCCCAGGGCCAAGGCTGACCTTAGGCCTCATTGAGGGCTTACAAAGGAAATTACAGATCACCCACCAAGAGTGACCGCCAGCAGCGGGACTCGAATCCAAGCCTCGGTCTAGCGAGGAGACGAGCTTTACCAACTCAACCAACTCTCATTGGCGATTGAGAGACATGTTTTCACCCACCTGTGAAAGGGATTGCCGTACTTGTCCAGATCCATTGGTTATGAAGGACAAACATGAGTTTTCATTGAAGGACAAACATGAACTTTTTGAAGTGTCTGATTACTTCATTATAAGCCCCATTGCTACAATGCTCGTAATTACAAAATCGTCACTTTGTAGACCAGAGTATAGGTTTCCATCTCGTATCAGATAAGCCTTCTTACAAGAAAATGATTTGCTACAATTATCTAAGACTGGAAACTATATTCTGAGGGATATAAAAAAAGCTTTAAATGTACCCAGAAAAAATTGTACCCCTGACTGTTTTAATTTTCTGAATTCACCTGTGGGTGTTACAGAAAATAAAAGCAAATAACTATAGGTTATGCATTCCTCTGGGGGTACTTCTGAACTTTGGATACAACTTACAGCAACAGTGCAACAGCATACAAATGTTCATCATCCTTGCAACACCACAGATTGTCCAAACAAAGGGTCGGTAGGCATGCCTACTCTTTTAGTGAACCAACTCGTCATGTTCATGATCCTTCCGGACAGACTATCAACAGAGGTCCTCAAATAAAAAACCATTGGGTAACAGTTCCGCCCCATTTGGAAAATAACACTTTCATCCCTTCACCGTCTCGAAATTTAGGATACTCGCAAGCCTTGTTGTGAAACCGTTAGTCTGGAGTTGGTGTGTGTTGCCAAACGTATTTTTGGAAAAAACCCACCCCCCCCCCCCTATATTATGCTAAGTATGAGATTATTCAGGGGTATAATAGACTTTTTTGATGATATCACGGACAAATTTAGTATCCAAAATTATATTTCAATGACGAACACTGCACCCAGAAAAGTGGCGTCACAAGAATGGAGTGCAAGTTATTTGAAGTTTAGCATACTAAAGGGGTGAGTGTTTTTTTCCAAACTAAAAGGGGTGGAAGTGTCTTCTGGACCGAATCACGTGTGTGAAAGTGCATTTTACCCTTTTAACTATCGTTTAGACACGGCCGGAGGGAGTGCAGATTTTTTTATTATTTTTTTATTTTTTGCAAGAAAGAGAGAATAACATTAACAAAACAAGTTTTACACAACACCAAACCCTGCAAGACGGAAATGCAGTCAACGTCCAAGGCCACAACCAAAACGAACAAAAGAAAAAACATCAAGATCCTAACCGACTCAAAACATCTTTGTAGCTATCATCATCTTGCATTAACTTAATTGAAACACAGTGATATGACTGACTATTCTTCTCCAAATCCCTCAGCTTCCTCTTCCACTTTAGCGGCCAATCCAGTTTCCTCAGCAACCTCTTTCTTTCTGCTGGATCAAATGAAAAACGGAACCGTTAACAGTAATAATAGCAATGTGGGCAAGATTCCTGGCTAGTATAGAGATCATGGTTTCAATGAGCATATCAATGATGTCAATAGGCGTGGACACCCTGACTTCCTTTATTTGTGAGTAGATAATCAAACCCCCTTGCATGGCAACACTGTAAACCATTCTTCTCTTCCCTCCTTTTTTAGATCAGATCAAGATTTTAGCATCCTGAAGCTGACATTCATGGGAATTGAGATGAACAATACTGGACTGTGTCTTCTGATTGGTTGGAGAAGATCTAAAACATGGTTCCACGCTTCCAAGAACTGATTCACATAAACTTTACATTTGAAGATTGGGGAATGGATTGGAATGTCTCGGTTATCATCCTCCTTTCCAAACACCACAGAATTTCTAGCCAACCAAATAGTCCAAGTAACTGCACCTATCCAACTAAGGTTCCCAGAAATTGCATGCAAAGAGGAATGATGTAAGGTAATGCTAATGATTTGAGAGAGAGAACATGTATCAGTTCATCAGTGCCAAGATGGAGTATACCCAGTACTCATGCTATATTTCCTCTTCATTTCACCAAGGAAGCAAACTACTCATGCTATATTTCCTCTTCATTTCACCAAGGAAGCAAACATAAGGGCGGTGAATATACAAGCAAAATACTATTGACTCAGATAGAGCAAGAGTCGGTTCATTACGAGTAAACAAACCATCAACTTCCAATCAAATTTCTTGCCTCATGCTCTAAAAGATGCATCTTCAACAAACCAGCTCCAGTACACTGGATGTCCACTACACGCGGCAAACACAAGCAGCAAACACAAGCAATGATACAACTTCCGGAGAAATTCCAGAGCTGAGGCAAAGATAAATGGTACCTAATACTCAAACAGCTTGGAAACACGTACAATAAGGAAAAAACTTTCTTCAAGCAAATGATAGTAGTAGAAGACAACCAAGTCTTGGAACAAAACTGTAGAGCAAAATGTAATGCCAGACAATACAAGGAAAGGAGATTATGCTAATAGTAAACGTCTTTGGCAACCATTAAAGCAAGATAAGAACACTATCAACTATTGAAAACTCTTCTGCATGCTAAGAGATCCGATGCCCTCCTTAGTATGCTGGTTTCTCTGCTTCCTCGATCGCGGCAACATGCTTGACTGGCTTCCCCAAGAAATCTGTGTACTCTTGGTACGGCGATCTTGAAAAGCGCGTCTCCTTCCAGAAATCGGGGGTCAAGAAACCATAGGTCTTCATGAGACAGTCAAAAGTGGCCTGAAACATCAACACATCATTTCATAATCAGTTGTATAGAAATTGTTTAAAAAATCAATGCTCTTTATCAGAGATATGGACATAAGAAGATGAGAAAACACATTTTCAGTATGAATGAGAAAGCCAAAATCAACTGTCTGGAATATCTGTCACTTGGAAACGGATAATAGGAGATGAATGCACACTCTTACTACCAGGCAGATACAATTTTAGTGTTTGCAATTATTTTTTGGAAAAAAATGACTGTATGAATCTGATCCTTCAAAAGCAGTATTAGTACATCCTTCTAAATTTGGCTCAAGATAATAAGGAGGATACATTTAGGTTACAATCAGAAATCAACTTGGATACTCCGGAGAAAGTTCCAGATGCGCTATAATCTCATACCCTGCACTATCTTGTATATTTCGTATCACCAAACCTCCTTCTCCATCTCTAATCTCAAATTCTATCTCTACTGACATGAAACCATAACAATGTACATGCAAAGTGAAACTTATTAAGTATGCAAAGATCATGCT
Source organism: Linanthus parryae (assembly GCA_023055425.1). NCBI lineage: Eukaryota > Viridiplantae > Streptophyta > Magnoliopsida > Ericales > Polemoniaceae > Linanthus > Linanthus parryae. The sequence goes on along the minus strand of JALGPY010000005.1, from coordinate 112,170,389 downwards.
TAGTGTGTAGGGCATATGACTCAATCGAATACTACTTCCTCCGTAATGCCTATTTCCCATCGCTTTGACTTTTTCACTCGTAGCTGCGTCACTTTGACCCTTTTGATAATTTTTTCATGGTGTGGCAGATCGATTTTTACTCTACAACACCATAAAAAGATTATCAAAAAAATTTGGATTGTTTTGCTATCCAAATCACCGGGGTCAAAGTGACCCAATGAATAGTGGTAAAAGTCAAAGCGATGAGAAAGAGGTGTTGCGGAGGAAGTATTCTTTACGACCTCTTCTCGCCAGAATAACTAAATGCACAACGTTCTTCCAAATCCAATCAAAAAGAATTTTATGACTACATGATCTCCAAGAAAAACTGGAAAACAGCACTAGGAAAGAATTCCAGCTATCCACAAGCAAGCAATGAACCACAAATAAACTACACAAACTAGTCCACAAGGGTCCATACTCCAGCACAGTATTCTAACTTTGCTAACAGCTCAACCTAAAGAGTATGGAGATTGTCATGTAGCTAAATACAAACACAACCAGAAAAAGTTCCTAATACATTTTAACAAACTTCAACTTATGTTCTTACTTTCAATTCACAAATTCATACAAATCAATGACCACTCTCCCTCCCAGGCATGAGAATTCGGCATTAACACTAACAAAGAGTGCAACATTTCAACCAGAATATTCATTTCCCTTTCTAATAATAACCATAGCAAAGGGTATCTTCTTCATGTATCCAAGGAATCAATAATATATCAATCAAAGCATGACACCAAATCTATTCAGCACACAGTAGATAAGCTCTATAACTCAGCAATCAATACCACAGCAAAGAGTATCCAAGGAATCAATACCATAGCAAAGAGTGCTCTTCATGTATCCAAGGAATCAATAACAGGCATGAGAGTTAGGTATCAACAACACTGAAGTATGTAACATTTCAACCAGAAATTTCATTTCCCTTTCCAACAATAACCATATCAACGGGTATGTTCTTCGTGTATCCAAGGAATCAATACCATATAAGCAACACATAAATCTACAGATAAGTTTTATAATTCAGCAATTGAAAAAAAAAAAAGAGCCAAAGGAAAGAAGCAGACCTTGACGAAATTCCCCAGAGTTTTGGTAGAACCCCTTGAAGAAGTGAAGACATCATCAATCCCAGCAAACTGCAACACCTTCTTGGGCACCCTAGCAGCGACAATCCCAGCACCTCTCGGAGCCGGCACCATCCTCACCGTGACAGATCCACATTTCCCGGTGACCTTGCAAGGAACGGTGTGGGGCTTCCCAATTTTGTTCCCCCAGTAACCCCTCCTCACCGGAATCACCGACAGCTTCGCCAGAATGATCCCACCGCGAATAGCAGTGGCAACCTCCTTGCTACACTTGACTCCGAGACCCACATGCCCATTTCCATCGCCGACGACGACGAAGGCCTTGAACCTCGTCCTCTGACCGGCCCTGGTCTGCTTCTGCACCGGCATGATCTTCATGACCTCGTCCTTGAGAGATGGGCCGACGAGGAGGTCGATGATCTGGTACTCCTTGATGGGTAGCGAGTGGAGGTAGATTTGCTCGATGGTTTGGATCTTGCCGTCCCTCACCAGGCGGCCTAGCTTGGTGACCGGAACCCACTTCTCTTCCTCCTCACGTCGGCCGGCTCTGCGCCGCCCACGCCCACGGTCACCTCCACGTCCACGCCCACCGAAGCCTCGCCCGAAACCACCCCTGTCTCCACCCCTCTCTCCACCTCTTTCCGCCATGATTGATGGGAAAACGACTGTGAGTGATACCAGAGAACGACTGTGTGCAAAGGAAGAGGATGAGATAGACTTCTGATCTAGGGTTTTAGAAGAGGCGCAAGCGATGAATATGTAGGAGCAATTAGGTTTTCAGCTCTGCTGGGCCTAAAATTTTGGTTTTGGGTCAAACCCAGTTCAAAATTTGGTTTTGGGCCAAACCCAGTTCGTGAATAGGCCTATGAAGGAAGAGGATGAGGATGGGGATGGGGATTCTGATCTAGGGTTTTATAAGAGGCGCAAGCGATGAATTTGTAGGAGCGATTAAGTTTTCAGCTTCGATGGGCCTAGAATATCGTTTTGGGCCAGCACCCAGTTCGGTAACAGGCCTATGAATGTAATTCTTTTGAGCCCGCATTTTAACATTCGTACCGGAACGCTCGGGCTTTTTGAAGGTGACGACCTGTAATCTTTGGTCGTGCTGGTGGTGTTGTTGTTTTTTCTTTTTTTTTTTTTCTTTTTTCAGAAATTGCTTGTGTGGTAGGGTCGTAAGGAAAAATCAAATAAGCTGGTCAAACCGACCGAACAAAACCAAAATTTGTGGTTTTGGACGGTTTTTACAGCGGTTTTTTTATAAACGATTCGTGTTTTTTTACATACTGGTATAATTCATTCGGTTTCGGTTTGTAAATATATCACGCCTCACCAAACCGATCCGAACTGATATGCGTCTAATGTAGTTTTATTAAACTATACGTGGTGCAAAGTATATAAAATATTTTATAAAAAGATAAACACGAGTATATAGATTCAATTAAAATGAGCAAATGGGTGATAGTTTAATTGCTAGGCATTGCAAGCTCTGCTTGAGGCCCCATTTTTTGAACCCGACTATAATGATGTAATTCTAACAACAAGTATTATTACCTAAAAAAATTGAAGTGATCTTATTGATCTTAATCTTCTACATTTCTCTAACTTTTTATTATATAATTCTATAAATAATAATTTTGTAAGTTTTTTACACATAATTAATTTTTTTCCTCACTTAAAATTTCAAATTCGTTGACAATTTCGTATTACAATATCGGTCGCACCAAACCGCTTGCACCCCTATTGTGTCATAGTAGAGCTTTTGTAAGCGATGGAGCAAGAAATGATTGTCTCTAGATCAACTTTGGTACTCTAGTAAAATTTATTCTTCCACTTTGTTGTAAAATTCTCCATTATTGTTATTTATTATTTTTCATTATTATTGTTAATTATATATATATATATTAATTAATCTTAAATATCAAAAATTAATCTAAAATAAATAAATAATTTTTCTTTAACCATGGATCAGTGAAAGCATTGAGCTTTTCGCCATTTTCCAATCTCGATCTACAACCACTCAACACCAGATCCTTGCTCGCCATAAGAACAATTTTGCTTTATTTTGGCTTTTATTAACCCAAATTGCTTGTAATATTTGTGACGAAGAATTCTGGCATGAAGGCATTATGGATTTAAGAGAATCCACCAAATTTGCTTTCCTAACATCGCAACGTTGAAATCTTGCAGATTGTGAAATCCAAGACCCCCTTCAACTTTGCACTTCTTCATGCGATTCCATGAAATCCAGTTTATTTTCCGCTTCTGGTCATCTAAGCCCCACCAGAATCGAGCCATCTCCATCTCCAATTTACCACAAAGAGTCGCAGGTAATTTGAAACAACCCATAGCATACGTAGGGATGGATTCAATTACTGCTTTCAGTAGGACTTCTTTACCAGTAGACGTTAAAAAGTTTCCTTGTAATTTTGAGCTTCTCTTGGACTCTAGTGACAATATGCTGAAATCATTTTCTTTCCCATCTCTGCTGGGAGTCTCAGGTAGCGATCATGAAGCATCTCCCTGTAATACCCCGATTTTATACACGAGGGAAATTTGATAATTTTGATGGATTTTGGGGTTAAAATTATAATTTAGAGGAGTTATACATGAAGAATGGGGTTGAAATTGTAAGTTTTGAGACATTTTAAAGTAGTTGGATACATTTTGGGGGATAATTGTGGTTTTGAAAAGTTAAAAACTAATTTAATTAAAAGTTTGGGGAGGTAATTGCATTTTAGATGAATATTTGTATGTATATACATATAAAATACTTGTTAGCTATTCGTATTGTATCCTACCCGAACCGTATAAAAATATAACCCGTTATAGTTATACGTACAATACGCATGACCCGTATTTTTATTTCTGACTCGGCCTATACCCGATATAATAATACGCATAATGTATGAAATCCGTTGCTCCAACCTGACATGGTACACATCTTTTTCCTATCCTCCCTCTTCTTTTCCTTCACCCGTACAAAACTTTTCTCCTCTACCAACTAGATTCACTCCCCCTCCCTTATTCCTCAAACAAGACCATCATCTCCAATTCTTCTTCTTTTCTTCTTCATTTTCATCTATACAAACTCATATTCCTCCTATGTTTTTCTCCACCAAAACAACCAACACCTCCATCATCTTCTTCCTCTTCTTCTTCGGTGGAGCACACAACCACCATAGCCATCACAAAAAACACCACCACTGCCACCTTTCTTCTCCCTTCACCACCGAGACCACCTCCATGACTCTCTGCACTCTCCACCCCCCCCCCCCTTTCTCTCGGTAAAACAGAGGAAGCAACGACACCACCCCCACTGCCGACACCAACACCACCACCTCCTCCATTACAACCACCACACCAAGACTTATCCTCCCTCTCAAACTCATCTCCTCTGTTTCTCCCTCTCTCAGTTCGACTGAGGCGCCAACAATAGCGGCAAAACAACAACAACAATCACCGCTGGCGTCACCACGACCATACCCTCCTCCATCACCGTCGGCACCCATCTCTCTGTCCTCATATCTCTCCCCCTCTCGTTCGCTCTGGTCGCGAGAGACAGCGGAAGCAGCAGCATTTGCAGCGCCGGCGAAGACCACCGCCGAATCAGACCCGGAGGCCCGACCCAACGGAAGACCCCCGGCCACCACAGCTCTTCCCCGTCCAGTTTCTCCACCATTAGACGCTCCTACACCCTCCCTGAGGTCCGACGACCTAGGAGACACCCACAATTCGTGAGAGCACGTGAGAGGACTTCACCAAAAAATAAAAACATATAAGGTGAGATGGGACCAAGACGAACCCCCTTTTGGGCCTAATCATACCAACTATTTTTCCCTTAAAAGAAAAGGAAAATCTAGTAGTAGAAATACAATCATTAACAAGACTAACCCACCTTGGTCCGAAGCCCAATTTAGATAGGAATTTAGTGAGGAAGGACCTTCTACTCGGTCATAAGCCTTGCTAATGCCTAGTTTACGGGCCATGAAACCTTTTTTACCTTTAATCCTCGTGCGCATAGTATGTAGGATTTCAAAGACCGTAATAATATTACCTGAGATCAATCTGCCCAGAATGAAGGCACTTTGACTCTCGGAAATAATATGTGGCAAAACAGTCTTGAGTCTATTCGCAATTGTCTTAGAAATCCGTTTATAAATAACTATACAAAGACTAATAGGACGTAGATTGGAGGGTTTTATGACATGTTTCACTTTGGGGATGAGAGCCAACAGAGTATGGTTGAAATCCGCCACACTTTGAAGGCCGTTGAGGATGCCAAGAATGTAGCCTCCTACCTCCTCCTTAAGAATTGGCCAATATTTCTGATAAAAAAGCACCGGGAAGCCATCTACTCGTGGTGATTTCAGGGGGCTCATTTGCTTGAGACTCTCTTCCACTTCATCAATAGTATAGAGTGCCTCCATATTGTCCCATTGCTCAGCGTTGATCCCATTTGAAATAAACCATAGAAATCTATCAGTCCCCGCATCAAATGGACTAGAGGCCTCAAAAGTATCTTCAAAATACTCTGTGAGGGAAGGGATGATGTCTTCATCTGTTGTTCTCTCTTTTATACCTTTAATACGATTTCGAGCCTTCCGAGCAGTAGCTTTCTGGTGGAAATAATCCGTGTTCTTATCTCCACTTCGAAGCCATTGCACTGGAGATCGTTGTTGCCAAATTTTCTCTTCCTAGGAGATCCTTGAGATCCCATTAAGCCCTCATTCCCTGAGCAGCTATGTCGGTTGTTTGTTTTGGGCGATCAAGTCGACAAATCTTCCTCTTGAGTTCTCGGATCTGTTTCTTCACATTTTCGAAAGTGTTTTTAGCCCAATCACTTAACTCATCGGCACTGTATTTGAGCTTGTCTTGGAATGGACCATCAACTTTGGTCCATTGATCTTTGATGGTGTCACCAGAACTCTCAGTAAGAAGCGAAGCTTCTTCAAAATATAACCTTCGATTCTCGGTTACTGTGTTATTGTTAGACTGTTTGTTGAACAAAGTCTCAATTGGATAATGATCCGAAGTACTCGTAACTAGGTGATCCACTCGGACATTCCCGAAGAGTGTTTGCCACTCTAGAGTGGAAACAACCCAGTCAAGTCGCTCTCTGATGAGCGCACTTTCTTCTTGATTATTGCACCATGTAACAGATTTCCTTCGAAGCCAAGGGACCCAAGAAAAAAACATCGATTGTATGAAATTATTTCCATTTCCCAAACCTAATATGCTGTCACCATAGTTATATAGAATAATGCCTCTTTTGTTTACCAGCCAATTTGAGATATTGGATTTATTATTAGTTTGAAAATGTCCCGGATACAAAACTCAACTGATTTGGGTCTATAAGCCTCTTGAAAATTGGTCTGAGCCAATGTGTCATAAACTCGGTTGTGATTAAAACATCGCATGCTAGAGTACTAATCAGGCGTAGGTGGATCATGGAGGACGAGCATGATAATTTAGGAATGAGAGTAATAAAAATACTATTGGGCCTATTTGGCATGGGTGTAAACGGTTCAGTTTGGTACGGTTTGTGAAGAAACCATTAACCAAACCAAACTTATCGATTTGCCAATTTTATAACCTAACCAAACCATTTGAAAATGTAAACCGAGCCAAATTCGGTTTGGTCCGATCGGCATCTCTAAATATGTTTACACGAATATGTTTGTAGCTATATGTCACCACGACTCAAATTTTAACTAAGAAATAAATTAAATGAACATAAAGAGCATACACAATTATATTTTTAGACAGGCACAATATAGTGCATGAGACAAATTGAGAAAACTAACATCAATTGTATCTTTTAATTAACTAAGGTCACAGTTTGGTTTTCCGGACTAGCCGGACTGGACTGTACTGGATTGGACTAGGTCGGATAGGATTTGACTGAATTAGCTGTATTATATTTAATACTGTGTTTGGTTATGTATCGTACAAAGAATTATGAACAGTTGTTGGTGTAACTAATGTTCAATTCCAAGTATACCGAATAGTCCAATACTGTTAATACTCTCCTGAGGAAAGGTATTAAAATAGAGTATTAAACCCATGTTTTTCACTATTTAATACCGGTATTAAATTTAATCCAGAACAAACCAAACAAAGTATTAATAATCACAGTACTATAATTAGTCCAATACTAGTTAATACCTCTAATACAAGAAAACCAAACATGCCATAAGCTATCTACTTCGGATACATGTTTCTAGATTATAACTTTATTATGTACACTATGGTTGGGTTCGGTTCATTACGGTTTAATTGATTAACAAACCAAAACCGAACCGATTAGACCGGTTTGTGAAAAACTTGAACCGTTTGTGAACCGAATAACCATAAAAAATGTCAAAAACCATGTCATTTGGCTTAGTTAAGTCGGTTTGACCGATTTATTCGAATTTTCTTACAACCCTACTATTTGGTAGCGCCTCAGGGATAACCATCGTAGAGATCAGATTACGCTAATTCAAATCCGCATACAATATTGGTAAATTATTGCAACCTAATAAACTAATTAAAATACATCGTATGGAACATGCGTCACACGTGGGATTGATAAAATTGATTGTTCGTAAATTTCCCAAGTCGAATGTAAAAGAGACCAAGTCCGCATTATTACTTAGATGGACCACAAGCCCAAAGTCTCCACAGGACCCAATGAAAGCCCAAGGCAAGAAAGGGACCTGAGAGAAATTACCAATGGATCTCTCATCCTCACCGTAGTTCTGTGTTGACCATATAGACGGACCGAATACAATCCACATTATATATATTCATTGTATCTCTACACTATCCGATGAATCGATTAATTACGTCAACTGATATCATCGGTTTCCCCATATTCTCTCTCGATTGTCTTTATGTTTGATTCCCAAATGAAACCTTAATCAGTTTTTTACACTGACATCTTGTTACAACAAAAAATAATTATAATTTCCGAATAGCCGGTTTAAAAAGACTAAATAGCCCTGCTGCTTGATGCTGAAGCTGTGTTGTCTTGAGTTGGCTTGTAACTCTGCAAGCTTGTCGGGCAGGTGTTCCTGAGGAGAGGAGCCACTCGTAAATGCAGTCCTAGTGGAATGAGTGACGACACTTTGGCAAAGTGAAAATAACTGATCTCTCCTCCGGGAACTCCTCAAGGCATATACAACACTCCGTCTTTCGTCCATTCTCCCCACGCGTAAAAGTAGGTAGGGGAAATATTCCACTACCGCTTGACCGCTTTCGACGGTTGACCCCATTCAGGTTTGGCAGGTCAATTTGCCCGCATTATTGTTCAATTTGCCAAAGAAATACTCCATAAACAGGGTAGTCTCTAGTTTCAATGGTTTAAAGCGAGCAATAATTTGAGGTCCTCAAATATTTTCCATACATGCTCTGTATTACACGTGGTAACATGTTGTGCACGATACGTTCAATGTACGTGTTATCCTCGTGTTGGCTTGCACGTTTCATATTTTTATTTTATTTATATAATTTTATTTATTTTCATTTAATGAAATCTCCAGTTTTATTGTAAATCATTCAAAGGGAATAATTCATGACAAATCCTCAAAAAAACGTAGTGTTTGTTTGAAATATCTCAGAAATTATTTATTTCATAAATTTTATGAAATGCTAAACTATTCATAGTATTCTAAAATTTGAGACCCTCTTCTTTTAATTGGCCTAAGTAGTTGCCTTAACCGCTTAAAAGCTGAGACAGCCCTGTCCAGAAACATTTAATCAAGAAAAGTATCACGACGGCAGAACGATCCAGACATAATACGGGGGTCTAGTGTACCTCCTTATTATGGTCCTCAAAGGGTGTCGTAGGCAAAGACCTCATCCTCAGAAAACGAGCTGGAAACCTTAATTTACCAAATCTATGGAAAAGAATTTGAGCAATGAATGCATGCAAAAATGTACAGGTGCAAACAGTTCGGTTCGGTCGGGTTCGAGCAAAAAATAATCGAACCTCGACGGTTTGGTTTAATCTCGGTTCGGTTTCTCCTCGGTTTCAATTTTAAGAGGTTCGGTTCGGTATAAATTGGCGTTTCACATATTAGTACACATTTGCTTGATTTTCGGTTTAATCAAACTAATAACCTAAAAAGGGTAGAAGTTATGTAAAAAAAGAGTTCTAATATAGAGACTAAAGTAAATTCAATCAATCTACAACCATTTGCTTGATTTTCTATGTATCCTTTACGAGAAATTCGAGCATGAACTAAAGGAATATGAACGTAATTTCAACATTCTACGTGAAACAATATTAATATTATGTTAAAGAAATATATGCAATAAAGTTCAAACGGTTGAGTGCGGTTTAATCGATTCGATTCTGACCGGTTCAGTTTGTGTTTTTTTACTGTTCCTGCTCAGTTTGGTTTAATTTAGTTCGATTTAGCTCGGCTAGATTCGGTTTGCTGGTTTCTCGGTTTGAACTTGCACCCCTACAAGAATGTATGTGTTCTTAAACGCGAAAAATGTATAATTTTTAAATTCTTTATACTATTTGAAGACTTTTTAGGTTTTGCTTCATTCATACGCTTATAGAATGCCATGTGGCACATAGTTTTGATAAGTTAAAAAAAATGTCAAATTTAGAATATAATTTGTACATTCTTTTACGAAACTTATAATTCATAATTAGCATGTCCGATTGATAATAAAATGAATAGGTAATAAAATTATTAACATGATTGATTAAAAGTAAGAAAATAGCGAACTTAAATCTAAATTTTCATCTTTTAATTAATATGCAAAAAGGTGAACCTTAATAGGAAATGATTCAATTAGTTTAAATAATTTAAACTTAATTTGTAGTATAAATATACTATTGCTCTTCTTACATTCTTTCTTCAATAAATAATGTGTACATGGTCAATACTCATTACATTTTTACATATTTGGTAGCTATATTTTTTTGGTAGCTATATTAACAGAATGATATTACATTATTAGGTTCAAATATTCTCATTTGACTGCGATAATTTAATATTAGTAATTTAGTGATCACTTTAGTTCTCCAATTAATATGCGTATTTGTAATGAGTGATAATAAATGGGGACGTAATAAATAAAAAAATGAAAATGACAAGCGTAACTCTAAATTTTGCGTTGAGTGGGGAGTGGGAATGGTGGGTCCTTCGCTAGGCGTCACTTTTGGCACGCATTACAAAGGCTTACACTCCTCGAGATTTGAATATTTTAGCAAGACATACTAGTTATTCGAAAGATATGTGTAAGCTCAATGCAGTTTCAATGTTTCAAAGACTTGAAATAGCTAGTCTATTTCAAGGCCTTGAAACAACTTTCAAAGGCTTGAAACTGACTGAGACTTACATGCATGATCTTAGGGGGAGTTTTCTGTTTCTGTTTGAACTCCTAAACCCCTATGCTTTATCTATTATTACGTGATGATGTAAGACAATGTATTTTGATATATTTAACACCATCTAATCTATCTGTTTGACTCATTTTTGTAGGGAATGTTTATTTCCTATTCTGCAGGATTTATTTCCTAACCTGAACTTTGCAGGGAAGAAATTTCTGGGTAATTTGATTCTGCAATCAATCTATTGATCCTAACAGATTCTTGACATGTTTATGGAAAATATTAGATCAGTATCCCTGAAGATACTGAGCAACTATCCGTTGGAAGAAGACTGTTAGAGAAGTCAAAGTTGTTGCCTACAAAATAGGAAAGTTGTTGCTGAAAATCTTGAAGATTTGCAGATCAAATGAGCTGTATATATGGAGCTCAGTTTGAATCATTTGACACATAACTCAACAGGAAAAAAACCGGAGACACTTTAAACACATTCAAGGATTGTCAAGCAACAAAGAAGCAGATCAAAATCTCAATCCAACTCTCAGAAGAACACTGCACTCTCACAGCAGTTTCAATTCTTGTGTTCTTCTGTTCTGAACTTTATTTGTATATCTTTCATATAATAATCTTGTTTACATTCTCAAGGATTGTTCAAGGAGAAAAATAGATAATTCTTAGTTAATCAGTTAGCTAGAGCAGGTACTTGATAGGTTAGTGAGGAACACAAGCTGTAACAGAGTAAGGTATCTCTTTGTGCTTGAGACTTAGCTGTTGATTAATAAGAATTGAGTTGAAAATCCTACAGGGAGAAGATCCCTGAGGTAGAGACGTAGGTCCAAGTGGACTGAACTCTATATATCTTGTGTCTCTTGCATTTACTTCTTCTGTTACAAACATAGAACTTTTGCAGCATTCAAAACAGTTTCATTTCAAGGGTTTGAAACTCATTTCAAGGCCTTGAAATAGACTTATTCTTCTATCCACTTTAACTATTTTATTCAAAGGGCTTGAAACTCATTTCAAGGCCTTGAATCTCTTTACAAATCTTTTGAAACCACTGCTCTTGTAAAGTTTAGCTAAAGTCTGCATACTCTATTCACCCCCCTCCCTTCTAGAGTATTGATCCTGCTTTTCTACCTACTGTACACCCCTTCAATTGGTATCAGAGCTTGTATCATTGCATAGATTTAACCATCTTGTGATTATGAGCACTGTAGGTGATGGTGGTTTCTCACTGGGAAGAGCTGCTAACAGACCTCCTCTATTTTGGGGAGACAGTTTTGTCCACTGGAAAACTTTGATGAAGATGTTCATTATTGATCAAGACATGGAACTCTGGACTATCATCCAGAATGGTCCTCATACCTTCTACACAGAGAAGGATGGGATTAGAACTTCCAAATATAAAGACTCTCTTTATTCATCTGAATTAGAGCAATTCTCAAAGAGCCATAAAACTATGAATCTCTTATATTGTGCTTTGAGTGCAGATGAATTTAACAAGATTTCAAGCTGCAAGACTGCCAAAGAGATATGGGATAAGCTTGTGGTGAACTTTGAAGGAACCAGTCAAGTAAAGCAAACCAAGATCAATATATATCTCAGGCAATATGAGCTATTCAAGATGAATGGATATGAGTCAATCAGAGACAGGTTCAAAAGGTTCACAAACATTTTCAACAACCTTGATTCACTGGGAGAACATATTTCCAATGAAGAAAAGGTGAGGAAGATTCTGAAAAGTCTTCCAAAGGCAAAATGGGAACCAAAGACTACTGCTATTGAGGAAGCTCAAGACTTCTCATCACTCCAACTTGATGACCTACAAGGTAAGATCCTCATACATGAAATATCCATGAATGAAGTTGATGGAGTGCTACCAGAAGATGTCAAGAACTTGGCTCTCAAGGCTAAAGAGAATGAGACAATTCCAAGTCTTGAAACTGAGGATGATGATGAAGATCCAATTGCTTTGATTTCCAAAGCCTTGACCAGAATTCTTAAGATTAAGAAAAACTTTGGAAACAAGGACTTCAACAAAGAAAGACACAGATCCTCCAGTAGCAAGGAATTTAAAGGTAAGTATTCTTCAAAAAAAAATAAGCCTAAAGTCATGAATTGCTTTGAGTGTGGTGATGCAGGACACTTGGTCAGAGACTGTGCACACAAGAAAAGTAAGAACTTTCAGAAGAAAGATCATGATAGAAGAAAGAAAGCTATGATAGCTTCATGGAGTAATTCAGATACCTCAAGTGACTCTGAATCTGAAGAAGAACATGCCAAACTATGCTTTATGGCCAAGCATGATGAAAGTTCTGAAATGAACATTGAGGTAATGGTGAATTGTTTGATTTCAAAACCAACATGCCCTCTCTGATAATCTTAGAAAAATGCTTTTATATTAAGAGGACTATCTGAAAGAAATTAGAGTTTCGAAAGAAAAAGTTCATGAGCAAGCAAAAGAAAAATTGCAACTTGTTTGTCTAAATCAGAATCTTGAAATCTCTCAGAAGAAAACTGACAGTGATTCCAGGCCTTGAAAACCAGTTTCAAAGCCTTGAAAACACAAGTCAAGGAAGTAGTCACTGAGAACTCTCTCTTGAGTGATAGCTTGGTTAATATGAGACATCAAGTTGACGAATTAGATAAACAAAAGACTACTCTTACTGAGAAAGTTCAAGAATCTGAATTAGTAAAAGCCAAACTTGCAGGCTTAGAACACAACTTGAACTTGATTCTTGGAGGTAGCTCGAAGTCTGTTCACAAAACTGGTATTGGATACAATCCAAACTTTCCAAAGAAAAACAATACCAGATTTGTGAAAGTTGGAATAAAAGCATGTCCTAAATGCCATTACTGCAATAAGATTGGTCATGTTAAAATGACTTGTCCTTTTACAAGGAGAGACCCTCACATAATGAGGAACACTTTTCCCTTCCAACTCAAAGGACAAGTTAGATAGATTTGGGTTCCTAAAGGGGTTTGACCACCTAACATGGTTGACCCTGAATATGAATCTAAATTTAGCACTTGGTCTAACAGCTGGGTAAGGCAGTGAATATTGTTTGCAGGGTGTCACCAAGATCAAAGAGCAGAAGTGATTTATGGACAATGATTGCTCAAGACACATGAGTGGAAATAAATCTCTATTCTCAGAACTAAAAGAGGAATCAGAAGGTTCAATTACACTTGGTGACAAAGGCAAATGCAACATTCTTGGTATTGGTAAAGTTGGTACAAATTCTAGAAATTCCATTTGTGATGTATATCTAGTTTATGGCTTGAAATTTAATTTGCTTAGTGCATCTCAACTTTGTGACAATGGCAACAAAGTTATATTTGATAAAGAGAAGTGTGCGGTGCAAAATGAGAAATCTGGAAATTGCATCCTCACAGCCTCTAGATCAAACAATGTTTATACCTTTCAGACTAACAAAGTTGCAGGTGAAAACTTGACGTGTGTCAAGGCCTTGAAAGAAGATTCAGATTTTTGGCACAGAAAGTTGGGACATATTAGTTTGCATGCTTGTTATTCTTGATGACTTCTCTAGATATACTTGGGTAATGTTCTGAAAGAAAAATCGGAAGCTCTCTTTGAATTTTCAAAACTTTGTAGAGAACTTCAAACTTTGAAAAACCTACCTATTGCTTCAATCAGAAGTGATCATGGTAGATAATTTGATCAACTTGAGTTTGATATACTCTGTTCTAAGCATGTCATCTCTCACAACTTTTCTGCTCCTAGAACTCCTCAACAGAATGGAGTTGTTGAAAGAAAGAACATGACTCTTGTAGACATGTCAAGGACAATGCTTCTAGAAAACAAGGTGCCAAAGTATTATTGGGCAGAAGCTGTGAATACAACAAACTACATTCTTAACAGGTGCTTAATCAGACCTATTCTGAAAAGGACCCCCTATGAGCTGTTCAAAGGAAGAAAGCCAAACATTTCGTACTTCAAACCTTTTAACTGTACATGTTTTGTCCACAACAATGGTAAGGACAATCTTGGTAAGTTTGATGCAAGAAGTATTGAAGGTATCTTTCTTGGTTATTCACAGACAAGAAAAGGCTGTAGAGTTTATAATAAGAGAACCAAGCTTGTTGAATAAAGCATTCAGGTTATTTTTGATGAAAGCCATGATGGTTCTTTGAGTGATGGTTTTGCAGATCTTAATCTGAATGACCATGATTCAGATACTGAAGAAGAATCCTCGAAAGGATCCAAAGAAATGTCACTGGATCAAGATAGGCATTTTCAAGGCCTTGAAACAAAGATTCAAAGCCTTGAAACAGAATCTCCAGAGAAAACAGGAGAACAAGCTACTACTTCAAGTTTTCAGATATATGAGAAGCAAACTGGAGAGCCTGGACCATGGACACCAAGAAATATATTCAAATATCTCTCATCTCATCCTACTGGTAACATTATTTCTGATCCAACCACTGGTACACATACCAGATCACAGTTGAAAAATATATGTGCTTTTAATGCTTTTATTTCTCTTGTAGAGCCTAAAACTGTGAAGGAAGCATTACAAGAAGCAGACTGGATTATAGCTATGCAAAGTGAACTCAATGAGTTTGAAAGGAACAAGGTCTGGAACCTAGTTCCTCCACCAATAAATCATTCTGTCATTGGCATCAGATGGGTATTCAGAAACAAGTTAGATGAGAATGGAAAGGTAATCAGGTACAAAGCTAGATTGGTAGCTCAAGGCTACAATCAAGAAGAAGTTATTGAATATGAAGAAACTTTTTCTCTTGTTGCCAGGTTAGATGCAATTAGAATTCTACTTGCATTTGCATCTCACAAAAACATGAAACTATTTCCAAATGGACGTGATGTGTGCTTTTCTAAATGGTTATCTGCAAGAAGAAGTTTATGTTGCTCAACCTACAGGTTTTGAAAATGACAAATTTACAGATCATGTTTACAAACTTGACAAAGCTCTTTATGATTTAAAACAAGCTCCAAGAGCTTGGTATGAAAGATTGTCAAAGTTTCCACTTGAATATAATTTCAAAAGAGGATTGGTAGACAAAACCCTTTTAATAAAGACTCATGAGAAAGATATGCTTGTAGTTCAAATTTATGTTGATGATATTCTGTTTGGAGCTACTAATGATCTTCTGTGCAAGGAATTCTCAAGTCTTATGAGTAGGGAATTTGTAATGAGCTTGATGGGAGAATTGAACTTCTTCCTTGGACTTAAAATTCACCAAATGAAGAAGTGCATTTTCCTACATCAAAGCAAGTACACAAAGGACTTGCTAAGCAAGTACAATATGTCTCAATCCAAAGAGATTAAGACTCCCATGAGTTCTACATTGTCTTTAGACAAGGATAAATCTGGTAAGAGTGTAAATGTGAAGGAGTATAGAGATGCTGATTTTGCAGGGTATAAAGTTGATAGAATGAGTACATCAGGACGCTGCCAATTTCTTGGATCATCTTTAATCCGCTTGCATTCTAAGAAGCAAAATCTAGTTGCATATCAACAGCTGAAGCTGAATACATAGCAGCTGGAGCTTGTTGTTCTCAATTACTTTGGATAGCACAACAAATGAGAGATCTTGGATTTGATTTCAGAGATGTACCTATCAAGTGTGACAAAACAAGTGCAATATCAATTACAAAGAATCCAGTTCAGAATTCAAGAACAACATTGATGTTAGACATCACTTCATCAGAGATCATGCAGAGAAAGGTGATATTGTACTTGAATTTGTTTCAACTAACATGCAATTTGCAGATATCTTCACTAAACCATTGCCAGATGAAAGATTCTCAGCCTTAAGATTGGAATTGGGAATGCTAAATAAGGAAGCTTTGGTTTGGGGGAGAATCAGGTAAGTATTATGTGTTTCAAAGGTTTGAACTGATTTTCAAAGCCTTGGAAATCCTTTCAAAGCTTTGAGTATTTGTTCCCTACATGATATAGCTTTTCAAGGCCTTGAAATCCTTTCCAAAGCCTTGAAAGTAAGACTGCATGTTAACTAGTCAATAATTTTGGATCTTTCAATGCTGGGTGTTATCTCTGTAGATAATTGCTCAATGTTGCCCCTCCATTTTGAAAAACTCCTTTTCAGCCAAAATAGTATTAAATATTTCATTTCCAACGGCACACTCAATTTTTGAATCTTTCTGATTCATCAAGATCTTCAAAAGATCAGAGAAAATATTTAGTTTCCTTTTCAAACTAAAACTCTCTTCTATTTATCTCCTTCCTTCTTTCTCTCCTTCGTATCTATCCTACCTCCCTCTTCTTCTCCAAACCCTAATGATCACCATAAGAGCCTCAGACAGAATTAAAATGGTGGTGGATCAAATGCTACAACAGAGAAGAAAAGAAAGGCCAATATGGAAGAGGTTCAAACCATTAGTGGGGACTCTAGTTCAAAAACCCCTACAGCAGAAGATATAGCTCCCCCTCCTCCCAAGAAGAAGGCCAAGAAGGATGAACCCCCAGTGTCCAGCAAGAAGAAGAAGATGGCAGTGGAGACAGCACCACAGAAGCAGAAGGGTATTCAGATTGGTAGCCCAAAGAAGTCAAAGAAGAAAGCTGACAGAGCATACAAGAGAAAAGGAAAGGAAAAAGTTATAGAGGATGAACCAGAAGATGAAGCAGATGAGAACATAGGAATGGCACTGCAGATCTACTCAGAAAAGAAAACCACTGGTAAGAAATCAGCTCCTAATAGTACATGGTGTGTTACTAATGTTGCTAGAGGTCAGTGGCTTGATGGATTTGCCTCTAGACTAGTTGATTTCTGTAGTCTGATCAGTATGCCTATGCTACATGGTATGAATCTGGAATGCATCAAAATGTTGCATAAAAGCTCTCTTTTGTTTATTTTAAATCCTCCAGAGTTAGTTAACCTAGACTCACCAGATTCTTTTACCTAAACATGAAACAAGTCAAGAAGTCTGCAAATGTGGTGATTCGAGCTAAGGTTGCTAGCATTGACATGGAACTAGATCATTATGAGTTTGCTAATGTTCTAGGTTGTCCTAAGAGATATTACACCAGTAACTACCCTCCTAAGAGTGAAGCCTTGAAACTAGCAAATGAAGAATTCTTTCTACCTAATATCCCTACCACATCTAAGCAGTTAACACACTCTGTGCTAACTGTTGAAACTAAAGTTTTGTTCATTATCTTTATGAGATGTGTGGTACCTAGGGAACACTCAAAGGAACTGGTAACTGACAGGGTGTTGTACTATATGTACTTGGTTATGCATGGGTATGAAATTGATCTTCCAAAGCTGGTGATGGAGCACATGCTTTATAGCCAAACCAACCAGAGAAAACACCCTTTGCCTTTTGCCAATCTGCTCACCTTATTCTTCAAAAACTTTGAAATTCCAACTGATAATGAAGAATCAGTTACTGCTGGTTTTGGTATGCTCAATGAGAAGACTTTTGAGAAGATTGGTGTGGTGAAAAAAGTGCTAAAGTTTGGAAGCTCTACTCTGAGTTGACAGAAGATGAATTGGGTTCCAACAAGTTTCTTAAACCTAAATCCTTAACTCCCACTTCCAGCCAAACCTCTCAGTCCCAAGACAACCCCTCGACCCTCAAATTGTTGAAACAACTTCATATGGAGATTGATGAGGTAAAGGAGAATCAGCATGGTTTTAACACTGATCACAGACAAGTGAAGTACATGGTTGAAAACATGTTCAGGAGCATGACACTATTTGATGTGGCTGAGGAAGTGTCTCAAGCTGAGAAGAGTACCAAAAAGGCTGAATCAGTAAAGGATCTCTCCAGTGAGCATTCAACTACAGATAAGACTGCTCAGGTCAAAGGAAAAGGCAAACAGGTGGAGGTTGAACAAGTGGATGAAGATCAAGAGGAAGACAGTCCAGACTCAGGTGCACTGCTCATAGATATCAAGAAGAATAAACCTAAGAAGTCTACTGTACCAGAGATTGTGACTGCTGCTGATTTGTTTGAGGGAGAAGGTGAAAAAGGTGATGATTTAGATCAACAAGAAAAAGATCACGGTGATGAGGAAGAAAGTCAAGGAGATGCAGAGAAGCAAGGAGATGAAGATCCTACCCCTTAACTCTTGCCTACTCTTTCCTTTTATTTTCAAAACCTTGAACTCTTTTCCAAAGCCTTGAAATTCTTAACTTTCAAATCTTTTACTTTCTGTTTTTCCAAAAAACTGATTCAACGTATTCTCATTATTTTTTGATGAAAGTCAAAAAGGGGGAGAAAATTTAGGTTGTTTTACCTGTTATTATTGATTAGATGACCTGGTTTTGGTCAGTTAGGATTATCAGCACACTTTGCTGGTTTTCAGTTTAATAAGTTGGATCTTTTGGACAATCTATGTTAATTTTATATGCTTATTTATGCTATGTGCTAATGATTATTTGTTGCAGAATTACAATATGAAACAAATTGGAAGACCTTGGTTTTGTCTTTCATCAAGGGGGAGACTGTAAGCTCAAAGCAATTTTAATGTTTCAAAGACTTGAAATAGCTAGTCTATTTCAAGGCCTTGAAACAGCTCTCAAATCCTTGAAACTAACTGAGACTTATAAGCATGATCTTAGGGGGAGTTTCATGTTTATATTTGAACTCTTAAACCCCTGTGCTTTATCTATTATTACTTGATCATGAAAGACAATGTATGTTGATATGCTTAACACCATCTAATCTATCAGTTTGACTCGGTTTTGCAGGGAATGTTTATTTCCTATTCTGCAGGATTTATTTCCTAACCTTAACTTTGCAGGGAAGGAATTTCTGGGTTGATATGATTCTGCAATCAATCTATTGATCCTAACAGATTCTCGACATGTTTATGGATAAGATCAGATCAGTATCCCTGAAGATACTGAGCAACTATCCGTTGGAAGAAGACTGTTAGAGAAGTCAAAGTTGTTGCCTACAAAATAGGAAAGTTGTTGCTGAAATTTTTGAAGATTTGCAGATCATATGAGCTGTATATATGGAGCTCAGTTTGAAGCATTTGACACACAACTCAACAGGAACAAAACCAGAGACACTCATAAACACATTCAAGGATTGTCAAGCAACAAAGAAGCAGATCAAAATCTCAATCCAACTCTCAGAAGAACACTGCACTCCCACTGCAGTTTCAATTCTCGTGTTCTTCTGTTCAGAACTTTATTTTTATATCTTTCATATATTATTCTTGTTTACATTCTCAAGGATTGTTCAAGGAGAACAATAGAGAATGCTTAGTTAATTAGATAGCTAGAGCAGGTACTAGATAGGTTAGTGAGAACCACAAGCAGTAACAGAGTATGGTATCTCTCTGTGCTTGAGATCTAGGGCTTAGCTGTTGATTAATAAGAATTGAGTTGAAAATCCTACATGGAGAAGATCCCTGGGGTAGAGACGTAGATCCAAGTGGACTGAACTCTATATATCTTGTGTCTCTTGCATTTACTTTTCTCTTACAAACTTATAAATTTTGGAGCATTCAAAACAGTTTCATTTCAAGGGTTTGAAACACATTTCAAGGCCTTGAAATAGACTTATTCTTCTATTCACTTTAACTGTTTTATTCCAAGGGCTTGAAACTCATTTCAAGGCCTTGAATCTCTTTACAAATCTTTTGAAACCACTGCTCTTGCAAAGTTTAGCTAATGTCTGCATACTCTATTCAACCCCCCCTTCTAGAGTATTGATCTTGCTTTTCTACCTACTGTACACCCCTTCAATATGTATTGAGCTCGATCTCCGCAACTTGGTTGCTGACTTACAAAACCATGGTGTCACTGTCCAAATCGGTGGAGTTGGTATGGTGGTGGAGGATAGCATGCAGCTTATTCTTTGAGGAGTCGAATGTCGGTTGGTGTCCCGGGAAAGCAAATGTAAATGCTTACCGATGCGCAACTGTCGGTTAACTAAGAAAATCCAAAAAATCAGATGGTTCTACACCTCCACGGGCTATTACAGTGATGTAACCGATTTTGGATATAATCCGGTTCATTAATGAAAACAGTTTTATTCTAATAAAAGTATAAATTTGTGTCTCTGTATGATAATAAACAGTGTAGATAAGCCGGGTAATATTTTCAATTTGTAAGATGTAAACTTAATTTTTAATATGTACATTTAAATAGCAAGACTGTGAAAGACAAGTACCCCATTCCAATAACAGATTAGCTATTGGACGAGTTAGATGGGGCCTCTATTTTCTCCACGCTGAATTTGAGGTCAGGGTATCACCATATTATAATGAAGACTGACACTCCCCAGACTGCATTTAGAACTCATGGTGGCGACTATGAGTTCGAGGCTATGCCATTTGGCCTCTGTAGATAAAGCTTTCTGGACAGACAGATCTTAGCCACGTGGCGATCATCTAGCACACCTAGCTGTGCTCCACACACACTGGATCACCAGCCGTGCTGATCCACGTGGGGGCTGCGAGACAGGGCCCTCGCATACCACCTCACGGGACTTGTAGGGACTTAGTGGTTTGGAGGCTAGAGTAAGTCCTGTCGCGCGCGAGCGACAACCAAGCCCGCGCGCGACCCCTAGTTACTGCTTTTGAAAGATTTGTGGCACGAGCTCCATAAACCTGGTCAACCCGGTCAAACCCGGTCAACCTCGTAACGGTTCCGGTATACGCGGATAACGTGATGTAACGGTCCCTATATGTGCGGACGAACGTGCCGTTGTGGTTAAGCTAATTAAGCCGCCATTAATGGGCTCATTAACCACACTACAACGGTCACATTCTCCGTTATATATAGGATCGCTAACCCTTCCATACAAGGGGAGACTCACCTGAATTACGTGGAAGCTCTGCCAAAATCCTGTCTCTCTCTCATACAGTGCTATTGCCTTACTCTCTCCCTACACACAGCCTTACACTTCCTGTGTCTTCTCTATCCCCTACTCTTGGTGTATATTGAGTTCTCTCTGCAGGATTCTCTCGTACACATTTGGTGAACCCGACGTGAAGCTCTTTCCGCGCCTTGCTTGGCATGCGACCTTTACCTTTGTCCCTAGAAGTAAGGGACCTCGCAGGAGGGGAAGTTGGAGCGATCCTAGGGGAAGAGACTGTGATTCCCTTCTCCCTTGGTCTCTTTGCCCTTGGAGCAGCAGTTGCTGGAGGAGATGGATCGTTCCTAGGTGGAGACAAGGCTGGAGTATTGTCTATCAGCGAGTCAGCAAATACGTCCATGACCTCACGAATTCGGGCCTCAACTGCGGGAGCCATTCTCATTGCTAGCCGAACTGGTTCACCCTGCCTTCTCGCAGCAACAATGGTGGTGATCAACGACTTGGAGCGCTCACCAGATGCGAATCTCCTCACATAGCACTACAACAGAGAATGAAGCATAAGTTTCGACACATCGGAATAAAGAAACTCAACGCGTGCAAAAGAGATTGTTTACCTTGGCAAAATCTTCACTGTATTTGATGACGTGCGAATCACCTTTCTTAACTGCGGCCATCTTTTCCTCAAGGATGGTGGAGGGGCACAAGTGATTCTCATGATCCAGCAACGAGTAGCAACCATATTGGGAGTCATCCAAGCTGCAGTTAGGACGGAAAGGGAAGGAATTTCTCTTGATCACAGGAGCTCTGCTTGGTCGAGGGGTCGACTGTGTCTCAAACCTTGCCTGCTGGGTATTCCAACAGGCAACCCAATTCCTGGAGTAGCCACCTTCGCGGTTGCTTGGGGGTTGCTCAAAGGGAAGGTTGCTCCTTAAGATCGTTTTGCACTCGCCAGATAGTAGTCGTTTGTAGCAGCCTCTTATGATGGACTGCGGCCAGATTGAGGGTGCCACCGCATCAAAGCCAAACTGGGGAGAAACGCGAGTAGGATCGACATCCACTGTGATCCTCTCGTACTTAGGAGTAAGCTCGCGAACATACTCCGCAAGAGCAGGAAGAGAACCTCTTAGACACCAGCAGAAGAATTCGCGATAGCGCTCGTGGAAACGCTTCTCGCCCTCGAAGAGAAGATCTTCTGAGAAAGCAACAGCCTTGGAAGGATACAATTTTGGGAACCATCGCACATTCTCAACGCGCGTGGCATAAGTCCTAGCTGTAAACTCGCTGCAATTGTCGCATATAAGGCTCCAGGTACACTTAGGAAAATGAGTTCCAAACCATCTGGCAGCTCTCCCACTAGAAAGCTCCTCCTCCGCAACAGGGACACACCACTTACTGGGCTTAGAAGGAACAGGAGCATAAGTGGGCCACCGCTCGAAGACCCACATAGTCAGGAATGCAATATTGACATAGGTCAGCACATCGAGGCGGCCGCGGGAGTCCTTGGTTGCTACAACCAGTTGGTCCAATCTATGGTACAGGGTGCCCAAGACTAGAGGCCCAAGTGCGACTCTTTGACCAAGGGTCAGCTTCACATCAAGAGGAAGGACATGGTAGAAAACCCCATCATGGGGATGGCCATCAATTAAATACCTCGATAACCAGGCGCAGAGGGAGGCACACAAAGTCAGATGATAGCCTTTTCCATTCACATAAGTTTTTAGCCTTCGGGTTCTGGCTCAGGAGTTTCTTGGTGATACTACTGCTTGCATAATCGCGAAAGAAGTACTACACCCACTTGCCCCAAGTGTTCTTCGCAGATGTATCATCTAGTTGCCAGTCAGGAAGAGGCTTCGCATACGTTCACCGAGTGGAAATTTTCTTAACCTCTGACAAACACTCCTCCATTTGCTTGTAGAGAGCAAGTTCCGGATCAGTCCTCAAGGGAATCAGGGGATCCACCTCACCAACAGGAGAAAGATCGTACATAATGTGCACATATTCAAGAGTGGGAGCAGCCTCGAACTCATCAAAGTGGAATGTGTGAGTCGCAGGCGAGTAGCGCGAAAGAGGTTTAGAAGCATGGACTGGTCCAGCTTCACGGCAGCACCCTTCATAGCACGGACTACGAAATATATGACAGCATTGTTCAATGCGATGGCATGGTGGGTCAATACATGATCGATCCACTCATCCATGAAGTCCAATTTATGAACAAACGCTTGAGTGAAAATCGCAGTATGCGGGAAAAACCCATTTTCAACTCCCAATCGAACCACATCCTTGGAATCGATCAGTTCGAGCATGGCTGCGTTAACTGTAGGGGTCAATGTTTGCAACTCTTTAGCAGGAACAGGGGTTGGCAGGTTCTTTACCTTAACCCTAGCATGATAAAAGTCTTTGCCACCCAAATAGGGGGCTTTCCGCCATAAGGTCTGGGGAAGATCAGGTATGTCGTCGACCTCTTTAACGGGTTTGGTTCCTTTAGTCTTTTCCATTCCTGCGGAAGAGCAAGAAAAAAGGGGGGAGAAATACACATACTTTAGTTTGAATTTCAAGAATCAGTTGGAATCTCAGTTCAGTTTGAAGCAACGATGCTTTGTCAAAAGAAAGATGAACAGTTCAGTGTCAATTTTGGGGGTTCCAAAGTTCAGAATCGTTTACATTACTGGGAATTTCAGAAGCCCACATTCAAAATCTTTACAATCTGGGGATTAGATCAATTCTGAGTTTAAAGAACAAGGCCTCCTTCACAGTTTCCAATGGACGGCATGTTTCAGATAGTCATGGGTTTGCAGATCCAATACAGTTCAAAGCATATATCGATACATTAAATGGAATTAAACAAGGCCAACCTTGTTTTGGTAAAGCTTGCTTGGATGCGCACAGTTGAAGAAGACGATTGACAAGAAAGAATTGATGATTGATTATTTGAATCTGCTCTTGAAGGCTTCCGGGTATCATTCACTATTAAGAGAAAGAAGTGATGCTTTGCAACAATGGAGAGCACAGAGTATTTATCCGAAAACAATGAAGGGTTGCGTCCTTTCAGTAGTCGAATCGCAACTGTCACCGTCGAATCGCGCAATCACAGGACAAGCTGACGTCATGCCTAAAACCCTAAAAGACCAGACGGCACGACTCTAGGGATTTTAGGTCATAATGACACGCACGGGGGCTGAATTTGCGTGTATTTGAATTGGTGCGTGGCGGCGACGCGTACGTTGGTTCCTGCGTATGGAAGCCTATCCGGTTATGCGTCTTCACGCGCAGAAAGGGGGCTATTGTAGATAGTGCTTTCTGGACAGACAGATCTTAGCCACGTGGCGATCATCTAGCACACCTAGCTGTGCTCCACACACACTGGATCACCAGCCGCGCTGATCCACGTGGGGGCTGCGGGACAGGGCCCTCGCATACCACCTCACGGGACTTGTAGGGACTTAGTGGTTTGGAGGCTAGAGTAAGTCCTGTCGCGCGCGAGCGACAACCAAGCCTGCGCGCGACCCCTAGTAACTGCTTTTGAGAGATTTGTGGCACGAGCTCCATAAACCCGGTCAACCCGGTCAACCTCGTAACGGTTCTGGTATACGCGGATAACGTGCTGTAACAGTCCCTATATGTGCGGACGAACGTGCCGTTGTGGTTAAGATAATTAAGCCGCCATTAATGGGCGCATTAACCACACTACAACGGTCACATTCTCCTTTATATATAGGATCGCTAACCCTTCCATACAAGGGGAGACTCACTTGAATTACGCGGAAGCTCGGCCGAAATCCAGTCTCTCTCTCATACAGTGCTATTGCCTTACTCTCTCCCTACACACAGCCTTACACTTCCTGTGTCTTCTCTATCCCCTACTCTTGGTGTATATTGAGTTCTCTCTGCAGGATTCTCTCGTACACAGCCTCACTAATGCACTATTCACATTTCAAGCCATGACGAATGAGGTATTGAGACCCCACTTGAGAAAATTTATGTTGGTGTTCTTTGATGACATCCTCATATACACTCCTGATCTACCATCACATATAAAACACTCGAAAGTTGTGATGCAGACCCTTATACAACACCAATTGTATGCTAAATTATCTAAATGTGCTTTTGGGAAAGGAAACATGGAGTATTTAGGGCATATACTTTCAGCTTCAAGTGTTGCAGCTGATGAAAAGAAGGTTAAGTGCATTAATAACTCTCTATTAGATTTATATTTCTTGCACATTTTATATCGTTTTGTGTGATTTCAAGGTTGATTATCTCAGTTTTACACTATGATTAGAGAGAAAACGTAGAAAATAAGCCCTAGGAGTTAGTTTGTTAATCCTAGTTTTCTCATATAATTTTATGTATTTTTGTCACGTTTGATGGCACGGGTTGTGTTTTGTGTTGTTTTGACAGGAAGCAGAGCTCGGGAGATGAAATGGAGAGGAGAAACAGACATTGGAGATTATTCGGGAGCTAAAACAGAGAAGAAATCATGAAGAAAATGGTGAAAATACATGAGAGGGGACACAAGTGTCATTTAATCAAGTTTATGTAATGACACTTTAACCCCCTCCCCATACATAGCCAAAATTCAGAGTAAAATGTGAGAGAAATCACTGGAGTTGGCGACCAGAGCTCCAGGTCGCAGGATCTGAATTTCAGATCGCACGACCAGAAAAGCAGATTGTGCGATCTGTTGGCGAATTTTCACACGATCCTTACACCTTGATCGCACGAACAAAATGAACAGATCGTGCGATCTGCTGAAGGCAGAGGCACATGTTTGCTTGTTTTTAGCCAAAACTACGTCGTTTTGTGTTAAGTTATTGCGTAACCTTGTTGGGGGAATCAATAATACACGTAAGATTGATTCAAGAGAGGACTTCTCATCATTCTACAATTCACGTTAGATGAGGAGGACGACGACGAAGACGAAGGACGAAGGCTCAATAACTCCATTGGAGATCTAGGTTTTTGTACTACTTCTTCTTTCAAATCTTGTATGGACAAACTACTTAGCTTTGCTAGGTTGATTTCAATTAGCTAAAATATTTTCTTTGCGTCTCTATGAGAGCCTAGGTTTGTATGTAGACGAATGATTTTTCGGGTTTAGACTTTGTTTCAGGCGTATATGGTTTGATCTATTGAATAAATGTTTAGTTTCTTCAACTAGTTATTGATTCTCGTCGACATGACGTGAAAACGATTTAATTTTCATGGAAACTAGGGTTTGTTCTTAGTTAATCGTCTTTCTTAATGTTAATGTTTATTATAGTTACATATTCTTGTTCTATGCTTAATCCTTAGTGTGAAAGGAGTGATCAACCAGACACGCTAGTTAATTAGATGAGTGCACGATAGTGACTTAGCCTAATTGTGATGAGAACTTGAATACAATACCGAATCACCGAGACCGCGAAGGAGAAGTGTTAGGATTTGCCATAGTGGGTAGATTCGGTAGGTGAGATTTGATTTTTTCGTGCAACGGGATCGACATGACCCGTTGTTGTGCGGGTCGTTAGCCTATTAGAACAAACAGGTTGACACATGAGGCTGATAGGAGATTGTCAGTGCAATTACCCGGCTTAACTAGAATAGGATTGTCGTGTTATATAGATGAATCTAAATTTGTATACAGGCCTAGGTGATTTGGAGATCGCCTAGTTTCTCCATATCCGATTATTAATAAAAAAAATACAAAAATCTTAGTTTAGTTATTTATTTCAATTTTCAGTCACTTGTTTGAGGGTGAAAAATCTGTTAATATCAATTTTTCCTACCTATTACAGTACTTTAATCTAATATACTAATTAAATAATCTCAAGTATGTCCACGTGGGATCCATAACTCGGGGTTGAAATACCACCCCTATATTACTTGACCGTGCACTTGCGCATACGCGTTAAGAAATCGCGTCAAGTTTTTGGCATCGTTGCCATGGACAATGGTAGATTATTTAATTATGACTTAGTTTAGAGTATTTTCATTTTAGTTTTCTTTTATTCTCTATCTCTTTGCTTCACGGTTATCTTGTGAGTTGGTTTTCGCAGGAACGAAGGAAGCAGGAGACATAATGAGCATGTCGAGCGAGGATGATTATGAGGGGATATCTGAGTACCCCTACTATTGTGCTTAATGCAAAATTTTCCACACAGATGATTGCTCAGTGATTTGGTGCTATAAATGCAAGAGAGATAATAAGTATGAAGATGCATGCAAATGTCATCCACCCCAGCTTCATCAGCACCAGGAAGACCATCGGCGAGTATGGCAGAACATCGCAGTATTATGGCGGACATCCAAGTGTGCGTCATGTTTTTTTCCGTGGTTACACAAGTGCCAAGAGGATCCAAACATAGGTATGGTATACATTAGGGAGATGATGGAGAGGATAAAGGAACATGTAAAGAAACTGTCAGCGACAGGGGAATCAAGTATTCAAGAGCCACAATAGGAGCCATTGCCACGTGACAGTGAGACTCAAGTTGAACATTCATCATAACCTCCACAAGAGGATGAATCAGAAGAACCTCATTGCTTCAAGCTGTAGGAGAAATGGAAAAGATATTTTGGGCTAAGATGGAGCAAGAAAGAGAGTCTGCATCGCAAGCTACAATAGTGGAAGAAGAGATTCCTGAGCTCAGCGAAGACTGCAGTGTCCAGGAACCATTGGTGGACTCTTCCATTTATGAGGACTCAGATTCTTATTCAGACTGCGGTGGACCTGTGTGCCTAAGATGGGAGGACCTTGCGTATTGCGAGCCAAGACCGCAGGCGGAAAAACATCCTTGGCATGAATGGGAAGACAATGACATTGGAAGCCTGTTGTGTGATCATGATGATGAAGATGATGAAACACTTGTGCTCAATGCTATTGAGTTTTCAAATTCTATGGGCCATTTTAATGATGATATACATGCCATAGTCAAGGAATTTGAATCCAACAAGTGTGGGGGTGAATTGCATGGGTCATTTTGAAGAGAATCAAGCACCGAAGAGGTACTACTAGGATGAATTTATGGAGCAGGATGCATTTGAGCTCAATGTTACTTTGTGGAAGTTGATTAATAAGATTAATTTCAAAATGAAAAGAGTCACCTTCTATAACTCTCCACCATCGGCACATCACAGGGGTGCATGTGAGGTTCTGGAAAAGAAATGGTGGAAGAAGAAGAAGTGGAATGATAAAGTAGCCTCCACTAGCCTAGTCAGTTGAGGTAATCGGGTCGGACAGTCGACCTTAAATCCCAAGCGCGTCTTGGGAGGCAACCTAATGTAGAGTAGGATGTTATTTCTTTTTTCTGTTTTTAGTTCTCCATTCTCGATTTTGAGAGGCGAGAGAGAGACTGATGAGTTATCTAGTGTTTGTACGTGATGTTTAGCGAAAAGTCTACCCCAATGTGCCATGGCAAATTTGACCCATGAAAGTTTGTAATGTAAGTATAAAACATGATCTAAATACTCTCGAAGGGGTGGGGGATTGAATAGAGTATGCTAACTTTTGCCAAAACACAGTCTTTTAAAACTTGAATAGAGCAAGCAGTTGATATCTCAAAGCTTTGAAACAATTTTGAGAAACTTGAAGATAAGACTGCAGAATACAGAGGCTTCAAAGCTTTGAGATTTGGAAAGCTCCAAATCTTTGAAACTTCCTGTTTAGACTGAATGTAAAGATAAAAAAAGTAAATAGCAGGAACACAAGGATTTTACAGAGTTCAGTCACAATTGGACCTAGTCTCTGCATGAGGGATCTTATCCCTCCAGGATTCAAACACAACTTCTTATTAATCACCCAGATTTAGCCCTAGATCTCAAGCCTAAGTGAAGTACCCTTCACCTATTACAACTTGTGGTTTCCAACCTATCTAGTTCTAGCTACAATCTGTTGAAACAATAATAACCTCTTGTTATTCACTTGAACAACCAAAATACTAAGTTTAGTGAGGTTTCATAAATATAGAATGAATAATACAATTGAATATAAGTAGAAGAACTCAGTAAGAATAAGCTGATGAAGCCTGGAAGAGTTCTCCTGATCTGATGAATGATCTTGCTTCTGCAATGTCAAGTTCTCCTGATCTGATGAATGATCTTGCTTCTGCAATGTCAAAATGCCTAATGAACCTGAAGATATGGATGATATAAACTCTCCTATTTGTAGCACACTTCAAATCTCACGAAGAATAGTCTTAACTCATTCTCTTTTCAAATCAAAGTGCTGATCACTTTAATAACAGTCTGCAACCAACTAAGAGATTTTAGGAAAAAAAATCCTATAAATCCTCTTCCCTCGTATGCTTCTTTCAACAACTATATTTGAATAGCTATCTGATTTGTTTATGAACGTTGGAACGTCCACCAAACCTACATAGACTCAGCAAACAAGATCAAACAACATCAAGACAATCTAGTGTCAAGATCTGTTTAGCAGTATGCTAACAACTCATGAGATAACTGGGCTAGATTTGTCTTGTAATAAACTTATATATTCAATCTGTTGAATATATCAAATAATCAGTATAGAACAAGTGTTATTAGTCATCAATAGATTCATAACAAGTTCTGAATCACACAAAAATAACCTGCATACACAGAACTAATTATAAGAACTTAGCAGTAAAGAGTAACCAATAAATGTCAAAGCTTTGAAGCTTTGCCTGCTAGTTCAACTGAATGTACTTAGGTTTTGAATCCAACTCAATCCTGCATATTTTTTTAGTCAGAATAAATGAAAAATATATGCGTAGAATCATTCCATAACAAAAAACCTGCATCAAACAGTTAGATATATATATATATATGTATATGACTACAGTAACTCAAAGCTTTGAAGCTTTGAATACTTAGACAAACTTCCTACTTGTGTTTTTGGCTTTCATCATAAAGGAATCGAAGCTCTCTACATATGCATCTAATATTAATATCACGGAGCTTCAGACTTATCAATCTCCCCCTTGATGAAAGACAAAACACATTACTTGAATCCATATTATGAACAATTTCCTGCAACTCTGAAACACAAGTAATTCACAAGTTCTAACACAACAAAATACTTCAACCAAATAACAACAAAATACTGTATCGCATAGCCATAACCAAGCAATAACCAACTAGCATCCATCCATCCTACTTATTACAAAACTTAACACAAAAAAGCACATAATCTTCTCCCCCTTTTTGTCTTTCAACAAAAGAGTAGAAGCAATGTAGGATCTAGTTCAGAGTATTTGAAAAGAAAAACATAAAATAACTTAAACAAACTTCAGGACTTGAGAGAAGATGGAAAAAAGAAATAGAAGAGTGACTTCAAGGCTTTGAAGATTTAGCTTCAGGATCCTTCTTTGAATACTTCTTCCCTGACTTGGCTTTTCCCTTTCGCTTGTCCTGAACTTCTTCCTGGAATCTCTTCAGCTGTTTCAGTCTCTGAACCTCTTTCAGCTTCAGCTGGTTCTTCTCTTTGCTCATTTCCTTCTGCACCCCGTGCTTCCTCAGTTTGCATTTTCCCAAAAACTTCATTAACAATCTTGTCCAAATCAGCAGCTTCCTTTTCAGCAGTCTTTGCAGCTGTTTCCTCATCACCAACCTCTTCCTCAGATTGATCAAAAAGATCTTTTGATGTAAGAACAATAGAAACCTTCTTCTTCTTCTTCTTCTTCTTCTTCTTCTTCTTCTTCTTCTTCTTCTTCTTCTTCTTCTTCTTCTTCTTCTTCTTCTTCTTCTTCTTCTTCTTCTTCTTCTTCTTCTTCTTCTTAAGAGCCTCACCAAGTACTACATCTGAATTAATACTTGTTTTCCTGCTTTCTAAAGAGGGTATCTTCTCTAAGTTCAAACCTTTAATGATGATGTCTAGCTTATTGTTCACCAAACCTTTGAACTTGGTGAAATCAGTAGAAAGGTCAAACAAACCTTGCCTCAGATCTTCCACTCCATCCTCTAAAACTTCAACCATGTCCAGTATTTGTGAGAAATCCATATTACCAGACACTTTGGGGGTTGTAGCAGCTCTAGGTTTGATAAACTCTTTCTCCTTCAACTCTTTAGGACTTAACTCAGAATAGAACTTCCTCTTTCCTTTGGCAGTATAAACAATCCCAATCCCTTGAAGTGATGCCTCATCTACCACTCCAAAACCAGTAGTAATCTTCTCCTCATCCTTCAAAGAAACTCCAAAATGTTTGAAAAACAAAGGTAGTACATTGGCATGAGGCAGGGAATGGTTCCTAGTCCTAGTGCCACAGTAAACCATATGTTCCATCACAACACTAGGAAGGTCTATCTCAAACCATTGACATATAAGGTACATCAAGATCAATACTTTGTCTGTCACCAATTCTTTTGAATACTCCCTGGGAACTACACATCTCATGATGATTGAAATCAGATATTTGTCTTCACAGGTAAACACAGAGTATGTTAACTATTTTGGTTCAGAAGGGGTTCCCTCCAAGAAAAACAAGGATTTGGCCTTCTCAAAAATTTCCTTCCTATCAGGATGATCACTAATCTTGTACTTCCTAGGAACTCCCAAAACATTGGCAAACACTTTGTGATCCAACCTAATGTCCACACCAGCTACTCTTGAAGTAAGAATATATCTAACACTATCATCCAGTTCTTGAACTAAATTCAGATAAAACAGTCTGGTTAGCCTAGGATAAGCCTCAAAAGGTTGATATAACAAACTCCCAACATATGAATTCCTCAAATTATTAATGTAGTCTAAGTCCATGATGTCCAACAAATCAGTATTAATTAGACTACAAAAAGAGACTTTTGGATGATGCATACCCATCCATCCAAACAGCTTTAACATCAGAATTGACAAATCAAGACTCAGGCAATACGTTCTTACCAAAATATGTACCCTTATTGGTCTTCACTGCATTGTGGTTCACTCTTTTCTTTTCTGGAGTTGCTTCACCCTTCTTCTCATCAGCTTTCTTATCCTTTGAAGATGGAAAATTTTTCTTTTCACTTTTCTCACCAGTCACTTCCTTCTTCTTCTTCTTGCTTGATTCTTCCCCTTGATCCTTACTCCCCTGTTCTTTGTCCTTCACCACTTCTTCTATAGCAGACTCAGATTCTGACTCAACCACTGTCTCTTCTTGAAATTCCTTTCCCTTCTTGACCTTCTTTGAGGTAGGAGATGGCTCGTGAACACTGGTTGTATCCTCTGAATCAGATCCATGAATGGTGATCTTCCTATTAGCTTTTCTATTCACCCTCTTGTTGGAAGTCTGGCCTTGCTGCTTGATTCTCTCAAACTTGCGTTCTATTTTGGCCAGGGTTTGAGAAGATTTGAGAGAAAAGGGAAAGAGAGAGAGAGAGAGAGAGATAGAAGAAGAGATAGAAGTAGAGAATGAGAAAATTAAGCCCTGAAGTTGGCTTAAGTAGGTCGAATTGATTGATTTAAAAAGGATATTGCATGCAAAAAGATTGCAGAAGATTTCCGAAGATATTTTGAGATATTTTATCCAAATCTCTAAACATTTGAATTATTCTGTAATTATCTAAAAAGATATTACAAAATAATCCACGATCCAATTTATTAATATATACAAATCTACTTAATCAAAGCAGTGTCACAGTGGTTCAAAGCTTTGAGAAAGTTTCAGGCCAACACAGAAACTTCAAAGCTTTGAGCCATACTTTCAAGGCTTAAGAAAGTATGATTTCAAGGCTTTGAGATTCACACAACAATACACATAGAGACTAATACTCCCCCTAAACCAATGAATCCTTGTTTATCATACCCAATTCAAGCCTTAGGGATGCAAACCTCTCATCTGAAAATGGTTTAGTGAAAATATCAGCTATCTGCTTAGAAGTAGAAATAAAAGATAGAACAATATCACCTTTTTCAGAATGATCTCTAAGAAAATGATGTCTCACATCTGTGTGCTTTGTCCTTGAATACTGAACTGGATTCTTTAATATTGAAATGACACTTGTATTGTCACAGTTGATAGGCACATTTCTGAATTCATATCCAAGATCTCTTAGTTGTTGAGCAATCCATAAAACCTGTGAGCAACAATCTCCAGCTGCAATGTATCCAGCTTCTGCAGTTGATAGAGCTACTAGATTTTGCTTCTTTGAATGCCAACTAATCAATGATGAACCAATGAAATGGCAACATTCGGAAGTACTATTTCTGTCTACTTTGTATCCTGCAAAGTCTGCATCTGAATAACCACTCAACATAAAGTTAGATCTTTTTGTTCACCAAAGCCCCAAGTCTTTGGTTCCATTCAAGTATCTGGAAATACTTTTAAAAACAATCAAATGACGTTCTTTAGGGTCAGCTCTAAATCTAGCACACATGCATACACTACACATAATCTGGTCTACTAGGAGTCGGATATAGAAGTGAACCAATCATATCTCTGTAATCCTTTTGATTCACACTCTTACCATTTGTATCTTTGTCTAAAGAAAGTGATGAACTCATAGGAGTCTTAACTACTTTGGACTGTGACATGTTATATTTGTTTAACATGTCCTGGGTGTGTTTACCTTGATGCACAAAAATTCCTTTCTTTATTTGATGCACATGAAGTCCAAGAAAGAAATTAAATTTCCCATCAAGATCATCTCAAATTCCCTGCACATTAGACTTTAAAACTCTTTTGAAAGAGCATCATTAGTAGCACCAAATAAAATATCATCAACATATATATGTACTACTAACAAATCCTTTTCTTGATTCTTTGTAAAAAGAGTTTTGTCAACCAGTCCTCTCTTGAAACCATTTTCCAGTAAGAACTTAGAGAGTATGTCTACCAAGCCCTTGGAGGTTGATTAAGTCCATACAAGGCTTTGTCTAATTTGTAAACATGATCAGGAAATGTGTCATTTTCAGAACATGGTGGTTGAGAAACATATACTTCTTCTTGTAAATATCCATTCAGAAATGCACATTTGACATCCATTTGAAAAAGCTTTATATGATAATGTGATGCAAATGCAAGAAGTATTCTGATAGCCTCCAACCTTGCAACAGGAGAAAATGTTTCCTCATAGTCAATCCCTTCTTCTTGATTATATCCCTGTGCAACCAGTCTTGCTTTATTTCTAACAACCATACCTTTTTCATCAAGTTTGTTTCTGAACACCCATCTGGTTCCAATCACAGATTAATCCTTTGGTTTAGTAACCAAATTCCAGAATTTGTTCCTTTCTAAACTCATTCAGATCATTCTGCATTGCAATGATCCAATATGCATCCTCTAGTGCTTCTTTAGCATTCTTGGTCTCTGTAAGTGATACAAAATCACTGAAAGCACACACATTCCTCAGTTGGCCTCTTGTCTGAGTTCCAGTAGCTGGATCTGATATGATATTCTCTGCAGGATGATCTGATAAATATTTGAACTTATTTCTAGGTGTCCAAGTGTATGGTCCTTCAAGGCTTTGAGTTCTTAACACAGTAGAAGGAGCATCAAATTTTCTATCAGTCTCAGTCTTAAGGATTTGAGATTTTGGCTCAACTAGGGTTCAAGGCCTTGAGATTCTTCTGAATGTTTCTGCTGCTTAGTTTTGCTTCTATTGACTTTCTCATAGTCATCATCAGCCTCATATTTGTTCAAATTAAGATCTGCAAAACTTTCACTAAGAGAATCATCAGTACCTTCATCAAAAATTACATGAATGCTATCCTCTACAATCTTAGTTCTCTTATTGTAAACCCTGTAAGCTTTGCTAGTTTGAGAATAACCCAGAAACACATATTCATCACTTCTAGCATCAAACTTACCAAGATTGTATTGGACATTGTTATGCACAAAACAAGTACAGCCAAAAGGCTTAAAATAAGCAACACTAGGCTTCTTGCCTTTGAACAATTCATAAGGAGTTTTCTTCAGGATATGTCTGATCAGACATCTATTGAGCACATAATTGGCAGTGTTAACAGCTTGTGCCCACAAAATTTTTGGAAAATTACTTTCAAGTAACATGGTTCAAGATATGTCTTCAAGAGTTCTATTTTTCCTCTCAACTAGACCATTTTGCTGAGGACTTCTAGGTGCAGAAAAGTTATGTGAGATACCATGCTTTTCACAAAATAAATAAAAATCAAGTTGAACAAGTTCCCTACCATGATCACTCATAATAGATTCAACAGGTAAATTTTTCAAAGTTTGAAGCTCTTAAAAAATTTTTGAAAATTTCAGATAATGCTTCAGACTTATATCTAATAAACATAACCCAAGTAAATATGGAATAATCATCAACCACAACAAGCATATATCTCTTACCTTTGGCTGTTTGTACCATCATTGGACCACACAAGTCCAAGTGCATCAATTCTAAAGGCCTAGAAGTACTTACAAATTTCTTTGGCTTGAATGAACTTCTGGTCTGTTTACCTTGAGAGCATGTCTTCCAAATCTCATCATCTTTGAATTTCAGGATTGGTAATCCCCTTACCAGATCTTTCGAGATGAGTTTGTTCAAAGTATGAATGATTATATGACCAAGCTTTCTATGCCAAAGCTTTGAGTCATCCTTCAAAGCTTTGAGACATTTCAGACTATCACCTGCAACTTTGTCAGTACATAGTGCATAAAACATTATGTGACCTAGGAGCAGTGAGAATGCAATTGCCTGATTTTTCATTTTCCACCACACATTTCTCCTTGTCAAAACTACCTTATTACCTTTATCACAAAACTGAGAAATACTCAATAAATTATACTTAGGACCATCAACTAAATAAGCACCTGAATTGAATATGCAGAGTTGTTACCAATACTTCCTATACCAATTATGTTGCACTTTTCTTTGTCACCAAGTGTGATTGTTCCTTCTGATTGTTCTTTAAGCTCTGTGAATAAATATTTCTTCCCACTCATGTGCCTGGAACATCCACTATCCAAAATCCGTTTCTGATCTTTCAAAGCTTTGGTGACAACCCGCAACATTCAATCAATGCCTTAACAGGCTATTAGACCAAATGTAGAATTTGGATTCATACTTTGAATCAACAATGTTAGGTGGTCTAACTCCTTTTGGAACCCAAATCTGTTTCACTTGTCCCTTAAGCTGATAAGGATAGGTATTCCTCATTATGTGAGGTTCTTTCCTTTTAAAGGGGAAAGTTGATTTCACATGTCCAATTTTACCACAATAGTAACATTTTGGAGAATGTCTGCTTCCTGATATTACAAATTTGGTTTGGTTTCTTTTTGGAAAATTTGGATTATAACCAATTCCACTTTTGTATACATAATGCATACTTCCTCCAAGCATAAGATTTAGCTTATGTTCTAAGCCAGCAAAAGTTGAAAGAATCTTCTTAGATTCTTGATGCTCACTAGTCAATGAAGTATTTTGTTGTTCTAAATCATCTGAGTGACTCTTTAGATCAACAAATTTGTCAGTTAAAAGAGTATTCTGATCAACCACTTCTTTGACCTGTGATTTCAAAGCTTCGCATCCATTTTCCAAGGATTTGAATTCACTGTCAATTTTCAACTTAGTAGCTTCAAGAAACTTGTTTTAAGAAACCAAGTCTAAATTTTCTTTTGCTTGCTCATGAACCTTCATTTTCAAGGAATCAATCTCATTCCTGTAACTTTTCTCATCTAAAAAGATACGTTTGAGGATTTCAGGTAAGACATCAGAAGGACTAGATAAAATATTTTTTACCTAGTCAAAACTAGATTGGTCTTCTTGATGTCCAGCCATTAAAAATAGATTGGCTTGCTCTTCATCAGAATTTGAGTCTGAAGAGTCTGAATCACTCCATGAGGCTACCATTGCCTTCTTCATTCTGTTGTCATTTTCCTTCTTAGGAAATTGTCTGCTTTTATTCTTGTGAGGGCAATATCTTACCAGATGATCTGCATCTCCACATTCATAGCAATTCATGACTTTAGGTTTATGTGAATGTGAAGTAGACTTACCTTTATGATCCTTGCTGGTTGAGGATCTGGATTTTTCTTTGCTGTAGTCCTTGTTTCCAAAGTTTCTCTTCTTCTTCTTCTTCTTCATAAACCTGGCCAAAGCTTTGGAAATCAGGGCTAAGGCTTCGTCATTATGTTTGAAAGTTCTAACTCCATTGACAGTAGTATAGAACACGTTTGGGCCATTCACAACAATAGACCATAGTTCAATGTCCCGGTCTATGATGAACATCTTCATCAATGCCTTTCAATGCACAAAGTTATCACCACAAAACAGTGGGGGTCTATTAGCTGCTCTTCCCTGTGAGAATCCTCCATCACCAACATTACTCATTGTCACAAGATTTTTAGATCCTTAAACAGTGACCCAAAGCTCTGATACCAATTGAAAGTTTGTAATGTAAGTATAAAACATGATCTAAATACTCTAGAAGGGGGGGGGGGGTTGAATAGAGTATGCTAACTTTTGCCAAAACATAGTTTTTTAAAACTTGAATAGAGCAAGCAGTTGATATCTCAAAGCTTTGAAACAGTTTTGAGAAACTTGAAGATAAGACTGCAGAATACAGAGGCTTCAAAGCTTTGAGATTTAGAAAGCTCTAAAGCTTTGAAACTTCCTGTTTAGACCGAATGTAAAGATAACAAAAGTAAATATCATGAACACAAGGATTGTACAGATTTCAGTCACAATTGGACCTAGTCTCTGCCTGAGGGATCTTATCCCTCCAGGATTCAAACACAGCTTCTTATTAATCACCCAGATTTAGCCCTAGATCTCAAGCCTAAGTGAACTACCCTTCCCCTATTACAGCTTGTGGTTCCCAACCTATCTAGTTCCAGTTACAATATGTTGAAACAATAAGAACCTCTTGTTGTTCACTTGAACAACCAAACTACTAAGTTTAATGAGGTTTCATAAATATAATGAATAATACAATTGAATACAAGTAGAAGAACTCAGAAAGAATAAGTTGATCAAGCCTGGAAGAGTTCTTTTGATATGATGAATGACCTTGCTTCTACAATGTCAAAATGCCTGATGAACCTGAAGATTTGAATGATATAAACTCTCCTGTTTGTAGCACACTTCAAATATCACGAAGATCAGTCTTAATCTCTTTGTCTCTTTTCAAATCAAAGGGCTGATCACTTTAAATAACAGTCTGCAACCAACAGAGAGATTTTAGGAACATAAATCATATAAATCCTCTTCCCTGATATGCTTATTTCAACATCTATATTTGAATAGTTATCTGATTTGTTTATGAACGTTGGAGCGTCCAACAAACCTTCATAGACTCAGCAAACAAGACCAAACAACATCAAGACAATCTAGTATCAAGATTTGTTTAGCAGTATGCTAACAGTCCATGAGAAAACTGTGCTAGATTTTTCTTGTAATAAACTTATATATTCAATCTGTTGAATATATCAAATAATCAGTATAGAACAAGTGTTATTAGTCAACAATAGATTCATAAAAAGTTCTGAATCTCACAGAAATAACCTCCACACATAGAACTAATTAGATGAACTTAGCAGTAAAGAGTAACCAATAAATCTCAAAGCTTTGAAGCTTTGCCTGCTAGTTCAACAGAATGTACTTGGATTTTGAATCCAACTAAATCCTGCATATTTTGTTAACCAGAATAAATAAAAAATGTATGCATAGAATCATTCCATAAAAAAAAAAAAAAAAAAACCTGCATCAAACAGCTAGATAAATATATATATATATGTATATGACTACAGTAACTCAAAGATTTGAAGCTTTGAATACTTAGACAAGCTTCCTTCTTGTTTTTCTGTCTTTCATCATCAAGGAATCAAAGCTCTCTGCATATGCATTCAAATATTAATATCAAAGAGCTTCTGACTTATCAACCCATATGGGGGCTCGCGAGGGAGTTGGGGATTTTCCGTGGGCATTATGCGCATCATAGTGCAGTTTACCCCGGTGTGCGAGGAACACACGACCTTAGGGGTGCTCATTATCACATAATCTAGCTTGGGGATTGCTTGGGAGAGCTCATTCAGCAGTGGAAGATTGGAAACGGTACATCTTTTCCAGAAATTGTCGACGGTCCACACGACCCCTTCTTGTTGCAGTTTCGCGGACACGGTGCCCATGTAGGTCCGGGCACCCAGGTACTACTTACACTATATCTCTTTTCCACGTTTGACCGATAACTGTGAAATCCACCGCCTAAACATTTAAGTGAGGAACCTCCAAGTTGATATCTAAATTCGTTGAGGACAACGAAACGCTTAAGTGTGTGGGGGGGGGGGATTTGCGTACATGTTCGCTAGCCATGTGAGTTATGCTCGCCTTGTTACATGTAGTTTATGTTAGTATTTTGTTAATGTGGTTAGTGTAGAGTGTTTCAATATCTTGTCGTATTGTGCTAGTTTTAAATCTCTTCATTTATTTGCACTAATAATTATTGAGTCACCCTACCAATTGTTATGTGGTTAGTCGAGTTGACCAGTTATATGTAGAATCAAAAAGATATGAAAATAATAAAGAAAAAAGTAGAAAGCAGAAAAAATCCGAAAAATTTGAGTTATGGGCAATTGATGAAGCTTGAAGTTAGAGAGAGAGTTCAGTGAAAGAGTCTCAATGAATAGGAAGTATCGTAGTAGGGAAAACCTTAATGTTTTTAGTATTCTGTGCACCGTTTTCACAAAAGGAAGTCCATGGTATTTAGGGAAAAAGTGGAATGTACATTTTTGGGCATCCTATAGTGTGCTAGGAGGATTTGGTCTTTGGGGTAGTCGAGTAGGCTGTTTTCAGTGGAGACTTGTGGCCGCTTAAAATATGGGGTGGACCTTTGTGTTGAGTTGGTTCCATGTGGTATGTTGCCTTAGCCTAATTGAAGTTGGGGAGTGTACAACACCATCCCTTAAGGCGGTTTCAAGAGTTAATCGAAAAAGCGCACACTTAGTTGCTCTAACTGCACGACTGAAATAAAAAGAATAGAATGAAAAACAAATAAATCAAAATCTTCTATTCGACTAGATACGGTGAACAACCTAATGTGCCCCCGCTCGCATGGGGAATTTGGGTTCAAGCCAATTAGAACGTTTAAGGAAAATTAAAGTCAAGTCGTATTACACGGAGTTGTGTCTCCCGTCACTGGGACACTTTGCATCCAAAGCAATAACGGCTAAGAGGATATGAAAACCTCATATGACTTGGCGACGAAAGACTATCATAAGACTAAGGATGCCTAGACCCTCCGAGGTAAAGGATGTGCCTGCACCTTGGATTGAGTTTGGTAGATATTTAGGTACCCCTTAGTGATTGTGCGTAGGGTCATCGTACTTTCAATTCCTTGTTGCGGTGGTGTGAAATAAAAAAGAGACTTGTGAGAGCTTGATGATTTTGGTTAGTGATAGCGAGATTGCCCGTATCTAAAGAAAATGAAAAAAGTGTGTTGTTTTAATTCTTGCATTGTTTAATATCGAGTTGCATTGTGTATAGTCATGTAGATCGTATTGTGTATGTGTTGTTTGTGTCACATGGCTAGTGAAATTGGATGAAATTCGGTGGATTGAAACGTAGTGTAAGCTTTGATTTTTCTCGGGACGCACAAAAAGGTAGTGTGGGGGATTTCATAACTCTCTATTAGAGTTATATATCTTGCACGTTTTATATCATTTTGTGTGATTTTCGGGTTGATGATCTCAATTTTACACTATGATTAGAGAGAAAATGTAGAAGTTAAGCTCTAGGAGTTAGTTTGTTAATCCTAGTGTTTCTCGTATGGTTTTATGTACTTTTGTCTTGTTTGATCGCATTGGTTGTGTTTCATATTGTTTTGACAGGAAACGAAGCTTTTAAGATGAAATGTAGAGGATAAACGGGCGTTGGAGATTATTCAGGAGCTAAAACGGAGAAGAAATGGTGAAAATACATGAGAGGGGAGGCAAGGGTCATTTAATCAAGTTTGCTTTGACACTTTAACCCCCTCCCCATACTCTGCCAAAACTCGGAGTGAAAAGTGAGAAAACTCACTGGAGGAGCAAATCGTGCGATCTGCTGGAGAATTTTCTCACGGTCCTTACACCCAGATCACACGACCAAAATGAGCAGATCGTGCGATCTGCTGAAGGCAGAGGCACATGTTTGCTTGTTTTTGGCCAAAACTACGTCATTTTGTGTTGAGTTATTGCCTAAAATAGCTGGGGAATAATTAATACACGTAAGATTGATTCAATAAAGGACCTTTCATCATTCTACAATTCACGTTAGAGGAGGAGGGCGAAGACGAAAGACGTAGGCTCAAGAACTCCATTGGAGATCTATGTTTTCTCTACTTCATCTTATTCTGTAAAATCTTGTATGGAGAAACTACTTAGCTTTGCTAGAATGATTTCAATTAGCTAAAATATTTTCTAGGTGTCTATATGCGAGCCTAGGGTTTATGTAGAATGATTTTTCGGGTTTAGAATTTGTTTCATGCGTATATGATTTCATCTATTGAATGAATGTTTAGTTTCTTGAACTAGGTATTGATTCTCGTTTATTGATAGGCCGTGAACACGATTTAATCTTCATGGAAACTAGGGTTTGTTCTTAGTTCATCATCTTGCTTAATGTTAATGTTTATTTTAGTTACATATTCTTGTTCTACGCTTATTCCTTAGTGTGAAAGGAGTGATCAACCGGACACGCTACTTAATTAGATGAGTGCACGATAGTGACTTAGCCTAATTGTGATGAGAACTTGAATACAATTTCATCACCGAGACAGCGAAGGAGAAGTGTTAGGATTGGTCTTAGTGGGTAGATTCGGTAGGTGAGATTCGACTGTTTCGTGCAACGGTGGATCGACATGAGCCGTTTTCGTGCAGGTCGTTAGCCTACTAGAACGGACCAGTTGACACATGAGACCGATAGGAGATTGTCAGATCAACTACCCGGCTTAACTAGAATAGGATTGACGTGTTACATAGATGAACCAGAATTCGTCTACAGCCGTAGGTGATCTAGAGATCGCCTACTTTCTCCGTATCTAATTATTAATAAAAAATGCAAAAATATTAGTTTACTTGTTTATTTCAATTTCAAGTCACTTATTTGAGGGTGACAACTCAGATAATCTCAATTCTTCCTCCCTATTACAGTACTTTAATATAATCTACTAATTAAATAATCTCAAGTCTGTCCACGTGGGATCGATAACTCGGGGTTGAAATACCACCCCTATATTACTTAAACCTGCACTTGCGCATACGCGTTAATAAATCACGTCATGCATGATGGAGTGGCCTACTCCCAAAACACTCAAGGGTTTTAAAGGGTTTCTAGGCTTAACATGCTACTATAGGAGGTTTGTGCCACAATATGGTGTTATAAGCATATCCCTTACTGAGTTTCTACAAGAAGCACAATTTGAATTGCCCGTTGCAGTTGACTCATCATTTCAAAGGTTGAAGATAGCAAGGTCTACAACACCCGTATTAGTAATGCATGATTTCAGTCAACCATTTGAGATTGATATTGATGCTTGTGGAGTGTGAATAGGAGCTGTGATGATGCATGCGTTGGAATTGTGCCCTAGATGCAATCAATTTATCGTGAAAATATATGGATTTACTATTCATTATGTTATCGGTATGGAGATATGTTAATATGAATGAAGTCCTTAGAATATACATGTTATATTCTTAAATATCCCTAGTCGAGTACTACAGTTAATAGGACGAATGTATTGCATCAAGACTAGTATGTGGGTAGATTGATATGGGGATATCAAGTCTAGCACATGGGTATGCATTAGGGGTAATGGCATACTGGATTGACCCACAACGAGAAGGCTACATACAAGTTATGTAAAGTCATAAGTGCTTCTCGTAGTGACAATGGTATTGTGGTCCTTAGACTTGAAGTCACTAGATACTCTAGTTGTGAAATATCATGCTTTGATATTATCAAACGTTGCGCCTTAACCGGGTAACTATAAATGTAGTTATCGGGCATGATAGGAAGCAAGCTTAGAGATGGTAGTGATGTAGAGAGGATTTGTCCCTCCCACATAACGGGAGAAAATATCCGCGACCACTCGAGGGGTAGTGCTTATAGAATGTTTGGCCAGACTCAGATAAATCAATATATGATATTGATGTTATCTGCATGGATAAGACTATT
Source organism: Linanthus parryae (assembly GCA_023055425.1). Lineage (NCBI taxonomy): Eukaryota > Viridiplantae > Streptophyta > Magnoliopsida > Ericales > Polemoniaceae > Linanthus > Linanthus parryae. Next base: position 112,127,098 of record JALGPY010000005.1, on the reverse strand, counting down.
CCCAGGATCGAGAAACTATGGATTGGATATACGAGTGTGACTTGTATGTCTCGTGTCCAATCCTAATATGGAGACAGAGGGATAATACAATACGGTAACATTGGTCACAAGGTTTATCGGATTACTGACTATTTCTATTAGTTGGGTAGCATAGATGTCTTGCTAGAGGCCGCTCTATGTTAGTAATTGTTACCACCAACTAAGTAGAAACCTACGGGGTCACACTCCCTATGGATTAAACCAGACTTGGGAATTAATTAGTTGGACTAACTAAATAGAATGATCAATACGCAACCACATGCAAACTTAGTAGGACTAATTTGTAAGGTGGACTAATCCATGTAAGGACATGATTAGTAGATTGACTAATATGTAGTTAACAAGGAGTGTTAGACTATATAAAGAACACTCCTAGCTTATTTTCTCAAGAGAGTGTCATAATTGTTATCACACAAGAGAGAGAGAACAAGGCAATGAGAGAGAGAAACACTAGGGCCAAACCCCTAGTGCCGCCCGTCCCACTATCCGTCGGCCACCATAGAGGCGCGACCTCTTTGGTCTCGTTTTGCGTGATCTTCTTCTTCCTCCTCCTTTCCTATCTAGCACAAAGGTGTTGGAGGATCCGTGATCAATCCTAGGGGTGGACTTTTCATAGAGACGTGGACAGTTTTTCACGTGAAGTCATCAAAGAGACAAACTAACGTACTTAATGTTCTCATCCTTTAGCATCGTTATGAATTCTAGTCCTGTGATCCTTGGAGGGTATTGAACGTAATTGATTTTCTTTTATTTGCCTGCGTAATCCGTATCAAAACCCTAAAGCAAGAACATAGGCCAATTGCTTCTATAGAAATTCTCTCTCACAAAGATACCAAATCCATGCACACCTATAAAAAGGTGCATATGGTTGTGGCACAAGTAGTGTCCAGATGAAAGGATTATTTGGAGGGGGTGCGATTTACTATTAAAATATAGCATCAAATCATTAAGTACTTCTTGGCGCAAAAACTTAATACTTCAATGAAACATAAATGGCCACCAAAACTTATTGGCCTAAATTATACCATCACAAACAAGAGTGGAAAGGAGAAATTGGTAGCAGATGCTTTTTTAAGAATACCAGAAGAGGCTAGGCTACCATGAGGCTACTTGTGCAGCTATTTCAGATTTGTAGCCAAACTTGGTGACATTGGTCGTGAAATCTTATCGAAGAGATGCTTGGGGACGATAGTGGATTCAACAGCTCTTGGTGGACTCCACTGTAGGACAAGGGAAACTTTCTTTATCCAATGGCTTTCTGTGGAAACATCAGCAAATATATGTGGTCACCAACACCAAATTAAGGCAAGAAATAATTCAAATGAGCATAATTCAGGGGTTGGATGTCATTCTAGTATAATAGGCAACTTATAAGAGAAAACTACATCACTTCTTATGGTCAGGGTTGAAGAAAGAAATAAAAACTTAGATGCTCTCTTGTGATATTTTTCAAAGAATGAAACCTGAAAATGTTTCATACCCAGGATTGTGAAAACCCGACCTATTCACGATAGACCCTCGTGTGATATCAGTATGAATTTCATCACTTGGCTACCCAAATAAAATGGGTAGGAAGCCATCTTAGTGGTGGTAGACATGCTTACCAACTATGGCCACTTCCTAACCTTGAATCAACCTATTTAAACTGCTAAAGTTGCCAAGGAATTATTTGAAAATGTTTATAAACTGCATGGGCTACCCACACCCTCCTCACTGACATGTTTCCCATCTTCTTAAGCTATTTCTTACAACCTTTCAATGTAGTATACTAAGTTAATGCACACAACAATTTGTCAACCTTAGGCAAATCTCCAGACAGGGGAGGGTGAACTAGTGTTTGAAAACCTATTTGAGTTGTATGAAAATTGATAAACCTTTAAAGTAGTATAGGGGGTTGGGATTTGTTGGGTATTGGTATAACACCAATTAGCGTACTGCATTATAGACAACCCCCTTAATGGCATTATGTGAATATTCTCCCCCTCATATCAATTTTCACCAGTTGGATCACTCTCCAAGGCCTACGGTGGACCAATTCCTTAACTGGTCGAAATGATGTCAAAATATAAGTTATTCTAAACTTTATTATTTTGCATGCCTAATTCAAGTACCTATAAACACTGACCAAATAAAATCATAAGTTCTACAAAACTCTTGATTTATTCTACCAACGTTAATGAGTACTTTGAAACTCTTGTTTTATGTATTTGAACGGATTATGTCGCGGTTTAGTACAATGAAAAATCATAAGTACTATGAAAACTCTTGATTTTCTATATAATAAATTGATCATGCACTTATACTCAAAACTATTGCATCTCCTTGAGTGCATGTAACTCTTGGTAATTGATCTATATATGCCCACAAAGAATACGACATAAACAAAAATAATTGAATATGAAAATATTCATGATCGATATCTTTTAAACTAACGGACGACACCACTGTACTTAGGTTAGTTAAAATCACCTCATACGAAATTTTATTTTGACATAACCCAATACATTGAATAATCAAATCCAATTAATAATGGAATTGAATCAAATTAACATGACGTGACATAGTACGCAATAGAATGAAGAATCCGACCAGTAAGTAAAAGTAATATTCATATCTATAGCCTTAGTTGACACCACAACTATTTCATTAATCTTAAACGTTCTATAACCTACACACATGCCGTGCTTAACAAGCTCATTTTTATTTGTCGGGTTCAAAATTGAGTTTTTTTCTTTGATAATTACATCATATAGCCGGGTTTGAACCCAAAACCTCTTGTAGGGGCTTCAATTGATCTACCATTGGGCTTCAAACGTTCAAAATTGAGTTTGACCCTTTCTAAACTGTTACATATTATGAAACTATTTTTTTAAGTTTCTATGGATTATATTTTAAAGCGGGAGGATTTTTTTCGAACTCTAGTTGCATGGAGATTGGTACAACATTAGCTATAGAACCTTTGACCCAAAGAAAGCATAATTCAAAGTATCTGATTGCATGGCCATCTTCATTGGATTTTCCGCGTCGAGATACACAATTTTCATATATGACTCGCCTTGCTCTGAGCTCTATGTCTCCAAGTATACTCTTATAACCGAAGTCTGGATTTGTTCAAAAATCTGTTGCGAACCAACAACCATGACAAGCGATATATGGAGTTTTACAACTCAAATTGATGCACCGTTAGTTCTCAGAGCTTCATTTTTTTGTTATCTACAAATTTAAGCTTTACAAAAAATGATCCAAAATCGTTATCCATGCCTAAACAATGAAATACAATTCTGCCATGACTTATGTATGCTGAATTTTTGCGTTGCAATTTGCAAATTTCACTCTCCAATGACACACATAGGTATAATATAGTATTTATGCAATGAGTACAATAAAAACTCTTTACAATCCGTTGTATTAATAAGTACTATAAAAATTCTTTAAGCACTTATAATTATTGATGAAATTTAATAGTAAATCAGAAACAATGTCGAGCATTCATTCGATGTCCTTAAGGCTTTGTCTTCTGCTATGCTATTCTTTTTCTACTTGTTCTCCATATTCTTATTTTCGGTCAACTTTCGATTGTTATCCAACAAATTTCGAGTTGGCATGCCAGTTTGGCCCAGTTTTCTATTTTGAGGTGGCCCTAACTTAACCATCCTCATGAATGCGTCTGATGACAAAAGACTCGAAGCATGTGTTAGTATGCTAAAAGAGGACGTATCGTTACTTGAGAAAGATACAGATTCAAGATTTCCTCTAATTTGCTTCAGTGAACACCATTGTTCTCAGATCTTGTTATAACATGAGTATCAAGTAAGAACGATGATCAAAACGAAGAACGAGACACAACGTGGCTTACTAGTTGCAAAATTAGCTACCTCCATGACCAATACCAGATGTTTATTATAGAAAAAACAACCCTATTACAACACGCACTGCTCCAAACCAAATCTATCCACATTCTATAAACTTATATAGACCTAAGAGTCCTGATTTGTGTCCAAAGTAATGCCAAACATTGTCAAAACTGATTACGAAAGAAACCAGAATCTGCCAACCCTTAACTAGATCGTGCGATCTACTATAGTAGGTAGTGGGACATGCTACATAAGGTCGTGGGACCTAGTCCTGACCTCGAACTTGCTGCAGCCTTCTCTTGTAACAGGTTGTGGGACCTAGTCCTGACCTCGAGTTTGCTGCATCCTTCTCTTGTAGCAGGTCATGGGACCTAGTTCTGACCTCGAATTCGCTACAACCTTCTCCTTATCTCCCTTTTGCTTATTCTTAGTCTGTTTAATGTTTTGCCTGATTTTGTTAGACGATTGAATCATCTCAACAGATCTCAATCATAACAAGAGAAGTCGTACTTGACCCCACGTGATTTCATTCAAATAAATGGAACATGCCAAATTCATGGAAAGATTCATGAAGATCGTGAATTATATTTCCCATTTTATTGCGTAAATGCACTCGAAATACCACATGAATGTTTATTTTGGCTGATTTAAATTGCTTGATTTTGTTAAAAGATGGCTAGTCTTTGTTGTATTTGAATCTTTATTTTTCTTTTCCTTTTGTTGTAGAATTTGTTGGAAGTGTTTAAGTTAATGAAAAATGTGGCCAAGTCATGTACATGTATTCTAACACATGATACATGTAAGAGCATCTTCCACGGTTAGATATCAAATTTTATGCCAAATTCTATATTTGGTTGAGAAAAATGGGTGAACTTCTCACAGCTGACCCTCATAAATACCACACCACCATTTTTGGTGCAAAAATAGCATTTTTTTCTTTCACAGATTTTGCCAATTTTTATATCGGATAGTTATCTCACATAGGGGTGTAAGGAAAATCGAATAAACCGGTCAAACTACCGAACCAAACCTATTGTCATGGTTTTGGACGGGTTTTAAATTTAAAATGTTTACATATGGCTCAAGGTTTTACAAACCGGTCTAATCGATTCGGTTTTGGTTTGTTAACTAATTATACCGGATGAACCGAGTCGAACCATTTCGTACACAATATGGTTCTATTATAGCATACATTGTATAGTGTATATGTAATAATCTAGAAAAGTATATTCCAAGTAGACAATTTAGTCAATTAAGATGATCTAATAGATGTTAGCTTTCTTTATTTTTCTCATGTCCCTCTTGTTTCGATCTAAAACAATAATTTTGTGAGTTCTACAAGTTTATTCAATTTATTTCATAGTTAAAATTTGAATGTTGTTGATGTAATAATATAATCATATCCATGTGAAAGTAATTACGCAAATCTATCGAACTGCTCGGTTTGGTTTGGTGCAGTTTATGGTTTCAAATGGTGCATGTTGGTTCTAAAATTATCAAACCGATACATTCGGCACCAAACATAACCGCTTACACCCCTAATCTCACCATTCCATCAAATTTAGAGAATGGTGCTTTTGTCCTCTCACAACAAATCATCTATCATCAAATCATGAATTTCATAACTATCAATATAAAAAAATATTTTATTACTGCAATAATATTAAACGAAAATAAAATGATTAAATTGCAAAAGAACATGCATTCTTAAAAAATACTTCAACATAATTGTAGATACTGCTTTCCAAACAGACATATCGTCGCCACGTGGCATCCATCCAGCACACCTAGCTGTGCTCCATCCACACCGGGTCACCACCCGTGTTGATCCACGTGGGGGCTATGAGACAGGGCCCCCGCGCACCATAACACAGGACTTGTAGGGACTTAGTGGTTTGGAGGCTAGGGTAAGGCCCGTCGCGCGCATGCGACAACCAAGCTTGCGCGCGACCTCTGGTAACTGACTGAGAAATCCTAGGCTTACGTGTCCCATTAATGCGGCTGATATCCTAACGGTCTCCGATACTTGCGGACAGATGCGTAACGGTTCCTATATACACGGTCGAACGTGCCGTTGGGGGTTCTACCATTAAGCCACCATTTATGGTGCACTAAACCCCCCAACGGTCACTTCCCCACTATATATAGGATCGTTAGCTCCCCGTTGCGACACAAGACTCGTAAGACACATTGGTCCAGTGCCATAGCTTACTGTCTCTCTCTCACAAGAAGTTACCAGTGCTTACTCTCTCCCTACACACACCTTACAACTTTCCGTGTTCTTATTCCCTGCTTGAGGTGTACACTCGGAGATCTCTTGAGGATTTCCTTGTACACATTTTGGTGAACCCGACGTGAACATCCACCTTCAACAGCCTAAAATCTGCCCATAATGTCTTCGGACCAAGCCATCCGTCACGGAGACAAGTCTCCCTCCCATGAGGAGACCTCAGGAGAGGACGGACTGCTCAACACCACTCCCAACACTCGGGCTCCGGTTGTCATTGAGGGAGAACCCTCCTTAGAGTCTCTCCAAGCTACGATACAGACTCAAGCCCGAGCCATGGAAGCTCAGTCTGAGCAGATTGCTCAGATCATGGCGATCCTGGGAAAGGTGGCCCACAACGTTGTCCCGGGGACTTCTTCCCCGCTGCTTTATAACTCTGTATTAGAGTTATATTTCTTCTACGTTTGTGTACCGTTTTGTGTGAATTTCGGGTAGATTATATTAGAAATACACTATGAACTTGAGGATATTTAATAACTTGAGCTTTGAGCGATAAATTGTAAATCCGGGCGGTTCTCGCGTTATTTTATGCTATTTTGTCTTGTTTGATCGCACGGGTGTGTTTTGTGTTGTTTTGACAGGAAACGTAACTCGGAGACTGAACGAAGAGGAGAAACGAACTTCGGAAATTGAGACAAAGCTCAGAATTGGTCAAGAAAGGAAAAGAAAGGAAGTAGGCGCAGAAGAAAGAAGACAAGTTCAGCAGATCACACAATCATCAAAACTGAGGTCGTGCGATCTGGAGCAAGACTTAGAAAAAATTCGGAGGAGAAATTGAGCAAGCTCACTATTATCACGATCTGAGTTACTGATCGTGCAATCAGCTAGTCAAATCGCACGACTTGATATTGCAGATCGTGCGACATGACTTGGTCCTTAGAAATATATCGTACGATCTGAGGCAAGAGGAGAAGCAGATCGCACAATCAGCTTTAAGGAGATCGTGCGATCTGCTGAAGTAAAACTACACGTACGAAGAAAAAAAAGAGAGAGGCACGGGTTGTCTCCTACTTGACCTAAAACTACAATTAATCAAAAAGAGAAGAGATTCATTCAAGAAGACCTCTACCAACGGGGGAAGAAGGGAGAGACGCACGCAAAGAGGAGGACTCCTCCTCCATTGAAGCTCTAGGTTTCATGTTCTTCTTCTTCTTTCAAATCTTGTATGGAGAAACTATTACACCTTGTTTGGTTGATTATTATTAGCTAGACGTTTTGCTAGGCGTCTCTATGAGAGCCTAGGGCTTATGTAGACGGTTATTTTCCAGATTTCAGACTTTGTTTCATGCGTTTGGATTTGATTCCTCAATTGAATGTTAGTTTCTTGAACTTGTTGTTGATCTTAGTCTATTGAAACGATTAGGATATGATTTGATATTCAACGAAACTAGGGTTTATTTTGTGAATCAATTCATTGCTTAAAGTTAATATTCGTTCTATTTACATGTTCTTGTTCAATGCTTAATCTTTAGTATGAATGGAGTAGCTACCCGGGCGTGCTAGCTAATTAGATGAGTGCACGATAGTGACTCCACCTAATTGTGAAGAGAACTCGAACGCAATCCCGAATCACCGAGACCGAAAAGGAAAAGTGTTAGGATTGGCCTAGTGTGGGTAGATTCGGTAGGATTATCAGCTGTTCCGTGAAACGGTGGGCCGACATGACCCGTTATCGTACCAGTAGATGACCTGCTAGAACAGACCGGTAGACAACATGAGACCGAGAGGATATTGTAGTCAACCGAGACGTAAAATGACATGAGACCGATAGGATATTGTCATAGCCTGTTACCCGGCTTGATTAGGATAGAATTAACGTGTTACTCAGATAATCCGGAAATCGTCTACAACCCTAGGTGATCTAGAGATCGCCTAGTTTCTCCATATCTATTTATTAAAAATAAAAAATACAAAAATATTAGCTTAGATGTTACTTCAATTTTTAAATCAATCAAATCTTTCCTCATGTACCGTACTCTTAATTAAGTAACTAATTAGATAATCTAAAGTCTGTCCTCGTGGGATCGATAACTCGGGGTTGAAATACCACCCCTATATTACTTGACCGTGCACTTGCGCATACGCGTTAGTTAATCGCGTCACTGCTGCCAACTTCGCTACCAGGGACGGTGTCTACCTCAATAGGAACCTCGATAGTGCATGTTTCTGCCGCCCCTACTTCCTTTTCGGGTGGCCTGCGAGTCAGACGCCGCCGTTCTCATCAGGCTTGTCCCTCATAACAGCAGGGAACCCCGCTGCATACCCTGCATCGCCTCTATACGCAAGCGGAGCCCTAGGAAGCCACGGGCCTCCACCTCCTCCTCCTTACAATCCTAGTATGCCATACATTCCGGGCTTTGGGCCCAAAACTCCATCCTATGGAGGAACACCTGCAAGTTTGGCGGCTCTCAAACAAAGGATCGACAGTATCATCGCCAACCAGAGTTTCGCAGACACTGTCATTCCCAAGGTAGATAGTGCGCCTCCGATTCCGCGAGATGTCTATCTCATGCCAAACCCCGTTGGGTACAAAGCGCCCAAATGGGACAAGTTTGATGAAGTCAGTGGGAACGCCCACGAGCACGTGATGAGATTCATGGACATGATGGGTCCGTATGGAGCTGATACTCTGCTACTCATGCGCGAGTTTCCCAAATCTCTGGGAACTGTCGCATACAAGTGGTACAGAGCCCTCGTAGAGGGATCTGTCAAAACATGGGAGGAGATGGTACAGATGTTCTATACGAAGTTCTTCCAGATGGACGAACGGGTCACCACCATTCACCTCTCCCGAATGTGCCAAAATCCCGACGAGGAAGGCGTCGCCTTCATCAAGAAGTTCAGGGCCAGGTCTTTGGAGTGCAGCGATGAAGTCTTGGAGGGCCGTCTGGTCGAAATATGCCTGCAAGGCATGCACGACGAGTACAAAGGTATGTTGATTAACTTGAACATGCCCACTTTTTCAAAGTTGATTGACTGCACCAGGAACGTCGATCCACTGGTAGAAAGGATGAAGAAAAGACACGATAGCGAGCGTGCGCCCATCTCTAAAGACGGAGGATTCAAATGATTACGAGACGCTAATGTGCACGCGGTATCTTCGCCCAGCAAGCAACAACGGTTTCCAGCCCACCTCTGTCTATATCGATCAGGGACGCAGTCGACCTTTGCAAGAAATGGCGACGAGAGGGAATGTTGCCGTCATTCAAACACAGACCTACAAGAGAACAATTTCGGGACCCAAAATGGTGTGAATGTCATGGGCAAATCTCCCATCCAACCAGGGAATGTAGGAAACTCAAGAAGATGGTGGAAGAGCAGATAAGGAAGGACCAGTTAGTTGTTGAAGAATCGGCAAAAAACGTGCGAAAAGACCCTTCGCCGCAGCGACAATCCAAGGAAAAGAGATCGCCATGATCTCGATTAAAGACATGGCAGAAGCGACAGTACCTGAGGTTGCAGAACTCTACGAGAATGAGGAATGTCACGAGGACGCTCAAGTGGGGCGAATGAAAGACTCCATCAAATTCACCAGATTCTTTGATGAGATGAACTTCTCAGAGGACTGCAGGCATGGGGTGATAAGAGAAATTTTGGAGGTGGAAGGAAAGTATGGAGAAAAATTCTTTACCCCTAGCGACGGAGCTGTTAGAGCCCCCAGATCGCGGAATCTCATCATGACATTCGATGAGTCTGACAAAAGGATTAGCGCAAACCATCAAAGGCCGCTATATGTCACAGCCACGATCAACCACGTCGAATTCAAAATAGCCTTTGTCGATGGAGGAGCCGCGGTAAATGTTATATCCTTGATTACCCTAGACATGGCAGGGGTTCCCGGGCATAAGATGGTTAAGAAGCCCTAGTCCTTGACGGGGTTTGGAAGTAGTTCCATAACGAATTTGGGTTGGATCAATTTGGGAATCCGGATCGAGCAGATAAATTGTTCTGCCAAATTCCATGTTATTGAGGCCGAGACAGCCTACCACATGATTATTGGGCGAGCATGGATTCACCGCTTCAATGCTGTACCCTCGACGACCCATCAGGTGTTGAAGGCGATCTGGAAAGGAAGGGTGGTCACGATACCTGCTTCGGTGAATCCTTTCAATCTTTTGGAGGCACACTTACCTGAGGCGGTGTGGTTTACAGAGATGGAGGATGGACCGCTCCCGGCCCCGTTTCGGCCAACTCCTTTTCCCAGATTGGAGGACATTCAGGGCCAGTCACCGCCTGGAGAAACAGTAACACAGGAGGAGTCAGAGGATGAGCAGCCCGCGTGGGGAGATATCCCTAAAGCAACCAAAAGCATCTACACTTTGAAAAGATCCATGGGAAACACTGAGGAGCGAATGGACAATCTCCGCCCCAAAAGTAAGAAGTTTTATCGCGTTACAGGCGTCACGTGCAAATTTTCAAGCTATCGTGGGTTTCCAATATAAGCAAGGGAGGCCCATCAGTCGAGGAAGTCAAAGAGGCACCTGAGTGCATGCAAGACCGCCGAAAGCCACAAAATCAAGAGCTTAAGGAGGTATTCCTCAGCTATGGAGAGGAAAAACAAAGACCTGTCTTCCTGAGCGCAGACCTAAGCAATACGGAAGAACAAAGGCTTGTCTAGCTACTGAAGGAGTACAAGGATGTGTTCGCGTGGGATTATGACGAAATACCGAGGCTTGACCGAAGCATTACTATGCATCGCCTGGATGTCATCCCAGGATCGAAACCAATCAATCAAAGCGCGAGGAATTTCCATCCAGAGATCAATGTCAAAATCAATGAAGAGATGGTTAAACTGCTGAATGCCAAGTTCATAGAGCCTAACCATCATCCCACCTGGTTGGCAAACATAGTCCCTGTGTTGAATAAAAATGGAAGCCTTCGTGTATGTGTGGATTTTAGGGATCTGAACAAATTCTGCCCAAAGGACGATTTCCCTTTGCCAAATGTGGATCTCTTGATAGAATCCACTGCGGGTCATGAGATGTTCAGCTTTATGGACGGGTTCAGTGGCTACAACCAAATCAAGATGGATCCGGAGGATGCAAAGAAGACGACGTTTATAACACAGGTAGGGGTCTTTAACTACACAGTCATGCTGTTTGGTCTGAAGAACGCGGGGGTCACATACCAGCGCACAATGATGGCACTGTTCCACGACATGATGCACCAAGAAGCTGAGTTCTATGTGGACGATTTAGTGGTTAAATCAGAGAAGAAAGAAGACCACTTGAAGAATCTAAGGAAGGTTTTCGACAGATGTTGTGCATTTCAGTTAAAGATGAACCCTATGAAGTGTGCGTTTGGGGTAACTTCTGGGAAGTTCCTAGGCTGTGTGATTCACAGGCATGGGATCGAGCCTGATCCCGCCAAAATCTCAGCAATCACAAACCTGTCAGCACCACAATCCCAAACTGCACTAAAGGCGTTCCTGGGAAAGCTGTCTTATTTGCGGAGGTTTATACCAGCAATTGCGGAACTAACTTTCTGCGTCAGCAATTTGCTCAAGAAGAACGCACCATTCGTCTGGACGGAAGAACATCAAGTTGCTTTCAAGAAGCTGAAGAAATTACTGACATCACTGAGGGTTATGATTGCATAACAACTGGGAGCACCTCTGCTATTGTACCTCACCTCAACTCAAAGGTCGATTGGAGCATTTCTGGCCCAGGAGTTTAAGGGACAAGAAAGACCAGTGTATTATATCTCCGGTATGATCCAATCAGCAGAATCAAGATACACAGACATAGAGCGACATTGTTTGGCTTTATTTTTTGCGATTGAGAAGCTAAGGCACTACTTTTCTTCGCATAAAGTGATAGTCATAATGAAGAACGACCCCATACGATATCTCCGGGGACACTCACTCCCCTCAGGATGGCTTGCGAAATGGTACATGACCATTTCCCAATATGATATTACATGCATGCGACCCAAGTCAAATCACAAGCACTAGCGGATCTGCTGGCACAATTCCCAGACGAGAAGCACGAGCCGGTACCAGAGGAGCTCGAAGGACCCGATATATAGACCATCAGCAAAGAATACTGGAAGCTGCAGTTTGACGGATCATCCACAAGATCGGAGGGAGGAATTGGAGTAGTACTCATCAAGCCTGATCAGGAGGTTATCCAGATGTCGACAAAACTGGACTTTGCGGTGTTCAATAATGAAGCCGAGTATGAGGCCCTGATCGCAGGACTCCTTGCAGCTAGAGCTCTGGAAGTCAAGAATCTCGTCATCATGGGAGATTCAAAACTAATTGTCAAACAAACCTCGAGAGAATATGCTCTGACAGAGATAAACCTACTAAAGTACCAGTCAATTGTGTAGAAGCTGGTTCAAAATTTCGAGTCTGTGAAATATGAGCACACCCCCAGGTCTGACAATCGCCACGCGGACGCATTGGCCACTTTAGGGTTAAAAATCAGTTCAGATAAATGCCATGCGAAGATATCGATTGAGGTGAAGACAGTCCCATCATTAGTAATAGACCTATGCGAAGAAGGACCTCCGGAAGACACGGACTAGAGGCAGCCTATTTTGTGCGCGATAGCCGACGGAACCAGCAAGGAAACATGGGTTTCTATCAAGGGCTTTTGCATACATGATGGTTTGCTTTATCACAAAGGCCCCGGAGGTATCCTTATGAGTTGCGTAATTGAGAAGGAGGGCGAAGCAAATTTGGATAAAATTCATCAAAATTCTTGTGAGGACAACGAGGTCTCCATTTACAGGAAAGCCCAAAGGTATGGGATATATTGGCCGCAGATGTCGTACTTCGCCGCTATAATACAAAACAACTACGAGAGGTGTGCTTTAATCAAGGCTACCATGGAGGTTGCTGCAATAGAATACGATTAGCGACAGCCGTTAATTGACTATCTTCAAGGGGGGAACTATGCCTGATGGCAGAAATGAAGCCGAAAAACTCAAAAGAAAGGCCTACAGATACGTTTTCCAAGAAAACATACTATGGCGAAAGGGGCATAATGGAAATGTGCTCAAATGCTTGCCCGGACAGGAGGCCCAAGAGGTCATGGAAATGTCGCACCAGGTAGAACACCAAAGGGGGGCAAAGTTATGCCGAAAGCTCTTGACAGTAGGGTACTTCTGGCCAACTATGGAGGCAGACTGCTGCGCAAAGGTTAGAAGGTCCCGCAATGCCAGTTTCATGGTTATTTGGTACATGCTCCCGCGGCTGACCTACATGCACTAGGGACCCCATGGCCATTTCATACTTGGTCTTTAGATTTCATTGGACCAATACGACACCCCTCAAAGGGGAATGAGTAAATCTTGACGGGAACAAAGCAGTTCACTAAGTGGGTGGAAGCAATCCCACTCAAGACAGCAAATGCGGTGGCAGTGGTCAGGTTCATCCAAGAAAATATTGTTCACTGCTTTGGCATTCCCAACATTGTGCTGTCTGAAAATGGTACTCCCTTCGTCAACCGCCAGGTAGCCGAAAAACTAATGGAATACAACATCAGACATATATGCTCCACACCTTATTACCCAAAGGGAAACGGGCAGGCAGAAGCAACCAACAAGACACTGTTACGGATACTGAGTAAGATGGTCACATATGACCACAAAAAGTGGGCCGATTCATTAGGAACAACACTTTGGGCGTATCGAACGTTGCCCCGGACTCGCACTGGAACTTACCCCTTTCTGCTATGTTATGGAGCGGAAGCGGTCGTTCCTTCCGAAGTGAAGGTGAACTAAGCAGGATTGGCTTTCAGTGCCTTGTACAACAATGAGCGTGACCATGATTTGATCCTTCAGGAGGAAAAACGCGAAAGGGCCACACGGTTAAATCTGAAGTACAAGGAGAATATTGCGCGTGCATATAACAAGACAGTCCAGTATAGGGAATTTATAGTAGGCGACCTCGTGCTACGAGCATCCGATCATTGCATGCGCGAAGCAGCCCATCCCAAAAGCGGCCAATTGGGAAGGACCATTTGAAGTAAAAGAAGTCTTCGACAGCGGATATTGCAACATTCTGCGATGCCCCGGAACTGCTACTACTCCGCAACCAATCAACATGCGGTGGCTAAAAAAGTACTATCCTTAGCCTTTCCTGTCTAAACTTGCAATGTACTTTCTTCAAAGGCATCCCATATGAGGATCTGATTATTAATAAAAAACCCTACCATATTAGGACACTTTTATAAAAAATTGTCAATCTACTTCTCTAAGCTAAATGGGTCTTTAGATCGACCGCAACATTGAGACGTGAGCCTATCTCATAGGGTAGCAGTCTAGGCCTATCTCATACGATAGCAAGACCAAAAGCCTATCTCTTATGATAGCGGTAGAATAAAGTTCAGCCCAAAAAGAGGGAAATGCAAGCCTATCTCACATGATAGCAGCCTACCTCATATGGTAGCCCTATAAACCTACCTCGCGCAATAGCGATAAAAGCCTATCTCCTATGATAGCAATGCAACCTCGTCTCACATGATAAGGTGAAAAGCCTATCTCACATGATAGCAATAATAATCCTATCTCATAAGATAGCAGGATTACCGCCTGAAGGGTGGTCTAACAGGTCTATCTTATTTGGCAACAATCATAAGCAAAAAATGCAGATAATACTTGGGGGCCATATGAAAAAGGCCGACCTAAAAGAATGCCTACAAAGGGAGTCAAAAGCTTCGCAGGTCATAACGTCAAGAAAAAGAAATGTGCTCAGAAGCATGCTAGCCAATGAAAGGGTGCGAAACAGCGTTTGTATTTAACAATCGTTTAAATTTCAAAGACATAAACTGTGGGCACAAAGAAAAACCAGGACAACAGAAGATGTTTCCTTGTAAAGGCGACCTCATTCTTCAAAAAAATCTTTCAACAGGGAATCCTACGCCGACAACTTGAGAGAGTTAGCAGCGAGCTCTGCAATACGGGCCTTGCTAGCTTCATGACGCTTCACGGCCTCGTCTAACTCCTTGGTTTGACGCTCTAATTCTTTCCAGCGCACCGCAAGATCGGCCGTTTCCATTTTTAAGGAAGCAAGCTCGTTCCCCAAATTGGCAGAATTGTGAATTCTTGTCAACCACTGAGCAAGGAAGCTCAAGTCCAATCGCCTCGCTGCAAGTTGCTCAAGTTTCCACACCCTTGCAAGGAACTCTTGGGATTTAGACAGGGTGGTTTGTACAGGAGTAGATTGATACAGTTATCCCAGGAAAATGGCAAGCTCTTTGGAAATTTTCCCTATGTCCATTGGAGATAATTCTAGCACGCGCGCAAAGGCAGTAGGGAAAGATACCCGAACTTTCATAAGCCACTCCAGGCAAGCTTGATCAATACCTACATGCGCAAATGCGATATCATACTCCGCAAAATAGGGGAATGAAAATGAGGAATAAAAGACAAGGATGGGCTTACCAGTTCTTTCGATAATTCGCTGGAGAGGAGCGAAGGGCGATGTTGCCTGCAAGTTAGCATCAGCCGTGGCTATCAGTTCCTTATCAGCTCTAGCCTCACGTGCAAAGTACACCTCAGGAATTACCAAGTTTCCCCTTACAGCAACGGGAGCAGCGGTCTGCGAGCCCCATACCTCAAATGGATTCCCGGAGGAAAGAATGTCCAAATCCAAAACCAAATCGGAGGACCTTGGAAAGCTCAGCGCTAATTTAGTCGTACCAGTACCCTTAGTAGAAATAGGGGTACGCTTACAAGAACAATCTGAGGTATTAGCAGTAGTTCCCACAAGATAGGAAACAAGTTCTCCTAACACTGCATTATGTCTGGGAGGAACGGTTTCCCCAAAACCCTCCTCGTGAACAGCGTCATGCACAGGAGACGCACCTCGAGCAGCGCGTGAGTCCTGGGAAGCGTTTTTCTCATCTGAAGAAATAAGTATGGAGGGCTCTTGATGCTGTTCTCTGATGCGCGCAAGGGGCCCGACACGATCACTCACCATCACCTCCCTTGTCTCTCCTTTCCCAGGTGTTTCGCCTGCTGCAAAATAAAGAATAAGACTTTCAAAAAGGCATGATCACTAGGAAAATAAGTATGTCTCTTACGTGCTGAGGATTTCGAGCTGCCTTGAGTGATTGCCTCAACACGAGAACGCTTTAACTCTCGTATAGGTATCTCGCTGGAGGGAGTTTCATAGGAAAGCCTCTTCCTCACTAAGCTTTTCCCGTTAGAAGCCAGGAAGGCCGCTATCGCATTAGAAACCAACAACTGAACATCGGGGGAGGGGGGCATATGCATGGCTGGCTCAATACGCTTTTCAAGAGCCGACGGGCCTTGAAAGGCTTCCCTTTCTACTTGTATACGAGCATCGAAACTTGTGCTTCTGTCTCCAGACTGAAGCGCCTCAAACAACACTAGAAAGAAAGGAATCAGTTAGAAGGAAGACGGTAAGCGAGCTTCATGGTAAAAAGTGAGCAATGAAATATAAATGTACCTGGACAAAAGAATGAGCGTACTTGGCTTTAGTCGTGAAGGATTTGCGTTTAGCAACTTCAGTATTCTCCTCAAGAATTAGTTGAGCGCACAGATGCCGGTCTTTAGCCAGCAAGGAAAAGTAGCCATAGTTGCATTCATCACGGCTACGAAGGGCCTCGAAAGGATACTCGCTAGTTGAAAAAATGGGTAGCTTGTTAGGAGAAGGGATATCATGAAGGCTGAGCAGACCCCGAGTCTGGAGGTTCCAGAAAGATACCCAGTTTGGGTTATTTTGTCCCTTCCTGTCACGCGAAGTTTGGATCAAAGGAAGCTCAGCACACAGAGAAGACGCCCCCTTGCCACATAAAAGACTGTCATAGCAGCCCCAGTCCCTGGATTCACAACGAAGGAGGGACAGCGTCATACCCAAATTGGGGGCTAACGCGAACAGGGTCGAACGGCACGGTAATTCGTTCATAGTCACCAGAAAGTTCGATATCTGATACATACTCAGGCAGCACGGGAAGAAACCCTCTTCGTACCCAGTTCGCAAACCTACTAAGAGACCAATCGCCTGTAGATAGGAGATCAACGGAAAGAATGATGTCCTTCTTCGGATATAAGCCTTCCCAGAAGTCTATGTTCTCATCCTTCAAACGGGTAGCATAGGGGAGACGCGCGAAGAAACTAGCGTTTTCGATAATCAAGGCGAATGTCCGTTGGGGAGCTTCTGTATTATACCAGCTCCACGCTCGCGGACTCTAGAAGATTTGAAGAACGCTAGGGGTGTTCCAAAGACAAACTTTCACAGGAATGGGGGCATACCCGAGCCATCTCTCAAAAGCCGACAGAGACAGAAAGGCGGTATTAAGAAAAGTACAAACGTCGACTCTTCCTCGCGACTGTGCGACATGAGCAGCAGCCAAGTCAAGATGGTGGTATAAGGAGCCCAGGACGAGTGGGCCTAGGGCTATCTTTTGTCTAATGGATAATCTTACCGCAAGTGGAAGCACGTGCATAAAAACTCCGCCACGGGGAAATCCGTCTATCAAGTAACGCGATAGCCACACGCAGAGATAGCCACAAAGGGTAAAATGAAACCCTTTCCCTACAACACTGATGTCCGCTTCCGGGACTTTTTCCCGCCATTCACGAGCCACAGCAGGGTCGATAAAGTCTCTACAAAAGTACATGAGCCATTTTGACCAAGTGTTCCTTAGACCAGAGGATGTACGTGGGAATTCCCCACAGGGTGTGGTTGCTCTAGGAATCCATTTCGAGCCAGTTCTTCCCATATCTGCTATGATGACCTTCATATCTTCAAATAATTAAATCTCGTCTGGTTCGACCAAGGGTGTTAAGGGGTCAACAATCCCCATGCTTGGAAGATTCAGCAAGACCTCCATATCCTCCAAGGTAGGAGCAACTTTGAGATGGGAGAGATGAAAAGTGTGGGTCTTCCGGGAATACCTGGAAAATAATGCCTGAAGCATGGTACTATCATGGTAAATATGAAGACCCTTGGTTGCACGAACGGCGTGGAGAAAATTAGCACGATACAAGTCGGCCGCGTAATCACAAAGGATATGCTCTGTCCATTCATCCATCCAGTCAAAACCCTCCATGAAGGACTGCGGAAGAATGTCGGTAAAACCATACAAGCCGGCCTCTACACCAAGCCGTTGCACATCCCCGGCGTTAATAACGTCCCAATCAGATCTCACTGGTTTGGGAGTAAGTTGCAAAGCATCATCCAACGGGGATGCTTGGAGGGGGACGCCATAATGGTGGCCGCATAAAAATCGTCACCCCAAGGTAGGGAGCTTTGCACCACAATTCTCTAGGAAGTTCTGGAACTTCAGCAGCTTGCTCGGGAGCCATTTCTAAAAACGCTTGAGTGGATGTTTTGTTTAAAGAAGAGGAAAAGCAGGAAAATCTACAGCAAAGGCATAGAAGGGTTTAAATAAAACCACGAAGGGTCGCAAACCTTGGGTATTGCTGAGTCAGCAAAGTGCTTTCGAATCCGAAAAATCTGACGCTTGATCTATCCCCGCCTCGAAAATAGGTGAATTTGGATAGTGATTGATTAACTCAATAGAAGCCATGCTAGACAGCGTTTCCCAAACCCTAGGCAATCAAGACTAAGACAGGGGGCTATGAGGATTCAAATTCAAAATTTGAAAAGGCCCGCGTAAACTCCACGAACGAATGATTTTGCGCGACTGTACAACAGAAGGGCACGTGACAATCGCGCAAAAGGGGGCTATTGTAGATACTGCTTTCCAGACAGACAGATCGTCGCCACGTGGAAGCCATCCAGCACACCTAGGTGTGCTCCATCCACACCGGATCACCACCCCTGCTGATCCACGTGGGGGCTACGAGACAGGGCCCCCGCGCACCATAACACGGGACTTGTAGAGACTTTGTGGTTTGGAGGCTAGGGTAAGGTCCGTCGCGCGCATGCGACAACCAAGCTTGCGCGCGACCTCTGGTAACTGACTGAGAGATCCTAGGCTTACGTGTCCCATTAATGCGGCTGATCTCATACCGGTCTCCGATACTTGCGGACAGATGCGTAACGGTTCCTATATACACTGTCGAACGTGCCGTTGGGGGTTTTACCATTAAGCTGCCATTTATGGTGCACTAAACCCCCCAACGGTCACTTCCCTACTATATATAGGATCGTTAGCTCCCCGTTGCGACACAAGACTCGTAAGACACATTGGTCTAGTACCATAGCTTACTGTCTCTCTCTCACAAGCAGTTACCAGTGCTTACTCTCTCCCTACACACAACTTACAGCTCTCCGTGTTCTTATTCCCTGCTTGAGGTGTACACTAGGAGATCTCTTGAGGATTTCCTTGTACACAATAATATAATAAAATAGTACACAAAATTATTGGAATAAAAACCTTAATAAGCTACTCCAGCTCCGTTTCGGTCAACTCCCCTACCTAAGTGGAAAGACGTCAAGGTCCAGTCACCAGCCGGAGTAATGGTGATGCAAGAGGAGCCTAAGGGGAAGAAATCCACATGGGAAGAAATTCCCAGGGTTACCTGCAACAAGAGTGTTTATACACTGAAGATGGTCATCAAGCATGATAGTGAGGGCAAGCAGGTAGGGAGTTTTTACTCCAATGGCAAGAAGTGTTACTGCATCTGATAGATGCCACGGGACTACCACCACTCCAACACTAACCAATATGTGACGGTACTACTCTTAGCCTTATCTTTACTATGCTTTGCAGTTAGCACCATACACTCCCGGATTTTCCCATATGAAGGTTCCATCAATGATGATAACCCTACCTTAAGGGAGCTCATTTGTCAAATCGCCAGACTCATTTACCACTTTACAGCAATACTCGAGCATAAGCCTATCTGTTTAGATAGCAGCGAAAGCAAAAAGCCTATCTGTTTAGATAGCAGCCAAAAGCTACTCGAGCATAAGACTATATGTTTAGATAGCAGCAAAAGCAAAAAGCCTATCTGTTTAGATAGAAACCAAACGTGACTAAAGCCTATATGTTTAGATAGCAGCAAAAATAAAGCCTATCTATCTATTTAGATAGCAGCGAAACGCGACTAAAGCCTATCTGTTTAGATAGCAGCAAAAATAAAACCTATATGTTTAGATAGCAGTCAAACGCGACTAAAGCCTATCTGTTTAGATAGCAGCAAAAATAAAAAGCCTATCTGTTTAGATAGCAGCCAAACGCGACTAAAGCCTATCTGTTTAGATAGCAGCAACAACAAAAAGCCTATCTGTTTAGATAGCAGCCAAACGCGACTAAAGCCAATCTGTTTAGATAGCAGCAAAAATAAAAAGCCTATATGTTTAGATAGCATCCAATTGCGACTAAAGCCTATCTGTCTAGATAGCAGCAAAAACAAAAAGCCTATCTGTTTAGATAGAAACCCATTCAAAGCCTATCTTTTTAGATAGCAGCCAAACGCCATTGAAGTCCATCCATTTCATGGCAGCAAAATACAAAGCCTGTTCGATCGAATAACACTCAAATATGCAATATAAAGTCTATCCTAGTAGACAAAACAGCAAATGCAAAGCATAATTTCATAATAGTCAAATGCGGTTTACAACTGATCTGTTTAGATATCAGCTTGAAGCAAAGCTTACAACGAGAAAAAGCTTTCAATAAAAAATCTAAGTGTTCTCAAGGAACGTTCCTATATCGGACTCTAATACTACGAAACTAACTAGACGCTGTCGTCGACGTCCTGGACCAAAACAGAGCTCTTGTTCATACCTCTGGCATAGCAAGATGCCAGATGAACTTCAAGCCATGAAGGCTGCTGATGTGAAGAACAAGTGGGAGAACAGCTCATGCGGTAGGAAGCCGATTGTGTCTAAGAAGGAAGAACCCCCACTTGTTACTCCCCGACTGGAACAATGGTGGCAAATAGTTCTCCGCCGGAAAACCCACGGAGATACACGCCACTAATTACTTGCTGGTTTAAGAATTGGTGCAAGATTAGTCTCTGTTGGAGATCCACCAGAGATAATCCCTGCAAACATGACGAGGAAAAAGATGTCTTCATTCCAACGGAAGAGACCACTGGTCTTCGAAAATACCAGATGAATCAGGGTCCTCTTCTGTGATTTCCTTGGGAGCCATTTCTATAGCACAACACACAAGTTCAATCGTGGAAGACCAGAGCTGATACGGATTGAAAATGGGTAAAAAGCAATGAAAAGAATGGCGAAGACTCAGAAGAGGGGTCATTTTGTCAAAAGCAAAGAATCCGAATGAAGAACAGAGTGGCAGAGAAGGGGGCTTATATAGGACTCAAAGGAGACTCTTCACTTTCCCAGCCGAGTCAGCAATGCCTCGAAAACAGGCAAACACAAGAATAAATGAGCCTATTAAAGCCTACGATGATACGGTATCCCTAGGCAATGATGAAGGTTTGGGCCCGCTGTGTGAAGAATACACCTTATTTAAATCTCACGACGGCACAACAGTTCAGATAATGATGATGGCTCATGGGGACTTGAGCCTCTAAAGCATTAAAAATATTCAGGACTCACCAAGAGTCTTGAGTCAGTTCTAAGTTGCAGCAAAACATGATATATGCGCGTAAGCCTATCTGCCTACGATAGCGGCCAAAATCATTAAGTCAAGTGTAAGCCTATCTGTTTAGGTAGCAACTAGACGCGCGTGAAAGCTCGTCAATCATGCGCAGTGATGCGTGAACCTATCTATCCAGGTAGCCATAAGATCACAAGCCTCAAAAACCTAAAACTAATGGCGGAAAATTCTACTTATCCATAGAAGGCAATCACATAAAAGTCTTGCATTCATGTAAGCAAAAACATGAATCAATCAAGAGCATGAAAAAGATATTTCAAAATGCGCGGAACCAGCACGCGCAAAAACAGGACAGATGTTCGAGTGATCCAAGGGTCACGGCTACAGAGGGCACGGAAAATTACATCAAAAGGGAGTTCGAAAGAGCAATTCTTGAAAATACTCAAAATATTAGTCCTCAAAGAAATCCTTCAGGAGAGAATATCCGCCCGACAACATAATGCTGTTAGCAGTTAGCTTCTCCAAGCGAGCCTTGTTATCCGCATGACGTTTGGTGGCTGCCTCAAATTCCTTGGCCATCTACTCCATCTCTGCCTTGCGCGCGTCAAGAGCTGCCTTCCCCTCCCTATAAGCAACACACTCAGACCTGAGTCGCGCAGAGTTACGAATTTTTGTCAATCTATGCACAAGAAATTCCAGATCTAATCGCCCTGCCGCAACCTGTTGAAGTTCTTCTGTGTTGGAAAGGAGGTCTTGAGCACTATCGACCGTAGTGCTCGCAGGGGTAGTTGCATGAACTCTTTCCAAAAGAACGATCATATTTCAGAAAAGTTCCCCTCGGTCATTTGGGGCCAGTTCCAGCACTCTAGCAAACGCAGCTGGACAGGACACGCGCACCTTCATTAGCCACTCGAGGCAAGATGGTCAATACCTGCGCGCGCGACAGCAGAAGCAGAACATTTAGCCAAAAGCATGGGTTTAGTAAAACCAATAATCGTGGAAAAAAGGGAAATGACCTTACGTGTACCTTCAACAATCTGTCTAAGAGAGGCGATAGAACCAGCTGCTTCAGCCAACCTCCGATCTGCCCTAATCTCCCGCGCGAAGTATGAATCAGGGATCACAAAAATCCTCTCAACTATAACAGGATTTACAGTCTGCGAGCCCCATACCTAAAATGGATTCTGAGATAAAAGAGCATCCAAATCCAAATCGAAGCCCCCTGCAAAGGCATCACTTCCTGAAACGCTCAGCGCGGGAGGTGCGTCGCGCCTGGATGACTTAGTATCTGCAGTATGCTTATCAAAAGGGGCGATGTGCTCAACCAAAGCAACTTCGGTGGCGCTTCTCTCAACAGGCGCGCCACGCACACCTAACCCAATATTCTTCTCAATCTCTATCGTAACTCCCTCAGGGGAAGCGTCACATTCAGAGCCCGCGATTGCAGGAGACTGCTTAGCACTTGTTCCTTGCCTAGTTTCTTCTTCATCCGAAGAAATGGGTATTATTTGAGTGATGGGAGAAACATTGTCCTCCTCATACCTTTGACGGTCCTCTTCCTCCTGCTCAGAAATAAACTCCAAACGTTCTGCATCAGCATCACCTCCCACTGTTGGGCCTTTCTCCACTGGACCTTGCTTTGAAATTCCTGCAATAGAAATTTCACGCTCAAGAATCACTACGACACTGTAGGGGCGACGAGGTCTTAAGGGGCAAGGGTCAGGTTCTGCAAAAACAAGTGTGTTACTCTCGAAACAACAGAGAATAGAAACTAAACCTCCACCGGTGTTTGAAACGGCGTTCCCCCACTTATATGGGGTGTTCGGGCGATAAGTATGTTGCAGATTATCATCAACACCTTTCAGCCTAGCATGACATGCTTATGATCAAGACATTAAAAGCCTGGCTCAATAAGAGTGAAGTGGGATATGTTGCGTGTTGCCAAAGGGGTTACCTGAGGATTCCCCACACCGATCCCTTACCCATCTACGGATACCATATAGGGGCACACCATGGTGCATTGCGCCAGTCACGATTTCATAGTTTGATAAAGCAAACTTAAAAATTGTTACCTTCTTCATCTTCGTCATCGACAAGTTTATGAAGGGCTAATTGGGCTCGATGCAGTTCATTCATAGTTCCGGGAGAAGGACGAGGTGTGGCGAATGTGTTGATCGTGTGCGTGGTCATCGCTCTCTAGAGCTCCCCTTGGATATCTCCTCGAGACTTTTATTTTTAGCCATCTCGATTCGCTCTTCCTCTGATAGATTTTCTTGCAAAGATCTTTCCTCATCCATATGTCTCGATTCTTTGATGGCCTCTTCCTTGGTCATGACTACCAGCCCTTTCAAGGTACTATAACCATCTGCAGCAGAGCAACAAATAATGAGCATTGACACATTAACTTACCCTGTTAATATGCCACTCTATCTCACCTTCTTCTTCCTCCTCCCTGACAACAAATCATGCCTCTTATTCTGGGGTTGTCCTTTTCTTTGTAGTTATCTTGGAAAATAATTTTTCTTAACTAGTGTCTCATTCCGAAAGCGTTTCGATTGCTGCGTCACCAAATCATCAGCCAAAGAGGGACCAGCACTTCTCTTCTTTGTCGCTTTGACATGCGGAGCAAGGAAAATTTCAAGTTTCCCAAAATCGCTCGCTGGATTCCTTCATCCGTGGGTGTCTCTGGAAGGATGACGTCGTCGGGTTGGCTTTTCTTTGAGCGACAAAGATCAATAAGACCCCCGCTGCGATCCCCCGAGGCAAATCGTCTCAAGCAGCACTAATAGGAAATGGGGAACAATATTTTCAGTCATGAAACAAAAGAAAAGGAGAATGAGGATGTTCAGACAATGCCGCTTGGAAGTCCCGCGCGTACTGAGTCCTCGCATCAAGGGATTTCTATCCGAAAACGGCAGTCTTCTAGTCCAGAATTAATTGCGGACAAAGATGGTGGTCTGCAGCTAGCAATGAATAATATCCGTAATGGGCTGCACTTTGGGTAAGAGTAGTATTGAAAGGATAATCTTTTGACAAAGGCGCGAGGACTGTGCCGAATTGAAGTTGAGTCTTGGGATTGGTCAAACGGCGAGCCTGGGTATTCCAGAAAGCCACCCAACTTGCCAAAATTATGCCCTGTCTTCCTCCGGAAGGCTGAGTTAAAGGGAGTTCTACAATGAGCAGTTCATTGCTATTCCCATAAAGCACCCCATTATAACAACCTTTGGTAATAGACTTGGACCACATGGGAGGCGCGATAGCATAATAACCAATTTGAAAGGCCATGCGAAGAGGATCAAAAGGAACTGCTATGCGCTCATAGTTGCAAGATTTAGATCTAGGCGCATGTTCAACCAATGCAGGAAGGTAACCTCTTCTGCACCAGTTCACGTACCTTCCATAACGTTGAGACCCTCTAGTAATGTGTTTTTCCTGGAAAGGGGTATCAACCTCAGGATCATGTCCTCAAGAAAAACTATTTTATTAATTCCACCACATATGGTCGGGCCACAAAGAGGTCAGCAGCATCACATACCAAGGAAAAGTTACGGCAAGTACTCTTGGTACCAAACCAACGCCACAAACGGGGACACATGTGTACATACTTGGAGCTCTGTACGATCCATAGATCGACGGAAGAAGGAATCGGAGCATATGTGGGCCATCGTTCAAAAACCCACATAGTCAAGAATCCGACATTGACGAAGGAAATGACGTCGACTCTTACCCCTGACTGCTCGACATGTGACCCGTCTAAGTTAAGACGATAGAACAAAGAGCCCAAAACAAGGGGCCCCAGAGTGATTTTCCGACCAAGCGCGAGCTTTACTGCAAGTGGGAGCACGTGGATAAAGACTCCGTCATGCGGAATCCCGTCTATGAGGTAACGTGACAACCAAACACACAGGAAGCCACACAACGACCATGGGAGCCCTTCTCCATCGGTAAAAATCACCCCGTTGGGGTTTCCTTTGAGCAATTTCTGGATGATGGCGGGTTTAGCATAGTCCTTGTAAAAAAATGAGCCACTTAGACCAAATGTTTTTTGCGCTAGAAGAAACTGACATGAAAGTCTCGCAAGGTTTAATCTCGTCAGTTGCCCATCGCGTGGTGGCCTTCTTCAGAGTCGCAATACACTCCTGCATATGCGTAAAGAGGGTAAGCTCCTCCTCACCCTCTAGTTCGTCCAAACGGTCAAAGGCTCCCATGCTCGGAAGCATCAACATATTTTCTACATCTTCAAGGGTAGGCGTGGCCTCGAAAGAAGAAAAATGGAATGAATGGGTTTTTCTCGAGTAACGCGAGAATAGGACCCTTAGCATGTCCTGATCGGCTTTGAGGTTGAAACCTTTGGTCGCGCGGATGGCGTTATAAACCCCAACTTTTTTTAACACCTCCTCATGGTAGTTAAGGATGAACGTTTTCCATTCATCCATTCCGTCAAGATTTTATAAGAAAGCCTGGAAAAGGACACCATTGAATGGGACCAGGCCAGCTTCAATACTAAGCCTCTGTACATCATGGCGTCTGCTAAATCCCAATCTTACCTGTTTGGCTCGGGCTTCAATTCGAGAGCAGAAACTGGATGAGACGCCTGGGGAGCGTCTCCCCGGATTGTAGCCAAGTAAAAGTCGTCACAGCCCAAATATGGGGCCTTGAACCAAAGCTCCATGGGAAGTTCCGGAACCTCAACAGTTTCCTTGTTCGACCTTTTGGAAGCCATTGCTGTGAACCCAAGAACACCATATTCTAGACTTTGGTTGCATGTAAGAGGAAAGGAGAAAAAGGGGGAGAAGAGTATCTGAAAAATTCGACCACAAATTTCAAAATTAGCAAGCAGCCATTCACTCACCTTGTTGAAGATTGAGCGCTTGAATTGCTTGAGAGAATGTGTTGATAATCTGATCAAGAACTTGGTCGAAAGTTTCTGCTTCAATTGGAAGATTCTCTCTCTGCTTAAATAGCCTTCAGATTGAAGAGTCGCGACTGCTGACGTCTACTGAATCAGCAACGCTTCGGTATCCGGCGAGATTGATGACCCATCAAATCCTTCTGATTAGCTTCACAGTGGCCACGCTTCGTCAGAAAACAAACGACGCTTCTAAATCCTAGGCAATCATGGCTATGACTGGGGGCTAGGGATTTGAATCTGAATTCAAAATTCAAGAATCTGCATGAAGCCCAAGCGCGACTAATTTTACGCGACTGCACAACGGACGCGCGCGTACATTCGCGTAAAAGGGGGCTAATGTAGATGGCGCTTTCCAGACAGACAGATCACAGCCACGTGGAAGCCATCCAGCACACCCAGATGTGCTCCATATACACCAGAAAACTACCTATGCTTGTCCACGTGGGGGCTGCAAGACAGGGCCCTCGCGTACCAAACAAAGGACTTGTAGGGACTTAGTGGTTTGGAGGCTAGGGTAAGGTCCATCGCGCGCGTACGTCAACCAAGCTCGTGTGCGACCCTTTGTAACTGCTTTGAGAGACTTTGGCCAAGTCCTATAGACCCAGCTTGACCTCATAACGGTCTCCGGTATGTACGGTCAGGTGCCTAACGGTTCCTCATAACCATTTATGATGCATTAACCCCCTCACAACGGTCACTTCCCCACTATATATAGGATCGTTAGCCCTCCTTTGCGACATCTCTGGTTCAACACTAGTGCTTCTGGACTTACCGAAGCTCTGCCATTAAGCTGTCTCTCTCTCTCACAGTTACCATTGCTTACCCTCTCCCTACACGCAACCCTACATCTATCTGTGTTCCTATTCCCTAATTGAGGTGCACACTTGGATATCTCCGAAGGATTTCCTTGCGCACACCAGTCTATAATCCATATCCAATACTCCCAACTTGAATTTTTCATTCAGTTTCAATAAACCAAGTAAGAATTTCTCAATTCTTCACAATATCCCCATTTCCATTAATAATCATCCAATCCAGATGCAACAACCCCCTTATCCGGCTCGGGACAAGACCGGGAGGGCGATGCTTAATAGAAGCGGCGGAGATCAAAAGCAATACAATCCAAAACTCTTATTATATTATTAAACACCTGAAAAAAGTCTCTTACACAAGCTCATTACTATTACACATCGCTTATCTAACATTATTAGATAACTACTGGTGACGTCCATAGTCTAGATGAGTCTCGCGCCCCTTCTATGTTACAATCCCTGCTCCTAGACCTGCGGTGGGAAGGAAAACAAGAACCGCAGTTTCCAAAATCAGCTTGAAATGCTGAGTGAGATACACCTTAGCGTGTAAAACAGGAAAGATGATATAGCTTGATATTTCTCAGAATTATATAAAACTTGGGAAGAGTATGGGTAAGAAATATCAGAGTTTGCAGCATCATAAACACATAGTTGAATGACAACATTCAAAGCCTCAAACATTCCCGATTAAATCCTTTACCGGTGCCAGTTTCCAAATATAGAATTATCATACACAGTAAACTTATAGTGGTCAACCAAGGACCTCCCAAACGTTAGCGGTCAACAAAGGACCTCCTTATTAATGGTCAACAAAGGACCTCCTTGTTAGTGGTCAACAAAGGACCTCCTTGTCAGTAATGGTCAACAAAGGACCTCCTTGATTACTGGTCAACAAAGGACCTCCTTGTTAGTGGTCAACAAAGGACCTCCTTGTTAGTGGTCAACAAAAGGACCTCCTTGTCAGTGGTCAACAAAGGACCTCCTTGTTAATAACGGATTCCAGTATGTGCAATCCACTTTACGATCTTAACATGTCAAGGCAATCTTTCTGAAACTCAGTCATGTTCACGTAACAGCATGTGATTCACAGAACACACCTTGAGGCAAGACATATAAATCATGCTATGATACGAAATAGGACAGGCATACTAGGCCAAACATATAACTCACGAATATATCTTGAGACAGATCACAAAATCACACATTGACACGAAAGAAGCTAGGCTCTCGAGGCTAAGCATGTGAACTCACAAATATATCTTGAGACAAGTCACAAATATCACAACTTGACACGAAAGGAGCTAGGCTAGCTAGGCTAAGCATGCGAACTCACCTGAAGACGACTTAGCGGCTAGTATGTAGGATGGTCGACGAACCCTATGTCCACAAATCCGTCGCCTACAATTTTACAAATGTCTAGTCACGACGGTATTATCTTGAATAAATGAATGCATTAATCCTATTCAATTGCTCAGCTAGGTAGAACTCTAATTACAACTCTTACGATTCCCTAAACAGCTCGTCTTTATGTCATATACTTATATATAAAGAAATCTTCTTGAATAATCAAAGCAACTCTCTTTACGAGTCCTTATTTAATTAAGCGATAAATATTTAAAGTTATTTAGTATCACAACTACTGGCAATAACAAGAAAATGATAATAATACTTACTAAAGAGTTATTTTAATTCTAAATAAACATTTATAGTTATTGATAAAACATTAGTGTATAATAATTGAAACTTAGTGCTTATTTAAAAATAAAGTGCCAAATAGTATTTTTCAAATAAACAAATATAATACTTTATAGCTTAGTTTTCGAGAAGAATATTGTAATAACATTCGTTCAATTATTTATTTATTTGAATCAATCTTTTGTAGAAAAATCTCATAAATACATAATAATATGTATATGTATGTATATATACAGAAAAATACTCTTACTATTGTATTTTCTAATAAAACACTTTATTATAACAAGTTACTACAACATATATATAATTTTCTACAAAGTATTTATTATAACCAATTTCTAAAATATATGTGTTTAATTATTAACTTATTGGGAACATACTTTTGTAAACAATTATTATAAACACCTCTAATTTAAGCTAATAATATATTTATGTATTCAAATACCCTTACTAGTTCATTTTCTAAAATAAATACTTTATTATCACAAATTGATACAAACATATGTATATATATATATATTTATAAAGTATTTGTTGTATTTATTTAATTAAAATACAAGATTAATCAACAATTAGATTAATACTATGAATATTAATAATAACGGAATATATAAACTACAACTACTCCCCCTACAACTTTATTAAAAGACACTTACAACCCCTAAGCTTTTGAAAACAACTTTATCAAAATGCACTTAGCTCCCCCCAAACATGAATATTCAAGATCATTAATCAAAACATGAATTGAAGCATGTAAGGATTGATTTTGGCTATGTAATTCAACTCATGGAGAAGAGTAGAGCGTACCCGTACCAAAAATTGCAAGAAACCGTCAAGAAACGGTCCGGGTCGGGTTGCCGAACGGCGGCGGCGGAGGTGGAGCTCGCCGGAGCTTCTCCGGTGGTTCTGGGCTTCAATTGAGCCTTCTAATAGCTTGGTCGGACTCTTAGGGGTGGATTGATGTGGGTTTCAAGCGATGGGTGGCTTTGGCTTTGGTTGACCGAGTTTTCGCAGGGAAATTTCGAGCTCGCCGGGGATGGCGGCTGACTTCGTTGGCCCCTGTTTCTGGTTTGTTTTTGCTTTTATTTCTTCTCCTGGGTTCGGAGAAGAGAAATAGAGAGTGAGAGAGATAAGAACAAAGGGTGGTCGTGGAGGGTCTCTCGGGCCTCTGTTCCGACGGCGACAGCGGCGACGGTGGGTTTCTTCGCCTGCTGCTCGCTGCTCTGTTCGGGTAAGAGAGAAACAGAGAGGTGGAGATAAAGAAGAGAGAGAGAAGAGACCTATAGGAGGAGGTGAGAGTGATGGTGGTTTCTTGGGTGGTTGTTCCCGTAGGGAACAGTGGAGGTGGTGGTGGCAGATTTTGCCGCTGCTGCTGCTATGCTCTATTCTGGACAGAGAACAGAGAGTGAGACAGAGAGGGAGCTAAAACAGAGTGTTAGAGGGTGAGAGAGTGATGGAGGTGGAGGTGGTGCTCTCGGTGGTGGGTGGCCGGAAGTGGAGAAGAAGAAGAAGATGAAGGTGAAGATGAGAAGGTGAAGATGAGCTGATGAGAATGATGATTGATTGAGGTTGTTGATCTGGTTTTATAGGTGAGAAAAGTTGGAGACATGATGATGATGATTGTGGCGGTGGCGGTGATAAAAATCAAGCCGAAGAAAAATCTGTGAAGAAGAGTAGAATTCATGTTGAAGATGAATTCATGAGGAAGTTTAGGGTGTGGTTGGGCACACCAATATTTTGAGTGATTGGGTGTGGCTCAACTACATAATATCGCGGTGGTCGTACACGCGACAATAACTAAAATAAAGAAAATATCAAATTTGGATTACTAATGCTTTGTTTTCTATAATATCACACAACTAAAAACACGATAGTTTACTAAGTATTATTTTCTGCCAATATTAATTTAGAAATGTAAAATTATAATATATCATTGTTTTACTACTTTAACATTTAACTAATTAAATATAGATAATAATGTTTAAAGTAAACTTCTTGCTAAAAAATTCATTTGTATTCTATTTAAATGTCAAACACAATAGTGTACTCAATATTATCTTTGTCACAATTTTATTCTGATTTATCTCATGAATTTACGATTTTACCCTTAGCACTTCGACGGAGTATTACATTCTCCCCCCCCCCCCCTTAGAATGAGCTTCGTCCTCGAAGCTCGAGTCGGAACTAGGGTTTCCGATCTCAGAATCACTGTCCCCGTCATAACGCTTATCATGATACTTATACTATGGGAATAGAAGGACATACTCAAGTCTTGGTCTGAGTACTAGAGCCTTAACACAAAATTGGTTAGCGCTGGATATCACACAGCAACTTGTCACGCAAGAGAAAATAAACAAGACCTCCCCAAATACCCGTCTTTCCGTATTTTATGTTGCCGTAAGTTCATTTTAGGTTACCCTACAGGTTTAATTCCCTGTTTGGAAGGAACTGCTCTGATACCACCTGCAACAACCCCCTTATCCGGCTCGGGACAAGACCGGGAGGGCGATGCTTAATAGAAGCGGCGGAGATCAAAAGCAATACAATCCAAAACTCTTATTATATTATTAAACACCAGAAGAAAGTCTCTTACACAAGCTCATTACTATTACACATCGCTTATCTAACATTATTAGATAACTACTGGTGACGTCCATAGTCTAGATGAGTCTCGCGCCCCTTCTATGCTACAATCCCTGCTCCTAGACCTGCGGTGGGAAGGAAAACAAGAACCGCAGTTTCCAAAATCAGCTTGAAATGCTGAGTGAGATACACCTTAGCGTGTAAAACAGGAAAGATGATATAGCTTGATATTTCTCAGAATTATATAAAACTTGGGAAGAGTATGGGTAAGAAATATCAGAGTTTGCAGCATCATAAACACATAGTTGAATGACAACATTCAAAGCCTCAAATATTCCCGATTAAATCCTTTACCGGTGCCAGTTTCCAAATATAGAATTATCATACACAGTAAACTTATAGTGGTCAACCAAGGACCTCCCAAACGTTAGCGGTCAACAAAGGACCTCCTTGTTAATGGTCAACAAAGGACCTCCTTGTTAGTGGTCAACAAAGGACCTCCTTGTCAGTAATGGTCAACAAAGGACCTCCTTGATTACTGGTCAACAAAGGACCTCCTTGTTAGTGGTCAACAAAGGACCTCCTTGTTAGTGGTCAACAAAAGGACCTCCTTGTCAGTGGTCAACAAAGGACCTCCTTGTTAATAACGGATTCCAGTATGTGCAATCCACTTTACGATCTTAACATGTCAAGGCAATCTTTCCGAAACTCAGTCATCTTCACGTAACAGCATGTGATTCACAGAACACACCTTGAGGCAAGACATATAAATCATGATATGATACGAAATAGGACAGGCATACGAGGCCAAACATATAACTCACAAATATATCTTGAGACAGATCACAAAATCACACATTGACACGAAAGAAGCTAGGCTCTCGAGGCTAAGCATGTGAACTCACAAATATATCTTGAGACAAGTCACAAATATCACAACTTGACACGAAAGGAGCTAGGCTAGCTAGGCTAAGCATGCGAACTCACCTGAAGACGACTTAGCGGCTAGTATGTAGGATGGTCGACGAACCCTATGTACACAAATCCGTCGCCTACAATTTTACAAATGTCTAGTCACGACGGTATTATCTTGAATAAATGAATGCATTAATCCTATTCAATTGCTCAGCTAGGTAGAACTCTAATTACAACTCTTACGATTCCCTAAACAGCTCGTCTTTATGTCATATACTTATATATAAAGAAATCTTCTTGAATAATCAAAGCAACTCTCTTTACGAGTCCTTATTTAATTAAGCGATAAATATTTAAAGTTATTTAGTATCACAACTACTGGCAATAACAAGAAAATGATAATAATACTTACTAAAGAGTTATTTTAATTCTAAATAAACATTTATAGTTATTGATAAAACATTAGTGTATAATAATTGAAACTTAGTGCTTATTTAAAAATAAAGTGCCAAATAGTATTTTTCAAATAAACAAATATAATACTTTTATAGCTTAGTTTTCGAGAAGAATATTGTAATAACATTCGTTCAATTATTTATTTATTTGAATCAATCTTTTGTAGAAAAATCTCATAAATACATAATAATATGTATATGTATGTATATATACACACAAATACTCTTACTATTGTATTTTCTAATAAGACACTTTATTATAACAAGTTACTACAACATATATATAATTTTCTACAAAGTATTTATTATAACCAATTTCTAAA
This sequence comes from Linanthus parryae, assembly GCA_023055425.1. Classification (NCBI taxonomy): domain Eukaryota; kingdom Viridiplantae; phylum Streptophyta; class Magnoliopsida; order Ericales; family Polemoniaceae; genus Linanthus; species Linanthus parryae. The sequence continues at coordinate 112,093,765 of JALGPY010000005.1, read as the reverse complement.
ATATATGTGTTTAATTATTAACTTATTGGGAACATACTTTTGTAAACAATTATTATAAACACCTCTAATTTAAGCTAATAATATATTTATGTATTCAAATACCCTTACTAGTTCATTTTCTAAAATAAATACTTTATTATCACAAATTGATACAAACATATGTATATATATATATATATATATATTTATAAAGTATTTGTTGTATTTATTTAATTAAAATACAAGATTAATCAACAATTAGATTAATACTATGAATATTAATAATAGCAGAATATATAAACTACAACTACTCCCCCTACAACTTTATTAAAAGACACTTACAACCCCTAAGCTTTTGAAAACAACTTTATCAAAATGCACTTAGCTCCCCCCAAACATGAATATTCAAGATCATTAATCAAAACATGAATTGAAGCATGTAAGGATTGATTTTGGCTATGTAATTCAACTCATGGCGAAGAGTAGAGCGTACCCGTACCAAAAATTGCAAGAAACCGTCAAGAAACGGTCCGGGTCGGGTTGCCGAACGGCGGCGGCGGAGGTGGAGCTCGCCGGAGCTTCTCCGGTGGTTCTGGGCTTCAATTGAGCCTTCTAATAGCTTGGTCGGACTCTTAGGAGTGGATTGATGTGGGTTTCAAGCGATGGGTGGCTTTGGCTTTGGTTGACCGAGTTTTCGCCGGGAAATTTCGAGCTCGCCGGGGATGGCGGCTGACTTCGTTGGCCCCTGTTTCTGGTTTGTTTTTGCTTTTATTTCTTCTCCTGGGTTCGGAGAAGAGAAATAGATAGTGAGAGAGATAATAACAAAGGGTGGTCGTGGAGGGTCTCTCGGGCCTCTGTTCCGACGGCGACAGCGGCGACGGTGGGTTTCTTCGCCTGCTGCTCGCTGCTCTGTTCGGGTAAGAGAGAAACAGAGAGGTGGAGATAAAGAAGAGAGAGAGAAGAGACCTATAGGAGGAGGTGAGAGTGATGGTGGTTTCTTGGGTGGTTGTTCCCGTAGGGAACAGTGGAGGTGGTGGTGGCAGATTTTGCCGCTGCTGCTGCTATGCTCTATTCTGGACAGAGAACAGAGAGTGAGACAGAGAGGGAGCTAAAACAGAGTGTTAGAGGGTGAGAGAGTGATGGAGGTGGAGGTGGTGCTCTCGGTGGTGGGTGGCCGGAAGTGGAGAAGAAGAAGAAGATGAAGGTGAAGATGAGAAGGTGAAGATGAGCTGATGAGAATGATGATTGATTGAGGTTGCTGATCTGGTTTTATAGGTGAGAAAAGTTGGAGACATGATGATGATGATTGTGGCGGTGGCGGTGATAAAAATCAAGCCGAAGAAAAATCTGTGAAGAAGAGTAGAATTCATGTTGAAGATGAATTCATGAGGAAGTTTAGGGTGTGGTTGGGCACACCAATATTTTGAGTGATTGGGTGTGGCTCAACTACATAATATCGCGGTGGTCGTACACGCGACAATAACTAAAATAAAGAAAATATCAACTTTGGATTACTAATGCTTTGTTTTCTATAATATCACACAACTAAAAACACGATAGTTTACTAAGTATTATTTTCTGCCAATATTAATTTAGAAATGTAAAATTATAATATATCATTGTTTTACTACTTTAACATTTAACTAATTAAATATAGATAATAATGTTTAAAGTAAACTTCTTGCTAAAAAATTCATTTGTATTCTATTTAAATGTCAAACACAATAGTGTACTCAATATTATCTTTGTCACAATTTTATTCTGATTTATCTCATGAATTTACGATTTTACCCTTAGCACTTCGACGGAGTATTACACCAGAAATACCATTTTAATTATGAGTTGAATGGGGAAAATCCAACAGTATCGCAAATATATCTCATCACAAGCTACCAAGACCTTAAGTGCCGACACCCCCTAAGACTTCTTGCGGCCAGATATGTGAGTACATAGAGCGAACCGGGGGCAAATTACAGGCGGGCTAAATAATAATGGGTCAAGTGGCCGTAGCCAACAACGACCAAACCAATCTTAAATATTCCAAATGACGTTCCTCGCACAACTCTTTCCACTTTAAAGTTATTACGGCTTACTTGTTATTGTGTGAGATCTTCCAAAGAAATAAAACACAAAACCAACAAGTGTCAAGTAGAACACATAACCAAATATTTTGAGGCAAGTTATAAAAACACGTTTGACACGAAAAAAGCTAGGCACACAAGACTTGGCATGAATACTCACCTCAATTTTCAGCAAATAGCACGTAAGGTCCCTTAGAAAAACACGTAGCCTTCGTCTATGAACTCGTCACCTACACATACCATTTCCTTATTCGATTAAAAATCATCTACACAAATATGCAGACATGAATTGCTATAGGTCTAACGAGTCCTATAAGAAATCACCTAATCCCCCCTACACAACACTAATTTATTCTTCTAGTAAAATTATTGTTATATAAGAGCTCATAACTTAAGTTCGTTAACTTTTATTTTTAATAAATGCTAATTAACCAACATTTATTTATTTGAAAGTTTATAAAAGAATGAATAATGCTATGAACAAATAAACATTTATCAAATGAGAGTTGTTGAGTCAAAGACCCTTGAATGTGTTTTGGTTGGTAATTGTTTTGAGTGATGAAAGAAAAAGACTAATACATAAGCAGCAAAGCATCTCAGTTATCCCAAGGCCTTGAGATATTGACTGAACTTCAAAGCCTTGAGAGTTATCTTATTCTGCTATATGTTCTAACAGTTCTGTGTTGCAGATTGGATATCTAATTATACAGATCAGTGGTTTACTACATATACTTATGGATTACACTATTTATATGTCTAACACAATTGCAGATGATCAGAACATGAAGAATCAAAGTTATCTATTAACTTTGAAATTCTGTGAAGCAGGTTCAGAGATCCAAGGCCTTGAGATGTGCCTTGAGTTGCTGACAGTTTTTACAGAACTTAGTTGATTCTTTCTTGCAGGTTGTGATTCTTAGTATTGTGATTACTTACTCACTTCTAAGTATATTAAACTTTTTTTCTCATGAGAAGATATACAGGTTATTGTTCTAGTTTGTTAAACAGTTTTGTCAGAAACTGGATAACCAAACAGTCATAACACTGTTATCTTTCTGGATTTTGTTGTTGCTGTGTTTCAATGCTGTTGCAGGGTTGTTAAACGTGCAGGAGCAATCTCAAAAAACTCCAACGGATATCCACTTGAAGCTGTTTGAATTTCAGTTGAAAACATAAAGAGGATTTGTAGGATTTGAGATCCTAAAATCTCTCAATCAGTTGCAGTTGTGGATAAAAGAGACTGGTTTGAATTTTGAAGGAAAGGAGGCTTGCTGAATACTCAGAGAGGTGTGACAAAATCGTGGGAGATCATTCATTCAAACACACAATCATTCAAGCTTCATTCAAGATTCTAGAAGATCAAATAAATCCAGTTTTCCAGAAGAACACATCCAGGCGTCAACAGCTTATCTTCATACTGTGTTCTTCACTTGTACTTCTATCTGTGTATCTTTATATTATCTTAAACCTCACTTGACCTAGTGGTTGGTTGTTCAAGTGAACAACAAGAGGTTCTTGTTAGCTCAACAGTTAGTAGCTGGAACTAGATAGGTTTGGAACCACAAGCTGTATAGGTAGAAGGGAAATCACTTAGGCTTGAATATCTAGGGCTGTTTCTGTGTGAGTAATAAGAAGTGTTTGCCCAATCCTGGTGGGATTAGATCCCTCAAGAAGAGATTAGGTCCATTGGGACTGAACTCTGTAAATTGCTTTGTGTTCTTTACTTTACAGTTTGATTATTATCTGCTGCACACAACTCAAATCAAACTAGGGTTCAAAAGCTGTTTAGAATTGTTCACAGCTCAAGGCCTTGAAGCTTACTATTTTGCCTTTGTAAGTTTCAGACAGTTTACTAAAATCTCAAGGCCTTAAGATTTGAATTTCAAACAAAGTTTTTCTGTTAAATTTTGAGTTTTGCAAAAAGTTTCCATACTCTATTCAACCCCCCTTCTAGAGTATTCAGGTCCTGTATTTATTCTACATTACACACTTTCAATTGGTATCAGAGCTTGTGTCACTGTTTTAGATCTAACAATCTGGTGACTATGAGTAATGTAGGAGATGGTGGATTCTCACAAGGAAGGGCAGCCAACATACCTCCATTGTTCTGTGGTGATAACTTCATGCACTGGAAGGCATTGATGAAGATGTTCATCATAGATCAATACATGGAACTATGGTCAATAGTTCAGAATGGTCCTCATGAGTACTACACTAAAACTGATGGAGTCAGATGTATCAAGTCTGAGGAAAATCTTTCAGTCACTGAACTGGAAAAGGTATCAAAAAATTACAAGGCTATGAATCTGTTATATTGTTCTCTAAATGAAGATGAGTTCAACAGAGTGTCAAACTGAAAGAGTACCAAAGAAGTATGGGATAAACTGGTGGTGACATATGAAGGAACCAGCCATGTTAAGCAGACAAAAATCAACATACTTCCGAGGCAATATGATTTGTTCAAGATGAATTCAGATGAGACCATCAAGGAGATGTTCAAAATATTCACTGATGTGGTGAACAATCTGGAGTCATTGGGAAAGAATTTCTCAAATGAAGAGAAGGTCAGAAAGATTCTGAGAAGCTTGCCAAAAGCCAAGTGGGAGCCAAAGACAACATCTATTGAGGAAGCTCAGGTCTTAAGTCTTCTTCAGCTAGATGATCTCCAAGGAAAGCTGCTCACTCATGAAATGTCTATGAAGGATGTGGAAGGTGATTTGAGTGAAAACATCAGGAACCTAGCACTTAAGGCAAAAGACAGTGAAAAGTCTCAAAGCCTTGAGACTGAGGATGAGCCTGATGATGAAGAGGCTTTAGCATTGATCTCCAAGGCCTTGGCCAGGATTCTCAAAAAGAAAAGAAACTCTGGTAACAGGATTACAACAGAGAGTGATCAAGACCCTCAGGCAGCAAAGATTACAAAGGTAAATATTCATCATAGTCACATAAAACTAAAGTAATCTATTGTTTTGAGTGTGGTGATGCAGATCATTTAGTAAGGGACTGTCCACAAAAGAAGAAGAACAGGAACTTTCAGAAGAAAGACAGTGACAACAGAAGGAAGAAGGCCATGATGGCTTCTTGGAGTGATTCTGATTCATCAAGTGACTCAGACACAGAAGAAGAGCAAGCAAACCTATGCTTCATGGCAAAGCATGATGAGGAAAATTCATCAGACAGACATATTGAAGACATAGTAAAAATTTACTTGCTAGTCCTTCTGATGTACTTCCTGAAATTCTCAAAAGTATGTTTTTAAATGAGGAAAGTTATAGAAATGAGATTTCAGCTTTAAATATTAAGATTCATGAGCAGGTAACAGAAAACCTGGACATAGTTTTTCAAACAAATATGTTGAAGTTTCTAAGACAAAGCTGGAAAAGGACTTCAAGGCCTTGGACAGCATGTTTAAAGTCTTGAAGGTACCGATAAAATAGTTTGTTGATCAAAACACTCTTTTAACTGAAAGATATGCCGATCTAAAGACTCATTCTGAGAATTTAGAACAACAGATCTGCTCTTTGACTGAGAAACTTCAAGAGTCCAAGAAGGTCCTAGCTAGGTTTACAGGCTCAGAACATAATCTTAATCTCATTCTTGGAGGAAGTCTGAAATCAATGCATAAAAGTGGGATTGGCTATAATCCAAATTTTCCAAAGAAAGGCCAAACTACTTTCGTCAAATCTGGTAGCAGACATTCTCCAAAATGTCATTACTGTGGAAAAATTGGTCATGTCAGATTAACTTGTCCCTTCAGAAGATCAGAACCTCATATTATGAGGAATACTTATCCTTATCAGCTTAAGGGACAGGTTAGGCAGATTTGGGTTCCAAAAGGAATTAGGCCACAAAATATGGCTGATTCTGAGTATGACTCAAAGTTCTGCACTTGGTCTAACAGCCTGTTGAGGCAATGATTTGTTTTTGCAGGATGTCACCAAGGCCTTGAAAGATCAGAAATGGATTTTAGACAGTGGATGTTCCATACATATGAGTGGAAAGAAGTCTCTCTTCACTGAACTTACAGAAAGATCTGGAGGAACAATCACACTTGGTGACAAAGCAAAATACAATATCATTGGTATAGGTAGTATTGGTAATGGTTCTACAAATTCTATATCTGATGTTTATCTGGTAGATGAACTTAAGTATAATTTGCTTAGTATCTCTCGTTATGTGATAAAGGTTATAAAGCTATATTTGACAAGGAGAAATGTGTGGTGCAAGATGAGAAATCTGGTGATTGCATACTCACTGCTCCTAGATCATATAATCTATATGCTATGAATACTAACAGTGTTGCAGGTGACAAGCTAAAATGCCTCAAGGCCTTGAAGGAAGATTCAAAGCTTTGGCACAGAAAGCTTGGGCATATTAGTAAACATACTTTTAATAAACTCATCTCAAAAGACTTGCTAAGAGGTTTACCATCACATAAATTTTTAGATGATGAGGTTTGCAAGGCATGTGTACAAGGTAAACAGACCAGAAGCTCACTCAAGCCAAAGAACTTTGTAAGTACTTCTAGACCCTTAGAATTGCTTCATATGGACTTGTGTGGTCCTATGAGAGTTCATAATCCAAAAGGTAAGAGGTATATGCTTGTTATAATTGATGATTATTCTAGATTTACTTGGGTGATGTTTATTAGAGACAAAACTGAAGCTTTATCTGAATTTTCTAGACTATGCAAAGAGCTTCAAACTTTATAAAATTTACGTGTTGCATCCATTAGAAGTGATCATGGTAGGGAGTTTGATCAACTTGACTTTGATTTGCTTTGTGCAAAGCATGGAATTTCACACAACTTTTCTGCACCTAGAACTCCACAGCAAAATGGAGTAGTTGAAAGGAAAAATAGGACACTTGAGGATATGTCCAGAACCATGCTTCTTGAAAGTAATTTGCCAAATTTTTTATGGGCAGAAGCTATTAACACTGCCAATTATGTGCTGAATAGATGCTTGATTAGACCTATTTTGAAAAAGACCCCCTATGAACTGTTTAAAGGTAGAAAGCCTACTGTTTCTTATTTCAAACTCTTTGGTTGTATCTGTTTTGTGCATAATAATGGTAGAGACAATCTTGGTAAGTTTGATACAAGAAGTGATGAAGATGTATTTCTTGGATATTCTCAAACTACCAAAGCTTATAGAGTTTATAATATAAAAACCAAGATTGTGGAAGAGAGCATCCATGTAATTTTTGATGAAAGTACTAAGGATTCTCTGAGTGAAAGTTTTGCAGATCTAGATTTGAACAAGCATGAATCAGATGATGATGCTGTGAAAGAAGACAAAGGAAAAACTAATGTGCAGAATCAATCAGCAGAATCTCAAGGCCTTGAACCTCCTGTTGAACCAAAATCTCAAAGCCTTGAGACAGAAGCTGAAACTTTCTATGATGCTCCCTCTACTGTTTCAAGGACTCAAAGCCTTGAAGGAGAATACTCATGGGTACCAAGAAAGAAGTTTAAGTACCTTGCAGACCATCCAGCTGATAACATTATATCAGATCCATCAATTGGAACTTAGACAAGAGGACAGTTAAAGAACTTGTGTGCTTTTAGTGCATTTGTATCTTTGATTGAGCCTAAGAATACCAAGGAAGCTCTAGAAGATGCAGAATGGGTCATTGCAATGCACAGTGAGCTGAATGAGTTTGAAAGGAACAAGGTTTGGAATCTGGTCCCCAGACCTAAAGAGAAATCAGTTATTGGAACCAGATGTGGTATTCAGAAGCAAGCTTGATGAGAATGGCAAAGTGGTAAGAAATAAAGCCAGACTGGTAGCTCAAGGATATAATTAGGAAGAAGGTATAGATTATGAGGAGACTTTTGCTCCTGTTGCCAGGTTAGAAGCTATTAGAATACTTCTTGCATTTGCATCTCACAATCACATAAAGCTTTATCAAATGGATGTTAAATGTGCTTTTCTGAATGGATATTTACAAGAAGATGTTTTTGTAGCACAACCTCCTGGTTTTGAAGATGAAAATTTTCCTGATCATGTTTATAAACTGGATAAAGCTCTCTATGGTTTAAAACAAGCTCCAAGGGCTTGTATGACAAACTTTCAAAATTTCTACTTGAAAATAATTTCGAAAGAGGCTTAGTTGACAAAACACTTTTCATTAAACACCATCAAAGTGATCTGTTAGTAGTTCAGATTTATGTAGATGATATATTATTTGGTTCTACCAAGATGCTCTTTCAAAAGAGTTTTCTAGTCTGATATGCAGGGAGTTTGAGATGAGCCTAATGGGTAAACTGAATTTTTTCTTGGACTTCATATATTACAAATGAAGAAAGGAATCTTTGTGCATCATGGAAAATATACCAAGGACTTATTGAATAAATACAATATGTCACAGTCCAAGGTGCTTAAGACCCCTATGAGTTCATCACTCTCTTTAGACAAAGATTCAAATGGTAAGAGTGTGAATCAAAAGGAATACAGAGGTATGATTGGATCACTTTTGTATTTAACTTCTAGCAGACCTGATATTATGTTCAGTGTCTGTATGTGTGCTAGATTTCAAGCAGATCCTAAGGAAAGTCATTTAACTGCAGTCAAAAGAATTTTTAGATATTTGAATGGAACCAGAGACTTAGGGCTTTGGTATCCAAGAAGATCTAATTTTATTTTGAGTGGCTATTCAGATGCAGATTTTGCAGGATATAAAGTAGACAGAAAAATACTTCTGGATGCTGTCACTTTCTTGGATCTTCATTGATCAGTTGGCATTCCAAAAAGAAAAATTTTGTAGCATTATCAACTGCAGAAGCCGAATATATTGCAGCTGGTGCTTGCTGTTCATAAGTGTTATGGATTTCTCAGCAACTTAGAGATCTTGGCTATAACTTCAGAAATGTGCCTATTCATTGTGACAACACAAGTGCTATTTCAATCTCTAAGAATCTAGTTCAGCACTCAAGGACAAAGCACATAGATGTGAGACATCATTTTATTAGAGATCATGCAGAACAAGGTGATGTTGTTTTAAATTTTATATCTACTTCAATGCAGATTGCTGATATTTTCACTATACCTTTTCCAGATGATAGGTTTTCATCTCTAAGGCTTGAATTGGGGATGCTAAACAAGGATGCATTGGTTTAGGGGGAGTATTAGTACTTATATGTGTTTATGTGCTGGAATCTCAAAGCCTTGAGATTATACTTTCTGAAGCCTTGAAAGTATAACTCAAAGCTTTGAAGTTTCACAAACTGCAGAAAATCTCAAGGCCTTGATATTGTTCTCCAGGTCTTGATAATATCTGCTTTTTTTTAAAAAAAAATCATCAAATATTATATCTTATCTTTTTAGATAACTATATAATATTTTAATTACTCAGAGAATTTTTTAAAATATCCCAAAAAGATTTTTCAAAATCCTTTTTGCATGTTGATATAGCAGAGTCCTTTTATGACTCATCCTTTTCAACCTACTTAAGCTGAAAGTCAGGGCTTTTTCTTCTCATTCTCTTTCAAGTTTCTGCGACTCTACTCTCTCTCACTCTCAATTCTTCTCAATCACATTCTCTTCTCAAAACCCTAAACCCCAAAATGGAGCGCAAATCAGCCATAATTCAGCAACAGGGAAAGCCCTCTGGCAGATCCAAGAAGAGAGCAAATAAAAAGGAGAAGATAGTGATTTCTGATTCAGATTCAGAAAAAACTCAAAGTTTGCATGAGGATACCCCTCTTGCAAAGAAGTCCAGAACAGAGAAGGGAGATGAAGGCTCAAGTGTTGATCCACAACAAGAGACACAGGGTGGTGATCAACCTAGGTCAGAGAAGAAGAAATGGGGAGTAAAGAAAAAGACTGGTGAAGAGGAAAAAGGGAAATCAACTCAGGAAAGCCAGAAGAAACCAACTGAAGGAGGACAAGAAAAGACCAAACCCTCTGAGAAGAAAACTAGGGTTAAGCAAGTTGCTGCTGCAACTAAGAAAGGATATCAAGGTAAGAATGTACTTCCTACAGAGTGGTTTGTTAGTTCTGAGGTTAGAACTGTTTGGATGCAAGGGTATGCTTCATCTAAGGTAGCTTTTTTTTAGCATGATTTCTGATGAATTAATGGATAAATTGGACATAGACTGCATGAGAAAGTTAAGAGAACTTGTTGTTTGGAAGGTGTTGAATCCTAGTTCAAAGGCCTATCCTAGGTTAACTAGGTTATTTTATCTGAACTTGGTTTCTGAAGGTGATGATAAAATGGTGTTAACTTCAAAAGTGGCTGGTGTGGATTTGAGGTTAGATCATAGGACTTTTGCAAAAGTCTTGGGCATTCCTAGGAAATACAATGTTGGAGATTATCCTGATAGGAAGGAGTGTCTGGATAAGGCAAAGGAGATGTTTTTTATTGAAGGTGTTCCCTCTGGTCCAAAGCAGTTGACACACTCTGTGCTCAACTGTGAAGCCAAAATCTTGTTTACAATTCTGATGAGGAGTGTAGTTCCTAGGGAGAACTCAAGGGATTTAGTAACTGATAAGGTTCTGATTTTGATGTATCTGATATCTCAAGGGTTTGAGATAGATTTGCCAACAGTTGTTATGGAGCATATGATTTATTGTGCAACCAGGACTAGAAACCATCCTCTTTCATATGCCAACCTGTTGCCTCTTTTCTTTGACTATTTTTATGTACCTGTGAAAGGAGAAGAAAAGACTACTGGAGGTTTTGGGTTGATAGATGAGACTGCACTTCAGAGGATTGGAGTAGTTCAGACTGGGAAAGGGCATTGGAAGTTTTATTCTGATTTGTCAAAGGAAGAACTTGCTGAGAAGGAGTTTGTGAAGCCTAAGGGGACTACATCAGGGAAAGGACAAGCCAATGAGGATTACTCTCTGTTGGTGAGAAGTTTGAAGATCAACAGGTTGAGATTGAAGATTTCAGACAAAGGTTATTTGACCTGTCAACTGAATTCAACCAGTTCAAGGGCTTGATGAATGTTATGAATGGGAAGCTAGATGTTGTCATCAAGGGCTTGAATATGGAGAAGATACCTTCTGCTACTATTCATGACACCAGTGTGGATTCAGAAGAAAAGCTGGGAGATTTTCTGAAGAAGAAGAAGAAGAAGAAGCCAATTCCAGTGGTGCTTACTTCAAAAGATTTGTATGAACAAACTGATGAAGAAGATGCTGGTGAAGACACAGGTGTTGATGCAGCTACAGAGGTGGATTCAGTACAGGCTAAGAAGAAAGTGGATGAGATAATCCAAGAAGTGGTTGCTGAAGTGGAAGCTGAACAAGAAGGTAATCCGTCTGCTGAAGATGCTGCAAGTGAAGAAGAAATTGGAGAAGGCTCAGAGAAAGGCCAGACATCAAAGAAGAAGTGAAGATCATAGATTGCCAAAGCCTTGACCCTCTATCTCTTTCTCTTCTATCTTTTCTGTTCTCAAGGCCTTGACTTTTTAGCAAATTTTTTGTTTTAAGTTTATTTTTAAACTCTGAGTAATGATCCAACATTTCTTCAACCTTATTAGATGAAAGTCAAAAAGGGGGAGAATTTTGTGGTTCTTTTGTGTTTGGGTTTGCAGAGTGTTTGAAATAATAATAATAATAATGCCTAGTTGTTTTGTGGTTTAATCAGTTGTGTCCTTACTGGTTTTCTGTTTGGCATTATTGTATATTGTATCTGCAAATTGTGGTTATCTAATTTTGAATATGAGTGGCAGGAAAATCTATACAAGACTGTAGGTTTTGTCTTTCATCAAGGGGGAGATTGTTGAGTCAAAGACCCTTGAATGTGTTTTGGTTGGTAATTGTTTTGAGTGATGAAAGACAAATACTAAGACATAAGCAGCAAAGAATCTCAATTATCCCAAGGCCTTGAGATATTGACTGAACTTCAAAGCCTTAAGAGTTATCTTATTCTGGTATATGTTCTAACAGTTCTGTGTTGCAGATTGGATATCTGATTATACAGATCAGTGGCTTACTGCATATACTTATGGATTAAACTATTTATATGTCTAACACAATTGCAGATGATCAGAACAGGAAGAATCAAAGTTATCTGGGTTTAACTTTGAAATTTCTGTGAAACAGGTTCAGAGCTCCAAGGCCTTGAAGTGTGCCTTGAGTTGCTGACAGTTTTTACAGAACTTAGTTGATTCTTTCTTGCTGGTTGTGATTCTTAGTATTGTGATTATTTACTCACTTCTAAGTGTCTTAAACTTGTTTTTTCATGATTCATATGTTTTAGAAGATATACAGGTTATTGTTCAAGTCTGTTAAACAGTTTTGTCAGAAACTGGATAACCAAACAGTCATAACACTGTTATCTTTCTGGATTTTGTTGTTGCTGTGTTTCAATGTTGTTGCAGGGTTGTTAAACGTGCAGGAGCAATCTCAAAAAACTCCAACGGATATCCACTTGAAGCTGTTTGAATTTCAGTTGAAAACATAAAGAGGATTTGTAGGATTTGAGATCCTAAAATCTCTCAATCAGTTGCAGTTGTGGATAAAAGAGACTGGTTTGAATTTTGAAGGAAAGGAGGCTTGCTGAATACTCAGAGAGGTGTGACAAAATCGTGGGAGATCATTCATTCAAACACACAATCATTCAAGCTTCATTCAAGATTCTAGAAGATCAAATAAATCCAGTTTTCCAGAAGAACACATCCAGGCGTCAACAGCTTATCTTCATACTGTGTTCTTCACTTGTACTTCTATCTGTGTATCTTTATATTATCTTAAACCTCACTTGACCTAGTGGTTGGTTGTTCAAGTGAACAACAAGAGGTTCTTGTTAGCTCAACAGTTAGTAGCTGGAACTAGATAGGTTTGGAACCACAAGTTGTATAGGTGTAAGGGAAATCACTTAGGCTTGAAGATCTAGGGTTGTTTCTGTGTGTGTAATAAGAAGTGTTTGCCCAACCCTGGTGGGATTAGATCCCTCTGGCAGAGATTAGGTCCATTGGGACTGTACTCTGTAAATTGCTTTGTGTTCTTTACTTTACAGTTTGATTATTAACTGCTGCACACAACTCAAATCAAACTAGGGTTCAAAAGCTGTTTAGAATTGTTCACAGCTCAAGGCCTTGAAGCTTACTATTTTGCCTTTGTAAGTTTCAGACAGTTTACTAAAATCTCAAGGCCTTGATATTTGAATTTCACACAAAGTTTTTCTGTTAAACTTTCAGTTTTGCAAAAAGTTTCCATACTCTATTCAACCCCCCCCCCCTTCTAGAGTATTTAGGTCCTGTTTTTAGTGTACATTACACACTTTCAAGAGTGACTTTAAATTCTAAAATACTAACTAAATAGACAATTTATCCAAAGCAAATGTTTAATCAAACAGATTTTAAAGAAATAAACGATTATGAGATATATTTCTAACTTGTGATTTTTCCAAGAAAACAAATTCTATTTAACTGACAAATATTAATTCTATTTTATCATACTTTTATTCAATTAAAAGTAGTTAGAAATTGTGGAAATTGCTTTAAACCCAAGAACCTAATTTTTAATTTATTTTTATATATTCAGTATGTCAAATGTCAAGTAAACCCCCAAGTTATGCTAAAATGAAACCAAATGCCTTTGACTACCATAAACTAGTTCTATATGCTATACTCTCCACCCTTAAATTTTCTGAAACTACACAAAATACTCCCAACAAGAACATAATAATCCCATCAACCAAAAGAAGAATCAAAGGATTGAAACGTGGTTCTAAGTACTGAAATCAAACTAGGGAGATATTTAGAGTGTATCCAGTTCGAGAAACGCAAGAAATGGCGGAGATTTGAGCCGGGTCGAAGTCGCGTCGGAAGTCACGATGGGTGTGGCCGACGGTGATCCTCTGTTCAGTTATGGGCGCTTATGAGACCTCATGGGTTCTGATCGGACCTTCTGTATTCGAGAGGGGTGGAGGAAAATGGCTGGGTGGCGCCGGTTAGGTTGGGACGAGCTTCTAGCCGGAAAACATGGAGCTCGCCGGAGATGGAAGCTCTGCTTGCTGAGGTGGCTTTTGGCTACTATTATACTTCCTCTGGTCTAAGAACAGACAGAGGGGTGTGGAGAGTTGAAACCGTGGTAGTTGAGGAGCCTCTCGGTGGTTTTCGGAGGTGGCAGCGCAGGTGGTGGTTGGTGGCGGCTACCAGCTGCTGTTCCTGTCCCTCTTGGCTGAGAATAACGAGACAGATATATAGATGAGGAGCAGAGAGTTGGAGAAGAAGGTGGAGGTGATGATTTTAACAGTGACGGATTTGAAGAGGAAGAAGATGATGATGGTGGCGGCAGCAATGGAAGAGGTGATGGATGTGGTGGCTGCCGTGAGTGTGCCAGGGGAAGAGGGAGCTGGGTTTTTATACAGGATCCAGGGCGGTGGAGCTAGATGTGGTGAATGTGTTGGTGGCGGTGGTGAAGAAGAAGAAGAAGAAGAAGAAGAAGAAGAAGAAGAAGAAGAAGAAGAAGAAGAAGAAGAAGAAGAAGAAGAAGAAGAAGAAGAAGAAGAAGAAGAAGAAGAAGAAGAAGAAGAAGAAGAAGAAGAAGAAGAAGAAGAAGAAGAAGAAGAAGAAGAAGAAGGAAAGAGAAAAAAAATCTGGTGGAAGAAAAATGTTCAAATAAAATAAGAGTTTTTGGAAGTAATTATGTGTAGCTCATGTACTAGAATGCTAGAGTGATGGGTGTCGCTCAAGCACAAAAACCCGCGGTGGTCGCGCACGTGATCACTACTAGAAATAAAGAAACACTCACGTCTTAATTACGAATATTAATATAATATTTTCTAAAATACATACGAATAATAACATGATAATTTATCCAACTTATTGTTCGCAATTAAATCTTTATTTTACCTCCTTACTTATTGTCTTACCCTTAGAAATTAGACGGGGTATTACATTTTTCCTCAAATCATGAAAATGACGATAATATCATCAACAATATAATTACACGTTTATTTTTGCTGACTACTCAATAGACAAAAAATGACATATTGATAACTTTCAATAAACAACAATATTATCACACCAATTGACTTTTTACAATATATTTTTTTGATCAAATTCATTTATATTTTTCTCTTTAACTTTGTGTCACATAATTTTTTCACACCATCTTTTGAGATAGTTTAAACTTTAAAAAGTTTATACCAAACTTACCTATATGCATTAGCAAAAAATTAGGATACATGCTCATAGCAAGCTCTCCGAAACGTAATGAGGGAGAGTACATCATAAGGACTATTAACTGTTCTTTGTCACATACTTCATCCGTATGATTTCTTTCTAATCAAAGAAAATATGCACATATATTACGAAAACTGTGTCTTTTACCTTTCTCTCTCTGGTTAACACACATAATTACATGGTGGAGTTCACCCATTTAATATTGTGTGGTATGTTTTTAGGGGCCATTGAGTCATACTCTCGTGTTTTACTCGAGGGGGCGAACGTAGTAAGACCTCAAGGAATCTAAATTATTCATAGGGCGATAAATCAACTAAAACACATCGCATGGCACATGCGTCACACGTGTGATAGATAAAATTGCTGGTTCGTTAATTTCCCAAGTTGACTGTAAAGGTTACAAATCCACATTATTACTTGGCTAGACCACATGCCCAAGTGATGCAAGCCCAAAGTCTCCACAGGACCAAAGCGATAGCCCAAGGCAAAACAAAGAGACTCAAGATCAATTAGCAACGAATCTCTCATCCTCACCATAGTTCTATTTTGACCATATAGACGGGCTGAATTCAATCCACATTTTATATATTCATTGTATCTCTACATTATCCAATGAATCGATTAATTGCGTTTGATATCATTAGTTTTTGTCTTCTCTTTCGATTGTATCTTTGTTTGATTCCCAAATGAAACCCTAATCTGTTTCTATACATCGACATTTTGTTACATAGAAAATAATTATATTTTCCGAATAGCCGGTTTAAAAGACTAAATAGCCCTGCTACTTGATGCTGAAGTGTGTTGTCTTGAGTCGGCTTGTAACTGTGCAAGCATGTCGGCAGCTGGTTCTGAGGAGAGGAGCCACTCGTAAATGCAGTCCTAGTGGAACGATTGACGACACTTTGGCAAAGTGAAAATAATTGATCCTCAAGGCATATACAACACTGCATCTTTTGTCCATTCTCCCCACGCATAAAAGTGGTTAGAGGTAAATATTCCACTACCGCGTGATCGAGATGCTCTCGGCGGTTGACCCCTTTTTGGTTTGGCAGGTCAATTTATCCTCCTTCTTATTCAGGTTGGCCAAAGAAATATCTCCAGAAACAGGGTAGTCTATTGTAATTTCATGGTCTCAAGCGAACAATAATTTGAGGTCCTCAAATATTTTCTAGACATGTTATGTATTAAAAGTGGTAACATGTTGTGCATTATACGTTCAATGTACGTGCTATCCTCGTGTTGACTCGCACGTTTCATATGTTCATTTTATTTGTTGAATTTTATTATTTTTATTTAATGACATATCAAATTTTATTCTAAATCATTCGAAGTGAATGATGCATGACAAATCCTCAAAAAATATAGTGTTTGTTTGAAATATCTCAGAAAATATATATAATATTAAAATTATTTCATAAATTGTATAAAATGCTAAAATATTCATAATATTTCTAAAATTTGAGACCATATACTTTTCATTGGCCTAAGCGGTTGCCTTAACCGCTTAAAGGATGAGATGAACCTGTCCAGAAACATAATCAAGAAAAGTAACACGGCGGCCAAAATGATCCAGACATAATACGGGCTCCAG
Organism: Linanthus parryae; assembly: GCA_023055425.1. Taxonomy (NCBI): domain Eukaryota; kingdom Viridiplantae; phylum Streptophyta; class Magnoliopsida; order Ericales; family Polemoniaceae; genus Linanthus; species Linanthus parryae. Next base: position 112,076,970 of record JALGPY010000005.1, on the reverse strand, counting down.
TGTACCTCCTTATTATGGTCCTCAAAGGGTGGCGTACGTAATGACCCTGTCCTAAGAAAATCAGCTTGCGGAAGCGTAAGTTGAAGTCGATTCATTTCACCAAATCTCTTTGAAAAGAATTCGCGGAATGAAGGGATTATGCAAGCAGAAATGTATGCTTTATTTTACCGCGAAAAAATGTATGTTTTTTAACTTATATATACTATTTTAGGAATTTTTAGGTTTTGCTTCCTTCATACGCTTATAGAATGCCGGGTGGCACATATTTTAATAAGTTAAAAAATATATGTCAAATTTAGAATATAATCTGTACAATTTTTTAGGAAACTTGTAATTTATAATTAGCATGTCCGCTTGATAATAAAATTATTAACATGATTGATTCGAAGTAAGAAAATAGCAAACTTAAATTTAAATTTGCATCTTTTAATATTAATAAATGGTGAAGCTTAATAGGAAATGATTCACTTAGTATAAATAATTTAAAATTAATTTGTGGTACAAATATACTATTGCTCCTTCTTACATTCTTTCTTTAATAAATAATGTGTGCATGGTCAATACAAATTACAATTTTACATGTTTGGTAGCTATATCAATAGAATGATATTACATTATTAGGTTTAAATATTCTCAATTGAGGTCGATAATTTATTTAACAATTTAGTGATCACTTTAGTTCTCCAATTAATACGCGTATTTGTAATGGTTGATAATAAATGGATAGGTAATAAATAAGTTAACGTGACTGGTAAAATGAAAATAACAAACTTAAGTCTAAATTTTGCGTCGAGTGGGGATTGGAGGTGTTGGGTCCTTTGTTGGGCGTCAATTTTGGGGCGCATTGAAGAGGCTTACACTCTTCGAGAATGGAATTCTTTTGACAAGACGACTAGGTATTCAGAAGATATGTATTGAGCTCGATCTCTGCAAGTTGGTTGCTGACTTAACAAAGAATGGTCCCGAATCGGCCGAGTTGGCATGGTGGTGGAGGATTGCAGGCGGCTTATTCTTAAAGGAGTCGAATGTCAGTCGGTGTCCCGAGAAAGCGAATGTAAATGCTCACTGATGCGCAACAGTCGGTTATGACTTAGAAAATCCAAAAAATCAGATGGGGTGTACACCTCCATGCGCTATTACACAGAATGTAACCGAGTTGAGATTTAATCCGGTTTATTAATGAAAACAATTTTATTCTAAAAAAGTATGAATTTGTGTCTCTATATGAAAATAAACAGTGAAGATAAACCAGTTAATATTTCCAATTTGTAAGATGTAAACTTAATTCTTAATATGAATATATAAATAGCAAGAATGTGAAAGACAAGTACCCCATTCCAATAATAGATTAGCTCTTGGATGAGTTACATGGGGCCTCTATTTTCTCCAAGCTGAATTTGAGGCCAGGGTATCACCAGATTAGAATGAAGACTGAATACAATTCCCAGACTGCATTCAGAACTCATGATGGCGACAATAAGTTTGAGGCTATGTCATTTGGCCTCACTAATGCACCATTCACATTTCAATCCATGATGAATGAGGTATTTGATGCGCAAGTTTGCGTGCTAGTCACAAGTGTACAAATCAGGTAGTACCGGCGTATTTCAACTCGTATTATCGTTCCCACGAGGACAATTGCAGCTTTTTTTAGCAATCAGTTTTAACTCACAAAGTGTAAAAGGGAGGAGTACTTTGAGATTTTGATTACTAATTCAGTGCTGAATATAAAGACTGAAACGTAAATCTTTTTATGAGAATTTTCTGAATAATTTTGAGTGTTGTAAATCTAGGGTTTAAGGTACTAGATTCCAGGATCCCCTAGGGTTTTTTCAGTTTTTCGTTCTTTTCGATATGAAACCACACATCAGTAACTTATCCATGCCACATACCCATTGTGCAGTAGCTTTTCAATTCTTCCACGTTATCGCAATTCTGCAGATTTTCAGATCCTGTTAAGCTACCTAAATCTGCATTCTCGTTCTAAGTCTGCTAGGGTTTCTAACGTTTCCTAAAGGCCTCGGTCAAAACCTCTAACTGTTGGTCAAACGTCGAGGCTAGTACTATCTCCCCTTCTATGTTGGGTCCATCGGGGTAAGGTGCTAAATTTTGTCTTCTCTTCCTACACTAACCAGCCATTTTTACCTACGGGGTTGAGCCTGTAGCAATTCTGGTTCGCGACTCCGATCATGCATGAACAGTAAAATCAAAGAATGAATAACGAGTGAAAACTGTTGATATTAAGATCCTAATATCATGAATCCGTAGTTAAAAACAGAACTAGATACTGAGTACGAAACCCTAGGTTCACCGAGAACCAAGGTAAAGTGTTTAGCTACTGAATGACATAAGTAAAGAACAAAGTTATGAAATAAAGATATAAAGTGAGATCAACCGAGTGTCTTGGAATCTGGTTCGTGCTTCTGTGCTCTCCGAGTGTGTTAAGACTTCTCCTTGGGTGTATTGTGTGTAAAAAACGAGCTCTGGACGTCCCTTTATACAGTGCTGAGAAGCTTGTGGAAAACTGCCTGAATTTATGAAACTGCCACTGGTCAAAACCACCTCAGAAATAATGATTTCAGCGTGGTTGGGTCTCGAGCTGCATTGCAGGAAGCCAGCAATGCAGACAGTGCGTATGTCAGCTCCAAAAGTCCCCGTCTTGCTCCTCTACCTGTGTGGCTGGGTCCCTGGCTGCGCAAGCAGCAACTACTGCTGCCCTCTTCTTGTAATACCCCGTATTTAAGTTAGCTGTTATTTGGTCATTTTGGAAAAATATTTGACAATTTCAAGAAATTTATATTTCAAACCTATTCATAACTTCTTCTTAGTTTAAAAGTATAAGGATGTCATTTGACATTTACGATAATCTAGAACTTTATTTTGAGTTATTTTGTAGTTTCAGAAAGTTGTGTAATACTATATGAAATTAATACGTATATTTAGGACTTCTTTGTACTTGTTTAAGAGAAATGGGTTTTGACATTTATATACAAAATTGTTTATTTGAAATTATTTGGGAATTTTATAATTTATAAAATTATTTTTTATGCGTTAGCTAGTAATTAAAAATCATATTTTTACCCCTCAATTTTTGGTAACTTCTATTTATACCCCTCTTGTATATGAGATTTTAGAGTTACCCTCAATTTCTAGTATTTGCATGTCAATCCTCTTTCTCTTTATTATTCCAATTTCTACCCCAACTATGTTGTTGGGAGACTTTAAATTGCACCTCAATCCTCTTCCACCCAACCAAGTCAAACATCCATCTTGTATGTACACCCACTACGACCTACCACTTTGTATCTACATCATTTGTGAGATTCCCCATCACTAACACTCCCATCTCCATCAACTCTATCACTTCATATTTCTATCACTTCATTTCTTTACAACTTTTCACCTCATGAACAATCATCCAAGCACTCTCATCTCTCTTCAATGTTCATTCTCATTTTTTGGTGTTGGCCTCACAAAAACAACACCAAAACTTCATTTCTTAGTATCCAAATCATGAAAAACTTGATTCTAAACTTAGTACCATCATGGAGGGGAGCTATTTCATCATTCCACTCAAGGATTCAAGACCAATTTCACTCTTTCATGCACCATCTTGTTGAATATTGGGTTAAAATTTTCTTCTAGCCTTCAATTCATGCTTGCATGTCTATGTTTAGAATTGATTTATGAAAATTCATCTTAGATTTCTTCATTTCCAAACTTGATTATTCATTTTCTTGGCTTGATCATGACTTTGATTCTTGAATGTTCCCTATTTCATGAAACTCACACTAAAACCCATATGCACTTTGTAAATTTCTTGGTAGTTGCACTTGCATGTCAAGAACATTTTGATAATTTGTTTCCAGAGCATGTAAAAATATCATTTCATTATTACAATTTTGTTATTTGGGTGAGAATCAAGTCTTCATAAGTTGCATGTATTAGAACTATTCTTGTCGCTTTTTGAAAAAATTGCATGTTCATACAATCTGACCAGTTTGTGAAAAAACGTATATTATCTCTAAATTTTGTCTCTTTAGAATTTTTAACTCCTTAATATTCTGAAACTAGACTCAGGGAAGGTCATTTTGAAAGAATATTCAACTCCATAGCCTTTTTGTTTATAGGCATTTTTCCTATTCTCCAAGTAGTAGTAATTGTTCTTCAAAGTTGAAACTTTCTGCCAAACTTGTCTCTGCATATCAGTGTTTGTTATTTTTGTATCATGAGTTTTATAATAGCTATGCATGATTTTCTTGGTGTTCCTGAAAGTAGACACATGTAGGTTGATCCTAAATTTCTGTCAAGAATTGTAGTTTCACCGTTTTTAGAAAACTTGAATTTTTGAAATTCTAAGTGTATTATCTTGTTGGAATAGATGCCCTAGAGGCAATCTAGTTTAGTATGAACTTGTTTTTGGCTAGAACATTCATTGTATTATTTATTGGTTATTTAATATTATGAAGTCCTTAGATTTACAATTGTGTTGTTTATCTTAAATATCCCTAGTCCAATATAATGATTAATAGGACAATCATCTATAGACTAGTATGGGGTTGGATTGATATGGAGATATCATGATCCAACACATGGGTGTGCATTAAGGGTAATGGCACACTGGATTGACCCATCTCCGAGAAGGCTACATACATGTTATGTGGAGTCACAAGCGCTTCTCGTGGTGACAACGGTATTGTCATCCTTAGACTTGAATTCACTAGATTGTCTAGTTGTGGATTATTGTGACCGTGTGTGAAGTTTTAAATAAAATACATATGTGCGAACTTTAATTATCACATTGTGACAGTGTGTGTGACGTTTTAAATGAATATCGTCTTATTTGGAAGAGTATGAAAAGCATGATTTATACTGAAAATTCCGATTATTGATTTATACTGAGAATTCTTGGAAATGAATTCTGAAGATTATATACCAACTTTGATTATGAGAAATAAAGGTAATAAGATACCTATAATATATTTAGGACGAGGTACAGAGTTGTGTTATTAATGGGAGGAGCGATCCTCCATTTTCTTATGGGTAATGCCATTGAAGCAATGCTTCTTATTATTGGATAGAACTTAACTATTCACAAATCCGCCTGCGATGAGCCAAAATGTACCAAGGTATTGCGGCCAAGGATTTGTTAGAGCTGTAGAGTGCTACTTATACTTGTAAAGGTCACTACGGTATAGGGGTGTCGACACTTAAGGCCTTTTAGCTATTGTTGTGAGCGGGGATTGACGTATGGGCTACCTTAACGCTCGGGTGAAATAGGGTTTGATAAACTCTATAAGGAACCCTTTGTGATTATTTCGTGATCCCTCTGTTTACATCGATCCTGCAGGTGGCTCTGGACATGCCTCAGCTAAACTTAACGGTTAAATTGGACTTGAAAGAAAGTTTGACTACTCCATTGATGTTGTTTTGGCTCTGGATATGCCCTAATCGAAATAAATGAGTTGAAAAACATTGGCCACTCGTGAATTAATAGTTTTATCAGTTCAAATAAACTTGTTTACTCTGGATATATTACTAAATACTCGTGATATCTCAATGTTCTTAAATTGAGAGGTTTTTGTTACTCGGTTACCTTCAATTGTTCCAAACTCCCCCAACATGTTAGTTTTATTGTTTTAAATCTTCTAATTTGCTTCAACTCATGCTTTTGTGCCACTCGTTGCTTTACATGTTGTAGTGTGTATTTACTCAGTTTTTACTGACCATTTTTCTTCAAAACTGCGTTGGTTGTTGCCATTTTAAAACCGCAGGTCATCAAACAAGGTCGGGTGGGAATGCGGATCGTGACAAACACGTTTAGCTTAAATTAGATCACTTAGTAGATCACATAGCATATTTCAAATCACATTACATTTGTAAACTTATCTTCTCAAGATTTTTCTTTTTATTAGATGAAATGTAATCTTAATAGTTAATATTCGGTTTTTGGTTATCGATTGTCTCTTTAACCCTGAATCGAGATTCCAGGTCGTTTCACTTCTGCTTCCTCAGCCTCCCCAGCTTTTTCTCCGACGATCCTGCTTCATTCACGGCTCTCGTCCCTGAATAGACAACATGAACAAACCTCGTGATTATATCTCGAAATGCGTGAAATAAAGTTGTTGTGCATAAAGAAGCTCAAAACACTTAGTCGTAAATTCTGAGGCAAAATAGGGCTGAATTATGGCTAAAACGCTCAATTATGACACAAATACCCCCCTCCCCCAATATGCTCACCAAGAACTCCTAGTGGATAGTTATCAGCATTAAGACGCCACTAGAGAAAATTTGTGTTGGTGTTCTTTGACATCATCCTCATATACACTTCTGATCTACCATCACATGTAAAACACTCGAAAGTGGTGCTGCAAACCCTTATACAGCACCAATTGTATGCTAAATTATCTAAATATGCTTTTGGGAAAGGAATAATGGAGCATTTACGGCATAATTTCAGCTTCAAGTGTTGCATGATGGAGTGGCCTACTCCCAAAACACTCAAGGGGTTTAGAGGGCTTCTGGTCCTAACATGCTACTGTAGGAGGTTTGTGCCACAATATGGTGTTATAAGCATATCCCTTACTGAGTTTCGAAAAGAAGCACAATTTGGATTGACTGTTGTAGTTCAGCATTTTAAAGGTTGAAGATAGCCAGGTCTACAACCCTAGTATTAGTAATGCATGATTCCAGTCAACCATTTGAGATTGAGATTGACGCTTGTGGAGTGTGAATAGGAGTTGTGATGATGCAGGAACCCATGCCAATTGCTTCTATAGCAATGCTCTCTCACAAAGACACCAAATCCGTGCCCACCTATAAAAAGGTGCATATGGTTGTGGCACATGTAGTGTCCAGATGGAGGGCTTATTTAGAGGGGGTGCCATTTATCATTAAAAGAGAGCATCAAATCATTAAGTACTTCTTGGCGCAAAAACTTGATACTTCAATGCAACATAAATGGCTACCAAAACTTATTGGCCTAAACTATACCATCACATACAAAAGTGGAAAGGAGAAATTGGTAGCAGATGCTTTGTCAAGAATACCAAAAGAGGCCAGGCTACCATGAGGCTACTTGTGCATCTATTTCAGTTGTGTACCCAAACTGGGTCACATCGGTCCTTAAATATTATCAAGGGTATGCTTCGATTCAACAACTCTTGGTGGAATCCACTGTAGGAAAATGGAAACTTTATTTATCCAATGAATTTCTGTGGAAACATCACCAAACATATGTGGGCACTAAAACTGAATTAAGGAAAGAAACAATTCAAATGGGCATAATTCAGGGGTTGGATGTCATTCTAGTATACTAGGAAACTTATAAGAGAAAACTCCACCACTTCTTATGGTCAGGGTCGAAGAAAGAAATAAAAACTTAGATGCTCTCTTTGTTGGGTTTTGACGTAGGTTACGCAGCGAAATAACAAAAATTCAATTCCTACTCAAAGCCAACCAAGGATCACAGGAAAAGGCATTCATAACATGATGAAGGACATTGAAGATGTGTACCTTTTTGGTTCGAGAGATCACACGAAGAATAGTGTCCTTGTCTCTACGGTTGATCCACGTCTAGAGGTGAGATCCAGATTCTTCCTTCTCCTAGTGCTAGCTTGGACCGGAGGAAGAGGGAAGAACGAATAACGCAACGAGGATAAGAGAGGGGTTCGGCCCTCTCTTGTGGCCGACGGGTAGGGGAAAGGCTAGGAGGGTTCAGCCTCTTAGCTTGTATTTTGCTCTCTCTCCCACTCAGTTATGTTATGAGCATTAGTTTTGGGAAGGAAGCTAGAGCATCCTTTATATATTCCAACAACTCCTTGTTAACTACATAAAGGCCCTTCCTAGTTCTACATGAACTTGGATTAGTCCCCTCCTTGCACATTAGTCCTACTAAGTTTGCAAGGTGTTGCAAAGTGATCCTTTTCATTAATTAATCATATTAATTAATCCCAAATCTAGTTCAAATCTATTTGACGTGTGAACCCATAGGTTTCTACTTAGTTGGTAGTAACTAATTACTAACATGTAGCGGTGTCTAGCAACACATCCATGCTACCCAACTAATAAAATAGTAAGTGATCCTGACAAACCTTTGTGCCCAATACATATTGCACTATCCCTTTGTCTCCATATCCGGATTGGACACGAGACATAAATAGTCACACTCGTATATCCAATCCATAGTTCCTTGATCCCGGGAATATGCTTATGCAAGAAGATAGCATCAATATCTCCATATCGATTTATCTGATTCTGGCTAGACATTCAATAAGCCTCGTCGCTAGAGTGGTCGTGGATATTTGATCCCATTATGTGGGAGGGACAAATCCTCTCTACATCACTACAATCTCTAAGCTTGCTTCCTATCATGCCCGATAACTACCTTTATAGTTACCCAGTTACGGTGTAACAATTGATAACATCAGCACTGTAATACCCCATATTTAATTAAGGGGTTATTTCGTCATTTCAGAAAAAAATTTGAAAATTTTGAGAAATTTATATTTCAAACTTATTAATGACGTTTATTTATTTTAAAATATAAGGATGTCATTTGACATCTACAAGGATATATATTTTTAATTTGGGGTTATTTTGTAGTTTTTGAAACTTAGATGATACTATATGAAACTCATTTTGTAAATCTAGGACATACTTGTAGTTTTCTAAAAGTGACTTATACAAAGTGTTATATTTAAAATGATTTGGAGATTTTATAATTTATGAAAAGTTATCTTTGCTAGTGTTACCTATTAATTGGAAATTATATTTTCATCCCCCAACTTTTGGTTTTCACAAAGAAAACTCTCATTTATCAATTTTACATTTTCTACCCCAACTAGCATTCCATCTCTTGTTCATATGAATTTAACTCTTCCACCCTATATCTTTGGTCAACTCTAATAAAATATTATTGCCTACATCTATCATTTTCATCTCCATCAACCCCATCACTAATACTCTCTTTCATCACTCATCACCTACACACTATCTCTTTCATTTCTTTACATTTCATCTTCCTCAAGAACACTCAAATACTCTCTCATCTCTCTCCTAAGACTCCATTCCCGGATTTGGAGGTACACCTCACAAAAACACCACCAAAAGTTCATTTTTCACATTCAAATTTATGAAAAACTCAAGTCCAAGGTCATACTATGCATGGGTGGAGCTATTTTCTTCATCTTCTTCATGATTTTAAGCTCCTTAAGGTCTTGTAAGCATCTCTATTCTTTTTTCATTTGTGCATTTAGATGTTAGTTTCATCATCATTACATTCTTCTCACATCAAAATTCCCTCTATTGAAGGGGTTTTCAAGCTCTCATGGACTTCAAACTTCTCCAAGAGCCATCATTTTCCAAAATTTCTCTCTTAAGGCTCATTTGTAAGCTTTCATTCCTCTTTAGATTTGTGCATTTTAATGTTACTTTCATCATCATGATAGAAAACTTCTTGATATTTGCTTGCATGTGTGTCTAGAACATGAATTGGAGACTTTCAACTTGTTTTCTTTCAAATTCTTCACATGATTCTCCAAATTTCTTGTTTGATCTCTTTTTATGTCTAATTTGTTTTATTTGAGTATAAAAACATATTTCTCAAGTTGCATGTATGATGGAAGTGGATTGATCATGTTTTGAGTGTTCTTGGTGAAAATTGCATGTCTTTACAATCTGACCAATTTTTCAAAAACGTAGTATATCTTCATTTTATGTCTCTGCAAAATTTTCAAATCTTACATTTTATGAAACTAGACTCAGATAGGGTCAATTTGAAAGAAAATTCAACTCCATATCCTTTTTGGTTAGGGAGATATGCTCATTCTAATTTGCATGTTTTCTGAAACTTTGTTTTTGGACAAGTTTTACCATTTTTGTTAAAAATATCATTTCTAAAAACTTATGGCACCAAATATTTCTTGTGATGAAATTAGACACATAAGGGATTCATTATGGAGAATATGGGCATTTTTCCTATTCTCCAAGTAGTAGTAATTGTTCTTCAAAGTTGAAACTTTCTTCCAAACTTGTCTCTGCATAGCAGTGTTTGTTATTTTTGTAACTTGAGTTTTATAATAGATATGCATGATTTTCTTGATTTTTCTGAAAGTAGACACATACAGGAACATCATATATTAATTTCAAGATTTTAGGAGATGACTTGATATGGCAAATATGGCTCCAAAGTCAGAGCTACAATTCTGTCTAGAATTGTAGTTTCACATTTTTTAGAAAACTGGAATTTTTGAACTTCTAGGTGTTTTGTGGGACTTATTTTGATAATTAAACATCATTATATGTGCATTAGTGACATTTAGGACTATGTGACATGTAGGTTTGAATTTTTATTATAAATGTGTAAATTGGTTATAACGAGTACGTCATACGTGTGATTGTAGACATCGACCTCGTAGGAGAGAGCGGTTGTCGTCGGAGTGCTAGGCTTAGTTTCTTGTTTTTAATTGTGCTTCATCTCAGTGGTAAGTACATATGTGCGACCTTTCAATATCAAAATGTGTGTATGTGTTTGATTTTTCAAATGAATGCTTGGTATATGAAAAAGTATGAGAATGCATATTTCCACTCGAATGTTGTTAAACTATATTATTCATCTCCTTTGAGAACTCTCGGAAGTTACTTGTGAAATTTCGATATTCTGATTCTGGTTAAGTGAAAGAGAAGAAAACATACCTCTAATAGACTTATGACGATGTACAGAGTACTGTTATTAATGGGAGGCGTCAAGCGATCCTCCATTTTCTTATGGCTAAGACCATTGAAGCAATGCTTCTTATTATTGGATAGAACGTTAATGTTCACAAATCCGCCCCCGATGAGCCAAAATGTATCAAGATATTGAGGCCAAGGGTTTTATAGAGCTATAGAGTGCTACTTATACTTGTAAGGGTCACTACGGTATAGGGGTGTCGACACTTAAGGCCTTTTAGCTAATGTTGTGAGCGGGGTTGACGAATGGGCTCCCTTAACGCTCGGGTGAAATAGGGTTTGATAGACCCTAGAAGGAACCCTTAGTGATTATTTCGTGATCCCTCTGTTTACATCGATCCTGCTGGTGGCTCTTGACACGCCTCAGCTAAATTAAACTGTTGATTGAAGTCGAAATTAAAAATTGGCTACTTATTAATGTTGTTTGTGGCTCTTGATATGCCCTAATCGATTGAAATGAATTGTAAATCTTGGCTACTCATGAACTACTATCGTTATCAGTTCAAATGAACTTGTTTACTCTGGATATTTTACCAACTACTCGTAGTTTCTCAATGTTATTAAATTGAGAGGTTTTTGTTACTCGGTTACTTCAAGTTGATCCAAATTCTCCAATATGATAGTTTTACTGTTTAAATCTTCTGATTTGTTTCAACTCATGCTTCCGTGCCACTCGTTGCTTTACATGTCGTAGTGTGTACTTACTCAGTTTTTACTGATCAATTTCTTCAAAACTGCGTCGGCTTTTGCCATTTTAAAACCGCATGTCGTCAATCAAAGTGGGGGATGGGAACGCTGGAACGAGACGAAGATGTGTAGCTCAACTTAGATCACTTAGTAGATCACACACGTTATGTTTTAAATTGTACTTATTATCGAAATTTTACTATGTACATTAAGTGAAATGTAATCTCAATAGTATATTTCTACTTTTGCTTGTCGATTGTCTCTTTAGCCCTGAACATAGATCCCGGGTCGTTTCAAGCACGATATTCTACAACTAGAGTATCTAGTGACTTCAAGTCTAAGGATTGCAATTATATTAGCACTACGAGAAGCGATTGTGACTTTAACATAATCTAATGTATCCTTCTCGTCGTGGGTCAATCAAGTATGCCATTACCCCTAATGCATACCCGTGTGTTAGACTTGATATCTCCATATCAATCTACACACATACTAGTCTATATTTGATCGTCCTGTTAACCAATATAATGGACTAGGGATATTTAAGATAAACAACACATTGTATCTAAGGACTTCATTATATTAAATATCTCAATAAATAATAAATGAATATTCTAGACAATATCAATGTTCATACTAAATATTAGATTGCCTCTAGGGCACCTATTCCAACAGTCTCCCACTTGCACTAGAGCCAATCTGGTGCATCTTGTATGCCTATAGATCTGGCGTGCCCTTCACGCTTTCGCTGCGCAAGAGGTTTTGTGAGCGTATCTGAAAGATTGTCATTCGTTAGAATCTTGCACATCTTCACATCCCCTCGATCGATCATATCACGAATAAGATGGAATATCCTAAGTACATGCTTTGATTTCTGGTGTGATCTTGGTTCCTTGGCCTGTGCGATCGGTCTAGAGTTTTCACAGTACAACTTTGTGGGATCCATGATGCTAGGGACCACACCGAGCTCAGTGATAAAATTCTTTATCCAAACAGCCTCTTTTGCTGCTTCCGCAGCAGCAATGTACCCAGCTTCTGTTGTAGAATCAGCAACTGTCCCTTGCTTGGAACTCTTCCAGCTCACAGCTCCTCCATTCAGGCTAAACACGTATCCAGACTGCGATCTGTAGTCATCTTTGTCGGTTTGGAAGCTCGCATCAGTGTAACCAATTACACTTAGCTCTTCCTTACCTTCAAATATCAAGAACGCATCCTTAGTTCTTCTCAAGTACTTTAGGATGTTCTTGACAGCAATCCAGTGACTCTCACCCGGATTGGACTGATATCTGCTCACCATACTCAACGCGTATGACACGTCTGGTCTAGTACACAACATGGCGTACATGATGGATCATATGGCCGAAGCATAGGGTATCCTACTCATGCGGTCCTTCTCAATCTCATTGGAGGGACAGTCATTCTTAGAAAGAGTGACTCCATGCGACATGGGCAAGAATCCCTTCTTGGAATCTTGCATGTTGAACCTCTTCAACACCTTATCTATATGTACTTTGACTTAGGCCGAGTAGCTTACTAGATCTATCCCTATACATCTTTATACAAAGTATATAGGCTGCATCTCCTAATTCCTTCATTGCAAAACACTTTCCTAGCCAATCTTTAACAGATTGCAAAGTAGGATGTCGTTTCCAATGATTAGTATGTCATCCACATACAAGACCAGAAACACTACAGAGCTCCCACTAACCTTTTTGTAAACACAAGGCTCATCTTCGTTCTTGATGAAGCCAAACTCTTTGACCGCGTCATCAAAACGTCGATTCCAGCTCCTAGAAGCTTGCTTTAATCCATAAATGGATCTTTGCAGCTTATAGACTTTATTGGCATTCTCTGGATCCTCAAAACCCTCCGGTTGTGTCATGTACACATCCTCGAGGAGGTTCCCATAAAGGAACGCTGTTTTAACATCCATCTGCCAAATCTCATAATCGTAGTATGCTGCAATAGTAAGTAGGATTTGAATGGATTTAGTCATGGCGACAGGTGAAAAGGTCTCATCATAGTCAATACCATGAATTTGTCTATACCCTTTGGCTACCAATCGCCCCTTATAGGAAACTACCTTGACATCCATGCCAGTCTTCTTCTTGAAGACCCACTTGCACCCTATGGGCCGAGCCCCCTCGGGTGGTTCCACCAAAGTCCATAATTTGTTCGTGTACATGGAATCCATTTCGGATCTCATGGCTTCCAGCCACTTCTTATAGCCTAGGCCTTTCATGGCTTCCCCGTAGGTTTCAGGCTCATCATCCATGACTGGTACGTCATCGGGCTCAGTCACAAGAAGTCCGTACCTCTCTAGCTCATGATGCACTTTCCTGATCTACAGAGTTCATGTGTTACCTGAACAGGTTCCTCCACAACAACTTGTGGTTCCTGCTCATGTTCCATCATCGGTTTAGTGATTTGTGGTTCTTGAATTTCTTCAAGTTCTACAGTCCTCCCACTTGCTTCTTTAGAGACAAACTCTCTTTCTAGAAACACGCCGGTCCGAGCTACAAACACTTTGTTCTCGGTGGGATTGTAGAAATAATATCCTTTTGTTTCCTAAGGATATCCCACAACTTTACACTTATCCGCCTTGGGCCCGAGCTTGTCAGTTTGTAAACGCTTTACATAGACATCGCAGCCCCAAATCCTCACAAACGACACTATGGGACGCTTCCCAGTCCATATCTCATACGGTGTCTTCATGAATGATTTGGATGGAACACGGTTAATGGTAAAAGCTACCGTCATTAGAGCATGTCCCCAAAATGATATCGGAAGATCCTTTGACACATCATAGATCGCACCATAACCAATAGCGTGTGATTCCTCCTCTCGGACACGCCATTCCATTGTGGCGTTCCGGGTGAAGTGAGGTGGGATACTATCCTACACTCTCTAAGATACTCATCAAACTCTCGACTTAAGTATTCTCCTCCACGATCGATCGTAGAGCCTCAATACTTTTACCAAGTTGCTTTTCTACTTCATTCTTGATTTCTTTAAACAATTCAAAGGATTCGGATTTGTCCTTCATTAGGTATACAAATCAATATCTACTGAAATCATTAGTAAATGTAATGAAGTAGGTGTAACCACCTCTGGCAGGCGTGGGGAACGACCCACATACATCGGTATGTATGAGTCCCAGTAACTCACTAGTCCTCTCACCTTTCTTATTGAAAGGGGACTTTGTCATTTTTCCTAATAAACAAGATTCACATGTCTTATATTATTCCATATCAAATGAGTCTAGAAGTCCATCCTTATGGAGTCTAGATATGCGTTTCTCATTTATATGGCCTAAAGGAAAATGCCATAGATATGTAGGATTTAAATTATTAGTTTTAATTCTTTTAGTATTTATGTTATAGATTGGACTATTTAGATCAAGGATATACAATCCATTAGACAAATGCGCACTACAATAGTGCATACTATCGAAATAAATGGAGAAACACTTGTCCTTTATTGAATTAGAAAAGTCCTTCTCGCCCAAAAAGGAAATGGAAATAATGTTTCTGCTCAAAGCATGCACATAAAAGCAATTGTCTAATTCTAAAATAAGTCCAGAAGAAAAAGATAGCTCATAAACGCCTACAACTAATGCAGCAAATCTTGATCCATTCCCGACGCACAGATCTATCTCCCCTTTAGCCAATCTTCTACTTCTTTTCAAATCCTGCACATTTCGAAAAATGTGAGAACCACGTCCAGTATCCAATACCCAAGATGAAGAAATAGAAAGATTGACATTTATAACATAAATACCTGGTGGTGGTGGAATCACTATTCCAAGCTTCTTATCCTCCAGATATTTAGGTAATTCATCCTCCAATGACCCGGCTGGCTACAGTAGTGACACTCACCTTTAGCCACGCCTCCACTAGGCTTTAGGGCTTCCTTGGATTTCGCAAATTTCTTCCGCTTTACTTCGGAAGTAGAGGCAACTCCTTTGCCCTTCCTCTTATGCACCATCATTATGGCTTTGCCCTTGCCTTTTTCGATGCTCTGTTCAGCTGTCTTCAGCATGTTCAACAAGTCTGGCAGAGTCTTACTGATTTCGTTCATGTTATAGTTCATGATGAACTGATTATAACTGTTAGGCAACGACTGCAAGACAAGATCAGTGGCCAAATCTTGGCTAAGTGGGAACCCCAGTCTCTTGAGGTTCTCAATGTACCCGATCATTCGGAGTACATGAGGCCCTACTGGATTCCCCTCTGCAAGACTACTCTTGAAAAATGCTTTGGACACCTGATATCGCTCATGCCTTGCCTGTTCATGAAACAATTATTTCAAGTTTATGATCATATCATATGCCTCTATGTTCTCGTGATGCTTCTGAAGCTCAACAGTCATGGTACAGAGCATGAGACAAGTCACGTCATTAGAATCATCAATATGCTTTTGGCGTGCCCTTACATCTGCTAGAACAGACTCATCCTATGGTGGGGCTGGAATTGGAGTGTCCAAGACGGACAACTTCTTTTATTGCTTAATGACAATCCTTAAGTTTATGTACCAGTCAAGGAAATTTGTTCCAGACAGGTTGTCCTTCTCAATGACAGATCGCACGGATGAAGTCGATGCATTGTTGTTTGCCATTTGGAATTCTACAAAACGAGAAATGTGCAATTTTAGTACTTTTAACAATTTAACTATAATCAACAATGGCTAGATCATTTAATATAGCTGCCACTATTTTTCTCGGATTAATAGCCCTCACCATTAATGCGGAAAATATCATTATATTTTCTAGTAGGTCTAAGATCCCTTTTTCACTTCTTCTTGAGCTTGCTTTGGCAAGTCACCCAAGAATTGGTTATTACGATAGGAACCATTCCAATTGCATCCCATGCAACTCTTGGTCCAACTAGGTGAATAACTCTTTATTCTTTATCCTTTAGATAAAACCTAATTGTCATGCCTCTAGGTTCATCAATCCAATTGATTCTTACCTAGTTGCGTCAAACCTCTTGCTTCAACATACACACATTACTAGCTTGTGTCGTCTACAACACACCATGGTAAATTAAAATCGTCTTGCTTTGGCAAGCACGGATTTTAATAAACCCTGATCATGAAGGGTGTTTTGGCAAGAGAAGGCAAAACGTAATATTCTATTTGAGGGATTTAATCGTTCTTTATTTGTTTGGTTGATCCAATCAACATGATCTACTTATTTGGATTGGGAAATCCACAATAAAATACCATATTTTGTTTATTATTATCTTGTTAATGTTTTGCTAGTATCGCCATACACACAAAAATAAATAACAATACATAAATACTAAACATCCACAAAAAGAAAAATAAAGTGGCATGGATATGGGCCCTAGACTAAGATATTACCAAGCCAATGATAATATCTATTTTCCCTAAAGTGACAAGCTCATCTCCATGTGCTCGACCATAGCCGCGCGCCTAGGGTAGGGAGTCTTCGTCGTCTTTTGGCTTCTTGGTTCTCCGGTCTTCTTCTCCATGCTCTTGTGTATCATCTAAATATTTCTAATTCTAGCCTAACATCAAGAATAAATAAATAAGTAAATAAAGCCTCACATGTTGAGGAGGAAAAAACTACTCGCAGGCCATAAAACCTAATGAATTATTACATTAATTTGATCAGTTCGCAGGCCGTAAACCAAACCACAAAAGCATAAAACATCCACAAACTAGGTCATATCCATCCACCATGCAACAAAGCACATAATACAGTTAAAACCATTTTTAACGTGTTTGTTTAATTCTAGTTGAATTGGTAATTAGGTTTACAAAGGTTCAAGGGGTCCAACCCAAGCATGGGCAGAACCCCAAAAGGACCGCCGCCCGCCACATGGGGCGGCCCTATGTCGGCTGCCCCTAGCGACCTGCAGCCTTGCTTGGCGCGCAAGGAGGAGGGGCGGACGGCTGGGGTTTTGGCCCTAGTCTCCTTCCCTTCCTTCCTTGTTTCCCAAGCTTGGTTGTTTCCATATAATTTGTTTCCATAATTGAAACACTCCTTTTTCAACTATGTGCCCATGAACCCTAATTTTTAAGAACCCAATTATTCACATCCTATGTGATTAAACTCACCAATTCAAACATCCAATGCTGAGTTAGATCTTGTTTATATTGAATCAAATTCATTTTGCATCTACTATGCCAATTAATTTCAGTTTTGCGTAAAAAATTAATAATACAGTGTATAAACTGAAATCGTAACACATAAAATCATGTTATGCACTATGACCTGTGGCTCTGATACCACTGTTGGGTTGACGTAGGTTACGCAGCAGAATAACAAAATTTAATTCCTACTCAAAGCCCACCAAGCATCACAGGAAGAGACATTCATAACATGACGAAGGACATAGAAGATGTGTACCTTTTTGGTTCGGGAGATCACACGAAGAATAGTTTTCTCGTATCTACGGTTGATCCACATCTAGAGGTGAGATATATATTCTTCCTTCTCCAAGTGCTAGCTTGGACCGGAGGAAGAGGGAAGAACGAATCACGCAACGAGCCTTTCTTGTGGCCACAAGTAGGGGACGGGCTAGGAGGGTTCGGCCCTCTTAGCTTGTCTCTTGCTCTCTCTTTTGCTCTCTCTCCGACTCACTTATTTTATGAGCATTAGTTTTGGGAAGGAAGCTAGAGCATCCTTTATATAGTCCAACGACTCCTTGTTAACTACAGAAATGCCCTTCCTAGTTCTACATGAACTTGGATTAGTCCCCTCCTTGCACATTAGTCCTACTAAGTTTGCAAGGTGTTGCAAAGTGATACTTCTCATTAATTAATCATATTAATTAATCCCAAATCTAGTTCAAATCTATTTGATGTGTGACCCCATATGTTTCTACTTAGTTGGTCGTAAGTAATTACTAACATGGAGCGGTGTCTAGCAACACATCCATGCTACCCAACTAATAGAAATAGTCAGTGATCCCGACAAACCTTTGAGCCCAATATCACATATTTCACTATCCTTTGTCTCCATATCCGGATTGGACACGAGACATAAATAGTCACACTCGTATATCCAATCCATAGTTCCTCGATCCTGGGAATATGCTTATGCAAGTAGATAACATCAATATCTCCATTTCGATTTATCTGTGTCTGGCCAGACATTGAATAAGCCTCATCCCCCGAGTGGCCGTGGATATTTGTCCCATTATGTGCGAGGGACAAATCCCCTCTACATCACTGCGATCTCTAAGTTTGCTTCCTATCATGACCGATAACTACCTTTATAGTTACCCAGTTACAGTGTAGCGTTTGATAAAATCAGAGCACGATATTCCAAAACTAGAGTATCTAGTGACTTCAAGTCTAAGGATTGCAATTATATTAGCACTACGAGAAGCGATTGTGACTTTAACATAATCTAATCTCGTCGTGGGTCAATCCAGTATGCCATTACCCCTAATGCATACCCATGTGTTAGACTTGATATCTCCATATCAATCTACACACATACTGGTCTATATTTGATCATCCTGTTAACCAATATAATGGACTAGGGATATTTAAGATAAACAACACATTGTATCTAAGGACTTCATTATATTAAATATCTCAATAAATAATAAATGAATATTCTAGCCAATAACATTGTTCATACTAAATATTAGATTGCCTCTAGGGCACCTATTCCATCACTCTTGTGATCTTTTTCAAAGAATGAAACCTGAAAATTTTTCATTCCCGGGGTTCTGAAAACCCGATTTATTCACGATAGTCCCTGGTGTGATATTAGCATGGATTTCATCGCTGGGCTACCCAAATAAAATGGGTAGGAAGCCATCTTAGCGGTGATAGACATGCTTACCAAATATGGCCACTTCCTAACCTTGAACCAACCTATTTCAAGTGCTTAAGTTTCCCAGAATTATTTGAAAAGGTTTATAAACTCCATGGGCTACCCACACCCTCCTCACTGACATGTTTCCCATATTCTTAAGCTATTTTGACAGAATTTATTCAAATTCGTCGATACTAAGTTAATGCACACAACTATTTGTCACCCTTAGACAAATTGCCAGACTGGGAGGGTGAACTAGTGTTTGAAAACCTATTTGAAGTGTATAAAAAGTGATAGACCTTCGACATGGAATAGGGGGTTGGGATTAGCTGTGTATTGGTATAACACCAATTTGCGTACTGAATTATAGATTACCCCTTCATGGCATTATATGAATATTCTCCCCCTCATATCAGTTTTCACCAGTTTGATCATTCTCCAAGGCCTACGGTGGACCAATTCCTCAACTAGTCGAAATGATGTCAAAATATAAGTTATTCTAAACATTATTATTTTGCATGCCTAATTCAAGTACCTACACACAGTGATCAAATAAATCATAAGATCTATAAAACTCTTGATTTATTCTACAAAGGCTCACGAGTACTTTGAAACTCTTGTTTTATATATTTGAATGAATTACGCCGTGATTAGTACAATAAAAAATCATAAGTACTATGAGAATTCTTGATTTTCTATATAATAATCATGCACGGGTACTTAAAACCATTGCATCTCCTTGAGTACTTGAAACTCTTGGTAGTTGATCTATATATTCCCACAAAGCATACGACATATTTTTGTTTTAAAAATAAAAATAATTGAGTACGCAAATATTCATGATCGATATGTCTTAAACTAACGGACGACACCAATGTACTTAGGTCAATTTAAAATCATATCATACGAAATTTTATTTTGACATAACCCAAAACATTGAATAATAAAATTCAAGTAATTATTGAATCGAATAAAAATTAACATGGCGTGACCTACTATTCAATATAATGAAGAATTCGACAAGTAAAAATAATATTCATAACTATAGCCTTAGTTGACACCACGTCATTTCATTAATATTGAACGTTCTATCACCTACACACATGCCGCGCTTAACGAGCTCATTTTTATTTTGTCGGGTTCAATATTGTGTTTTCTTCTTTGATAATTACATCATAGAGCCGACTCTGAACCCGAATCCTCATGCAGGGGCTTCAAACGATATACAACTGGGCTTCAGTTTGAACAATTTCTAAACTGTTACATATTATGAAACCATTTTAGTTTAAGTTTAAAAAATGGAATACACTTTAGAGCAAGATAACTTTTTTTTTTTCAAAATCTAGTTGCATGGAGTAATTGATTGGTACAACATTAGCTATAGAACCTTTGACCAAAATCTAGCATAATTCTATGAAGTATCTGACTGCAAGGTCATCTTCATTGGATTCGCCTCATCGGATACACAATTTTCATATATGCCTCGCCTTGATCCGAGGTCTACATCTCCATGTATACTCTGATAACCGAAGCCGGAATTTGTTGAAAAATTTGTTGTGAACTAGCAACTTTGACCAGTGATATATGGAGTTTTACAACTCCAATTGATGCACCATTCTTTCTCCGAGCTTCATTTTTTTGTTATCTAAAAATTTAAGTTTTACAAAAAATAATCCGAGATCGTTATCCATGCCTAAATCATGAAATACAATTCAACAATGAATTATGTATGCTGAATCTCTGCGTTGCAAAATTCACTCTCCAATGGCACACATAGGTAAACTATAGTATTTCTACAATGAGTACTATAAAAACTCTTTGCAATCCGTTGTATTAATAAGTACTATAAAAAATCTTTAAACACTTATAATGATTAATTGAATTGAATAATAATTCAAAAACGATCTCGAGCATTCACTCGATGTCTTAAGGCTTTGTCTTCTGCTATGCAATTATTTTTCGGCTTCTTCTCCATCTTCTTATTTTTGCTCTATTTGTTATTTTTCTCCAACAAATTTTGCTTTGGCATGCCAGTTTAGCCCAATTTGCTATTTTGAGGTAGCCCTAACTTAACCATCCTTATGAATTCGTCTGATGAAAAAAGTGTTGAAGCATGCATGTGTTAGTATGCTAAAAGAGGACGTATTGTTACTTGAGAATGATCCAGATTCCATATTTTCTCTAATTTGCTTCAGTGAAAACCATTGTTCCTAGATCTTGTTATAATATGAGTATCAAGTAAGAACGATGATCAAAACAAAAAACGAGACACGAAAATTAACGTGGCTTACTAGTTGCGAAACTAGCTACCTCCATGACCAAACCAGATGTGTATTAGAGAAAAACAACCCGATTACAACAAGCAGTACTCCAAACCAACTCTACCCACGTTCTATGCACTTATATAGACCAGAGTCCTGATTTGTGCCCACAGTAATGCCAAACATTGTCAAAATCGATTAGGAAAGAACCCAAAATCTGCCGGCCCTGAATTAGGTCATGCGACCTACTGTAGTAGGTCGCGGGAGCTGCTACAGAAGATCGTGGGACATGATACAATAGGTCGTGGGACCTAGTCGAAACCCCGGATTTGTTGCAGCCTTCTCTTTGTCTCCCTCTTGCTTCTTCTTAGTCCGTTTGATGTTTTGCCTGGTTTTGTTAGACGACTGAATCATCTCAATATATCTCACTCATAACAAGAGAAGTCGTACCTGACTCAAAAGTGATTTCACTCAATTAAATGGAACTTGTCAAATTCATGGCTAGATTCATGAAGATCGTGTATTATGTTTCCCCTTTCATTGATTAAATGCACTCGAATGTTTATTTTGGATGATTTAATTGTTTGATTTTGTTAAAAGATGGCTAATATTGTTGTATTTGAATCTTTATTTTTCTTTTCATCTTTTGTAGAATTTGTTAAAAGTGTTAAATTTAATGAAAAATATGGCCAAGTCATGTACATGTATTCTAACACATGATACATGTAAGAGCATCTTCCACGATTAGATATCAAATTTTACATGAAATTCTATAATTGGTTGATAAAATGGTTTGGTTTCCCACAGTTGACCCTCAAAAATACCACACCGCCTTTTTTGGTGGAAAAATAGCATTTTTTGTCTTTCACACATTTTACCAATTTTCGCATAGGATAGTTATCTCACCTAGGGTGTAAGGAAAATCGAATAAGCCGATCAACTGACCAAACCAAACCGATTGTATGGTTGTGGACGATTTTTAAAGTTAATTGGTTTACAAATGGTTCAATTTTTTACAAACCAGTCTAATTGATTTGATTTTGGTTTGTTAACTAATTAGACCAAATGAACCGAATCGAACCGTTTCGTACACAATATAGTTCTATTATAGCATACATAGCATACATTTTATAAAGATTTGTAATAATCTAGAAAAGCATATTCCAAGTACATAGTTTAATCAACTAAGATGATCTAATGATGTTAGCTTTCTCTATTTTTCTCATGTCCCATCTTATTCCGATCTAAAATAATAATTTTGTGATTTCTATACGTTTATTCAATTTATTTCTTAGTTAAAATTGGAATGTTGTTGACGTAATACTATAATCATATACATGTGAAAGTGACTACTCGAATCTACCAAACTGCTCGGTTTGGTATGGTTCAGTTTATAGTTTCAAATGGTTTGGTTTTGTTCTAAAATTAGCAAGTCGATACATTCAGCACCAAAACGAACCGCTTACACCCCTAATCTCACAATTCCATCAAATTTGGAGAATGGTGCTTTTGGCCTCTCACAACAAATCAACAAATTTATCACCAAATCGTGAATTTCATATCTATCAAAAAAAATATTTTATTACCGAAATAATATTAAAAAAACTACAAAATGATTAGATTGAAAAATATCATACAATCTTAAAAAAAAAACACTTCAAAATAATATAACAAAATATTACACACATTTATTGGAATAAAAACCTTAAATAACACTTCAAAAAATCTAACTATAAATATATTAGTCACCTAAAATTATTGGTAACACTAATTATTTAAAAAATATGACATTATATCTCTGATTATATAAAAGTAAACTAAAACACGCCATAAACATTAATTACGAATTTGGTGTAAATTTGATGTTAAAAATAGAACTTGATGATACATGATATGATTTGGGATATTTTGGAAGATGCACTTCACCATTTTAAAAAAGTTACACCAAATATATTTGGTTATTTGATATTTTTTTGGTGGATGACTGTGGGAGGCTTACCAAATTTTACCATTCAAAAAATCATTTTTTTATGATTTAGTGATTTACTGTGAGAAGCTAGAAATACCAAATTTTACCATCAAATATAGAATTTAGTGCATTATAAAAAATGCACTAACTCTATTTTTTTCTTCACGGGAAACTAAAAAAAACATCGATATGCCATTTTTTTGCTTTTTGGATTTATTATAGGGTTTAGTATTGACTTTTTGAATGTATTTTAGATTTTAATTTTTGAACTTGTAGGGTAAGATTGATGGAAGAAAAAAATTAGGTTGATGGATTTTTTGTGAGTTTTTTTCTCAAATCATAAAAATGACGATAATATCCTCAACAATTAATTATAATTACACATTTAAAGTTGTTGACTACTCAATAGACAAAATAATGACATATTGATAACTTTCAATAAACAACAAAATTATAACACCATCAACTTTTTACAGTACATTTTCTTGATCAAATTCATTCGTCTTTTTCTCTTTGACCTTGTTTGGGTAGCGGATAAGGAGGCCGGATAAGATATAATATCCCGTCCTTATCTTATCCCTTGTTTGGGTGAAGGTATAAGGAGGGGAAAACATATCCTCCCCTTATCCTTCCCTCTATTTTTTGCCTTCATTCTTATACCACCCTCTAGGTGGTATACATCCGATAAGGGGGAAGAGGATATGAGGGGGTTCCAACGTTGACTTACATACCCTCAACCAATCTTAATAATTCTCGAACCGTCCCTAATAAAATCACACTTTTAAAAACTAATTTGTTATTGATCAGTAAATAACTTGTACAAAGCTATCTGCAAATTCTGAGAAAGAAAAGAAAATAAAATAAATGAAGCCTCCTTATTCTCAGTACACAAAATGTCCAAGTGACTGTTGTTTCCGTAAACCTACACAAGTGACTGAGAAACCATTCTCGGAGAAGAATTCAGATTTATTTCCATACCACTAATTTTCAACTTTTGGGAAATCATTTTTGGAGAAGAATTCTGATTTTGTTGCATGAAGCATTCTAAACCTGCATGTAGTTGTTTTGTCGCATTATGATTGCAACATTCTGATTTTTGTTGCATTCTAATAATGCCCCTTTCATGCTTGCTTAGTTCCCAACTGATTTGCTGTTAAAACTCAACTCTTAATTACATTTATGTTTAGTTTTATTTAGTGGTACATATTTTTTAGTTGGTAGAATGCGCTTTGGCGTTGCTTATAGTTTGTCAATGTTATATCCATGTCATCCCTTATGACGAATGCTCCTTTTTCTTGGTTTTATACTTGCAATGCATGTATTAAAAGGAGCATTATTAGAAACATATAGCATAATTTTCCTTCTCTTTTCATCTAACTACCAGTAAGGTCATTGGTGTAGATTATATCAAATTTTGTTTTAGGAATTATGAGGCAGATTATGCTTAGGCAGATTCTACACATTTCAGTTATGTATTCATGGTGATGGTTCAAAGGCAGAACAAAAGCATATTTTTAGATTATTAGACAGAGTAATGCTTCTTATTTTTAGGATTTCTCTATGTTTATATAAAATTACTGCACTGAGGTTGTTATAGTCATTTATACACATATCTTGCTTCTTATCTGGCCTCATATCCGGCAGCGCCCAAACACAGTAAGCCAACACATCATATGAGGCCTTATCCGACAGCATACATATCTTATCCGCTACCCAAACGAGGCCTTTAACTTTTTGTAACAGACTTTTTCACACAATCTTTTAAGATAGCTTAAAATGTAAAAAGTTTATACCAAACTTACCCATATGCATTAGCAAAAAGGTTGGATAAGTGTTCATAGCAAGCTCTCCGAAACGTAATGAGGGAGAGTACAAATAAGGACTATTAATTGTTCTTTGTCACATTTAATATGTGTCCTTTCTTTCTCATCAAAGAAATAATGCACAAATATTAAGAAAACTAGGCGAGACCCCGCGCGATGCGCAGATAACATAAGTTAAATTTGTTCACTTTTAAGAACAAATTAGGTAAAATCTTATTAAAATGATGCAACAAATTTGACCAGGATTCGTGGAATGTAAGCTCTAAGTAAAGCATGTTAATTTTTTGTACCAATCGTGTTGCTGATATAGAGCTCTAATTGAATCTCAGGAGGAAGAAGTAAAGAAAATCATAACATTATCCAGTATACATATAAGAAACTTAAATTAAATTTAAACCACTATAAAACTTATTTCTTACAAAATCACTTTCATTTAATGAAAAATCTATTTGAAAACTATCAAAACATTTTTGTTTAATCTTCTTATATTTTTGAGGCATTATTGTTTTATTTTTTTGAGGTAAGAAAATTTGTTACTTTATGATGGCTGAAATGAAATTATTTTAATTTTTCTTCAAGTGAAATGGCATAACATGTCTTATGAAATAGTTTTCATGTCTTGTCTCTGAACAACATGAAATTCCTCTAAAATCATGAAGAAAAATATTAAAGTGAAAACTAAGCACAGCGTGACCCATATTTTTCACATAAAATAATAACATAAAATGGAAAATTATATCACTGTCAACGTGGTTTGATGTACTATAGAATAGGAAGAGAAGCAAACCAATGACCTTTTCATAAAATGCATGAATTTAAATATTGTACGAAATGTTTGATTTATGTTGCTCAAAATGGAGATATTCAGAAAAAATTACTAACTTCTTACTCGCGAAGTCTCAATGATGGTAGTGATGTGGATAGTGGATTTTACCTGAGAGATCACATACAAATGATTCTCAAGACTATGATCATAAAGAATAAAACAAACTTACCTAAGAAAAAAGAATAAAACAAACTTACCTAAAAAAAAGAATAAAACAAATTATAGGGAGAAAAAAGATAGTACAAAAAAATTTAATTTTAATTTTTTATTTCTCCTTCATTTTTTTCTTTATGAGATACTAATGATGTTAACATTCCTCTAAAATAGAATAATGATATATGACCCGCGGTTCTATACTTATTTAATAGTAATCAAATAATTTATCACTTAAATACAGTTTCGGTGACAGAAAAAATTTAAATTCATGTGCATTCATATTTCTCTCACATGTATCTCCTAGAAATATAATGAATCAACATTTATTTTTATTTTAATATTTATAAAATATTAACCAAATGTTTATAAAAACCTAAAACCAACTCCGCTCATTATTCTAGAAATACAAATCAGCTCATCCCATTTTAGAAAAAAAATAAAGAATGTGCGAATAAGAGTTTTTCGTTCTTACCTTGGTCAAATCTGTGAAACATGAAAAATACTATGTTTCTAGGAGAGTCATAAAATGACAACTTTTACATAAAAAGTGAAATTGTAGATTTAGTTGAACACTAACTTTTTTTTTTGTTTTGTTTATAATAACTATTTTCATATTCGAGGTGATTTCACATAAATGCGTGATGAGAATTTTATCATCGTTCATAGAAATCACTTACCATAGTTCTATCAGATTTAGGACCTAGAGGCGGTGGTTTAATTGCCGGGAATGTGACCACTTTGAGTGTTATCTCCAGTTCGTGAACTAATTTGATGAAAATATATATAATTGCACCATTTTAATATGATTCAATGGTGAATCTATGATTTGTCATTCATGAAATTTATAGGATCCTACAATTTACGTGAGGATATGAATTTTATTTTTTCTCTGCTGAAAATAAAACTGAAAGAATGTAAGGATTTTTCTTTTTTTTTTTTTCTTATGATAAACGGTTATCAATTTAGTATCTCTTTTGGACCAAAATAAACTTGACATTATCTAGTGAGAACGGAAAATGTTTTGCAATTACTGAATTTGTAATGTCAATAATTATAAACTTACATAATATTGACATAAGTTTATACATGCAGCAAACCAAACACTTTAGAATATTACCAGAGCAGATCAAAACTCGTTTAAAAGTTCCTTGAATGCAATAGACCTATTGTGCACTTTGTGTATAAATTTATTACGAAAACGGTCATCTAAAATGAATTTTGGATAGGACATAGAATATTATAAGTGATAATAGTAGTAAAACGATGATGTGAATGCCAAAATTAATACAACATACTGAGAAAGTCTAACTATAGATCGTCACTATAGAAAAAGTCAAACATGTAATATTATGGAGCGTCGTAGTGGTACCACGATTACATGTTCTCTTTTTCATTTTTCTATCCCTTTTTGTACCTATCTTCAGCACTAATTGGAGAAATTTTAATGAGCATGGACAATAATTTTCAATAACCATATTTCTTATGTCAAGATTTTTAAACTTGCGCGATATATATATATATATATATATATATATATATATATATATAAATTAGAAAGTGAATTATTTATTAAGCGAATAATATTCTTATATGACACTGGATATGGAATACATCATCTTAGCTGATAACAACGGTCGACAACAAAACAATCTCTCAAGAAAAAAAAAATTGATAACAACGCTAAACAATAAAGTGCATTATTTAATCATGTTAATATACTAAGAAAGTGTAAACGTAAGACATCAATATATAAATAGTTACTTGTAATAATGTATGCTGTCGTAATGGTGCAACAGTTTTAAGTTTTATGCTCAATTTCATTTATCTGTTGTTGTGTTGTTGTGTGGAGTCGGAATGGGAGTATTATCAGTCGTTATATTTTTCATCATGTGATGTAATTTTATTACATCACTAAAAAAAGTTATTACAATATTTGATGCAAGGTTTCTATTTATATAAGTGATCAAATTTTCTTGTATGAGCAGATAAATTTCTATTGGTGATTCTAAATTTTTCTTTCTCTTTCTTGAATAAAAGTATTTTTTTATTATTTCACACTATTTTCCCAATGTAATTGGTTAAGCATTTTCGTCTTCGCACATAAATTTTATCAATTCAACTATGTGATGGACAATGTAGAGGTTAAGCGGTGCATTATAGAATGGCTATAGCACAGGAGCTACCCATATTTTGCAAAAACCGGCAAGTGTGGTCCGAAATTTCAAAATCGAGAATCGCGGGTTCCCTAATTTTCAAAATCGAGCACCAGAGGTACTCTTCCATTAACTTTCCGTCAATATTGGACGGAACATTATAAAAGACTATCCTGCCCCTTATTTTCACCTCCAAATTTTTTTGAAATACAAGTTTTACTAACAAATCTAAAAAAATTAAAATAATAAAATTTAATTTAAAAATTTGATATATGTAAGATAATGTAATATATTTCATGAAAATTACATATTATAACATCATTTCAAGATATGAAATATGTTTAATTAACATATATCCGTTAATCTTGAGATCTTTAACTTTTTTTAGCAGTTTTACAAAAAAATCTCAACCTTCATAATTCCACATATATTTTTAATAAACAATAACATACGAGTATCTTTGTGCATTTTAACAACTGATACAAGAGTTGACACCTGACATTCTTGAATAGTTTTTTGTTGTAATAATTTGTACATTCTTGAATAGTTTCTTATTGTAATGATTTGTATATTTCAAGCAAATGTAAAAAATACTATTGTATAAAATATATAAAATTACTTGTATTTTATTGCATTATTAAAAAAACATGTGAAATTATGAAATTTTGAGATTTATTTGCAAAAATGTTAAAAGAAGTTTAAGATTTTAAGATTGACGGATACATGTTAATAAAACATATTTCATATCTTGAAATGATTTAAAAATATGTAATTTTAACGAAATATATTGCATTATCTTACATATATCAAATTTTTAAATTAAAATTTTATTATTTTCTATTTTTTTAGATTTTTCTATAAAAACTTGTGTTTAAAAAAAGTAGGAGGATATAATAAGGGGTACAATAGTCTTTTTATATTTTTCAATTCAATATTAATGGAAATTTAACGGAAGGGTACCTACTTGCTTAAAAATCAAAATTTGGTTAGCCTCAGTGCTCGATTTTGAAATTTGGGTACCCACTTGTCTGTTTTTGCAAAATATGGGTACCTCCGGTGCAATTTAGTCATTGATAATGTATTAATGGATTTAATAATAAATTATGCAAATCTTAATGAGTATGAACAATATTTTTCAATTTCCAGATTTCTTATGTCAAAATTTTTAAACTTACACAATAATATATATATAAGAAAGTGAATTATTGATTAAGCGAATAATATTCTTATATCACATTGGATATGAAATAGAGCATCTTAATTGTTAACAACGGTAAAACAACGAAGCGCATTATTTAATTATATTAAAATACTAAGAAATTGTAAGTGTAAGACATCAATGTATAAATAGTTACTTGTAATAATGTGTAGAGTCGTAATGGTGCCACGATTATGCTCAATTTCATTTACATGTTGTTGCGTAGAGTCAGAATGAGAGTATTATCAATCATTATATTTTTCATCATGTGATATAATTTTTTTACATCGCTAAAAAAAGTTATTACAATATTTGATGCAATTTTTCTATTTATATAAGTGATCAGATTTTCTTGTATAACAGATAAGTTTCTATTGGTAATTCTAAATTTTTCTTTCTCTTTCTTGAATAAAAGTATGTTTTTCAATTATTCACACCATCTGCCCAATGTAATATCTTAAGCATTTTCGTCTCTGGACATAAATTTTGTCAACTCAACTCTATGATGGACCATGTAGAGGTTAAGCGGTGTAGCATTGAATTGATAATGTAATTTTTTTTTTGATGAACCTGATAATGTAATATTTGAATTTGCATATTAAATATGCAAATCTTAATGAGTACGGGCAATATTTTTCAATAACTTTCTTATGTCAAGACTTTTAAACTTTCATGATAACATATGTATATGTATATATATATATATATATATATATATATATATATATATATATAGGGAGAGAGAGAGAGAGAGAGAGAGAATAGTGACTTTTGTTGATTAATCGAATAATATTGTTATTTTATATTGGATATGAAATAGAGCATCTTAATAGATAACTGTAGAAAAACAATAAAATACATTATTTAATCATATTAAAAAACTAAAAAAGTGTAACCATAAAACAACAATATATGAATAATTAATTGTAATAACGTGTAGAATCGTAATGGTGCCACGATTATACGTTTTATGCTCATTTTCATTTATCTGTTGTTGTCTGCAGTTAGAATGAAGTATTATCAATCGTTATATTTTTCATAGCGTGATTTAATTTTTTTTACATTGCTAAAAATTATTACAATATTTGATGTAAATTTTCTATTTATATAAGTGATCATATTTTATTGTAAAACAGATAAATCTCTATTGATAATTCTAAACTCTTTCTTAAATAACTACTTTTTTAATTATTTCACACCATTTTGCCAACGTAATTGGTTAAGCATTTATGTCTTCGGACATAAATTTTATCAATTTAGCTCTATGATGGACCATGTAGAGATTAAATGGTGTATTATGAAATTGATAATGTGACATTTGTATTTGCATATTAAATTATGAAGTTTACATGTCATACAATACATCTAAAATATGTTATTAGTTGCTGAAAAAAGATCTTATATCAATTCAGCTCTGTGATGGACTATGTGGAGGTTAAACGGTGTATTACGATAATGTAATTATTTGTATTTGCATATTAATTTATAAATATACTTGTCATACAATACATCCAAAATACGTTATTAGTTTCTTAAAAAAGATCTTATAATTAACAAGTTAGTAACCTATTTTATTATTGTAATTATTATCCAATTTAGCATTTGAAATTTAGTAACTCATATAATCAAATTAGTTATTAGTTGTCATTAAAATAAAAATGGAGGAATTGAATAATAATTACAAATGTGGGGGTTACTTGATGTGTCATTTTTCATGGTGGACATTTACTTTGATAAGTTGGCACTAAGAATGATGATCATTGGTTAAAAATCTAAGTAAGCGCTCCACATGTCTTCACCTACAATAATTAATTGACAAATGTCATATGTAGAGCGAATCTTTCCTCACCTCCTAGCTTTTATATATAAATAAATATAGATATAAATATAGAAGATATAGATTGTCATACAATACATCCAAAATACGTTATGAGTTTCTGAAAAAAGATATTACATCAATTCAGCTCTTTGATGGATCATGTAGAGGTTAAACGGTGTATTATGAAATTGGTAATGTAATGTTTGTATTTGCATATTAATTTATAAATTTACGTGTCATACAATACATCCAAAATACGTTATTAGTTGCTTAAAAAAGATCTTATAATTAATAATTTAGTAACCTATTTTATTATTGTATTTATTATCAAATTTAGCATTAGGGATTTAGTAACTCATATAATCAAATTAGTTATTAGTTGTCATTAAAAGAAAAATGGAGGAATTGAATAATAAATACAAATGTGGGGGTTACTTAATGAGTCATTTTTCATGGTGGACTTTTGCTTTGATAAGTTGACACTAAGAATGATGTTCATTGGTTAAAAAACCAAGTTAGATCTCCACATGTATTCACCTACAATAATTAATTGACAAATGGCATATGTAAAGTGAATATTTCCTCACCTCCTAGCTTATAAAAGATCTTATAATTAACAATTTAGTAACCTATTTTATTATTGTAATGACTATCCAATTTAGCATTAGGGGTTTAGTAACTCATATAATCAAATTAGTTATTAGTTGTCATCAAAAGAAAAATGGAGGAACTGATGAATAATAAATACAAATGTGGGGGTTACTTGATGAGTCATTTTCCATGGTGGACTTTCGCTTTGATAAGTTGACACTAAGAATGATGTTCATTGGTTAAAAATCCAAATAAGCTCTCCACATGTATTCACCTACAATAATTAATTGACAAATGGTATATGTAGAGTGAATATTTCCTCACCTCCTAGCTTTTATATATAATATAGATATAGATTGTGTCTTTTACCTTTCTATCTCTTGTTCACACACATAATTACATGGCACCCAATTAATGTTGTGTGGTATTTTTTTAGGAGCAATTCTGTCATACTCTCGTGTTTTACTCGAGGGGGCGAACATAGTGAGACCTCAAGGAATTAGAATTATTCTAAGGGCAATAAATAGCTCTTCATCTATCAAGGAGCAAAAAAAGGGCTTTCAATCGTCACTCCACAGCTCGAAAGCGGATCAGTAGAAACCCGTGCGATCTATACTTGTTTACGTACTTTTCCTTAGGCCTAAGGTTCGTCGTACCCTTTTTAACTACAAAAAAATTACTAAAAAACATAGAGAAAAAAAGATGTATTAAAAACGTAAAGAAATAGATGATACAGACGAAGTACTAAACAACTTTTTTAGAAACTAAACAGTTTTTTTAAAAGGTAGTTTTCCAATATTTTTCACTATTTTTTATGTTTTCAAATTCATACTTCACCTTTCTCAAAAGAAAATTCATACTTCACCAAACATGCTCTATATTTGACTCCACGCGTCCCTATGTTAGCTCTCTCTAAAGTGCAATTAAATGAATAGAGACTTGAGAGAGAGCGCGAGAAATAAATATGCCCGAGAAATAAATAAATTCATTGTATATGGTTTGTCCCTCTGAGAGACAGAGAGAGAAGAAGCCTGGATTTTGCTTTGCATGCACATCAGCTGGAGAGAGTAAATGATACTTTAGGAAACAGGATACCATGGGAAAGCCAGAAACGGAATCAAACATGCACATTTGCTTCTACGCCACGGACGTCCACTTTATTTTTTTATATCCTTTTACCATCATTGACTTGGCTTCTGATCCCTCGAATATTAAGTGAAGATATAAAGAGATTTGAAGTTGTGTCTTAAAATATGTGAAAAGTTATGCGACACAAAGTTAAAAGAAAAAAATATGTATACGTTTGTTAAGAGAGATTGATGTTGTTAAAAAATTAGTGATGTTATAATTTTATTATTTTAAAAAAAATTATCAATATGTTATTTTGTATCTATTTATTAACTTTTTATAATGAATATAAAGGATGATATAGTCATTTTTCATGTTTAGGGGAAAACACACACCAAAAAATATATCATGAAATCTAACTTTTTCCTTCCACTTTTGTTACAGTACAAACTAAAATGGCAAAATACAAAATACCAAATTATTTTTTTATCATACCAAACACCTAAAAAAATCTAAAAAGTAAAAAAAAAAAAAATTGAATGAAAATACTAAGAAAAGTCCATACCAAACACCCATTATTAATGTAATTTGAGTTAATTGCATTTTCATCTGCAGTTAAGGTTTGTGCGTAAACCCCATGAAGTTCAAAATGATGCAAAAACTCTCCGTGCGATTGTGATTACGTGTGAGGAAGGGGGTAATTTTTCTGTCAAGTGTAGTTCAAAATACTAAAATTTTCTCATTTACACATACTTGCCAGTATACAAATATCATATTCCTACAACTTTTCATCCATTCTCTCTCTACTCTCTCGTTCTCTAGAGTTTATAAAGAAAAATGTGAAGAAGATAAAGAAGGAGCAAATATGATGTTATTAATTGGTGATCCAAACCCTAGTTTGGAATTGACAAATCGACAAACAAGAAGGAAAGAGAATCAAAGTTGCATGGCATCTGGGTCCAGGGGTAGGTCATGCGACCTGGTGGCAGCGGTCGTACGACTTAGTTGGCTGCTCGCACATGTCGTGCGACCTTTATACTAGGTCGAACCACCTAGTTGGGTTCAGCAGTAGATCGTACGACCTCTGTACTAGGTCGTGCGACCTGGTTCGAGCTGGGCAGATTTTTTAGGTTGTTTCCCTTGAGCGTTGCGTTGGGAACAAGTCAGTTGTGTAGGCTTA
Source organism: Linanthus parryae (assembly GCA_023055425.1). Classification (NCBI taxonomy): domain Eukaryota; kingdom Viridiplantae; phylum Streptophyta; class Magnoliopsida; order Ericales; family Polemoniaceae; genus Linanthus; species Linanthus parryae. Next base: position 112,042,710 of record JALGPY010000005.1, on the reverse strand, counting down.
TATACAAGTGTAGGTCGTGGGCGTAGCAAGTCTCAAAATTAGTGAACCTCGTTAAATCAATGTGTGATCTTCTTCGTTTTGTTCTAACAAGTGGTATCAAAGCCAGGTTGTTGGGTTAGGGTTTGTGAGAAGTGATGTCGAACATGCTGATGAAGATTGATCGTTTTTATGGAAAAAATGAGTTTAGCTTGTGGAAAATCAAGATGTGTGCTCTGTTGAAGCAACAAGATATGTGGTTGCCACTAGCTAAAAAGACGAGCGTTGATACAACCACACCGGCGTTTGTGAAGATGGAGGAGAAGGCGCATGCAACGATCATGCTGTGCCTCACGGTCGATGTGAGCACTGGAGTTGCAAATAGGATACGACAGCTGACTTATGGACAAAGTTGGTGGAACTCTACGCGAAGAAATCTGTGGCCAACAAATTGATAGTGAGGAGATTGTAAATGATGTTGATGTGGCCTTGATATTGTTGGTGTATCTACCTCCATCTTATGAGGGTTTCGTTCAATCGTTTGTCGTTGGGAAATAAATTTTAAACCTAGAGGAAGTTCGATCGGTGTTTCACACGAGGGAGTAGAGAAAAAAGGCGAAAAAGATTGAAGATAGTGATGGTGGCGCATTCATGGTCAACGGTGTATGGGTGGACATCGAAACTATGGTAGATTCGACTTACCATCGGATGTCTGTGTATTCAAATTCGCTCTCCACGCCCCGTGTGAACGACTACTGCTCCAGGTGTAAAGCATGGGCGCGTGCCTTGTTGCCACACAGTTGGTAGCGCTTTATTGGGCGCGGGGGCATGTATTGATTGTTGACACGTTATCGGGTGTTTATCGATTTGCGCATTGATGCGGTTCTTTGGTTGCACAAATGGCATGATATTGATCGGTTGATGACTTCATCACTAAATGTCATTGGAGTGATATTGAGAGATGCATTGGGTCATAGTGCATTAGTGGTGCGTTGATTGGGACACACCGGTACTCGCGTTTTTGTTGAGACGCAAAGGCGTGTGTGTTGTGGTACATAGGGGATGTATTCCAACACCGCAACTTTGGGAATAGATTCTAGTGGTTGTTTGGATTGATGAGAGCATTAAATTGATCGCTAGGGAGTTTTGATCAAGGTGGATTTTTTTATGAATTGGTGATCCAAACCCTAGTTTGGAATTGACAATGGAACGAGCAAAAAGGCAAGGGAATCAAAGTTGCAGGGCATCAGGGTTCAGGGGTAGGTCGTGTAACCTGGTGGGAGAAGTCGTATGACCTAGTTTACTGCTAGCACATGTCGTGCGACCTATGTACTAGGTTGTGCGACCTGTTGGGTACATATGTAGGGTTTTGATCATGGATACGCAGCGAAAGAAAGAATTATCCATTCAAGACCCTCCAAGGATCACAGGAAGAGAATCATAACGATAATAAGGAAAGAAACAAGTAACACACCTTAGATATCTCATGTGATGACATGTAACATGAATTGTGTCACGTCTCTACGGTTGATCCACGCCTAGATTTGAGATCTAGATCTTCCTTCTCCTTTGTGCTAGCTTGGACCGGAGGAAGAGGAAGAAGAAATCATGCAACGAGGATCAAAGAGAGGGCGGGGTCGGGTTCGGACTCCTTGTGTCTTGCTCTCTCTCTTTGCTTCTTTCCACTCAACTTATGTTATGAGCATTAGTGTGGGAAGGAAGCTAGGAGCATCATTTATATAGTTCAACAACTCCTTGTCAACTACCTAAAGGCCCTTCCTAATCCTACGTGAATTCGGATTAGTCCCTTCCTTGCATATTAGCCCTACTAAGTTTGCAAGGTGTTGCAAAGTGATCCTTCTAATTAATTGATCATATTAATTAATTCCCAAATCTAGTCAACCCTATTGGGCGTGTGACCCCATAGGTTATATCTTGTTGGTAGCAACAATTTGCTAATATGGAGCGGTCTCTAGTAAGACATCCATTCTAGCCAAATAATAGAATAGTCATCCGACAAACCTTGTGCAAGTAATTGTCTCATTCCTTTTGTCTCAATATCCTAATTGTAAACGAGACATACAATTCACACTCGTATATCCAATCCATACTTTCTCGATCATTGGAATAGCCTTATTCGTGCAAATAACATCAATATCCCATATTGATTTATTTGAGTCTCGCTAGACATTCCATAAGCACTATCCCTCGAGTGGCCTAGGATATTTGCTCCTGTTATGTGGAAGGGAAAAATTCTATCTACATCTACTACGATCTCTAAGCTTGCTCCTTATTGTATCCGATACACGCCTTTATGACTACGCAGTTACGGTGCAGCATTTTACGCTACCAAAATCACAATAATCAACAACTAGACAATCTAGTGACTTCAAGTCTAAGGATGACAATACTGTTGTCACCACGAGAAGCGCTTGTGACCTTTACATAACTTGTATGTAGACTTCTCGGAGATGGGCAATCCAGTATGCCATTACCCCTAGTGCATACCCATATGTTGGATCCTAATATCTCCATATCAATCCAACCCCATACTAGTCTATAGATGATTGTCCCATTTAATCATTCTAATGGACTAGGGATATTTAAGATAAATAACACAATTGTAAATCTAAGGACTTCATTATATTGAATATCCAATAAATAATACAATGAATATTTTAGCCAAAATTAAGTTCATACTAAACTAGATTGCCTCTAGGACATCTATTCTAACAGTGTCCCACTTGCACTAGAGACAGTCTGATGCATCTCGTATGCCAATGCTCTTAGTGTGTCCTTCATGCTTGCGCTGAACTAGCGGCTTTGTAAGTGGATCTGACAGATTTTCATCTGTAGGAATCTTGCATATCCGAACGTCTCCTCTACCGATAATATCTCGAATAATATGGAACTTCCTAAGCACGTGTTTGGATTTCTCGTATGATCTGGGCTCCTTTGATTACGCGGTCGCCCCAGTGTTGTCACAATACAACTCTACTGGATCCGCAATGCTAGGAACCACACCAAGTTCAGAAACAAATTTCCTAATCCAAACAGCTTCCTTTGCTGCGCCATTCGCAGCAATGTACTCAGCCTCTGTTGTAGAGTCAGCCACCGTCTCTTCCTTGGAACTCTTCCAGCTCATCGCTGCTCCATTCAGGCAAAACACATATCCCGATGTAATCTGAAATCATCTATTTCAGTTTGGAAGCTTGCATCTGTGTAACCTCTTACACACAACTCTTCCTCACCACCAAATATCAAGAAAGCATCCTTAGTTCTTCTCAAGTACTTAAGAATGTTCTCGACTGCAATTCAGTGACTCTCAGCTGGATTGGACTGGTATCTGCTTGTCATACTCAAGGCATATGACACATCTGGTCTTGTACATAACATGGCGTACATGATGGATTCTATGGCCGAGGCATGGGGAACCCTACTCATGCGTTCCTTCTCAATCTTATTGGAAGGACAATCACTCTTCGAAAGAGTAATTCCATGTGACATGGGCAAGAATCCTTTCTTGAAATCTTGCATGTTGAACCGTTTCAACACCTTGTCTATATGTGTACTTTGACTTAGGCCTAGCAGTCTTCTAGATCTATCTCTATAGATCTTGATACCAAGTATATAGGCTGCTTCACCTAAGTCTTTCATTGAGAAACATTTTCCGAGCCAATCTTTAACAGATTGCATCATGGTAATGTCGTTTCCAATGAGTAGTATGTCATCCACATACAAGACCAGAAAGGCAACAAAGCTCCCACTAACCTTCTTGTAGACACAAGACTCATCTTCGTTTCTGATGAAGCCAAACTCTTTGAATACTTCATCAAAACGTCGATTCCAACTCCTAGAAGCTTGCTTCATTCCATAAAGGGAACGTTGCACCTTATAGACTTTGTTGGCTTTCTTTGGATCTTCAAAACCCTCCGACTGTATCATATACACGTCCTCGAGGAGATTACCATAAAGGAATGCTATTTTGACATCCATCTGCCAAATCTCATAGTCGTAGTATGCTGCAATAGCAAGTAGGATTCGGATGGATTTGGTCATAGCGACTGGTGAAAATGTTTCATCATAGTCAATACCATGAATCTGTCTGAATCCTTTAGCCACCAATCGGCCCTTGTAGGTAATCACATTACCATCCATGTCGATCTTCTTCTTGAAGACCCAATTGCACCCTATGGGTCTCGCCCCTTCGGGTGGTTCCACCAAAGTCCATACTTTGTTGGTATACATGGATCCATCTCGGATCTCATGGCCTCAAGCCACTTATGAGGATACGGCCCTTTCATGGACTCTTAATAGGTGTTAGGCTCATCATCTATGAGAATTGTGTCACCAAACTCAGTCACAAGAAGTCCATACCTCTCCGGCTCCTAGCACACTCTACTAGATCTATGAAGCTCTTATGCTACTTGAACAGGTTGCTCCACAACCAATTGTGTTTCCTGCTCATGTTCCATAGAAGGATTAGTGTCTTGTAGTTCTTGAATTTCTTCAAGTTCTACAGTCCTCCCACTTGCTTCTTTAGAGACAAACTCTCTTTCTAGAAACACGCCGGACCGGGCAACAAACACTTTGTTCTCGGTTGGATTGTAGAAGTAGCAGCCCTTAGTTTCCTTAGGGTACCCCACAAACTTACACTTATCCGACTTGGGCCCTAGCTTGTCTGTTTCTAAACGCTTTACTTAGACATCGCAGCCCCAAATCTTCATGAACGACAGTGTAGGACGCCTCCCACTCCACATCTCATGTGGTGTCTTCATGACTGATTTAGATGGAACACGAATAATGGTCAAAGCTACACTCAATAGATAATAGCCCCAAAGTGATAATGGAAGATCAGTTTGACACATCATAGATCGAACCATATCCAATAGTGTTCGATTCATCCTCTCGAACGCGCCATTCCACTGTGGCGTTCCGGGTGGAGTGAGTTGGGACACGATCCCACTCTCTAAGATAGTCGTCAAACTCTTGGCTCAAGTATTATCCTCCATGATCCGATCGTAGATCCTTGATACTCTTTCCAAGTTGCTTCTCTACTTCACTCTTGAATTCTTTGAACTTTTCAAAGGGTTCCGATTTGGCCTTCATAAGGTATACAAATCCATATCTACTGAAATCATCAGTAAATGTGATTAAGTAGATCTAACCACCCCTGGCAGGCGTGGAAAATGGCCCACATACATCACTATGCACGAGTGCCAATTGCTCACTAGTCCTCTCACATTTCTTATTGAAAGGAGACTTTGTCATTTTTCCCAATAAAAAAGTCTCACATGTCTCATATGATTCAGAATCAATTGAGTCTAAAAGTCCATCCTTATGGAGTCTAGATACACGTTTCTCGTTTATGTGGCCTAAACGAGAGTGTCATAAGTAAGAATGATTTAAATCATTTATTTTAATCATGTTAGTATTCATGTTGTAGACATGATTGCTTAGATCAAGGATGTACAGTCCATTAAATAATTGCGCACTATAATAGTGAATATTATTAAAATAAATGGAACAACAATTTTTCTCTATTGAAATAATAAAACCTTCCTTATCCAAACAAGAAATAGAAATAATGTTTCTGCTCATAGCAGGCACAAAATAGCAATTATTTAATTCTAAAATTAATCCTGAAGGCAGAGACAACTCGCACACGCATACGGCCAATGCAGCAACCTTTGCTCCATTCCCGACGCGCAGGTCTATCTCTCGGTTAGCCGATCTTCTACTTCTCTTTAGATCCTGAAAATTTCGAAAAATGTGAGATCCACATCAAGTATCCAATACCCATGATGTAGAGATCATTAAATTGACATCTACAACAAAAATACCTGGTGGTGGTGGAATCATTATTCCAAGCCTCTTGTCCTCCATATATTTTGGGCAGTTCCTCCTCCAGTATCCAGGCTGACTGTAGTAGTGACATTCACCTTTAGTCACACCTTTGGAAATTCCACCAACAAACTTAAGGGCAGATTCCTTGGACTTGGCAACTGCTTTGCCTTTGCCCTTGGAGGATGAGGCAAACCTTTTGTCCTTTCCTTTCTGCACCATTATAATGGCCTTGCCCTTACCCTTGTTGATGCTTTGTTCAGCTGTCCTCAACATATTGAGTAAATCTGGAAGTGGTTTCACGATCTCGTTCATGTTATAGTTCACGATGAACTGTCCATAACTCTCAGGCAACGATTGCAACACGAGATCGGCGGCCAACTCTTGGCTGACCGAGAACCCTAATCGTGCGAGATTCTCTAGGTACCCAATCATACGGAATACATGAGGTCCCACAGGGTTTCCTTCAGCCAGATGACATTTGAACACTGCCTTGGAAACTTCATACCTCTCAACCCTTGCCTGCTCTTGGAATAACTGCTTCAAGTGTTCGATCATATCGACTGCATTCATGTTCTCATGTTTCTTCTGAAGCTCAGAGGTCATGGTGAAAATCATGAGGCAGGCCGCATCATTAGCTTCATCAACACGCTTCTGATACGCCTTTAGGATTGCATGAGTATTGTTTTCTGGATCTGCAGGAACTTGCTCCTCCATAGCGTACATTTTCTTCTCTTGTTTGAGAACGATTCTCAAGTTTCTGTATCAGTCAAGGAAATTGGTTCCAGAGAGCTTGTCCTTCTCAAGGACAGAGCGTAGGTAATGTTGTGAACTCGATGAGTTGTTTGCCATTTGGAATTCTACAAAAGGAAAATACCAAAGTTTTAGTATTTGTGAACTTTTGACTATATTTAATAATGGCTAGATTTTTAAACATAGCTCCCACTATTTTTCTACAGATTAATAACCCTCAAGATATTAATGCGGAAAATATCATTATATTTTCTAGTGGGCCAAGATCCATATTTCATCTCCTTTTGGGCTTGCTTTGGCAAGTCACCCAAAAATTGACTACTTTAGGTAGGAACAATTCCAATTGCATCCCATGCAACTCTTGGTTCAATTGGGCAAATAATCCTTATTTATCCATCCTGATGGATAATCCCAATTAATTGCCTCTAGGTTTTAATCATATTAATAATCTAGTTGTGTCCAACCTCTTACTCAAACAATTTCACATTACTAGCTTGTGCCAATGCATCACATCATTATGAATCAAGTCGCCTTGCTTTGGCATGCACGAGCTTGATAAATCATGATGATGATGAGTGTTTAAATAACGAGAAGGCAAAACACAATATTTGAATTTTGATGGATTTTAAAATTCAATTTTAATTGTTTTGTTGATCCATATTAACTGATCTATCTATCTTGAGTATGGGCACAACTCTTAATAATAGATCCGGGTTGTTAATTATCTTATTATCCTAATTGCATGCATCAACTATACATCAATCTCAAAATAATAAGACAGGAAATTAAACAGCCACAAAAAAAACGGTGATGTGGATATGGCCTTTCTAGACTAAGATATTCCCAAGCTAATAGGAATATCTATGAACCCTAAATAGCAAACACATCTCCATGCGCCTCAATCTTTTCGTCCATCTTCTTAGTCTTTGTGGAATGCTCCATCTTTGTGGCTTCTTTGTCTTTGAGTTTCTTTTCTCCATTCTTGGCTAACAATCTATTCTATCTAGTACTAGCTAACAAATATACTAAATAAAATAAATATCACAAGTTGAGAAAAAAATCGGCTCGCAGCCGTAAACCCGAACTAATTATTACATTGCAGGCCGTAAACCAAACCACAAAATAAACAATCACACCAAACCACATCCTTAGGCCATATCCAATCACCATGTGATTCGCACATAACATTTAAAATCCAATTTTAACGCTCTTGGTCAATTTCAATTGATTTTAGGATTACTAGAGTCAAAACGGTCCAAGGGGCCCAACTATACATGGACGAACCCCTTTGGAGCCGCCCCGAGTCGAGCCTAGGCCGGCCGGCCCAATCCGTGGGGTTGGCCGACCGCCTTGGCCTTCGGCCTAGGTGGCTTGGGTGGCAAGGAAGGTGAGGGGCGGTTACCTAGGGGGGCCGAACCTCTTAGTTGTTTCCAAAACAATTCCTTTCTTGTTTCCCAAGTCCAAAACGTTTCGAAATTAGAACTAGCTTCCAATTTGTGCCCAAAACCCTAGATCTAAGATCCTAAAATTTCTCAAACTAATCCATGCATCCAATGCACAAACTATGTCTTGTTTAGTTGAATTACATTCAACATGCATATTTATGCTTAATTTGTCCTGTTTTAACGCAACAATCTATCAATTATGGGTGTAAAGGACATAAAAACATAACACATAAACCAGGTTTATGTTCTACGACCTGTGGCTCTGATACCACTGTAGGGATTTGATCATGGATACGCAGCGGAAGAAATAATTATCCATTCAAGACTCTCCAAGGATCAGAGGAAGAGAATCATAACGATGGTAAGGGAAGAAACAAGTAACACACCTTAGAGATCTCTTGTGATGACTTGTCATGTGAATTGTATCTCGTCTCTACGGCTGATCCACTCCTAGAGTTGAGATCTAGATCATCCTTATCCTTTTTGCTAGATTGGACCGGAGGAAGAGGAAGAAGAAATCACGCAACGAGGATCATGCCTCTTTTTGTGGACGACGGGTAGGGGCGGACCAAGGAAGTCGGGTTCGGCCTCCTTGTGTCTTGCTCTCTCTCTTTGCTTCTTTCCATTGAACTTATGTTATGAGAATTAGTGTGGGAAGGAAGCTAGGAGCATCCTTTATATAGTCCAACAACTCCTTGTCAACTACCTAAAGACCCTTCCTAATCCTACTTGAATTCAGATTAGTCCATTCCTTGCATATTAGTCCTACTAAGTTTGCAAGATGTTGCAAAGTGATCCTTCTAATTAATCATATTAATTAATTTCCAAATCTAGTTCAACCCTATTGGGCGTGTGACCCCATAGGTTCTATCTAGTTGGTAGCAACAATTTGCTAATATGGAGCGGTCTCTAGCAAGACATCCATTCTAGCAGACTAGTAGAATAGTCATCCGACAAACCTTGTGCAAGTAATTGTCTCATCCCTTTGTCTCAATATCCGGATTGGACATGAGACATACAAGTCACACTCGTATATCAAATCCATAGTTTCTCGATCCTGGGAATAGCCATATTCGTTCAAATAACATCAATATCCCATATTTATTTATTTGAGTCTGGCCAGATATTCCATAAGCACTATCCCTCGAGTGGCCTAGGATATTTGCTCCCGTTATGTGGGACGGACAAATTCTATCGACTTCTACTACGATCTCTAAGCTTGCTTCTTATTGTATCCGATACACGCCTTTATGACTACCCAGTTACAGTGTAGCCTTTGACGCTACATAAATCACAATAATCCACAAATAGACAATCTAATGACTTCAAGTCTACGGATGACAATACCGTTGTCACCACGAGAAGCGCTTGTGACATTTACATAACTTGTATGTAGCCTTCTCGGAGATGGGTCAATCCAGTATGTCATTACCCCGAATGCATACGCATGTGTTGGATCATAATATCTCCATATCAATCCAACCCCATACTAGTCTATAGATGATTGTCCCATTTAGTCATTATAATGGACTAGGGATATTTAAGACAAAAAACACAATTGTAAATCTAAGGACTTCATTATATTAAATATTTAATAAATAATACAATGAATATTCTAGCCAAAATTAAGTTCATACTAAACTATATTGCCTCTAAGGGCACCTATTCCAACAACATCAGTAGGTTGTACGACCTCTGTACTGGGATGTGCGACATGGTTCAGGTTGGGACGATTTTTTGGGTTGTTTCCTTTTCAGTTTTGGTGACCTTTGAGCATTGCTTTGGGTACGAGTCAGTAGTGTAAGCCTATATATGGGTGTGGGTTGTGACTATTAACAAGTGTGGTATAGTGTAGTATTATGATTGATTGTAGTCGAGCTCTCATTAATGAAGTAGGATTCTTTGGCCGTGGACGTAACTAGTTTCAAAACTAGTGAACCTCGTTAAATTGTTTTGTGATGTTCTTTGTTTTGTTCTTCGTTTCATCACTCTTCTTGTCCCGCATTCGTTTACTAACATATGACCCAAACCCAATAGCCCAATCAGAACCAACCCAAACTTAAGTCAGCACCAGGAACACATTTGAAGCAGTAACAGGTGGGGTGGGGGAGAGAGAGATTGAGAGAGATTGTAGATTTTGAGGATGATGAAGAAGGAGAAGAAGAAACTTGGAGGAAGGAGAAGATGAAGAACCAGCAGCAACAACATAAGTGGTTGTAATATGCGTCATTTTTGGTGGCCGATGGCTACATCATCATGTTGAACATCTCTAGCAGTTCTTTGGAGGAGATGTTTGGTGGATTGATTTCACAACCTTTGTACTATCAAAAATAAGTTTTGGGGTTTGGGCAATCTAACGCACATGATATAACAAAATATTTTCTGAAGACCATCAAGGACCCATGTGAATGAGAATAATCTGATGACTGGAGGTTTACCTCAGTCGCACTGACTGATGACGGTCACTAGTGCAGAAAAGAAGCGGCACCTCTACGGTATCCACACGAATGGATCTGCACTGGACTCCCTCTTCATAGGTGCTAACCTGCTAGAGGAAGTGAACGATTTTGTCTCACAAAATTAGCGAGACTTGGACGACAGCTCTCAAAAACCCAGTATATGTATCTCATACGAATATTACTAAATCATCATTAACCCTAGCCACTCTGAAGGTTATTCATACGGATGCGAGAGTTCAGCTTGCCCTATAATCGTAACAGTTAGGATTAGCTTTTGAAATCCTTAATTACTCATGAACAACTCATAAGTATTTAATTCCAGTTTGATCCATTCTTGTGTGTGACCCTATATGTTCTTTGACGTTGGCAGTAGCAAGAAAAAACATTGAGCGATATTTGGCGATGCATCAATTCTACCCAAGTAATAGAAATGTCGGTGATATGACGAACCTCTATGACCAATGTTACCGTGTCGTATAATTCCTTTGTCCATATATCTAGATTAGACACTAGACATGGAGTGTCACCCTTGTATATCTATGTTTTTAGCTCGTGCAACTCTGTCCTCATGTTCACGCATGCATAGCTTCTTGTATAGTTACCCTCTTGGATATATGAGCTCATGTACTGCTACTTGGATATCACAAGAACATCTTTCATGTTTTGATCATCTTCTAAATATCTTGGCATTAATCAGAATTTGGCCATTAGCTTTGCTACTTGCCACAGAATTCTGCACTTCATATTATTGAATCCTGAGTTCAATTCTTGAATTTTGATTAAATTATTGTTACAAATTGTTCGTTTAACCATGTTTGAGAAATTAAAACCGAGCAACTCCATGAAATTTCCTTAACACTCATACTTGCTTTGTAGGCCACAAGGAAGCTTCATCTTGAATCTTTAATTTTCTTGTTTAAGTGATTAATTTTGAGCTTAAATCTTCTTACAATTTATCCAGAGTTTTGTAAGGAAGATTAGTGTTGAATTTGGAAGTTATTTGATCAAACACGAGACTGTTTGTTGTATTTGCAGTGTTTATGGGGTTTTGCAATTATTTATAATCTAGGCTTTTTTTTTGCAAATATATATACGATGAGAGGTCTCATGTGATTTCCTTCAGTCAAAAGGACTTGCTAGGTAACTTAGTTATTATTGTGGATTGTTCTGTCAATGTTATCGTGATTGAAATCAGGTTCAAATAATGTCCACTGGCATTATTGTAATTGGATCCGTATATATAATGTTGGGTCGAATTGGTGATTGAAATAAGGATAAGGATAACGCACCAACATATCTCCGTTTTTCTCAAGTTATAACCCCCATCTCTAATATTTCATTTAATGGCGAAGACAAACACGAGCAAATGATGCATACTTAATGAATATTTTATAACGGAAGAGATCATTGCTTGATAATCTCTCGTCAAAAGAAGCAAAAGGAAAATGATAGGTCAAACACTTACGATTTGTTTGAATTACCCTTGATTTGTGGTTGGATTTGGTTTTGAAGGGATTTGGGGTTAAACTTGGTGTTTAGGTATACTATAGGGGTCTTGAATTTGATTTGACCCAAATTCAAACCCTTTAAATTTGCAGAATTTGAAATTTCGTCGAACCACATGTGATTTGAAATCCTCATGCGCGGATGTGAAGAAGGCGAATTAGTATCTCTCGATTTTATGAGGTGAACTTGCCCCTTACCCAAAAACTCAACCCGAGCAATGCAAACCCACGTCTGTGTCGTCTTCTTCGTTGGACCTCGCTGGTGATGGCACCGACTTGGGGGATTTTCCGAACGAGTCCCGTTCTGAGTCGTCTTTTCCTGGTTGACTCACAAGAGAGCGATATTCGACTTGTTCACACCCTCGTTGCCTGTGGGGAAACCATCCAACAAGACGAGCTCAAGCTCGCCGAAGCTCTGGTGAAACATATTGCCTTCCTCGCCGTCTCTCAACCGGAGTGATGAGATAGGTCACCACCTATTTCTCTGAAGCTCTCGCTCGGAGAATCTATGGTCTCTTCCCAAGCTACTCACAATAGTTCGCGTTCTCCGATCACCTCCAAATGATTTCTACAAGACATGCCCATACCTAATGTTTGACCATTTCACGACTATTGAAGCCATACTTGAAGCTTTCGAGAACAAGAAGAGGGTCTATGTGATTGGTTTTGGGATGAAATAGGGGATCATTTGAGTCGCCGTCCAGGTGGGCTGACAACATGGACCATTTATAGGAGGCGGGTTGGAAGTTGGCTCAATTGGCTGATACCATTCATTTCGAAATCGAGTACAGAGGTTTGTCTTGGACCGTCGATGCTCAATCTCCGTGACGATGAGGATGTGGCGGTGAAGGGGTCCCGATCTTGAATTCCAATTACAGTTACTAATTTTTGTCCAAACAAAGAATTTGATTTTCACACAGATTTGAAATATAAGAATTTTGAATTCAAGGAAATCAAATCCAAATTCAAATCCAAATCCAGGTTTCCTAACGCAACTTCTACTTTCATATCATAGTCATGAGGAGGAAGAGGACGAGAGAGGTTGTATTTTAGAAGAGTCGAGTAAAATTGCTAGCAGGAATGAAGGAGAGGGCACTTATTCGTACACGTTATATTTTTTTTGAGGAGATTCGTACTCTTTATATGATTATTATGCTTCATTTTTACTCTGAAAGATATCATTTCCTAGCAGCAAGTTTCGAGTGACTACACCTTCTCGAATTGAAGCATTAGCAAAATATTATTTTCGTTATTATCATTTTATGTGCTTGAGCATCAAATGATTGACTTCTCGGTATACCTTTCATGTATCCACTAGTTGAAAAACTAGCCTGCATTCTAAGAAAAAGAACACAAGCGTACAACAAAGTGCACTGTGTAACATCTCATTGACAATGGGTGGGTTTGGTGTGAGCTTTTTGGTGGATTTTAATCCAAAATCCATCTTTTTGTTTTTTGGACTTTTTGTAGAGGTTTGGTATGAACTTTTTTGAGTGGATTTTGGATTTTGGATTTTCAAGTTGTAGTGTAGAATGGGTGGAAGAAAAAAGTTGGGTTTGAGTGGATTTTTTTGTGTCTTTTTTCCTCACATCAGGAAAATGACAATAATGTCCTCACTAAACAACAAAACTGTCACATCACTAAATATACAAAAAGGATATGATGGTAACTTTCACTAAACAACAAAACTGTCACATCACTGACTTTAAACATCACCAACTTTTTCTACCAAACTCATGCATCTTTTTTCTTGAGATTTTATGTCACAGACTTTTTTCACACCATCTTAAAAGACAGCTAAAAATCCAAAAAGTTCACACCAAACCCACCCAATATCTTACCACTTGCCATTGACAAAAGTGGTTAAGAATTCATTTCAAGAAAAAAACAATTCAAAAATGTTCCAACCCATTTAAGTTAAATTTCCAAGGAGAGAAGATAAACAAATACTAGTTGCGCAGTATGTAACTTTGATTTCAAATCTCTGTTCTTTTGGGAATCGAGGTGGCACGCCCCCTGTATTTCCTCTTTTTCTCTACCGTTAAATTCAAATTCTACAGAACCCCCTTCTCTTCTCTACCGAAAACTTACACTTCTTCAGTCAAAGAAACAGAGTACGGTTTCAACTTGGAACAAATCCTCAACATGTCTACGACAACGACGACCACCGCGAGGAAACCCAGATGGCAACGCAACCTCCCGCCGCCGCAGACCCCCAAGATTCTCAACCTTCCCCGGCGAACTCGCCGGAAACAACCCAGAAACGCCGCTGCAAAGCCCAAAGTACAGGGAGATATTCAGGGTGGCTACAGAGGAAGGCTGGAGGCTCTGTTCGATCAAGAACGGACGTTTTCGAAGACTGTCCCGGTTGTTCTGCTCAACTCCGGCCTGCGCAGCAGCGATGTTGGTGGGAGGCGAGAGAGGGTCGAGGAGTGTGAAGACAGCAGCGGCGGCGGAGGGTTTTTGGAGGAGAAGTGGCGGTTCCAGGCGGAGATTCTCAGAGCAGAATGCAATTTCTTGAGGATGGAGAGAGAGTTTGCTCTCAAGAAGTTGGAGCGGAATCGAGTTCAGATGGAGAGGACCCTTCGCTCTGCTGTTCAGACTCTTGTCTCTGTTAGTCTCTCTATCTCTCTCACTTAGATCAAATTTGTATACAAATTTATCAATTCAGGCCCTTTTGGTATGGTGAAATCTGATGATTTTTGTTATAGGGAAGGAAGAAAATGAGCGATGGCGGAGGAGCTGAAGAGAACGGAGTTTTGGAGGAAGAGATTGAAGACTTGGAGGAGAAGCTGGAGGAGCTGAAGAGAAGCTCTCAATTGAAAGACATTGAGGTCAAGAAATGTAGCAATTTCGACAAGAAGGCGTCGCTTTTGCAGCGGCGGCTGGAGAAGCTTGTTGGCTTAGACAATGAGATTCCAGTGAAGGAAATGGGACTGAAGTCTGAATCAAGCTTCTCCATCAACATGAACCATCAAATTCGCGTCGAGAGCGCCATTTCTTCTACCCACAAAACCAGCAATAAGTTCCATGATGTAAGTCCCTTCTCCTAGTTCTTGTTATTGGCAAAAACTTTGTGATTAGAAATCCAGTTTTACTTATACAAAAAGTATTCATATTGATATGATTTCATAGAATGCTAAATAATCCGATGCATAGTTGTCAGAATCTTACGATTCAGTGCGATTCAAAACGATTCATCATCGATTGATCCACTAGAGAGTCTTTTTGAGTTAGTAACAGCTCCAAAAACAATACTTGCCTCGTATATCTGTGACACACTTTAATGAAATTCAACCCCGGAATAATATGTGATATTGTTCATAGATGACATAGTTTAATGAAATATGTTATTATAAATGCTTAAAAGGGATTGTCAGTGAATCATTTCACACTCTGAATTTCGATTTGACAACTATGATTTATTGATTTTGTAATTTTGGGCATTGGTCATGGTTAACCTACAAAAAGATTGTGTTTTGATTTTGAAAGAGTGTGCAGGTGGAGGTACTGAAAAGGAAACTGGAGGGAGTCTCAATGGGGATGTTGAATAATAAAATGGAGGACGAATACGGATCAACTTTCTCAACCTCAGCAACGAGTTCTGCTGCCAGTTCTGCATCGACATCAAAACGAATCGAGTTTCCTGATCTTTCTTCTTTCTCCACAAGACAACCCCATCAGGTACATGTAATGGACTATTACTCTGCTTCGTAAAGTAGCTAAAACTTGAGATATTGTGAGTTGATAAAAACCTGTGTGACCTAGGGTTCATACATAAGAATGGGGGCAGCAAGGTTATTGAAAGCCTAGGGTTCATTGGTGGTTTCGTTACGTGAAGCTTTTAATCAAGTCATGGTTCTTAACCGTAGTAGTATTAAGCAGAAAGCCTAGTTCAGACGCATACGCTGCAAATCGACATTGCAATGATCAATCGAACATTTATTTTGAATATGGTAATTGGTAGGCTATCACTATTATGTTGGAAGCCTAGCACTGGCTATTGGCCCGATGACCCGGTAAGCCCGACCCAGCCCGAAAATATCAGGACTTGGGCTTAATAGTTTCTTAAAAAAGTTGGGCTTGGGCTTAAAAATTTGGCCTGAACTTTTTTAGGGCAGGGCTTGGGTTTCAGTCGACCTGACCCGGCCCGGTCCATTGGGCTAGATAGATTAGAAAAATATAAGCATATATAAGGTTATATATATTTTTATTTGACATTATCAACTACTTATCATGAATAATTTTATAATTTGCAAGATGAGGCCCGGCCCGAACCGCCCCTTAGTAGAGCGTATCCGCAGAGAGGACATGTCTGTTAATGTGTTACTACTGTTGGATCTGGTTTTACTTTGTTGTGTTTCTATGTTTGGTGAAAAAACAACAGAGAAAGAAACAAAGGAATATGGGTCAATTAATGCGGAGCTAAGAATACAGAAACAATTTTTTTCAAAACTGGAAGTGGAAGAAGTACCTGCAGAATGAAATGGTGCACAAGAATGGGGTGGTTGTGTGTCCTTTGTCCTTTACCCATTTGAACTCTAGGCCTGTGGTCCAAATATGTCAGTGAACTTATCCAGTTTGCTCAGAAAGAGAGCCTTTGTCTTTTTCATGTTTCATGGAGTAGTAAGTACTAGTAACCAACTCTGAAAACCCTTAATGCTGAGTTTGAATTAAGGGTTTTTGGAGGGAAAACAAGTTGAGGTAACTTTGATGGTAACCAACAGAAAACACATGATGTTTCATTAAGATACATGTAGGCTCTTGTGATTCTTATGCATACCATTCAAAACTTACACACATACTAAGTGAAATATAATGTATTTCTTGCATATATACTAGAGGTGTTGGCTGGTTTTTCTGGGCGAAGGTATCAATAGTGCGGGCCGGGTTGGATGGGGGCCTGTGAGAGAGGGGACCGGGCTGGTAACTTTACCCCCACAGGTCCCGGGCCCTAAACCCGTGTGGTTTGGGGTTGAGGGGGCCGGGGGCTTGCCAATATATGTAATTAATATATTAAATAATATTTTAATATTATATAAATTAATCAATATATTAATAAATTAATCAATATATTAATAAACGGTACCGTTTTGGTTTGGGGGGGGGGGGGGGGGGTGTTCTCAACCCCCATGGACACCTCTAAATTATATACTAGTGTAAGAGTTTCATACATAATTATCTAAGAATTTCATTACATGGGACTAAATGGGATAGATGATCATCAAAAACTCAAATTCACAATTTCCAGAAATTTGTTGAAATTGTCCAAGTAAAAATCAGTAAATTAAGAAAGTTACTGCTCGCTTCTTCATCAGCATTATCCAAATTTTCAAGTATCAGAGCATGGTTGATTTATTTTTTAAAATGTCTTTGTTGACAATGAATATGGTGATTTTTCCAGCAGGAAGAGAATTTAAACGATGAGAAGAAGTGCTCGGGAAGGTGCAAAGCTATCGTGCGGAGAATCGTGGAGCAAGTGAAAGCTGAGACAGAGCAGTGGTCTCAAATGCAAGAGATGTTGGGACGAGTGAGGCAAGAGATGGAGGAGCTTCAGGTCTCCCGCGACTTTTGGGAAGACCGCGCTCTTGATTCTGATTACCAAATTCAATCCTTACGTTCAACGGTAAGCAAAACTAAACCCTAGGATTACATGGCGAAAAAAAACTAATGTATCTTTTCAAATGCATTAGTTTAAAAATTGCGAACTCTTCTAAAAAACATGAACTCAACCGGGGAATTATGTATTTTTAATGGATAAAGTGCGATTTTGAAAATGTGAGGAGCGGCAATTGCCACCCCTTGCCCCTTAGGGCATCTCCAACCGGTGTCCTTTACCCCCTACTCCACTGGCCCACCAATTTCCCCCTCCCCTCCCACAAACTACTACTCATCTCCAACCGCTCCCTCCCTCTGCCCAATAAAATTTATTTTTCAAAAATGTATTTAATGATTCATTAAACTTGGCGTCTTTGTAACTGTGTTTCCACAATATAATTGCTAATTATCACATTAACAAGATATATCAAATTGACAGCAAAATAAAATAACAATTTTTCATAAATATTTTGTTCAATTATCGAGAAAACATTATGTATTTTAATTGATAATGAAAATAATAATTAAAATATATTAATAATAATTAAACACATATTACAATAATAAAATAAGTGTAAATAATATATACTAAAATTGGATTGATTAGCCACCATAAATGGGAGAGGGGGATGTTAGGGGGGAAATGCACCCTAACCATTCCCCTTCCCCTCACGGTTGGAGATGCTCTTAGTAGATCCGCCCCTGCATATATGCTTCATCCAGCTTCTCTAGCAACCTATAAAAATCACTCAATCTCACCTCTGAGGTTCTTCTGTAGGTAAAAGTATGGGAAGACAAGGCACTCACATTTGAAACAAAAGCCAATGAGCTACAAACAGAAGTGTGTGCACTGAGAGAGGAGGTGGAAAGTTTAAGAAAATCTCAGAAGGAGGAAACCAGAAGAGACAAAGTGTTCGAGCCATTGTCATTGGGCGCACACATTGCCAAGGAGCGGGTACTGGTTTGCCGGGCCAAGGAGAATCACAACCCAAATGATCAGAAAATAGACTTGAGAAAGGCATGCACGTGCAACGACAAAGTTGCCGCCGCTGCTGCTTCAAGACGCACACCATTTCGTGATTTGGAGAACTCGTCGCCAAAGGTGAGGCAGAATGTGAGAGCAATTTTCCCATTGCAGTTACCTGAGCCATCAGTTGCGAAGAAAAGCTTTTGAGAGAAATGTTTCGCAGTCTTGTTCAACTAATTGTAGCGCTGCTAGGGAGTATATTGGTCAAAAGATTGTACTAGAAAACAATCTCGTTCCGTGACACATGTTTCTTTTCTAACTTGTCGAAAGCTGTTAGCACGATGAATTTTTACCAGGGTAATGTTAGGATCTGATTTGAATAAAAACTGTTCGCAGGTGAAATTGTTGGCAAAAAAAGGAAGAAGATTGGGAAACTGCCAAGGATAGTGGCTTCTTCACGGAATGATTTGAAGTTTTGAACTTGTTATTTACTACCAATCCCTCTTGCTCTACATCTTGACTTTTTTACTCATATCTTGGTCACTTTGACCGGGTGATTTTGATAGCAAAATTGTGCGAATTTTTTATAATCTTTTCACCATGTTATAGAGAAACTTGTAATCTACAACACCATGAAAAAATTATCAAAAAATTGTATCATTTTGCTATCATAACCACCCGGTCAAAGTGACCCAGTGAATATTGGTAAAAGTTAGGATGGAGAGGAACAGCTGAGACGGAGTAGTACTACTGTATTAGAGCTTGAGATGCTTAGGATATTGTGTCACGATCCTATCTATTACGCGGTAGAGAGATGAGACCAGTCTATGTGAAGATTTTGTTTTGAGAATTCAAGAAATCTATATCTATCTATATATATATATATATATATATATAAAAGCAGAGAAGTGCTCAGGTTCAATATCAATTCGTAATTTGTCATTAAATATTTCTTCTTAAATTGACATTTGTCATGCCCACCTGGCGCTTAGCCAATAATTATTCGCCAAATGACATTTTACTAATACACATAAGCTGTCATAGTGGCACTTTCATTTGCCCATTAAAGTGTAATTAATAAATTTTAACTTACTTTTTTATTAATACATGAAAATCACAGTTGTTAACACAATATTTTATTAGAGAAATAAGCTACAATGTAACTGTTGGGTTTTGATGCAGGTTACACAGCGGAATAACAAAATTAATCATGCTCAAATCCCACGAAGGATCACAGGCAAGCCATCATAACATGATAAGGGCATAAAAGATGTGTACCTTAGTTTGGGAGATCACACGAAGAATAGTGTTTTCGTCTCTATGAATATCCACACCTTGGATTCTTGATTGGATTCCTTCTCACCGCGATGTGCTAGCAACGGAAGAAGGAGGAACATATCACGCAAAACGAGGCACCAAGCCAACGCCTCCAGGAGGCCGACAGCAAGGGGGGCAGACGGGTTGGGGCGGACGCCTCTTCCTTCTCTCTCTCTCTCTCTCTCTCTCTCTCTCTCTCTCTCTCTCTCTCTCTCTCTCTCTCTCTCTCTCTCTCTCTCTCTTTGTTATGCTTTCTCAATTATGACTTGTGTTGAGAATTAACAAGTTAGAGTTCCTTTATACAGTAATAACTCTTTATTAACTACATAAAGGCCCCAATACTAATCATGTCCGTACATGGATTAGCCCACTTGTAAATTAGTCATACTAAGTTTACTTGTGGTTGTGTTATGATCCTTTTATTAATTAGTCCAACTAATTAATACATATATCCAATTTAATCCATTCGGTGTGTGACCCCATAGGTTTCTACTTAGTTGGTAATAACTACTTACTAACATGAAGCGGTGTCTAGCAACACAACCATCCTACCCAACTAATAGAAATAAGTCAGTGATCCCGACAAACCTTGTGCCCAATGTTCACATATTGTGTTATCCCTTTGTCTCCATATCCGGATTGGACACGAGACATATTAGTCACACTCGTATATCCAATCCATAGTTTCTCGATCCTGGGAATATGCTCATACGAGCAGATAACATCAATATCTCCATATTGATTATCTGAGTCTGGTCAGACATTCAATAAGCACCATCCCTCGAGTGGCCCTTGTATATTTTCTCCCATTACGTGGGAGGGACGACAAATCCTCTCTATGTCACTACGATCTCTAAGCTTGCTTCCTATCACGCCCGATAACTATTTTTATAGTTACCCAGTTAAGGTGAAACGTTTGATAATATCAAAGTATGATATGCCACAACTAGAGTATCTAGTGACTTCAAGTCTAAGGATTACAATATTATTAGCACTACGAGAAGCGAATGTGACTTTGACATAATCTAATGCATCCTTCTCGTTGTGGGTCAATCCAGTATGCCATTATTCCTAATGCATACCCATGTGTTAGACTTAATATCTTCATATTAATCTACACACATACTAGTCTATAGTTGATCGTCATATTAATCAATTTA
Organism: Linanthus parryae; assembly: GCA_023055425.1. Lineage (NCBI taxonomy): Eukaryota > Viridiplantae > Streptophyta > Magnoliopsida > Ericales > Polemoniaceae > Linanthus > Linanthus parryae. Next base: position 112,021,686 of record JALGPY010000005.1, on the reverse strand, counting down.
ATGGACTAGGGATATTTAAGATAAACAACACGTTGTATCTAAGGACTTCATTATATTAAATATCAGAATAAATAATAAATGAATGTTCTAACCAAAACATTGTTCATACTAAATATAGATTGCCTCTAGGGAACCTATTCCAACAGTCTCCCACTTGCACTAGAGCCAATCTGGCGCATCTCGTATGCCTATAGATATAGTGTGCCATTCATGCTTTCGCTGCGCAAGTGGCTTTGTGAGCGGATCTGAAAGATTGTCATCCATTGGAATCTTGCACATCTTCACATCTCCTCTATCGATCATATCACGAATAAGATGGAATCTCCTAAGTACATGCTTTGATTTCTGGTGTGATCTTGGTTCCTTGGCTTGTTCGATCGCTCCAGAGTTGGCACAGTACAACGTTATGGGATCCACGATGCTAGGGACCACACCGAGCTCATTGATAAACTTATTTATCCAAACTGCCTCTTTTGCTGCTTCCGCAGCAGCAATGTACTCAGCTTCGGTTGTAGAATCAGCAACTGTCTCTTGCTTGGAACTCTTCCAGCTCACAACTCCTCCATTTAGGCAGAACACATATCCCGACTGCGATCTGTAATCATCATTGTCGGTTTGGAAGCTCGCATCAGTGTAACCATTTACATTGAGCTCTTACTCACCTCCAAATATCAAGAACGCATCCTTAGTTTTGCTCAAGTACTTTAGGATGTTCTTGACAACAATCCAGTGACTCTCACCGGGATTAAACTTATATTTGCTTACCATACTCAATGCGTATGATACGTCTGGTCTAGTACACAACATGGCGTACATGATGGATCCTATGGCCGAAGCATAGGGTATCCTACTCATGCGGTCCTTCTCAATCTCATTGGAAGGAGAGTCAGTCTTAGAGAGAGTGACTCCATGCGACATGGGCAAGAATCCTTTCTTGGAATCTTGCATGTTGAACCGTTTCAACACCTTGACTATATATGTACTTTGGCTTAGGCCGATCAGATTTCTAGATCTATCCCTATAGATCTTGATACCAAGTATATAAGCTGCATCCCCTAAGTCCTTCATTGCGGAACACTTTCCTAGCTAATCTTAACAGATTGAAAAGTAGGAATGTCATTTCCAATGAGTAGTATGTCATCCACATACAAGACCAGAAATACAACAGAGCTCCCACTAACCTTCTTGTAAACACAGGGCTCGTCTTCGTTCTTGATGAAGTCAAACTATTTGACGACATCATCAAAACGTCGATTCCAACTCCTAGAAGCTTGCTTCAATCCATAAATGGATCGTTGCAGCTTACATACTTTATTGGCATTCTCTGGATCCTTAAAACCCTCCGGTTGTGTCATATACAAATTCTCGAGTAGGTTCCCATAAAGGAACGCTGTTTTTGTTGGGTTTTGACGTAGGTAACGCAGCGGAATAAAAAAAAATTAACTCCTACTCAAAGCCCACCAAGGATCACAGGAAGATACATCATAACAAGATAAGGGACATAGTAGTTGTGTACCTTTTGGTTCGGGAGATCACACGAAGAATATTTTCCTCGTATCTACGGTTGATCCACGTCTAGAGGTGAGATCTAGATTCTTCCTTCTCAAGTGCTAGCTTGGACCGGAGGAAGATGGAAGAAGGAATCAAGCAACCAAGGAAGGAAGAGAGGAGTTTCGGCCCTCTCTTTGTGCCGACGGGAAGGGGGGGACGCAAGGGGGTGTTCGGCCCCTTGTGTTCCTGCTCTCTCTCTTGCTTTCTCTCCCACTCTCTTGTGTTATGTCTAATAACATTAGTGGGAAGGAAGCTAGAGTCTCCTTCATATAGTCCAACAACTCCTTGATAACTACATAAAGATCCCTCCTAGTTCTACTAAGTTTGCAAGGTGTTGCAAATTGATCCTTCTCATCAATTAATCATATTAATTAATCTCAAATCTAGTTCTAATCTATTTGACGTGTGACCCCATAGGTTTCTACTTAGTTGGTAGTAACTTATTACTAACATGGAGCGGTGTCTAGCAACACATCCATGCACCCTACTAATAGAAATAAGCCAGTGATCCCGACAAACCTTTGTGCCCAATATTTTATATTGCACTTTCCCTTTGTCTCCATATCCGAATTGGACACGAGACATAAATAGTCACACTTGTTATCCAATCCATAGTTCCTCGATCCTGGGAATATGCTTATCCGAATTGGACACGAGACACCTCATATGCATGGATGTGTCGCTAGACACTGCTCCATGTTAGTAATAAGTTACTACCAACTAAGTAGAAACATATGGGGTCACACGTCAAATAGAGTAGAGCTAGATTTGGGATTAATTAATATGATTAATTAAATAGAAGGATCATTATGCAACTCCTTGCAAACTTAGTAGGACTAATTTGCAAGGACGGGACTAATCCAAGTTCATGGAGAACTAGGAAGGACCTTTATGGAAACAACAAGGAGTTGTTGGAGTATATAAAGGAGGCTCTAGCTTCCTTCCCACTAAGTGAATGTTATTAGACATAACACAAGAGAGTGGGAGAGAGAAAAAGAGAGAGAGCAAGACAAGCCTAGAGGCCGACCGCCCCTAGGTCGTCCGCCCCCTTCCCGTCGGCGCCAAAGGAGGGCCGAACCCCTCCTTGTACCTTGTTGTTTGATTCCTTCTTCCCTATTCCTCCGGTTCAAGCTATCACTTGTTGAAAGAGGAATCTAGATCTCACCTCTAGACGTGGATCAACCGTAGAGACGAGGACATCATTCTTCGTGTGATCTCTCAAACCAAAAGGTACACAATACTATGTCCTTATCATGTTATGATATCTCCTCCTGACGATACGTGGTGGGCTTTGAGTAGGATTAAATTTTTGTTATTCTGCTGCGTTACTTACGTCAAAACCCAACAGTGGTATCAGAGCCACATGTGGTAGAGCATAACATGATTTTATGTGTTACGATTTTATTTTATACACCGTATTATTGTTACTACGCGAAAACTGAAAATAATTGGCATAGTAGATGCAAATTGAATTTGATTCAATATAAACAAGATCTAATTTAACATTAGATTTTAGAATTGGTGAGTTTAATCACATAGGATGTGAATAATTGGGTTCTTGAAAATTAGGGTTCATGGGCACATAGTTGAAAAGGGAATTTTCAATTATGGAAACAAATTTATTGAAACATCCATAAGGAAACAACCATGCTTAGGCAACAAGGAAGAAGGGAAGGAGGCTAGGGCCGAAACCCTAGCCGTCCGGCTCCTTCCTTGCGCGCCAAGAAAGGGCCACGGGCCACATGGGGCGGCGGGCCTTGGGCCGGGCCTAGTGGCAGGCGGCGGTCCTTGGGGTTCAGCCTAGGCTTAGGTTGGACCCCTTGGACCGTTGTAACCCTAATTACCCAATTTAATTTTAAAATTTAACAAAGCGCGTTAAAAATTGGTTTTAACTGTATTATGTGCTTTGTTTCATGGTGGATGGATATGGCCTATGATTGTGGATGTTTATTTCTTTGTGGTTTGGTTTACGGCCTGCGAGCTGATCAAATTAATGTAATAATTAATTAGGTTTTACGGCCTGCGAGTCGTCTTTTCTCCTCAACATGTGAGGCTTTTATTATTTATTTGTTCTAGATGTTAGGCTAGAATTAGAAATATTTAGATGATAGCCAAGAGCATGGAGAAGAAGACCGGATAACCAAAGGAGCCAAAAGACAAATAAGACGCCCCCTAGGCGTGCGGCTACGGTGGAGCACATGGAGATGAGCTTGTCACTTTAGGGCAATTGGATTTTATTATTGGCTTGATAATATCATTAGTCTAGGGGCCATATCCATGCCACGTTTTTTTTATTTTGTGGATGTTTATTATTTATGTATTGTTATTTAATTTTTGTGTGTATGGCGATACTAGCAAAACGTTAACAAGATAATAATAAACAAGGTTGGTCTTTTATTGTGGATAGCCCAATCCAAATAAGTTGACCATGTTGATTTGATCAACCAAACAAATTAAGAATGATTAAATCCCTCAATTAAATATTGCGTTTTGCCTTCTCTTGCCTAAACACCCTTCATGATCAGGGTTCATTAAAATTCGGGCTTGCCAAAGCAAGGCAATTTTAATTTACCATGGTGTGTTGCGGACGACACAAGCTAGTAATGTGTGTATGTTGAAGCAAGAGGTTGGACGCAACTATGCAAGATTCAATTGGATTGATGAGCCTAGATGCATGACAATTAGGCGTTATCCATGGGATAAAGAATAAAGAGTTATTCACCTAATTGTACCAAGAGTTGCATGGGATGCAATTGGAATGGTTCCTACCTAAATAACCTATTCTTGGGTGACTTGCCAAAGCAAGCTCAAGAAGAAGTGAAAAAGGGATCTTGGACCTACTAGAAAATATTATGATATTTTTCGCATTAATGGTGAGAGCTATTAATCCGAGAAAAATAGTGGGAGCTATATTTGATGATCTAGCCATTGATTGAATATAGTTAAATTGTTAAAAATACTAAAAATTGCACATTTCTCGTTTTGTAGAATTCCAAATGGCAAACAACAACGCATCGACTTCATCCCTACGATCTGTCCTTGAGAAGGATAAACTGTCTGGAACGAATTTCCTTGATTGGTGTAGATACTGCTTTATGACATGGCAGATCTAGGCCACGTGGCAACCATCCAGCACACCATATTGTGCTCCACACACACAGGATCACCAGCCGAGCTGATCCATGTGGGGGCTGCGAGACAGAGCCCTCGCATACCACTGCACGGGACTTGTAGGGACTTAGTGGTTTGGAGGCTAGAGTAAGCCCTGTCGCGTGCGAGCCAAGCCCGCACGCGACCTTTAGTAACTGTTTTGAGAGATTTATGGCACGAGCTCCATAAACCCGGTCAATCCGGTCAAACCCGGTCAACCTCGTAACGGTTCCGGTACTCGCGCACCACGTGCTCTAACGGTTCCTATATACTCGGACGAACGTGCCGTTACGGTTAAGCTAATTAAGCCGCCATTAATGGGCGCATTAACCACACTACAACGGTCACGTTCTCCAGTATATATACATCGTTAACCTTTCCATACAAAGGGGAGGACACACTGCCATACGCGGAAGCTCTGCCAAACCTCTGTCTCTCTCTCAGACATTGCTACTGACTTACTCTCTCCCTACACACACCCCTATTCTTCCTGTGCGATCCCTGATCCACTACGTACGGTGTACACGGAGGTCTCCCTGCCGGAATCTCTTGTGCACATTTTGGTGAACCCGACGTGAAACTTACCAGCAAAAGCAACCATGTCTCAGGAGGACGATGTCAGCAACCGATCTCCTTCCACCGAAACTCCCTCGGGAGACCAGGCTCGCCGTACTCCGACGACTCCCGGCGAGGCGCCAACTTTAGAGTCTTTGGACGCCACTGTCCAAAGTCAGGCAAAAGCTCTCAAGTCTCAATCCGCGCAGTTAGAACGGATCTTGGCCGTTCTGAGCACTCTTGCGCCAAATCCGCCACCTGCCACCGCTATCCCTCAGGGAGGAGGAACCCCTACCGCTCCAGGATTGGGAGTATCAGCCACGCCTCCCAACCCTCATCTGCAAACTCCACCGTCGGCCACGCAGCTGCCTTCGGTCCAAGGGTCAACGGCACAAATGCTGCCCCCTGCTGCTCACGCCTCTCAGCCCCCGACTTTGGCGTCCAACCCAGCTCTGCAGTACACTCTGCCTCCACCAGCGACAATCTGGGGAAACGCGGGTAGTCAATACACTCCCAATCCTCCGGCGGCATATGTGTCGCCACCGCCTACGGCAACCCCTCCGCCAACTACCGAAGGAAGCATTCCAGAATGCATGACGTCTTTGCAGAAGCGCGTGGACTCCATCTTGGCTCATCAGTCGTTCGCGGATACCATCATCCCGAAGCTAGACAACGATCCACCCATCCCACGAGAGATCTATCTCATGCCTAACCCGGCGGGGTACAAGGCTCCCAAATGGGACAAGTTCGAGGACGTCAATGGAAACGCTCATGAGCATGTCATGCGTTTCATCGATGTCATGGGTCCATACGGAGCTGATCCCAAGCTGCTGATGCGAGAATTCCCAAAAACTCTTGGGAATGTAGCATACAAATGGTACCGAACATTGGAGGCTGGATCTGTGAAAACTTGGGACGACATGGTCCAGAAGTTCTATACCAAGTTCTTCCAGATGGAAGAAAAGGTGACGATGATCCATCTCTCGCGGATGTATCAGAAACGCGAAGAAGATGGAATCACTTTCATCAAGAAATTCAGAGCGAAATCCTTGGAGTGCAAGGATCCAATGCTCGAAAGCCGGCTCGTAGAGATATGCCTGCAGTGCATGCGAGATGAATACAAAAGCATGCTGATCAATTTACAAACACCAACGTTTTCAAAGCTCATCGAATGCACGATGAACATCGAGCCCATTGTCGAGAGACAAAGAAAGAAGAGCGCTCCAGAACGACCTGCGAGCGGCACCACCTACAAGATCGGCAGATTTGGCTACAAGCGGGGACGCGAAGCTGAGGTCCACACAGTTTCGCCCCAGAAGCAAGCAAAGGTTGCAAACTTCGATGCACCACCTCTGCCATGCTCGGTGGAGGAAGCGAGCGATCTCTGCAGACAGTGGCGTAAGGACGGCGTCCTGCCACCGCTCGAGAAAGCACCCTCCAAGGAGATGACGAGGGACCCTAAGTGGTGCGAATACCACGGCAAGGTCATGCACCCCACAGCCGAGTGCAAGAAGCTCAGATTCGCGTTCGATCAGAAGATGAAGAACGGCGAACTCATCGTCAGCGACCACCGGAAGGATGTGCGCAACAACCCGCTGCCTGCCCATACAGATTCGGGCTCAAAGGGCAAAGAGGTCGCCATGATCTCGATAGTGGACTTGGAAGAAGTCGCAGAAGATGGTCTGCCCATCATTTCTGAAGTCCATGAAGACGAAGACTACAGCATGGACACGGAAGATGAGCGTGCCGACCGCATGAAAGGGTCGCACGGCTTCGACAAATTCTTCAACGAGATGAACTTCTCCGAAAAATGTCGAGCGGACATGACAAAAGCAATCTTAAGGGTAGCAGAGGACTACGAGGAGGACCTCGTGGTCTCCAACGGGAAAGTCGTCAGGGCGTCCCGTTTCACAGAAAAGATTATGACCTTTTCTGCCAGCGACAAGAAGACAGATGCGAGCCACCAGAGGCCCCTGTACGTGACCGCCATCATCAACGGCGTCGAATTCAAGCGAGCATTCGTCGATGGAGGAGCAGCGGTCAATGTTGTTCCACTCCACACACTGAAGCTAGCAGGGATCCCCGAGCACAAGGTAGTCAAGCGTCCATCCCCGCTGGTGGGATTCGGAAGCGATTCTAGAATGACGATTGGATGGATCCGCCTGGGCGTTCAAATCGGCAAAATCAAGTGCTCGGCGAAGTTCTATGTCATAGACGCGAACACCACATATCACATGATCATAGGTCGGGCCTGGATTCATCGCTTTGACGCAATCCCTTCGACGGCTCACCAGGTGATGAAAGCTATCTGGAACGACAGGATTGTCGAGATACCGGCCTCAACTAACCCGTTCAACTTGGACGAAGCACATCTCAGCGAGGCGGTGTGGTTCACCGAGATGGCGGACGAGCAAACACCCGGACCATTCAACCCTACTCCCTTACCTCTCTGGGAGGACATCAAGGACCAGTCACCTGCAGGCGTGATGGTGACAAGGGGAGATGCCAAGGAAAAGCCGCCTACACATGAAGAGGCGCCGCGCATCGTGTATCATCGGAAGAATGTGTAAACTCTGAAGAGGATCGCAAAGCATGACCCCGAGGGTAAGGAGATAGAGAGCTTCTACGCCAACGGGAAGAAATGCTATCGCATATGAAGGTGCGCGGGGACGTCCTCACACGGGCATGGGGATGTCCCTGGGCAAATCAATCAAATCGAGCAAGTTGCGCTGACAGAAGAGCCAACACAGGGCACTCCAGATGAGAAACTCAAAGAAGCGCCCGAATGCATGGAAGACAGGCCAAGACCACAAAAGCAAGAGCTAAAAGAAGTGTTCCTCAGCCCGAACGAGGAAAAGAAAAGGCCGGTCTTCCTGAGTGCGGACCTCACAAGCGAAGAGGAACAAGGACTGCTGCAGCTCCTAACTGAATACAAGGACGTGTTCGCATGGGAATATGATGAGATGCCGGGTCTGGACACGAGCATCACCATGCACCGTTTAGACATCATCCCAGGATCTAAACCGGTCAAGCAAAGCACCAGAAGCTTCAGGCCAGAGCTCAACGTGAAGATCAAACAGGAGATTGTCAAACTCCTAGACGCCAAGTTCATAGAGCCAAATCACCATCCCACATGGTTGGCCAACATCGTGCCAGTGGTGAAGAAGAACGGACAGCTCCGCATCTGCGTGGACTTCCGAGATCTTAATCGCTTCTGCCCTAAGGACGATTTCCCACTGCCTAACATCGATTTGCTCATTGATTCAACGGCAGGCCATCGCATGTTCAGTTTCATGGACGGCTTCAGCGGGTACAATCAAATCAAGATGGATCCCGAAGATGCGAGGAAAACTGCATTCATCACTCCCGTGGGGGTATTCAACTATACGGTAATGCCATTCGGTCTTAAGAACGCAGGCGCAACCTATCAGCGGGCCATGATGGCTCTATTCCACGACATGATGCACAAAGAAGTGGAATTCTATGTGGATGACTTGGTAGTCAAATCCAAGCATGAAGCAGATCACCTTGCAGACCTGCGAAAGGTGTTCAACAGATGCAGGAGCTTTCAACTGAAAATGAACCCCATGAAATGCGCATTCGGCGTGACTTCGGGGAAGTTTTTGGGATGCGTAGTCCATCGCCAAGGGATCGAGCCTGACCCTGCGAAAGTGTCAGCCATCACCAGCATGACGCCACCTCACGACCAAAGTACCTTGAAAACATTCTTGGGAAAATTGTCATATCTGCGGAGATTCATCCCAGCAATCGCCGAAATCACATGCTGCTTCAGCACTCTTCTCAAGAAGGACGCCGCGTACAACTGGGCTCCTGATCACGAAGCCGCATTCGAAAAGCTAAAGGAGTTACTCACATCCCCAAAGATAATGATCGCGCCTCAACTGGGATCACCGCTTCTGCTATACCTTACATCGACAAGGAAATCTATAGGAGCACTCTTGGCTCAGGTGTATGAAGGCCAAGAGAGGCCCATCTATTACATTTCTCGCATTGTGCAGCCTGCTGAATCAAGGTACACAGACATCGAACGTCATTGCCTTGCTTTATTCTTCGTAATAGAGAAGTTGAGACACTATTTTGCATCGCACAAAGTAGTGGTGGTCACCAAAAGCGACCCCATAAGATACCTGCTAACTCACACTACTCCGGGCGGGAGATTGGCGAAATGGTACATGACCATCTCTCAATACGATATCACATGCGTGAAACCAAGAGCGATCAAGTCGCAGGCGGTAGCAGATCTGTTGGCACAGTTTCCCGACAATAGTCACGAACCTGTGATCGAGGAAGAGCTCGAAGGCCCTGAAATCTACGCGATCGACGTGCCCTATTGGACCCTCCACTTCGACGGTTCGTCAACCAGAAAAGGCGGAGGCATTGGGATAGTTTTGACAAAGCCGGACGGGGAAGTCATACAGATGTCCGCAAAACTCAACTTCGCAGTCACGAACAATGAGGCGGAATACGAGGCTCTGATCGCGGGGCTCCGTGCGGCGAAAGCTTTGGAAGTGAGCAACTTAACAGTCATGGGAGATTCCAAACTGATTGTTAAGCAGGCCTCGGGCGAATATGGTTTAAAGGAGATCAACCTCCTGCCATACCGCACCCTAGTGCAAAAGCTGATGCAGCAATTCTGCGACGTGAAATACGAGCATAAGCCCCGAGCGGACAACAGGCATGCAGACGCCTTAGCAACTCTGGGATCTAAGGTCAGCATAGACAAATGCCCCGCAAGGATTTCCATCGAAGTGCGAACATCGTCGGCATTAACAGAAGATGCGTGCGACGATGAACACATGGATGACGCAGACTGGCGAAAAGCAATCCTGCAAGCTATTGCGAAAGGCACCAGCAGCGAAAGCTGGGTACTCACGAAAGGATACTGCATCCACGACAACACCCTTTACTACAAGGGTCCTGGAGGAATACTCATGCGATGTGTCTCCGAGCAAGAGGGACAACAGCTGTTAGAAAAGATTCACCAACACGCTTTCGGAGAAAGCGAGGTGTCAATCTACAGGAAAGCTCAGAGATATGGCATTCATTGGCCAGGCATGTCAACAGCTGCAGCCCTGATACAAGGGAAGTGCGAAAGTTGCGCACTAATCAAAGATTCTCTACTCGTCGCTCTAACCGATGACGACACAGATTGGAGGAAGCCATTGTTTGAATTCCTTACCCAGGGCACCGTACCCGAATCGAGAAAAGAAGCCGACAAATTGAAGAGGAAAGCGTCTCGATATGTGGTTCAAGAAAACCTGCTGTGGCGAAAAGGTCACGAGGGCAACTTGCTGCGATGCCTAGACGGCAGGGAAGCACAAGAAGTCATGGACCTTTCTCATCAGGTGGAACACCAGGGAGGTGCGAAATTATGCAGACAACTCCTCTCAATCGGATACTTCTGGCCCACGATGGAAGTCGATTGCCGCGCCAAGGTGCGACGCTGCCAAGAATGCCAATTCAAAGGGAACCTAGTGCACGCTCCCGCCGTGGATCTACATGCATTAGGGACACCATGGCCATTTCACACATGGGCTTTGGACTTCATCGGACCCATCCGACCAACGTCACATGGGAACCATTTCATTCTCACTGCAACCGAGCTGTTCACCAAATGGGTGGAAGCAATACCACTAAAGACGGCAAACGCGCTGGCTGTGGTTAACTTCATCCAGGAAAACATCGTATGCAGGTTCGGAATCCCAAATACTATTCTTTCAGATAACGGTACCCCTTTTGTTAATCGTCAGGTAGCTACGAAACTCGCGGAGTACAATATCAGGCAGATATGCTCTACCCCCTATTATCCAAAGGGAAACGGACAAGCCGAAGCGACTAACAAGACGCTGTTGAGAATTCTGAGCAAGATGGTCGCAGATGACCACAAGAAGTGGGCCGACTCCCTTAACATAGCTCTGTGGGCCTACAGAACTTCTCCAAGGACACCTACAGGGGCCTCGCCATTTCTACTATGTTATGGGGCCGAAGCTGTAGTACCTGCGGAGGTCAGAGTCAATACGGCAAGGCTGGCCTTCCATGCACTCTATGAAAATCAACGCGATCATGATTTAGTCTTGCTGGAAGAAAAGCGAGAACAAGCCAAAAGGACTAACAAGCGGTACCAAGAGAGAATCGCTCGCGCCTATAACAAGACAGTCCAGCGACGGGATTTCGCAGTTGGCGACCTGGTCTTGCGCGCATCTGACCACTGCATGCGAGAAGCAACTCACCCAAAGTTCGCAGCTAATTGGGAAGGACCCTTCGAAGTTACAGAAGTCTTCGATAGCGGTTACTGCAGCATACGAAGGTTGCACGGCACAACCTCAACTCCAAGCTCAGTCAACATGCGCTGGATCAAGAAGTACTATCCTTGACTTCTCTTATTTCATACGTTTTATGATAACGTTGCTTAAATGTCTCATGTGGCTATGATTGACGCAATCTCCTCTCCCATATGAGAGGATTGTAATCCTATCTCTCCCATATGAGAATGTTATAATAAAAGGATTCTCCCAAATGAGAAGTTCATATTTCTAGCTGTTTATATCGCTCTATTTAATTTGTCATTACTGTTAACAATGATTTATTCGCTGCAATATCAGCAAATACAAATACGATCTTAATTGATCACCAAAGCCTATCTCTTACGATAGCAAATGCGATCTTAATTGATCACCAAAGCCTATCTCTTACGATAGCAAACGCGATCTTAATTGATCATCAAAGCCTATCTCTTACGATAGCAGCAAATACAAACGCGATCTTAATTGATCATTAAAGCCTATCTCTTACGATAGCAAACGCGATCTTAGTTGATCATCTAAAGCCTATCTCTTACGATAGCAGCCAAATGCAAATGCGATCCTAAGTGATCATCAAGGCCTATCTCTCACGATAGAAGTCAACGCATACGATCTTAATTGATCGTCCAAAGCCTATCTCTTATGATAGCAGCCAAACGCAAATGCGATCTTAATTGATCATCAAAGCCTATCTCTTACGATAGCAGCCAATACAAATGCGATCCTAAGAGATCATCAAAGCCTATCTCTCATGATAGCAGTCAACGCATACGATCTTAATTGATCATCCAAAGCCTATCTCTTATGATAGCAGCCAAACGCAAATGCGATCTTAATTGATCATCTAAACCCTATCTCTTACGATAGCAGCCAAATACAAATACGATCTCAATCGATCATCTAAAGCCTATCTCTTACGATAGCAGCCAAACGCAAATGCGATCTTAAGTGATCATCCAAAGCCTATCTCTCACGATAGCAGTCAACGCAAACGCGATCTTAATTGATCACCTAAAGCCCATCCCTTACGATGGCAGCCAATGCAAATGCGATCTTAAATGATCATCCAAAGCCTATCTCTCACGATAGCAGTCAACATAAATACGATCTTAATTGATCATCTAAAGCCCATCCCTTATGATGGCAGCCAATGCAAATGCGATCTTAAGTGATCATCCAAAGCCTATCTCCTACGATAGCAGCAAAATACAAAAACGATCTCAATCGATTATCAAAATCCTATCTCTCACGATAGCGGTTTACGCAAGTGCGATCTTATATGATCTTTTTTAAGCCGATCTCAATCGATCATCAAAATCCTATCTCTCACGATAGCGGTTTACACAAATGCGATCTTATATGATCTTCTCAAGCCTATCTGTTACGATAGCAATTTATACGCAAAGTGATTTAAGTTGATCACCCAAGCCCGTCTGTTACGATGGCAACGTAACTACAGAACCATCTTGCTAGACCTTCTAAAGGTCTATCTGCTGCGATAGCAATTCATGCGAGAAACTATCTCAAGCAATTCTCTAATAAATCCTATCTTCTATGGTAGCAATTCGCACCGCTCAATGATCTTAATTGATCTGTTAAAAAACTATCTGTTCCGATAGCAAAGTTGTGAACGTGATCTCATACGATTTACAACGACCACCTGCAAGCCCATCCGTCAAGATGGCACAGCTGCGAAATTACGATCTCGAATGATCTAGCGAAACATCTGCGCATTGACGTCGCATATGTGAAATCATTACATGGCATTATGCAAGGCAAAACAAGCCGAAACGCATGCGAAATTGTATTTTCTTGCAAAGAGAGCAGATAATACAAAGGCTATATATCATTATGAGTCAAATGACTTACAATTTATCTATCTAGATAGCAGCTTACAAGCGAAAAGCTCAAATCTAACTACGCAGCCAACATGGCTTACAATACATTCGAAAAATGGCTGATAAGCCAGCAGAGACACGGTACGGAAACCCGGACTGCAAAGAATGAACCGCCCTGGCTTCAAACGCCGGCTACACGATGCCCAGATCTGTGGGTGAACATCTGTAGCAAGGGGGATCTTGCTCTAAAAAGAGCCACATGAAGCCATACGCTCGACATCCCGCTATCCGACAAGACCGTTGTCAGATATGCTCCCCATAACATTTGCCCAAGGAGCCACCGGTTCCGGCGATCCACAGGCAAGCAGAAGCTCCAAAGGGCAAGGGCTCCTTGTAGACGGGGATGAACGCGACGGTTCGTCACCCCGGGCTCACAAACGTGAAAGTGACGGATTCTTCTTCGGAGATGCTGAAGGAGAATCACGCCGTTCATTACGAGACGGTAGCACGGTCACTTCGGCGCTGCACCTCGCCACGAGGCGGCCGGAAACATGACCTGCACACATAATACACGAAGAAATTTCTTCGAACACACATGAGGTATTTTCTGCATCCTCTTTATGATGGTTATAAACAGCAATAAGCCTCATAAAGTGGATCTTGGAAACTATTTCTATAGCACAAAGCGCAAACTCAGGATTCAAAACTTGAAGTTGCCATGAATCAACGAAAAACAAGCGTTGAAGCCAGCAGTCGTAAGGACTCACGGCAAAGCACATGTTTGGGATGAAGAACCCAAATGGCAAAGACAGGGTTTATATAGACCTTGTGGAGACTCTTCGGTTGCCTAAGATGAGTCAGCAAAATTCAAAAAAGAGGGTAAGTTCAATCACTTACGCCTTGAAAAGCGGTAACAATCAATTACCCTACTAAAGGCTACGACGATTCAGTTGCGTATCCTAATAAATGACGGATAGTCATGATTCGGATGGACTTCCCAACGGAAGCGTGCTTATCTGCCGAGAAATTAGCGCGAAAATCAAGCAGAAAATCAATTGCTGATGTCATAATTGGATATGCACAGAAATGTCCAATCAAATCCCGAAAAGGGCAAAACGGGCAAACTCATTGTTTGTTGTTAAAAAAAAAGGGGGAGAAACCCTAGCAACATTACATTAATGTTTCAAAACATTACATTAATGTCTCAGCCATTTTCCTGTTTTCTTTTCAAAATTTGAAAAGTCAAAACAAATTCTTGATCAAGGAGTTTTGGGGCTCGAACTGCTCGCTCAGCTTCTCCACTTGTTTCACTTCTTGCTTCAGTTGCTCGCACTTGGCATTCATTTCATGATACAGCTTCAAAGCTTCATCAACCTTTTGCTTTTGCTGCTCCACCTTCTGCATCTCAGCTGCGAGATTCTGGTGACCGAGATTCAAAGTTACAGCTGCGCGAATCAGTGTAACTCTGTCCTTGAGGAATTTGAAACCAAGTCTGCCTTGGACTTTGAACAGGAGATTTTGGCACATGCCACACAGCAATTCAGCACTCTGGGCCGAAATGGTCGCATGTGTAGCTGCAGACAGCTGCTCCAGTATCCAGATGGCTTCAGTAAGGAATAGCCTCCTGTCAAAAGGTCCGATCTCCAGAGATCTCACAAACGATCGGGGGTATCTGAGACGCATTCGAACCACCCAGTCTACATCGGTTTGCTTCAAACCTGAGACATCAAAAATGGTCATAATGTCAGAACTCGCAAGCAAATAATGCGACGTGCGAACGGTAAATCTTTACTTACCAGTGCCTTCCAGAATTTCATGAAGAGAAGGGATGCGGGCCACTGGGTCGTTCGAAGACTGCCCTCGCTCCATAGCTCTCCTATCAGCTGCGAGCTCCAACCTCTCATAGTCAGGAGGAAGAGTGTAGGCCGCACCAGCTGCGACTACATTCCCAACCTGCGAGCCCCAAATGCTCCACGCAGGAATAGGTGCTTCTGGCTCAGTCATCGCCGGAGGCGAAGGGACAGCCGAAGTCGCTGGGCGGAGGACACTCCCAGATGCGAAAACATTAGCATCACTTGTCCTCTCTTCCTCGCCACAGGTACGGACACCTTCGTCCATCGGCATAGCATCAGCTTCGACATCATCGGAGAGTTCGATGACATCCTCGAGATGCTCACTTGCGTGTCCAGCAGCTGCGACGGGCTTCTCGGTATGGGAGCTCGAAATTGGAACATGGGATGCAGGAGGCTGACTTCTCTGCTCCAGCTCAGGTTCCTCAGCATGACCTGCGATACCAAATGCGATAATATGAGGTAACTTGTGTTATAAGTTATTTCGCTATCTTTACTAAAGCTAAGAATAAGCACCTCCACGCGAAGGTGGGATTGAGGTATCCTCATCGTACACTAGGGACGTGGAACCGTGCCCTATCAGTGTATCCTCACTAAGCAAATCTTTAAGAGAAGCGTGACCTGGGACGCGAGTAAACCAGTCATGATTTCGCCTCAAGTGGCTACAGCCTAGTATGCGCATATCACTCAAAATAATTACCTGAGGGTTCTCCGCATTTGCTTACCAACCAACGGCGAATGTCAAGCTTTGACACACCGTGCTTTAACGCACCCACAATTACATCTCTATAAGTAACTGCGAGATTGAAGATCTCACCTTTATCGCCACCTGCGATCTCTGCGAAGTCCGCTTGGACTTGCTCTAGTTCTGCTGCATCCTCTCCAGGAACCTCATCTTCCTCCTCCACATGAGGAGCCACTTCTTCGGGAAGCCCGTCTTCCTCGCCAACTGGACGCACTGAGTCGTCAACATGCTGCTTCTCAAGGCTCCGCTGTTTCACACGCTCGAGCTCCTCTTCCTCTCGCTGCCTTCTTCTCTCAGCAGCCTCCGCGGCTGTCTTCCGGGATTCAGCAAGAACATCCTCGCTTATAGGATCATCTGAAATGCCAGAATGGGCATCTCTCTTTTGCCTCTTGGCCACAAGGCCACCGACGGCTTCATCATCATCATCTGCGAATACATATTTGGTTCAAAGAAAAGAACTACAAAGAAGTCAAGATAAAGGGCAAGGAGATGCGACGGAAGTACCTCCTGATTCTTCCTCGCGCATTACAACTGTTGCTTCTTCTTCATCACTTGCCTGGGGCTCCTGTCTCTCTTCCTCCTCTTGGTTGAATGGAACGAAAGTCTCAACTGCGAGATCTTTTCGCACTTTGCTGGGCATACGACCCTTGCCTTTGTCCTTGATGGAAAGGGACCTCACTGGGGGAGAAGCTGGAGCACTCCTAGGGGAAGAAATCGTAATTCCCTTTTGCCTAGGTCTCTTCACTCTCGGCGCCGCAGTCGCTGGAGGGGACGAGTCATCTCTAGGAGGAGACGGAGCCGGAGGGTTGTCTATCAGCGAGTCAGCAAAAGTGTTCATGACTCCGCGAACTTTTGTTTCGACCTCGGCATCCATCCTCCATGCTAGCCGGTACGACTCCCCCTTCCTTCTGGTGGCAACAATGGTGTCCACCAGCGATTTGGAGCGATCACCAGCTGCGAACCTCCGCACATGACACTGAAACAGCACAGAACAAAAAGCATCAGCGCAGGGAAACCAAAAAGCTTAAAGCACATAAGGAAATTGCTTACCTCAGCAAACGCCTTGCTATATTTGATGACCTGCGCGTCACCCTTCTTGATTGCGTCGACTTGCTCCTTCAGAATGAAATCGGGGCACAAATGATTCTCGCGGTCCCACAGCGAGTAGCAACCATACTCGGACTCGCTCAAACTGCAATTGGGGCGAAACGGAAAAGAGTCTCTTGATCAAGGGGGCCTTTCCTGGCTGCGCCGCCGCCTCTGTCTCAATCCTCGTTTGCTGGGCAACCCAGTATGCGATCCAGTTCTGGGAACAACCACCTTTGCGAGATCCCGCAGGCTGCTCAAAGGGAAGATTGCTCATGAGGACCGTCTTGCACTCCTTTGTCAGCAAACGCTTGTAGCACCCTCTGATAATAGACTGGGGCCAGATCGATGGGGCCACTGCATCAAAACCAAACTGAGGAGAGACCCGAGTGGGGTCAACATCCACTGTAAGCCTTTCATACCTTGGCGCGAGCTCACGAATATGCTCTGCAAGGGCAGGAAGGGAACCTCGCAGACACCAACAAAAGAACTCACGATAGTGCTCGTGGAAATGCGGTCCCTTTTCAAAGAGAAGGTCTTCTGACAAGACCATACCTTTGGAAGGGTATAGCTTTGGGAACCACCGCACATTCTCAACGCGTGTGGCATAGGGCCTGGCAGTAAACTCCTTTCGTTTGTCGCATATCAAACTCCAAGTACACTTGGTGTTGCTTGCTCCAAACCATCTCGCAGCCCTTCCGCTGTTGCGCGCTTCCGTCTCGCCTGGGGGACACCACTTCTCAAGTGGGAGGGGAGTTGGAGCATAAGACGGCCAGCGCTCGAAAACCCACATTGTCAAAAAGCTGATATTGACAAAGGTCAGAACATCGAGGCGGCCACGCGATTCCCTCATCGCCAGAACCAGCTGATCCAGCCTGTAATACAGCGTCCCCAGGACCAAGGGTCCGAGTGCGACTCTCTGGCCAAGCGCGAGCCTCACGGCAAGTGGCAGCACATGGTAGAAGACCCCGTCATGGGGGTGACCATCAATCAGATACCTCGACAGCCAAGCACAGAGAAAGGCACAAAGGGTTAAATGATAACCCTTGCCCTCTACGTAATTCTCGGCCTCCGGGTTCTCGCTCAAAAGCTTCTTAGTGATGCTGCTGTTCGCATAGTCTCGGAAGAAGTACTGCAACCACTTGTTCCAGGTATTCTTCGCAGACGTATCCACTAGCTGCCAGTTCGGAAGAGGCTTTGTAGTGGTCCACCGAGTGGAGATTTTCTTTACCTCTGCTAGGCACTCCTCCATCTGCGCGTACAAGGCCATTTCAGCGGATGTCCTCAAGTGGCTCAAGGGGTCCACCTCACCCATGGGGGAAAGCTCATACAGCATCTGAACGGCCTCGAGCGTGGGGGCAGCCTCGAACTCCGCAAAATGAAACGTGTGAGTCGCGGGCGAATAACGGGACAGAAGGTCTAGAAGCATGGACTGATCCAACTTCACGGCAGCACCCTTCATAGCACGGATAGCAAAGAAAATGCCGGCTTTATCGAGAGTCTCGGCGTGATGATCCAACACGTGGTCAATCCACTCATCCATATAGTCCAATTTCTGGACAAACGCTTGAGTAGAAATCGCAGTATACGGGAAGTGCCCGTTCTCGATCCCCAATCGGAGTACATCCTCGGAACCAACCCACTCGAGCAGGGCTGAGTTAACTGGGCGAGTCAACGTCAGCAATTGCTCAACAGGAACAGGATCAGGCATTCTCTTCGCCTTTACCCTCGCATGATAAAAATCCTTCTCACCTAGAAAGGGGGCTTTACGCCACAGAGCCTGCGGAAGCTCCGGCATCTCTTCGTCTTCCTTGACGGGTCTGGTTACTCTTGTCTTGGCCATTCCTGCGAAAGGGCAAGAAAAAGGGGGGAGAAATACCACACCACACTTCAGTTTGAATTTTGGAATTTGAGATCTATGCAAACCAAAGCAAACAGTTCCGGTGCCGATTTCAGAAATTGGGGAGTTGATATTGTTGAAAGATTAAAACGAAGCGGGTTCAAAGATCAAAAGCCTCTTCACAAATTTTATGGATTTACAGATTCAACGCGATTCAAGGCAAACACTGGTATTTTAAATCAAAAGTAAACGAGGCCAACCTTGTTTCCTTGAAGCTTGCTTGGATATACACAATTGGAGAATACGATTTGCGGTTCTGAACTGGTGATTGATTATCTGGATCTGCTCTCGAAGATCTCCGGGTACCATTCACTTTAAGAGAAAGAAGTGATGCTTTGCAATAATGGGATACAAGGTATTTATCCAGAAGAATGAAGGGTTGCGTCCCTTCAGTAGTCGAATCGCAACCGTCACCGTCGTATCGCGCAATCACAGGACGGGCTGACGTCACGCCTAAAACCCTAAAGGTCAGACGGCACGACTCTAGGGGTTTTAGGTCATAATGACACGCACGGGGGCTGAACCTACCCGTATTTGAATTGGTGTGTGGCGACGACGCGCATGTTGGTTTCCGCGCATGGAAGCCTATACAGCTATGAGCCTTCACGCGCAGAAAGGGGGCTAATGTAGATACTGCTTTATGACATGGCAGATCTAGGCCACGTGGCAACCATCCAGCACACCATATTGTGCTCCACACACACAGGATCACCAGCCGAGCTGATCCATGTGGGGGCTGCGAGACAGAGCCCTCGCATACCACTGCACGGGACTTGTAGGGACTTAGTGGTTTGGAGGCTAGAGTAAGCCCTGTCGCGTGCGAGCCAAGCCCGCACGCGACCTTTAGTAACTGTTTTGAGAGATTTATGGCACGAGCTCCATAAACCCGGTCAATCCGGTCAAACCCGGTCAACCTCGTAACGGTTCCGGTACTCGCGCACCACGTGCTCTAACGGTTCCTATATACTCGGACGAACGTGCCGTTACGGTTAAGCTAATTAAGCCGCCATTAATGGGCGCATTAACCACACTACAACGGTCACGTTCTCCAGTATATATACATCGTTAACCTTTCCATACAAAGGGGAGGACACACTGCCATACGCGGAAGCTCTGCCAAACCTCTGTCTCTCTCTCAGACATTGCTACTGACTTACTCTCTCCCTACACACACCCCTATTCTTCCTGTGCGATCCCTGATCCACTACGTACGGTGTACACGGAGGTCTCCCTGCCGGAATCTCTTGTGCACAATTGGTACAGAAACTTAAGGGTTGTCCTTAAGCAAGAAAAGAAGCTGTACGTCTTGGACACTCCAATTCCAGCCCCACCACAAGATGAGTCTGTTCTAGCGGATGTGAGGGCACGTCAGAAACATATTGATGCTTCTAATGACGTGAATTGCCTCATGATTTGCACCATGACTCCTGAGCTTCAGAAGCAGCATGAGAATATGGAAGCCTATGATATGATCATACACTTGAAACAATTGTTTCAGGAACAGGCAAGGCATGAGCGCCATGAGGTGTCTAAAGCATTATTCAAGAGTAGTCTTGCAGAGGGGAATCTAGTAGGACCTCACGTACTCCGAATGATCGGGTACATTGAGAACCTTGAGACTCTGGGATTCCCACTGGGCCAAGATTTGGCTACTGATCTTATCTTGCAATCGTTGCCTAACAGTTATAATCAGTTCATCATGAACTATAATATGAACGAGATCAGTAAGACTCTGCCAACATGCTAAAGACAGCGGAACAGAGGGTTAACAAAGGCAAGGGAAAGCCATTATGATGGTGCTTAAGAAGAAGGGCAAAGGAGTTGCCTCTACTTCCAAAGGAAAGCGCAAGAAAGTTGCGGAATCCAAGGAAGCCCTAAAGCCCAGTGGAGGCGTGGCTAAAGGTGAGTGTCACTACTACAGCCAGCCGGGTTTCTAGAGGAGGAATTGCTTTAAATATATGGAGGATAAGAAGATTGGAATAGTGATTCCACCACCACCAGGTATTTATGTTATAGACGTCAATCTTTCTATTTCTTCATCTTGGGTATTGGATACTGGATGTGGTTCTCACATTTATCGAAATGTGCAGGATTTGAAAAGAAGTAAAAGATTGAGTAAAGGGGAGATAGATATATGCGTCGGGAATGGAGCAAGAGTTGTTGCATTAGCTGTAGCGTTTATGAGCTATCTTTTCCTTCTAGACTTATTTTAGAATTATAAAATTGCTTTTATGTGCCTGCTATGAGCAGAAACATTATTTCCATTTCTTGTTTGGACGAGAAAACTTTTTCTCTTTCAATAAAGGACAAGTGTTGCTCCATTTATTTTGATAGTATGCACTATTGTAGTGCGCGTTTGTCTGATGTATTGTATATCCGTGATCTAAATAGTCCAATCTATAACATAAATACTAAAAGGATTAAAACTAATGATTTAAATCCTATATATCTATGGCACTGTCGTTTAGGCCATATAAATGAGAAACGCATATCTATACTCCATAAGGATGGACTTCTAGACTCGTTTGATTTGGAATCATATGAGACATGTGAATCTTGTTTATTAGGAAAAATGACAAAGTCCCCTTTCAATAAGAAAGGTGAGAGGACTAGTGAGTTATTGGCACTCATACATACCGATGTATGTGGACCATTCCCCACGCCTGCCAGAGGTGGTTACACCTACTTCATCACATTTACTGATGATTTCAGTAGATATGGATTTGTATACCTTATGAAGGTCAAATCCGAATCCTTTGAATTGTTCAAAGAATTCAAGAATTAAGTAGATAAGAAACTTGGTAAAAGTATTAAAGCTCTACGATCGGATCGTGGAGGAGAATACTTAAGCCAAGAGTTTGATGAGTATCTTAGAGAGTGTGGGATAGTATCTCATCTCACTCCACCCGGAACGCCACAATGGAATGGCGTGTCCGAGAGGAGGAATCACATGCTATTTAGATATGGTGCGATCTATGATGTCTCAAACAGATCTTCCGATATCCTTTTGGGGACATGCTCTAATGACGGCAAATTTTATCATTAACCGCGTTCCATTCAAATCAGTCATGAAGACACCATATGAGATATGGACTGGGAAGCGTCCCATAGTGTCATTTATGAGGATTTGGGGCTGCGATGTCTATGTAAAACGTTTACAAAAAGACAAGCTCGCGCCCAAAGCGGATAAGTGTAAATTTGTGGGATATCCTAAGGAAACTAAAGGATATTATTTCTACAATCCCACCGAGAACAAAGTGTTTGTTGCTCGGACCGGAGTGTTTCTAGAAAGAGAGTTTGTCTCTAAAGAAGCAAGTGGGAGGGCTGTAGAACTTGAAGAAATTCAAGAACCACAAATCACTGAACCGATGATGGAACATGAAAAGGAACTGCAAGCTGTTGTGGAGGAACCTGTTCAGGTAACACAGGAACTCCGTAGATCAGGAAGATTGTGTCATGCGCCGGAGAGGTATGAACTTCTCGTGACTCAGACCGATGACGTACCGCTCATCGATGATGAGCCTGCAAACTATGGGGAAGCCATGAAAGGCCCAGACTCTAAGAAGTGGCTAGAAGCCATGAGATCCAAAATGGATTCCATGTACACCAACAAAGTATGGAATTTGGTGGAACCACGTGAAGGGGCTCGACCCATAGGGTGCAAGTGGGTCTTCAAGAAGATGACCGACATGGATGGCAAGATAGTTTCCTATAAGGAGCGATTGGTAGCCAAAGGGTATAGACAGATTCATGGTATTGACTATGATGAGACCTTTTCACCAGTCGCCATGACTAAATCAATTCGAATCCTACTTGCTATTGCAGCATACTACGACTATGAGATTTGGCAAATGGATGTCAAAACAGCTTTCCTTTATGGGAACCTCCTCGAGGATGTGAGCATGACACAACCGGAGGGTTTTGAGGATCCAGAGAATGCCAACAAAGTCTCTAAGCTGAAAAGATCCATTTATGGATTAAAGCAAGCTTCTAGGAGTTGGAATCGACGTTTTGATGACGCAGTCAAAGAATTTGGCTTCAACAAGAACGAAGATGAGCCTTGTGTTTACAAGAAGGTTAGTGGAGCTCTTAGTATTTCTGGTCTTGTATGTGGATGACATACTAATCATTGGCAACGACATTCCTACTTTGCAATCTGTTAAAGATTGGCTAGGAAAGTGCTTTGCAATGAAGGACTTAGGAGACGCAGCCTATATACTTGGTATAAAGATCTATAGAGATAGATCTAGAAGGTTGCTCGGCCTAAGTCAAAGTACATATATAGACAAGGTGTTGAAGAGGTTCAACATGCAAGATTCCAAGAAGGGATTCTTGCCCATGCCGCATGGAGTCACTCTTTCTAAGAATGACTGTCCCTTCAATGAGATTGAGAAGGACCGCATGACTAGGATACCCTATGCTTCGACCATAGGATCTATCATGTATGCCATGTTGTGTAGTAGACCAGACGTATCATACGCATTGAGTATGGTGAGCAGATATCAGTCCAATCCGGGTGAGATTCACTGGATTGCTGTCAAGAACATCCTAAAGTACTTGAGAAGAACTAAGGATGTGTTCTTGATATTTGGAGGTAAGGAAGAGCAAAGTGTAAAGAGTTACACTGATGCGAGCTTCCAAACCGACAAAGATGACTACAGATCGCAGTCTGGAAACGTGTTTTGCCTGAATGGAGGAGCTGTGAGCTGGAAGAGTTCCAATCAAGGGACAGTTGCTGATTCTACAACAGAAGCTGAGTACATTGCTGCTGCAGAAGCAGCAAAAAGAGGCAGTTTGGATAAAGAAGTTTATCACTGAGCTCGGTGTGGTCCCTAGAATCGTGGATCCCATAGAGTTGTACTGTGACAACTCCGGGGTGATTGCACAAGCCAAGGAACCAAGATCACACCAGAAATCAAAGCATGTACTTAGGAGATTCCATCTTATTCGTGATATGATCGATCGAGGAGTTGTGAAGATGAGCAAGATTCCAACGGATGACAATCTTTCAGATCCGCTCACAAAACCTCTTGCGCAGCGAAAGCATGATGGGCACGCCAGATCTATGGGCATACAAGATGCGCCAGATTGACTCTAGTGCAAGTGGGAGACTGTTGGAATAGATGCCCTAGAGGCAATCTTATATTTAGTATGAACATTGTTTTGGCTAGAATATTCATTTATTATATATTGTGATATTTAATATAACGAAGTCCTTAGATACAATGTGTTGTTTATCTTAAATATTCCTACTCCACTATATTGATTAATAGGACGATCAAATATAGACTAGTATATGGGTATATTGATATAGAGATATCAAGTCTAACACATGTGTATGCATTAAGGGTAATGGCATACTAGATTGACCCACAACGAGAAGGATACATTAGATTATGTTAAAGTCACTATCGCTTCTCGTAGTGCTAATATAATTGCAATCCTTAGACTTGAAGTCACTAGATACTCTAGTTGTGGAATATTGTGCTTTGATGTTATCAAACGTTACACCGTAACTGGGTAATTATAAAGATAGCTATCGGGCATGATAGGAAGCAAGCTTATAGATCGTAGTGATGTAGATGGGATTTGTCCCTCCTACATAATGGGAGTAAATATTCACGGCCACTCGAGGGATGAGGCTTATTGAATGTCTGGCCAGACTCAGATAAGTCAATAATGAGATATTGATGTTATCTGCTCGCATAAGCATATTCCCAGGATCGAGGAACTATGAATTGGATATACGAGTGTGACTATTTATGTCTTTTGTCCAATCCGGATATAGAGACAACGAAAAAGTGAAATATAAGATATTGGGCACAAGAGGTTTGTCGGGATCACTGACTATTTCTATTAGTTAGGTGCCATGGATGTGTCGCTAGAAACCGATCCATGTTAGTAATAAGTTACTACCAACTAAGTAGAAACCTATGGGGTCACACGTCAAATAGAGTTGAGCTAGATTTGGGATTAATTAAAATGATTAGTTAAATAGAAGGATCATTATGTAATGCCTTGCAAATTTAGTAGGACTAATTTGCAAAGAAGGGACTAATCCAAGTTCATTGAGAACTAGGAAGGACCTTTATGGAAACAACAAGGGGTTGTTGGAGTATATAAAGGAGGCTCTAGCTTCCTTCCCACTAAGTGAATGTTAATAGACATAACACAAGAGAGTGGGAGAGAGCAAAAGAGAGAGAGCAAGACAAGCCTAGAGGCCGACAGCCCGTAGGCCGTCCGCCCCTTTCCCGTCGGCGTCAAAGGAGAGCCGAAACCCTCCTTGTCCCTTGTTGTTTGATTCTTTCTTCCCTCTTCCTCCGGTTCAAGCTAGCACTTGTTGAAGGAAGAATCTAGATCTCACCTCTAGACGTGGATCAACCGTAGAGACGAGGACATCATTCTTCGTGTGATCTCTCAAAGCAAAGGGTACACAATACTATGTCCCTTATCATGTTATGATATCTCCTCCTGACGATATGTGGTGGGCTTTGAGTAGGATTAAATTTTTGTTATTCCGCTGCGTTACCTACGTCAAAACCCAACAATGCCTGCAACACTCCCCTTGCGCCCCGACATACCTCGCTTGGATCAACTTAGCCAAGACCGAGTCCCGTGCGTAGGTGACGAGCGATGCAGGTACCACACTCTATCCCAAAACGTATCTGGCATACCTCGCTTGGATCAAGTTAGCCAAGACCGAGTCTCGGGCGCAAATGTCGGATAAGGAGGATTTAACACACCGGCTGGCACCGCTCTGATACCACTTGTCACGACCCGAATTTTTGTGCTTTTAGTTGATTACGAAATTATCACAGTAACCGCATGCTTTTTTGGCCGCGACGGAAATACGAACCGTTTCGCTTTTCGATAAAAATAGTTAGAAATATACGATTCTTTTCAATTTCAACAAAAACATCATTTTTCTATTCATTTTAGAAATAATCGTTTACATATGTTAGATAAAGAAACATTAACAAATATTATAATTAATTTGAAAATGCTATAACTCTAGCCCGTCTATAATCTTCGATCGACCGGGTACGGTACCTATAGATATTTTAGGGTGAGCAAAATAGCCCAGAGGGTACCGCCTAACCACTGGCGTAGAAATATAATATTCAATTAAACTGTAACATCGATCACGGATACATAATTACCATGCTTTATACTTCTTGCGAATAATAAATAATAACTTAACAGTCAACATATAAGCATATAATCATGTATAGACCGTAATTACAGTAGATGTGAAAAATATATTTGCCCTGCCTTATAATAGCTTCAGGATAACAGCTTGGAAATGATACGACTAGCTCCAAATCTTTTATCTCGGAATGTTCCCACTATCTCTCTATCTCACTTATCGATAGTTGAATTGAATCTGGAATGAGAAATAACTAAAGAACGGGGCCATATTTATAGAAGTCATAGACCAATCAGATCGCGACGAGTCACAAGGGCATGTGTCGCGCATGCAATGAAAGTTGTGCCACACGACGACACATGTCGCATGTGTGTCACACATGGATAAGGATGGTCCCAGGACGTGACACACGACCCCCCTATGTGTCGATCATACAAGGACAGTCACAGATGTTGTGACACGTGTCCCTCTGCGTGTCCCACACTTATTTGACCAAATCTTAATGCTTATCCTCAACCACCGCGTCAAATAAACATGTAATTTAGTGACATATCACAAGATACATACATATGAACTTAATTAGTACTTAAACTACTAATTAGCACTAATTATTCATAAATATTATTATCCTTAATTTATAAATAAAATAGTAAATTATGACTTTCAGTGTCTTTTTGGTCGAGCTTAACATTTATATTTAAGCAATTATGAGTACATCTATCAACTACTAAACAATTAAAAAAAAAATCGATGTAATATAAGCTTAAGAAATACAGTTATTACATTATTCTCTCAATAAAATTTTGTCATCGAAATTAAAATTTTAATTATAGTGGGCTTCTATTTCAAAAATCATTCTTATCATGACATAAATAATCTCATCACTTTTGCATAGCCAGACAAAATGCCTACAACACTCCCCTTGCGCCCCGGCATACCTCCCTTGGATCAAGTTAGCCAAGACCGAGTCTCGTGCGTAGGTGACGAGCGATGCAGGTACCACACTCTACCCCAAAACGTATCCGGCATACCTCACTTAGATCAAATTAGCCAAGACCGAGTCCTGGGCGCAAATGTCGGGTAAGGTGGATTCAACACACCGGGCTGGCACCGCTCTGATACCACTTGTCACGACCCGACTTTTTCTGCTTTAAGTTGCTTACGAACTTATCAGAGTAAACGCGTGCTTTTCTGGCCGCGACGGAAATACGAACCGTTTCGCTTTTCGATAAAAATAGTTAGAAATATACGATTCTTTTCAATTTCAACAAAAACGTCATTTTTCTATTAATTTTAGAAATAATCGTTTACATATATTACATAAAAAAAATTAACAAATATTACAATTAATTTGAAAATGCTATAAATCTAGCCCGTCTACAATCTTCGATCGACCCGGTACGGTACATGTAGATATTTTAGGGTGAGAAAAATACCACAGTAGGTACTGCCTAACCACCGGCGTAGAAATATAATAATGAATTAAAATGTAACATTGATCATGGATACATAATTACCATGCTTTATACTTCATGCGAATAACAAACAATAACTTAACAGTCAACATATAAGCATATAATCATGTATAGACCGTAATTACAGTAGACGTGAAAAATATATTTCCCCCACCTCAATAATAGCTTCAGGATAACAGCTTGGAAATGATACGACTAGCTCCAAATCTTTTATCTCGGAATATTCGCACTATCTCTCTATCTCACTTATCGATAGTTGAATCGAATCTGGAATGAGAAATAACTAAAGAACGGGGCCCTATTTAAAGAAGTCATAGACCAATCAGATCGCGACGAGTCACAAGGACACGTGTCGCGCATGCGATGAAAGTTGTGCCACACGACGACACATGTCGCCTGTGTGTCACACATGGATAAGGATGGCCCAGGGCGTGACACACGACCCCCCTATGTGTCGCGCATACAAGGACAGTCACAGATGTTGTGGCACGTATCCCTCTGCGTGTCACACACTTATTTGGCCAAATCTAAATGCTTATCCTCAACCACCACGTCAAATGAACATGTAATTTAGTCACATATCACATGATACATACATATGAACTTAATTAGCACTTAAACTACTAAGTAGCAATAATTATTCCTAAATATTATTATCCTTAATTGATAAATAAAATAAGAAATTATGACTTTCGATGTCTTTCTGGTCGAGCTTAACATTTATAGTTTAGCAATTATGAGTACATCTATAGACTACTAAACAATTAAAAATTTTCCGATGTAATATAAGCTTAAGTAATGCGGTTATTACAATTTAGATCAAGGATATACAATCCATTAGACAAATGCGCACTAAAACAGTGCATACTATCAAAATAAATGGAGAAACACTTGTCCTTTATTGAAATAGAAAAACCCTTCTCGTCCAAACAAGAAACGGAAATAATGTTTCTGCTCATAGCAGGCACATAATAGCAATTGTATAATATTAAAATAAGTCTTGAAGGCAAAGATAGCTCATACACGCCTATAGCTAATGCAGCAACTCTTGCTCCATTCCCGACGCGCAAATCTATCTCCCCTTTAGCCAATCTTCTACTTCTTTTCAAATCCTGCACATTTCGACAAATGTGAGATCCACATCCAGTATACAATACCCAAGATGAAGAAATAGATAGATTGACGTCTATAACATAAATACCTGGTGGTGGTGGAATCACTATTCCAAGCTTCTTATCCTCCAGATATTTAGGGTAATTCCTCCTCCAGTTATAATCAGTTCATGATGAACTGATTATAACTGTCAGGCAACGATTGCAAGAAAAGATCAATTGCCAAATCTTGGCTTAGCGGAAATCCCAGCCTCGTGAGGTTCTCTATATATCCAATCACTCAGAGTACATGAGGCCCAACTGGGTTCCCTTCTGCGAGATTGCTCTTGAACAGTGCCTTGGATACTTCATACCACTCATGCCTTGCATGTTCTTGAAACAATTGTTTCAAGTGTTCGATCACATCGTAGGCTTCCATGTTCTCGTGTTGCTTCTGAAGCTCTGAGGTCATGGTGCATAGCATGAGACAAGTCACATCATTAGAATCATCCACATATTTCTGATGTGTTCTCATGGCAGCTAGAACAGACTCATCCTGGGGTGGTTCTGGTATAGGATTGTCTAAGACGTACATTTTCTTTTCTTGATTAAGGACAATCCTTAAGTTTCTGTACCATTCAAGGAAATTTGTTCAAGACAGTTTGTCCTTCTCAAGGACAGATCGCGGGGATGACGTCGATGCATGATTGTTTGCCATTGGAATTCTACAAAAACGCAAAATATGCAATTTTAGTATTTTGAACATTTTAACTATATTCAACAATGGCTAGATAATTAAATATAGCTCCACTATTTTTCTCGGATTAATAGATCTCACCATTAATGCGGAAAATATCATATATATTTTTTAGTGAGTCCAATATCCATATTTCACTTCTTCTTAAGCTTGCTTTGGCAAGTCTCCCAAGAATTGGTTATTTAGGTAGGAACCCTTCAAATTTCATCCCATGCAACTCTTGGTCCAATTAGGTGAATAATTTCTTATTCTTTATCCTTTAGATAACACCTAATTGTCAAGCCTCTAGGCTCATCAATCCAAGTGACTTTACCCAGTTGTGTCTAAACTCTTGCTTCAACAATCACACATTACTTGCTTGTGTAGCCCGCAACACACCAAGATGAATTAAAACGCCTTGCTTTGGAAAGCCTGAATTTAACAGACCTTGATCATGAAGCGTGTTTAGGCAAGATAAGGCAAAACGCAATATTTACATTGAGGAATTTAATAGTCATTATCTAATTGTTTGGTTGAACTCATCAACATGATCTACTTATTTGGATTGGGCAATCGATGATAAAATATCAAACTTGTTTATTATCATCTTGTTAACGTTTTCCTTGTATCACCCATACAAACACAAAAATAAATAGCAAGACATAAATAATAAACATCCACAAAAGGAAAATAATGTGGCATGGATATGGCCCCTAGACTAAGATATTACCAAGCCAATGATAATATCTATATGCCCTAAAGTTACAAGATCATCTCCATGTGCCCCACCATAGTCGCGCGCCTAGGATGGGAGTCTTCATCGTCTTTGTGGCTTCTTGGTCCTCTGGTCTTCTTCCCCATGTTCTTGGATATCATATAAATATTCTAATTCCTTTTTTTTTGGTTTCCCTACCGGTTCTGGGGCTTTGCCCCTTAATCCGGTCCGACCCGCGTCGCATGCCTGGGTATGGCAGGTGAGTCTCCCAGTGGAAATTTTCTTCATACACAAGGACTCGAACCCGAGACCTGCTTAAGCGGAACCAAGTTGCTTACCACGTGGACCAACTCCCATTGGTAAATATTATAATTCTAGCCTAACATCTAGAATAAATAAATAAATAAATAAATAAATAAAACCTCACATGTTGAGAAGATGATCAGCTCGCAGACCGTAAAATTAACTAACTATAACATTAATTTAATCAGCTCGCATGCCATAAACCAAACCACAAAATAAACATCCACAACCAAGGCCATTTTCATCCACCATGCAACAAAGCACATAATACAGTTAAAACCAATTTTTAACGCGCTTGTTCAATTTTAGTTGAAATTAGATAATTAGGGTTACAACGGTCCAAGAGGTCCAACCTAGACCTAGGCCGAACTCCATGGACCGCCGCACGCCACCCGCCCGACCGGCCCCTGGCCGGCTACCCCTAGGTGGTCGAGACCTTGCTTGGCGCGCTAGGAAGAGGAGGGGCGGCGGCTAAGGTTTCGGCCCTAGCTTCCTTCCCCTTCCTTCCTTGTTGCCCAAGTTTGGTTGTTTCCATATTAGTTGTTTCCACAATTTGAAAAACCCCTTTTTTCCAATTCTGTGCCCAAGAACCCTAATTTTCAAAGAACCCAATTCATCACATCTTATGTGAACAAACTCACCAATCTTCACATCCCATGTTAGATTAGTTCTTGTTTGTCTTGAATCCAATTCAATTTGCATCTAATATGTCTTTTAATTTAAATCTTCGCGTAATTTAAACAATACGGTTTATAAACTGAAATCGTAGCACATAAAATCATGTTATGCGCTACGACCTATGGCTCTGATACCACTGTTGGGTTTTGATGCAGGTTACGCAGCGGAATAACAAAATTAATTCTGCTCAAATCCCACCAAAGATCACAGGCAAGCCATCATAACATGATAAGGACATAAAAGATGTGTAGCTTAGTTTGGGAGATCACACGAAGTATAGTATCTCCGTCTCTATGAATATCCACACCTTGTCTTCTTGATTGGATTCCTTCTCACCGCGATATGCTAGCGACGGAAGAAGAAGGAACAGATCACGCAAAACGAGGCCCCAAGCCAACGCCTCAAGGAGGCCGACGGCAAGGGGAGGCGGACGGGTTGGGGGGAAGCCTCTTCTTTGTCTCTATCTCTCTTTCTTTATTATGTTCTCTCAATAATGTTTTGTGTTGAGAATGAACGAGCTAGAGTTTCTTTATATAGTAATAACTCTTTAGTAACTACATAAAGGTCACAATACTAATCATGTCCTTACATGGATTAGCCCACTTGCAAATTAGTCCTACTAAGTTTGCTTGTGGTTGCATTATGATCCTTTTATTAATTATTCCAACTAATTAATACATATATCCAATTTAATCCATCCGGTGTGTGACCCCACAGGTTTCTATTTAGGTTGTAGTAACTACTTACTAACATAGAGTGGTGTGTAGCAATAGATCCATGCTACCCAACTAATAAAAATAAGTCAGTGATCCCGACAAACCTTGTTTCTAATGTTCACATATTGTGTTATCCCTTTGTCTCCATATCCGGATTGTACAAGAGACATATTATTCACACTCGTATATCCAATCCATAGTTTCTTGATCCAGGGAATATGCTTATACGAGCAGATAATATCAATATCTCCATACTGATTTATGTGAGTCTGGTCAGACATTCAATAAGCACCATCCCTCGAGTGACCCATGGATATTTTCTCCCATTATGTGGGAGGGACAAATCCTCTCTACGTCACTACGATTTCTAAGCTTGCTTTCTATCACGCTCGATAACTATCTTTATAGTTACCCGGTTAAGGCGCAACGTTTGATAATATCAAAGCATGATATTCCACAACTAGAGTATCTAGTGACTTCAAGTCTAAGGATTACAATATTATTAGCACTACGAGAAGCGATTGTGACTTTGACATAATCTAATGCATCCTTCTCGTTGTCGGTCATTCCAGTATGCCATTACTCGTAATGCATACCCATGTGTTAGACTTGATATCTCCATATTAATCTACACACATACTAGTCTGTTGTTGATCGTCCTATTAATCAATATAATGGAGTAGAGATATTTAAGATAAACAACACATTGTATCTAAGGATTTCATTATATTAAATATCACAATAAACTATAAATGAATGTTCTAGCCGAAATATTGTTCATACTAAATATAGATTTCCTCTAGGGCACCTACTCCAACAGTAACGTCCATGTATTTAAAACATAATTTATGTTCTAAAAAACACAATTTATCATGATACATCAGTTTATTTTGAGCATTGAGTGGGTGGCAATCAAAACATCTTAAATTAAGATTATATTTTTCTTTTTTTTTTCAATTTCTTCAATTAACAAGCATTCATATTGCATACATATTACATAAAATTTATTATATTGTAATATAGGACCAATGATTTATCATTCATTTCATTGCTTACAATTTTCTATCCTTGCTAATATAAGTATAAATTTTACGTGTGTTACAATTGTAAGAATATTAAAAATTTGTTACATTGTAATATGTGACGATCAGTTTATGATCTTTTCGTCTCAATTTCTCCGCCAAAAAACAACTAACCATGACCCATCTATATTGAACCTGAGCAGAGAAGTGCTCAGGTTCAATATAATTCGCCAATTGTCATTAAATATTTCTCCTTAAATTGACATTTGTCATGCCCACTTGGCGCTTAGCCAATAATTATTCGCAAAATTACATTTTACTAATACACATAAGCTGCCATAGTGGCACTTTCATTTGCCCATTAAAGTGTAATTATTATTTCAATTTAATTTTTACTAATACATTAAATTCACATTTGTTAAGAAAATATTTTATTAGAAAAATAAGCTACAATGTAACCTGCAAGTATTTAAAGCACAATTGATACTCTAAAAAAAACACAATTTATCATGATACATCAGTTTATTTTGAGCATTGAGTGACAGGCAATTAAAAGCATCTTAAAATTAAGATTATATATTTTCATTTTTTTTTCAATTTCTTCCATTAACAAGCATTTCTATTGCATAGATATTTATAATTTATTTCATTGCTTAAAATTTTCTATTCTTGCTCAAATAAGTCTAAATTTTACATGTATACAATTGTAAAAATAATGAAAATATATTACATTGTAATATGTGACGATCAGTTTATGATGTTTTCGTCTCATTATTCCCTCCAAAAATCAACTAACCATGACCCATATGAACGGAAAAAAAAAATCATGTGTCATATTTGTCGCCATACCATTGAATTAGAATACCATTGAAATCGACATTAATTCATGTATTTTTTCTTCACATGAGAGGAAATGTATCTAGAATTAGTTTTTTTGACGAAGTTACTTTTCAAATTATTCAAACTAATTAACACTAATTCTCTTTAAAATATATGTAATATTATCATTTGGGAGTTTTATATTTATGACTTACACAATTACAAAATAGACCTTCATTGTCATTGACTATTCCTTTGGTCTTCTTAACATTTATGATAATTTTAATATGCCTATACTAGGAATAGTTAAAAAATAAATAATCGCTAAAGCACAAGAAAAGATCACCATGTGTGGTGTAGAGCACCACGTGCCGTGCTCACGTGGTGCTCCTGGAGCAAATAAAACTTTATCAAGAAAAGGACATGCAAACGTAAGAAGTATAATTTACGTCTATGTAAAAGTAGGAAATCAATGCCTACAAAAGCGGAATTTTTAAATATTCATACAGCACATATGTATTGCCCTCGAGGTATGTCTATGCAAAGTCTCTCCTAGCGTACTTTTTAAATTTCTATGGGTGCCTTATATTAGTTTTCAAGAGAAATATTAATGTCTAATTTCAAGTGGCTAATATTCTGCGTGAAGTGTTCAATGTTGTGTTTTATAAATCTTGCTTCATCATTTGCATTTTTTGTCCAGAGCAACTGTGGTTTTTTCTTATTGTGCTTTCTTAACATATTAATCCATTATCTTTTTATTTTCGCTGCATGTAGAACTAACAAGAAACCAATCTGAGCAGCTTAGAAGTTCTAAATAGAATTTCCGACTCATAACTCATGACGAGGTAATAGATAGACTCATAACTCATGACAAAAGTAATAGACAAATGTGTTTGCATAAGAGGTAATAGATAGACTAATTTTACATTCATTTGTCGTAGTTCGTACAAAGCATTTTATAATGAACGTTACAAAATAAGCGGTTTGAGATGTGCTACATCTCATCCAATACAAACTTAGTAAAGATTAGCTCATAATTATAAATTTTCTCTTTGTCAGGAAAAGTATGAAGATGTTTCGCTACAATTTATAAGGTTATGTATAGACAACTGATTTCTTATCTATTACCTACCAATATAATGTAATGTTATGTCAATAAAATAACATATAATTGTGTGAAAAAATATGATCTTTGTAATTGTAGATTGTACTCAAAATAAAAGCAATCATCATGCAAACTACAATTTGTGTTGACAAACTCATAGAAGGAATATCTTCTTACTGGTACTAATAAACAATTTGTATAGCATAAAAATACAAATCCCGAGCTTTAGCGCGGGGTAACGCCTAGTTATATTAAAGGAACGTCACTCTCAAAAGATCACAATTGTGTAGATGAAGCGTCCACTCCGGCATTTCTGAGTAAAAACTAATATCCTCTTCCACCATAGCTCTACTTGCCACTAAGTGTGCAAAAGCATTACCTTCCCTTAAAACATGAGAAAAATCTACTTCATAAAATATGAAATGGAGGGATTTGCATTCAAACAATTTCTCCTTGAGATAAGAAATTTCTTCTTTCTTCTGGTAGCACCCAACTTTGACTCCATGAAGCAATGAGATTACGTTGATATTGTCAGATTCCGCACGTACTCGTTGAAACCCCATTTCCGAAGAAATAGCCAAACCTTCAACGAGAGCAACAAACTGTGCCATCAATGGCGATTTGGGGCGAGGTAGTCTTCTCTGCCTTGCTGCCACAAAATCTCATGGGTGGGTTTGGTATGGACTTTTTTTGTGGATTTTAATCCAAAATCAACTTTTCTTCTTTTTGGACTTTTTGTAAAGGTTTGGCATGAACTTTTTTGAGTGGATTTTGGATTTTAGATTTTCAAGTTGTAGTGTGGAATTGGTGGAAGAAAAAAGTTGGGTTTGGATGGATTTTTTTTTGTGTCTTTTTCTCCTCAATCATCAAAATGACAATAATGTCTCACTAAACAGCAAAACTGTCACATCAATTACTGTCAATAAATAGACAAAATGGGTATAATGGTAACTTTCATTAAACAACATAACTGTCACATCACTAACTTTTATCAGCACCAACTTTTTTTACCAAACCCATACATCTTTTTTCTTAAACTTTTGTGTCACGAAATTTTTTCACACCATCTTAAAAGACAGCTTAAAATCCAAAAAGTCCACACCAAACCCACCCCATGTCTCATTTCTGATCACAATGCTAATACCCGTGGCTGGGCTATACTCCTTTCAAGATGCATCGCCGTTTATCTTTACAAAGCCCGATGGATGCGGCCTCCATGGATTGATGCTACTACTACCTCCATCCGTGACGACCTCCTCCAACTTTACGGTGGTTCTTGCTTCCCTATACCACTGTAAATACTCCCTGAAACGTGTTGCGACCCCCTCCGGCGAAGCACTTTTGGAATTGAACACTGCCTCATTTCAATTTCTCCAAATACCCCAGATCGTTTCCACGTACAGTACACAATTGCTTTCGTTTTCTTTTGAAAGAAAATGGATGATCCACACTCGCATCTATTCGTTTTTATCACTACGGAGACTCTCATCGAGCATATTTCGCTACATTTCTTGGGCATGTACACACCCAATAATCCCCCGCGTGCTGAGCATGCTGGCAACAGGAAGGTAAGATCGCCCCACTCTCCAGTAAGGAACAATCATCTTCTTTGGAATATTTAGCCCCCATTACTTGCTTAACCAATGACTGTTTGAATAAGAGCCCGAACAGGATGGATTTGAACAAGTTATCTTCCTTTGCGCCTTGTACCCAGATTTAATTGAGTAGTTTCCGTCATCCAATTGAATCCAATACAGAGAATCAACGACCCCTTCAGAGACATGGGCACTCTAAGAACCTCATCTACATCAATCGGACATAGTAATTATCGTAAATTTTATTCATTCCAAGTGTTGGATTCTTAGTCGATCAACTCACGTACTGGCATATTCTCAGCATTGGGAGGGCAGGTTTTTATGAGCCCGAACGTGTCCAGACGCTTCAGCCATTTATCCTTGAAAATCTTGACGTTTCGACAATCCTTAATCTTCTAAATCGGCCTGCTTTTTAAAAGATCTATACCAACCATTATGCTTCTAGATTCATATGAAATTTGGGTTGACAATTTCACTTTGAGGTCGAGGAATGAGCAATTACGAAAGTACTTTGCCTTGAATACCCTACAAACTAAAGAATTCGGCTGCTGTAAGAACCTCCAAGAATGTTTTGCAAGCATAGCCCTATTGAAGTCTTGAAAATCCCGAAAACCAATGCCACCATCTTCACGATAATTCTTGAGCTTGTCCCAAGCAGTCCAGTGAATTTTGCGCTTATTTTCATCTCCTCCCCACCAAAACTTTTTGATCACTCGCTCAATATCTTGACAAGTTCTAGCGGGTAGCAGAAACAACTCATAGTCTAATTAGGAATAGCTTGAAAAACAACTTTAATGAGCACCTCTTTTCCAATAGTTGATAAAGATTCGCCTTTCCACCCTTTAATTTGGTTGAAAACTCTCTCCACCAAAGGGATTAAGTTGTCGTTTCACTTCTTCCTATCTGGGTGGGGAGACCCAAATAAAAATCATGCTGAACTTCCACTTGGACTCCCCAAAATTCTCCAAAAACAACACGTTCATCTTCCCCCACGTTGTCTGAAAATACAACTGAGGATTTCTGTAGATTAATCATCAAACCAGATTCCACCTCGTACTCATTCGGTATCTCACGGAGGGTAGAGATCTCTTCTGTTGTGGCCTTTGTAAAGAGAATAATTTCATCTGCAAAGAAAAGATGCGAAACAACAGGTCCTCTGCGCAAAGCAATGTGACCTGAAAGCCGCCCTTCTTGCACTGTAGTTTTTAGACTTCGAGATAAAGTTTCACTAACAAGAAGAAAAAGGTAATGGGATAGACACCCCTGTCGTAATCCTCTTCCCGACACAATCTTGCAATGAACTTCCCCATTAACAAATAGTTTGTAAGAAACTGTTGAAATACATTTCATAACAAGTTATATCAAGCGCAAATAAAAGCCCATCCTCTCCATTACAACCCGAAGAAAGTCCCACTCCACCCTACATAATCTTTTCTCATATCGTCTTTAGGCGCAAGATACCTCGTCTTGCCTTTCTTTTGATCTTTCATATAGTGTAAGTGCTCAAAGGCTGTTAAAATATTATCAGTGATCAACCTGCTTGGAAAAAAGCTGGTTGATTCTCAAAAATAATCGAGTCAAGCACAAGCTTTAATCGATTGGCCACGAATTTTGTAATAATTTTGTAAATTGTTGAGCAAAGGCTAATAGGATGTAAATGAGTAGGCTTTCTGCCCTATTTAATCTTTGTTATCAAAGCAATCAGAGTATGATTGTAATTCGAAACATCACCTTCATTATTGATAAAGTTTAAACGGAGATCCTCAACTTCCCCCTCAAACTAGATTCCAGAAACGCTGAAAGAAAGTTGTCCGGAAGCCGTCTGGACCCGGAGTTTTGGACGAAGCCAGTTGATGTAGAGCTGTTCAGACTTCTTCATCCGTGATGGCACCTCTAGAGCTTCTAGTTGATCTGAAGAAAGAACTCCTTCAGCCCCCTTTAACATTGGCACCATTTGGATTCTCTGCGGTTCAGAAGATGTGAAAATAATCTTAAAATAGTCTTTCAAAAAAAATGTTACCTGCTGTTTGTCCGTTTTCCACAAACCAGCCGGGTCTTCCATTCCTTTGATTCGGTTTCTGTTACGCCTAATGGAAGCTTTCCAGTGAAAAAAGCTACTTCCTCCGTTTCTTCTCTTTCTCTACGTTCTGACTTTTTTCACTATTCACAGGGTCACTTTGACCCGGTGATTTGATAGCAAAACGATCTAATATTTTGAGAAATGTTTCATGGTATTGTAGCGTAAAAGTTGTTCTATAACATGGTGAAAAAAATTATCAAAAAATTGTATCGTTTTACGATCCAAATCACCCGGTCAAAGTGACCCAGATACTGGTCAAAAGTCAAAGCGTAGAGAAGGAGAAGAAACGGAGTAAGTAGTATTTTGCTCACATCTCTTCTTCTTGCAAAAGTACCTGAAGAATAGAGTTGTGAACTTTGTTTCTGCAACTGCAGCGGCTGTTTGTACCCCTTCAGCAAGGAATTGTAATCTTGAACACAATTGATTTAGCCGTTTCTTAACACACCTGAATACTTCCTTATTCCAGGAACATAGGGCCAAAGCTAGCCCTCTCATCCACTGGCATGTTCAAAGCTCCTCACTTTTCATCTATGAAAGTGGAAAATCTCCGGTCCTTCATCCACATTGACTCAAACTGAAAACAACGATTAACTTTAATATTACGCAATATACCTGAGAGCCAAACCACTTGTAGCGAGACATGGTCCGAAACTTCCGCAATCAAATGGTCAACCTTGCCCCAACCGAATACATCGATCCAATTATCAGTAACCAAACATCTATCTAATCTTTCTCTAATTGTCCTTTCATCACCCTGATTATTAATCCATGTGAGCCTTACCCCCGAAAAGCCCAAATCATAAAGCTGCAAGCAATGAACAACGCCATTGAAACCCTCTATCTGACTGAAAGAGACTGATCTTCCTCCTTCTTTTTCTAGGATAGACGAAAAGACATTAAAATCGCCAATCACACACCACGTTTGGCCTTGAGGGCGTAATCGCTCCAATAAAGTCCGTGCATTATGTCTCTGACTCGTTTCAGGATACCCATAGAAGCCTATCAAATATCCATGTTTTGATTCACTAGGAATAGTGAAAAACCATTAATGTAGTTGACGGGGTGTACAGTAGGTAGAAATGCAGGATCAATACTCAAGAACGGGGGTTGAATAGAGTATGCAGACTTTTGCTAAAATTTGCAAGAGTAGTGGTTTCAAAATATTTGTAAAAAGATTCATGGCCTTGAAATGAGTTTCAAGCCCTTCGAATAAAACAATTAGAGTGAATGAAAGAATAAGTCTATTTCAAGTCCTTGAAATGAGTTTCAAACCCTTGAAATGAAACTGTTTTGAATGCAGCAAAAAGCTCTAAGTATGTAACAGGAAAGTAAATGCAAGAGACACAAGATATATAGAGTTCAGCCCACTTGGACCTACGTCTCTACCTCAGGGATCTTCTCCCTGTAGGATTTTCAACTCAATTCTTATTAATCAACAGCTAAGCCCTAGATCTCAAGCACAGAGAGATACCTTACTCTATTACAGCTTGTGGTTCTCGCTAACCTATCTAGTACCTGCTCTAGCTATCTAATTAACTAAGAATTATCTATTTTTCACCTTTAAAAATCCTTGAGAATATAAACAGAAGTAGTATATGAAAGATATATAAATTAAGTTCAGAACAGAAGAACACAGGAAAATAAAACTGCTGTGAGAGTGCAGTGTTCTTCTGAGAGTTGGATTGAGATTTTGATATGCTTCTTTGTTACTTGACAATTTGTTTGAGAGTCTCTAGCTTTTTGCCCGTTGAGTTGTGTGTCTAATGATTCAAACTGAGCTCCTTATATACAGCTCATTTGATCTGCAAATCTTCAAAATTCTCAGCAACAAACTTTCCTATTTTGTAGGCAACAACTTTGACTTCTCTAACTGTCTTCTCCAACGGATAGTTTCTTATTATCTTCAGGGAAACTGATCTGATCTTATCCATAAACATGTTGAGAAGATGTTAAGATCAGTAGATTGATTTCAAAATCAAATCAACCCAAAAATTCTTTCTCTGCAAAACTCAGGTTACGAAACCAATCCTGCAGAATAGGAAATAAACTTTCCCTGCAAAACTGAGTCAAACAGATGAATTAAATGGTGTTAAACATATCAAAATACATTTTCTTTCATCATCAAGTAATAATAAATAAAGCACATGGGTTTAGGAGTTCAAACAGAAACAGAAACTCCCCCTAAGATCATGCTTATAAGTCTTAGTCAGTTTCAAGGCTTTGAAAGTTGTTTCAAGGCCTTGAAATAGACTAGCTATTTCAAGTCTTTGAAACATTGAAAATGATTTGATCTTACAATCTCCCCCTTGATGAAAGACAAAACCAAGGTCTTCTAATCTGTTTGATACTGTACTTCTTCACCAAATAGCACATAACATATATAATCATATAAAAACAGCACATAATGTCCAAAAGATCCAACTTATTAAACAGCAAAACAGCAAAGTGTGCAGATAATCCTAACTGACCAAAACCAGGTCATCTAACAAATAAAAAACAACCTAAATTTTCTCCCCCTTTTTGAATTTCATCAAAAAAGAATGAGAATATGTTGGATCATAGTTTGGAAATTAAGAAAATAAAAGTTTTGGAAGTTAAGAATTTCAAGGATTTGGAAAAGACTTCAATGCCTTGAAACAGAAAACGAAAGAGTATGCAAGAATTAAGGGGTAGGGTCTTCATCTCCTTGCTTCTCTGCATCCTCTTCTTGACTTTCTTCCTCATCATCTTGTTCTTCTTCTTGTTGATCCACATCATCAATGATTGTACTTATATTTTTAATCACACTGTTTAACAGAAAGGTTAAACCTTCCAAGGCTTTCCTTCCATGCTTCAGTTTGTTCCTTACAGCAACTCTTTTTTTATGTTAGGGATGAACTTTTCTTCTGACTCTTTCTTTCAGGTTCCATGCTGGATTCTGACTCATCTTCTTGGAGATCTTTCTTCATATCAACTCTTTTTTATACTGAATACACTCCATATGAACTTGATGATGTCTTAGAGCCGAGTCTTGAATGTAAATCTTCTCTTTTCCTTTTCCTTTACAAGTTATTTCTGCCTTCTCTGTGGCCTTTTGGGGCTACCAATTTGAATACCCTTCTGTTTATGTGGTGAGGTCTCCACTGTCTTCTTCTTGCAGGACGTTGGGGTTTCATCCTTCTTGGCCTTCTTCTTGGGAGGAGGAGGGGCTATTTCTTCTGCATTAGGGGTTTCTGAACTGGAATCCCCACTAATAGTCTTAACCTCTTCCACAGTGGCCTTTCTTTTCTTCTCTGTTGTAGCCTTTGATCCACCAGCCATCTTGATTCTGTCGGAGGCTCTTCTGGTGCTCATTAGGGTTTGGAGAAGAAGAGAGAAATATGATAGATACGAAGGAGAGAAATAAGGAGAGAGATAAATAGAAGAGAGTTTCAGTTTGAAAAGAAAACTAAATATTTCCTCAGATTTTTGAAGATCTAGACGAATCAGAAAGATTCAAAAAATGAGTGTGCAGTTGGAAATAAAATAATTAATACTATTTTGGCTGAAAAGGGGTTTTTCAAAATTGAGGGGCAACATTGAGCAATTATCTACAGAGATAACACCCAACATTGAAAGATCCAAAATTATTAACTAAGTAACATACAGTCTTACTTTAAAGGTTTTGGAAAGGATTTCAAGGCCTTGAAAAGATATATCATGAAAGGCACAAATACTCAAAGCTTTGAAAGGATTTTCAAGGCTTTGAAAATCAGTTCAAACCTTTGAAATACATAATACTTACCTGATTCTCCCCCTAAACAAAAGCTTCCTTATTTAGCATGCCCAAATCCAATCTTAAGGTTGAGAATCTTTCATTTGGAAATGGTTTAGTGAAGATATCGGCAAATTGCATGTTAGTTGAAACAAATTCA
Organism: Linanthus parryae; assembly: GCA_023055425.1. Lineage (NCBI taxonomy): Eukaryota > Viridiplantae > Streptophyta > Magnoliopsida > Ericales > Polemoniaceae > Linanthus > Linanthus parryae. The sequence goes on along the minus strand of JALGPY010000005.1, from coordinate 111,979,313 downwards.
AGAACAATATCACCTTTCTCTGCATGATCTCTGATGAAGTGATGTCTAACATCAATGTGCATTGTTCTTGAATGCTGAACTGGATTCTTTGTAATTGATATTGCACTTGTGTTGTCACACTTGATAGGGATATCCCTGAAATCAAATCCAAGATCTCTCATTTGTTGTGCTATACAAAGTACTTGAGAACAGCAAGCTCCAGCTGCTATGTATTCAACTTTAGCTGTTGATAATGCAACTGAATTTTGCTTCATAGAATGCCAGCTGATTAAAGATTATCCAAGAAATTGGCAGCATCCTGATGTACTCTTTCTATCAAATTTATATCCAGCAAAATCAGCATCTGAATAGCCACACAAAGAGAAGTTAGAATGTTTAGGATACCAAATCCCCAAGTCTTTGGTACCATTGAGATATCTAAAAATTATTTTAACTGCATTCAAGTTTGATTCTTTAGGATCAGCTTGAAATCTAGCACACATACATACACAGAAAATGATATCTGGTCTACTAGCTGTGAGGTAGAGTAATGATCCAATCATACCTCTATACTATTTCACATTCCACTCTTACAAGATTCATCCTTGTCTAAATATAGTGTAGAACTCAGAGGAGTCTTAATCTCTTTGGATTGAGACATATTATACTTTCTTATCAAATCCTTTGTGCACTTGCTATGATGTAGGAAAATTCCCTTCTTCATTTGTTGAATTTGAAGTCCAAGGAAGAAGTTCAACTCTCCCATCAAGCTCAATTCAAATTCCCTGCTCATAAGACTTGAGAATTCCTTACACAAAAGATCATTAGTAGCTCCAAACAGAATATCATCAACATAAATTTGAACTACAAGCATATCTTTCTCATGAGTCTTTATGAAAAGGGTTTTTTCTACCAATCTTCTTTTGAAATCATTTTCAATTAGAAACTTTGACAATCTTTCATACCAATCTCTTGGAGCTTGTTTTAAACCATAAAGAGCTTTGTCAAGTTTGTAAACATGATCTGGAAACATGTCATTTTCAAAACCTGGAGGTTGAGCAACATAAACTTCTTCTTGCAGATAACCATTTAGAAAAGCACACTTCAAATCCATATGAAGTAGTTTCATGTTTTGTGAGATGAAAATGCAAGTAGAATTCTAATTTCCTCTAACCTGGCAACAGGAGCAAAAGTTTCTTCATAGTCAGTACCTTCTTCTTGATTGTAGCCTTGAGCTACCAATCTAGCTTTGTTCCTGATTACCTTTTCATTCTCATCTAACTTGTTTCTGAATACCCATATGGTGCCAATGACAGACTGATTTCTTGGTGGAGGAACTAGGTTCCAGACCTTGTTCCTTTCAAACTCATTGAGTTCACTTTGCATAGCTATAATCCAGTATGCTTCTTGTAATGCTTCCTTCACTGTTTTAGGCTCTACAAGAGAAATAAAAGCATTAAAAGCACGGAGATTTTTCAACTGTGATCTCGTCTGTGTACCAGTGGTTGGATCAGAAATAATGTTAGCAGCAGGATGAGATGAGGGATTGAATCTCTTTCTTGGTATACATGGTGCAGGTTCTCCAGTTTGCTTCTCATGTCTCTGATATCTTGATGTAGTAGCTTGTTCTCCTGTTTTCTCTGGAGATCCTTTTTCAAGGCTTTGAATCTTTATTTCAAGGCCTTGAAAATGCCTGTCTTGTTCCTGTGACGTTTCCTTAGATCCTTTTGAGGATTCTTCTTCAGTATCTGAATCATGCTTGTTCAGATTGAGATCTTCAAAACCTTCACTCAAATAACCCTCATAGCTTTCATCAAAAATAACATGAATGCTTTTTTCAACAAGCTTGGTTCTATTATTATAAAATGTATAGGCATTGCTTGTCTTTGAGTAGCCAAGAAAAATACCTTAATCACTTCTTGCATCAAACTTACCAAGATTTTCCTTACCATTATTCCGGACAAAACATGTACAACCAAAAGGTTTGAAGTGAAATGTTTGGCTTTCTTCCTTTGAACAGCTCATAGGGGGTCTTTTTCAGAATAGGTCTGATCAAGTACCTATTAAGAATGTAGTTTGCTGTATTAACAGCTTCTGCCCAATAATACGTTGGCAGCTTGTTTTCCAGAAGCATTGTCCTTGACATGTCTTCAAGAGTCCTGTTCTTTCTTTCAACAACTCCATTTTGTTGAGGAGTTCTAGGAGCAGAAAAGTTGTGAGAGATGCCATGCTTAGAACAGAAAATATCAAATTAAAGTTGATCAAACTCTCTACCATGATCACTTATGATTGAAGCAATATGTAGGTTTTTCAAAGTTTGAAGTTCTCTACAAATTTTTGAAAATTCAGAGAGAGCTTCAGATTTTTCTTTCAGATACATTACCAAAGTATATCTAGAGAATTCATCAACAATAACAAGCATGTACTTCTTACCCTTTAGAGTTGGATTTCTCATAGGAACACAGAGATCCATATGCAACAATTCAATGAGTCTAGTAGTATTTACAAAGTTCTTTGACTTGAATGAGCTTCTAATTTGCTTGCCTTGAACACATGCATTGCATACTTCTTCATATTTAAACTTGATAGAGGGTAATCCTCTTACTAAGTTCTTGGAGACTAACTTGTTCAAGGTATGCAAGCTAATATGTCCCAACTTTCTGTGCCAAAGCTTTGAATCTTCTTTCAAAGCCTTGAGACACTTCAAGTTTTCACCTGCAACTTTGTTAGTCTGAAAAGTATAAACATTGTTTGATCAAATATAACTCTGTTTCCATTGTCACAAAGTTGAGATACACTAAGAAAATTAAATTTCAAGCCATCAACTAGATATACATCAGAAATGGAATTTTCAGAATTTGTATCAACTTTACCAATACCAAGAATGTTGCATTTGCCTTTGTCACCAAGTGTAATTGAACCTTCTGATTGCTCTTTTAGTTCTGAGAATAGAGATATCTTTCCACTCATGTGTCTTGAGCAACCAGTTTTCATAAACCACTTATGCTCTTTGATCTTGGTGACACCCTACAAACACCATTAACTTCCTTACCCAGGTGTTAGACCAAGTGCTGAATTTAGATTCATATTCAGGGTCAACCATGTTAGGTGGTCTAACCCCTTTAGGAACCCAAATTTGTCTAACTTGTCCTTTGAGTTGGAAGGGAAAAGTGTTCTTCATAAGGACAAGTCATTTTAACATGACCAATCTTATTACAGTAATGGCATTTAGGAGATGTTTTGCTTCCAGCTTTCACAAATCAGGTATTTTTTCTTTGGGAAGTTTGGATTGTATCCAGTACCAGTTTTGTGAACAGACTTCAAGCTACCTCCAAGAATCAAGTTCAAGTTGTGTTCTGAGCCTGCTAGTTTGGCTTTGACTAATTCAGATTCTTGAAGTTTCTCAGTAAGAGTAGTCTTTTGTTTATCCAATTCATCAACTTGATGTTTCAGATTAACAAGGTTGTCGCTCAAGAGATAGTTTTCAGTGACTACTTCCTTGACTTGTGTTTTCAAGGATTTGAAACTGGTTTTCAAGGCCTTGAAATCACTGTCAGTTTTTCTCTGAGAGATTTCAAGATTCTGATTTAGACAAACAAGTTGCAAGTTTTCTTTTGCTTGCTCATGAATTTTTTCTTTCAAAACTCTAATTTCTTTCAGATAGTCCTCTTCATTTAAAAACATTGTTCTAAGAGAATCAGAGAGGGCTTCTGTTGGTTTTGAAATCAAACAATTCACCATTACTTCAATGTTTTCAGAACTCTCATCATGCTTGGCAATAAATCATAGGTTGACATGTTCTTCTTCAGATTCAGAGTCACTTGAGGTATTTGAATCACTCCATGAGGCTATCATAGGTTTCTTTCTTCGATCATGATCTTTCTTCTGAAAGTTCCTGCTTTTCTTGTGTGGACAATCTCTGATCAAGTGTCCTGCATCACCACACTCAAAGCAATTCATGACTTTAGGATTATTATTTTGTGAAGAAGACTTACCTTTGTAGCCCTTGCTACTGGAGGATCTGTGTCTTTCTCTGTTGAAGTCCTTGTTTCCAAAGTTTTTCTTCATCTTAAGAATTCTGGTCAAGCCTTTGGAAATCGAAGAAATTGGATCTTCATCGAATTGTCTCATTTTCTTTACCCTTAAGAGCCAAGTTCTTGACACCTTCTGGTAGCTCTCCATCAACTTCATTCATGGATATTTCATGTGTGAGAAGCTTCCCTTGTAGTTCATCAAATTGGAGTGATGAGAGATCTTGAGCTTCCTCAATAGCAGTAGTCTTTGGTTCCCATTTTGTCTTTGGAAGACTTCTCATAATTTTCCTCACGTTTTCTTTACTGGAAATATATTTCCCCAATGAATCAAGGTTGTTGACAATGTCTGTGAAGGAACCAGTCAAGTGAAGCAAACCAAGATCATTATATATTGCCTGAGATATATATTGATCTTGGTTTGCTTCACTTGACTGGTTCCTTCAAAGGTCACCACAAGCTTATCCCATATCTCTTTGGCAGTCTTGCAGCTTGAAATACTGTTAAATTCATCTGCACTCAAAGCACAATATAAGAGATTCATAGCTTTATAGTTCTTTGAGAATTGCTCTAATTCAGATGAAGAAAGATAGTCTTAAGATTTGGGATTTCTAATCCCATACTTCTCTGTGTAGAAAGTATGAGGACCATTCTGGATGATAGTCCAGGGTTCCATATCTTGATCAATGATGAACATTTTCATAAAAGCTTTCCAGTGGACAAAATTATCTCCACAGAAGAGAGAAGGTCTGTTAGCAGCTCTTCCTTGTGAGAAACCACCATCACCTACAGTACTCATAAACACAATTAAATCTATACAGTGATACAAGCTCTGATACCAATTGAAGGGGTGTACATTAGTTAGAAATGCAGGATCAATACTCTATCAAGGGGGGGGGGGGGGGGGGGGTTGAATAGAGTATGCAGAATTTCGCTAAACTTTGCAAGAGTCGTGGTTTCCAAAGATTTATAAAGAGATTCAAGGCCTTAAAATGAGTTTCAAGCCCTTCGAATAAAACAGTTAGAGTGAATGAAAGAGTAAGTCTATTTCAAGGCCTTTAAAGGAGTTTCAAACCCTTGAAATGAAACTGCTTTGAATGCAGCAAAAAGTTCGAAGTATGTAACAGGAAAGTAAATGCAAGAGACACAAGATATATAGAGTTCAGTCCACTTGGACCTACGTCTCTACCTCAGGGATCTTCTCCCTGTAGGATTTTCAACTCAATTCTTATTAATCAACAGCTAAGCCCTAGATCTCAAGCAGAGAGAGATGCCTTACTCTGTTAGAGCTTGTGGTTCTCACTAACCTATCTAGTACCCGCTCTAGCTATCTGATTAATTATGAATTCTCTATTGTTCACCTTGAACAATCCTTGAGAATATAAATTGAAGTAGTATATGAAAGATATACAAATGAAGTTCAGAACAGAAGAACACAAGAAAATGAAACTGCTCTGAGAATGCAGTGTTCTTCTGAGTGTTGGATTGAGATTTAAATCTGCTTCTTTGTTGCTGGACAATCCTTGAATGTGTTTGAGAGTCTCTAGATTTTTTCCCGTTGTGTTGTGTGTCTAATGATTCAAACTGAGCTCCTTATATACAGCTCATTTGATCAGCAAATCTTCAAGATTCTCAGGAACAAACTTTCCTATTTTGTAGGCAATAACTTAGACTTCTCTAACAGTCTTCTCCAACGGATAGTTGCTCATTATCTTCAAAGATACTGATCTGATCTTGTCCATGAACATGTTGAGATGCTGTTAGGATCAATAAATTGATTGAAGAATCAAATCAACCCAAAAATTCCTTCCCTTCAAAACTCAGGCTAGGAAACAAATCATGCAGAATAGGAAATAAACTTTCCCTGCAAAACTGAGTCAAACAGATGAATTATATGGTGTTAAACATATAAAAATACATTGTATTTATTCATCAAGTAATGATGAATAAAGCACAGGGGTTTAGAAATTCAAACAGAAACAGAAACTCCCCCTAAGATCATGCTTATAAGTTCTAGTCAGTTTCAAGGTTTTGTAAGCTGTTTCAAGGCCTTGAAATAGACTAGCTATTTCAAGTCTTTGAAACATTGAAACTGCTTTGATCTTACAGTAGTGATTCGACATCTTCTCAAGAGAGAAAAAAATCATCGTCCCACATCATAACTGATCCTCCTCTAATGTATTCACAGTCATGGAAGACACCGTTGCAGAAACCCAATCTATCTATGATACGTATCATATCAATTTCATACCATTTTGTATCCATTAAGAAGACGATGTTGGGATTTTGTTTTCTTACGAGATCGCAAAGAGAAATAACGCTACGCGGGTTCCCAATCCCCCGCACGTTCCTGCTTAGATGACTCATTGCGACTTGCTAGGCTGCATCGCAGCCTCATCCAATGATATAGTTGGGACCTTAAAGGAGACCCCCTCCTGTGACGGAATCCCCATTGCATAAACCTATTGTTGAGACTTTCCGGAAACTCCCTCGTCCTCCTCATTAGGTGTTGGGTTCTTGTGAGCTGAATGGTTGGCTGTCACATTAGACTTTTTCCGACTATTTAATCTTCCAACCGTCGTATTGGAATTAGTTCTACCTCCCTGAGCTCTACCATGACATGAACCCCGGCCTCGTAGTGCACTGTTTGAATTACCCCGCTCAGAATTATGAAACCCTAAGCCGTGGCCTGCAACATGGTGTCGGCTTCTGGTCTTCTCTACAGGAATGGGGCTTACATTGGCCTCTGCTACTTTCCTCTTGGCTCCCGTAGTGCTTTGCTCAAATGCAACCGCTATTCTTTTCGCCTTATCCTCCGTCGAAAATCGTACTGTTTTCTTTGTTGTAGCTAGTGGATTGTTGGTCACCTCGGCTTCCTTAGTTTTACTATCACTTAAACATTGCCACCATAATCTGCGAATTCCTCATCTTAAACTCTAGCTTCCTTTTCTAAACGCTGGTCCAACATCATATCCTCGTCAGCTTTGTCTAACCCCTGCCTAGACGTGATACCGACATCCAAGCCTGCTGATTCTTCTCTTTCTTCGTTGAAGACGTCGTACAAACGCTTTTTCGGAGGTGGCCTAAAAACAACCAATCCCCGTAGTCGGGTTGGTCTTGTGATTTTTTAAAATATGTTCTCTTAATATAATCGTCTCCGAAGTGGTTAATCATTCCACACCGTTGACATAAAAAGGGAATTCTCTCGTATTTGTAATCAATCCTCCTTTTCTTCCCGAGTACTTCAATGTTGCGCCCTCTCCGCAAAGGTTTACTAATTTCAATCCTAACACGTGCTCTCATGAAATACCCTCCCGGGCCAACGATATTTTTGAGTCCGTAGCTATGATTGATCCCATATTCTTAAGAACTTTACGCAAATCTTCCAAGCACCCACACATCAATTGTTTCGAATGAAACTCGATCAGTATCAGAGGCTAAGCTCCACTGTTTAAGCATCAACATATTTTTGTCGAAGATCCACGGTCCTCCGACAAAGACAGCTCCAGGTCTTCTTTGTTCAGAAACTGAAAAACAAAGGTTTGTGATCCAATTATGTGAATGTTATTCTCCTCACCTCTAGGCCAAATCATCTTCAAAAGAAGTTTCATCGCCCATATGTTGAATCTCACCGTGAGTAAGAATCTTTCGATCAAACACAGTCCTCTACCTTCAATTGCCGCTTAACTATACTCCCCATCAAAGATTTCGATCTCCACCTCTTCTAAAGTGACCTTCTCAAATTCTAAGGTTGAAACATCCCCCGTCATAGTGAGTGTCTGGTCGAATAAAAATGATGCTTGTCGACTTCGCCGTTCAGATCGCCTGTGCAATTTCCCATCTCTGCTTTCCTTCCCTAGTCGAGAAGAATAACCTAGCGATTTTTTTTAATAGGGAATTCTATTGTCTATGATTAAAATCATTAAAATAACGTGTAACTTCATACTTATTCAGTTCAATTGTTGAATGTGTTAAAGGTCCGGTCAGGGCTGTTGGGGGAGGAAAGTGATCCAGAATGGTTAGGGTCTAAAAGTCCTTAGGTTCGGGGCAGGGAGGGGGTCGGGCCGGGCCTGATTAAAATGGTCAAAATTATTTTAAAACTAGCTAATTGTAAGGTTTTTTCGGGGACCCGCACCAGACCGGAGGGGGGCGGGCTAATCCAGAGAGGGCTTCTTCTGCGAGTGAGGTGGTCGGGCTGGGCCAGTGAGGTTAAAGCGGCACAGATCGGTTTCAGGGCCGGGCTACTATGGAGTGGGCCGGACTACTATCTAGTAAATTTTTGGTTTAGAATAAACGTGCTTCTTTAGGCACACAAAATACTAGGAGCTACTAAACAAACGCTCAGTGCCCTTAAAGCATCTCCAAAATATTGTTTCTTGACATTACACTCTTAAGTGGTATTACCTTCATTAAACGTGCCCATAAACATTTTGAAATATAATTCTTCCTTTGTTCTTCTCTTGCTTCCTACTTTGACTTTCCAGGTCACTTTGAAACTGTGATATAATTAACAAAAAAGTGCAAGAATTTGGTAATTTTCAAATATGTGTCGACACGCTCACACTCAATGTAAAGCAACTCTCGCAACCCGAAAGTCAATGTGACACGTGCTTTTCCAACCGATCCTCCTCATCACCTAAGATATAGAGAATGTAAATGCAAACCAAGCACGACCTCCTATAAACTCAATCATTCCCACCCCATATGTGCGAAAATAATTTCACGCACTATGCCAATCCACCTGTGGTCATGGTGTAAGGACACGAATCACCGCCACACCAAAGTGTGTTGCCGTCTCTAACTCACCCTCACATCCCTTCAAAAGATGACATGTAAGAGAATCCACAAGATGTATCATATTAGCTCACCCTCATCGAAACTGCCTAACTCGACTCCCTCTATCATTACGCATAGGAAAGGTCATTCTAACAAGTGATGAAAGTCACAATGAAAGGCTTCCTAGGCTAGAGGCTGCGAATTAAAGGGGTAAATGGATCAATAGGGGTAACTAGTGGACCTATAAGCTGAAGACGGGACATGAGGCCCCCATAAAAATCACTTGCACAACTTTTCTATTAGCACTATGAGGAGGGTTGACGACTACCTAAGTGATGGTGGGGTAGCGCTAGTCGAATAACTAGTTTGAGAGACAGCTATTCGCATTTCTAATGTGCGTTAGCCCAATAAGTCTTCCTTCTCCAGATTCTCGTGTCTGCCTCACCTCAGATTTTCTTACTCCTAAGTAACTCTATCATTAATCCCTCTCTACATTCACTTTCTTCGATTGCCCATTCTCCAAAAAATTCAATTTTTAGGATTTTTTCAGATTTTTTATTTTTTCTTTGTTTTCATTTTTCCTAACTCTATATGCTTGGCCAACTCAAATAATCACATAAATTTTGGGTAGGTGGACTAATAAATAAAAGTGAAAACAAATGCATGTTAACAAGTCTAGCACAACAGAACAATATAAACCACTACACCAACCACACAACTACACACTATACGACAAATACTACGTGTGACGAGGCTATGCAAAACAAGACATGGCTAGCAAAGCTGGACATAACCCCCCCCCCCCACACACACACACACTTAAGATATTCATTGTCCTCAATAATTTAGAGTGTACCTCAAAGGAAACGATCATCAAGTGCAAGGAGTAAAGAGCAAAAACATTCAAGTGTTTTGGAGAGAATTTCGCGCGAAATGAACCATTTTCATTTCGTGCGAAATGATTTTGAAAAAATCAAAACAGACAACATGTTTGATTTCGTGTGAAATACTGAGCAAAATGTTTTTTTTAAGTTTCGGGGCATTTCGGACAAAATGCCCTGGTAACTCACATCTTTTTTCTTCGTTTTTCTCTTGTTTGCAGATTCCGAAGCGCACCTTGCACCTCAAGAAGGGTAATCTAAATCCTATGATTGCTCTGGCATTCCTGAAACCTCAATTCAAATGTCAAAACTCTCCCTCTCATCTCTAACAATCAAATATGGAGAATTCAAAAAATGAAAACAAAAACAAATAGCAACCTACTCTACCTTGGGTTGCCTCTAATTTAAGGTCGACGGCCCGATCCAGTTACCTCAACCGACATGGATAGCGGAGGATGCTTTAACCCTCCACTTCTTCTTCTTCCACCATCTTTTCTCGATAAGCTTTTTCTCACGAGCACCCTTGTGCTCTGAAGATGGCAGAGAGTTATGGATGCTAACCCCTTTCATCTTGCAATTTTTATTCTTGATCAGCTTCCACGAAATACTAATGGGCTCACATGAATATCGAGCCATGAAATCATCCCAATAATACTTCTATGGTGCTAAATCTCTTCAGTCAGCACATGCATTTCATTCACACCCCCACACTTGAGGATTTCCAACTCCTTGACTATGGCATATAGATCCACAGTAGAATAGCCAATAAAACAAGAAATTGAGAGTGTTCCATTACATTCTTCCCCATAAGAATCTCCGTACACAAGTACTTAAAACTCATCACAAACTTGATTACTATGAGATACAGAGAACTCTTCAAAAATCAAAGTAGGGGATTTTACCTCAATAGCAATGAACACTATTTATTCATCAGCTTCATCATCAGCGCAACACAAGCTCCTAATGTCGTTGTCTTCCCATTCATGCCAAGGATGTGAGATCTCCTGAGGCTTTGGCTTGCAATACGGAAGATCCTTCCATCTCAGACACACAGGTCCACCCCATTCAGAACAGAGTCCGAGTCATCATAATTGGCAAAGTCCACAAATGGCTCATTAACATTGCACTCTACGCTCGACTCATGTACCTCTTCTTCAAAATTGTGGCTTGCGATGCAGATTTTAGTTCTTGCTCCATCCTAGCTATCAGTATCCTTTGCATCTCTCCGACAGCTAGTAGCCAATGAAGTTCACCTGAATCTTCTTGTGATGGTGACCATAGAGGTTCAAGTAAGGGTTCAATGTGTGTAATGGCTTCGTCTTGTGGCTCTTGTGTATCCAGGGACATCCGTGTGGTGCGAGCTTGAATCTCCTCCATAATAATGCACAAGTCTGCCATACTGGCTGATGAGTCCTCTTGATAGTGCTGCTGAAGTTGGGGTGGATGGAATATGCACGCGTCTTCATACTTATATTTTCTCTTGCATTTGTAGCACCAAATCATTGAGCATGAGTCATATGTGTGCCAAAATTTGCATTGAGCACAAGAGTAGGGGTAATCAAAGATCCCCTCATATTCGTCATCGCTCTACATGCTCATTGTATCTCCTGCTTCATGCGTTCCTGCAAAAACAAACTCACAACATACCCGTGAAACACAGAGATAAAAAAAAAAAAAAAAAAAAAAAAAAAAAAAAAAAAAGTACTCTAAACTAACTCCTAACTAAATAATCTACCGTTTTCCCCGGCAACGGTCCCAAAAACTTGACCCGTTTTCTTACGTGTATACGCAAGTGAACGGTCTAAGTAATAAAGATTGAGTATTAAAACTCAGGTTGTCGAACCCACAAGGAAAGTCTCGAGATTATTTAGCTAATAGATTAACCTAGAGTACAGTAACAAGAGGAAATATTGATATAAGAGGTTGTCGCCCTCAATCAAGCGACTGAAATTCAAATAAAAAACTAATCTAATATTTTAGTATTTTTCTGATAATATGGAGAACAACTAGGTGATCTATGGATCCCCTAGGGTTTTAGATAGCTCCGGACTATTCACTGAAACACGGTACCATCTAATTAGTTGTGTCGGGTAATAGCATTGACAATATCCTCTCAGTCTCATGTCGCTCTACCTATCAGTCGACTACGGGTCATGTCGGTCCACCAACGTATACCGATATGGTTCTAACCGCCTAACGTTAAGCCGATCACTGGGTCCTCTTGGTCCACCAATGCCTAACTCTACACAATTGAAGCTACCCTCACACGACTAGTCCTATCATCTCACCTCTCAGTCTCAATGATTCGGGACTAATTCTTGTTCCCATTCGTATCCGGTAAATTCTCTCTCGAGAACCCACCTAGAACGCTAGTCTAACCGGTTCGCGACTCCGTTTACGCTAAGTACTAAGTCCAGAACAAGGAATACATCTAAAACGATAGTAGTCTTTAAGCTATGATTCATCGATCCTAGTGATCATCTTCCCAAAGTTCTTCTTGTTACCCTAGACTAGAGCTTCACCCGGTTCTGTTAAACCGTCGGTTTTCGGTTAAAACCGAACCGGTGGAATCGGAATTGTGTAACAGAGAACCAGACCGAGTATGAAGGAACGAACCCGAAACCGTATTTATACGGTTGCGGTTCGGTTTGGAGGTTTCGCGGACCGGAACCGGTTATGACTCGAACCGGAATCGAAACCGGAACCGTCCCGGAACCGAATGCTTTTAAAAAAGTGTTTGTTAGGTGTTGTCACGTCACACTGTCAATGACCGTTTGGAAGCCCGTTGGGGGGTTTTTCTGGCCGTTTTTTGTGACTTTTCATTTATTACACTCACCCCCCCTCCCTTCCACTTCTATAAATACTCAACACACTTCCAACGTTTTTCTTCACTTCAACTCTTCCAATACTCTCCAATCTTCCTCACACTTCTTCACTCAAAATCATCAAACACTCTCCAATTTCCTCACACTTTCTTACTAAAAAATCATCAAACACTCTCACATTTCCTCACATTTCCTCACAATCCTCATACTTTCTCAGTTCTCAACGGCGAATTTGTTACTCCTCAATTGTGAAGCAACGATCAAGAAATACATCCTACAAGTTCTTCCTCCAAGAAATGCTCTTGGAGTTTGTAAGTTTTAATTTTTGTTAAGCATTTTACTTGTTTTATTTGTTGTCATTTTTAGTTGTTTGATACATTTATTATAATTCTTCAACTAAAAAATGTCTTCTTATCACATAAATATTGATATTAGTAACGCCGTGGAAGTAATTGGTGTATGCGCCGGTTTAGCTTTTGATTTTGGTGAAGAAGAAAATAATCCGTATGTAGGACAAAATAAAAGAACTCGTAAAGGCACTCAAAAAAGTCAAGTTTGGAAATTTATGAAAAAAATTCCTGATGACTTAGACGAAATATGGTAAACCCAAATTTAAAGCCCATTGTAATTTGTTTAAAAAAAAACTTTTGCACTTCATCACACCAATGGATTTGGGTCAATGAAGAAATATTTACAAAAAGCCCATGGAATTTTACAAGATGCACCACCCCAAGGTACCGAGTTTGTCCGAACCCAACTACAATATGTCGACCAAGGTAATTTAGTTACTTTTATGTATGATGCGAAAGTAGCGGAAAAAGCTATAGCCACTTACGCTGTCTATACCGAAAAACCTATTAGTATGTTCGGCGACCCCGATTTTGTAAAAATGGTTACTATGGAGTTTTGACCCGCTCATAAGCGGATTGGTAGAAACACTACTAGGAATAACATAATATCTTTATATAATGAGAGGAAAGCGGAAATTATTGAAATTTTTGCTAACTCTAGTTTTACGGTTGCTTGCACATCCGATATGTGGACCGGTAGAGACGATAAAGGATACATTTGTGTCACCGCACACTACATTGACAGCGATTGGTTTTCGACAAGTTCCATATCCTCACAATGGCATAAACATGGGAGATACTAATGTTGATATTTTAAACGAGTGAGGTATTAGAGACCGAGGTACCTCAATTACTTTAGATAATGCTACTGCAAATGATAGTATGCTTTATCATCTTCAAACAATTATTGCAACACCCTTTGGCTAGGGTCTACGACACATCCGATGTGTATGTCACATTATTAATTTAATTTTACAAGATGGTTTAAAAGCACTTAGAGAACATGTTAGCCCTATTCGCGAAGCTCTTCCTTTAATTTCATCTTCAACCCAACGAACAAATCGTTGGTTGGATTTTTGTACCCAAAACAAGATGAGAAGAAGAAAGTTTGCAATTGATTGTAAAACAAGATGGAATTCCACTTACTTGATGTTACATAGTTTTGTTGGGTGCGAGCAACTTATCACACGTTTTCTTAATGAATACAACTTCCCGGCAATTTGCCTAAGTAAAAAAGATTGGAAGGTTGGGGAGGCCATGAGAAATTTTCTTGAACCATTTTATTGCGCCACCAAATTTGCATCGGGTGTTTATTATCCAACCACTAACCATGTTGTTCCAAAACTTATTTTATTACCGACGCTTTTAAAAATTCTAGGGATAACATTGTTTTAGCCAAAGCGGTTGTGCCTGTGGAAGAAAAATTTCTCAAATATTTTGAAGACATACCTATGAAATTTTGTTTCGGTTGTATTTTTGACCCAAGGGCTAAGGATTTGACATTGAAAATTATGCTAGATCGAATTAATGGAAACATGGTTGAGGGTGTTACTATTACACCGGATATTGAAATTGTTAAAATAAATATTAATTATATGTTTGAAAAATATGTCGCTAGGTATGGTAGGGGTAAGCAAGTCTCCTATTCATGTTTTTCAAGTGATCCAAGAGGTAAGGGTAAGTCAAAACTTGGTCTCCTATATAAGAGTACACAAACCACCACCACCTATTCCGGTGTTTCCGAATTAATGTTGTACCTTAACACTAATTTTTTGACACAACTATCCAAGGAAGAACTAGAAAACCTAGACTTACTGGAGGCAACAAGAATCAATATATCCTATTGTTTCAATTATGGCACGTGATGTACTAACCCCGCCAGTTTCAACAACGCCTTCCGAATCGACTTTTAGTGCTGGTAAAAGCGTGTTATCGGAGAAAAGGACATGTCTCACTTCGGAGATGTTGGAGGTTCTCATATGCGCAAAGGATTGGAGCGATGCCGAAAAACACATACAAGATATTCGCCCTTTGGACGTTGCGATAGACGAGTTATTCCAAAAATTAGCATTAGGCGAGGACGAATCGGAAGATGAAAGAGCCTACTAGGAATGGACGAGGAATCAAGACGATTATTGTTGGTTTTTTTCAATAAGTTACTATAAAATGTGACACGATTTCTTAGGCATATGCGCAAGTGCACGGTCAAGTAATATAGGGGTGGTATTTCAACCCCGAGTTATCGATCCCACAAGGACAAGCTTGAGATTATTTAATTAAATGATTAGTTTAGCGAACTGTTACTGAAGGAAGAATTTTGATTTAAACATTTTGCACCCTCAAGCAAGTGACTAGAATGAAATAAACAAACTAGACTACTATTTTTGTTTTTTTATTTAATGAAAACAGTATGGAGAAACTAGGCAATCTCTAGATCACCTAGGGCTGTAGACGATTTCAGGAATAGCAAAGTAACACGTTAATCCTATTCTAGTTAATCCGGGTAATTAGGACTGACAATCTCCTCTTGGTCTCATGTTGTTCTACGTTACGGTTTACTTGGTGTCCTGTCGGTCCACCTACATCTACCGGTCCGTTCTAGTAGGCTAACGACAGTGCACGGAATGATGTCCTCTCAGACCACCACCACACAAACACCTCATTATCTCCTACCGAATCCATTAAGGACAATCCTACACACTTCTCTTCTCAGTCTCCGTGATTAAGGATTGTTGTTCAAATCTCATCACAACTAGGCCTAAGTCGCTCTCACGCACTCGCTAGCTAATTAACAAGTCTGGTTGATCACTCCGTTCTTGCCAAGGATTAAGCCTAGTATATGCACAATTAGTTAAAACAGATATTAACTTTAAGAAATATTACAATCTAGGAAGAACACCTAATTCCGATGAATATTAATTCTTAACATAGTCGTGTCAATAGACTATGCTCATTAACAAGTTCATGAAATCAAACTTCATCCAATAGATCAAAATCCAAATGCATGAGACAAGTCTAAAATCCGGAAATATCGTCTACATAAACCCTAGGATATCTAGAGAAGCCTAGCGAAAGGTCGAGATACTAATTGAAATCTTAGCAAAGCAATAGAGTTTCTCCATAAAAAAGATGAAAAGAGAAGAGAAAGAAATCAAACGGTGAAATATCCAGTTTGGGGATGATCCCAATCGATTTCCTCTGCTCCCTTGCGTCTCTATCTCCCTCCGTATGCATGAATGACCCCCTCTAGGTCTTCTCTCCCGTTTTTACCAGTTGGGGCAAGTTTTTAATGTACTTTGGCCGAAATTGCATTTCAACCCCTCCAGTTTGTAATTCCCGGACGAAATTGTGAGCTAATCCTGCGCGGGCCATTTCTCTCTCACCCGGAATCCGATTAAGCTCTGCGACCTATCGTTGCTCTTTGATTCTAATTTCATTTGGCACCGATAACACTCTCAAATTAATTGTAGAATTCAAGATAGCTTCAGATTAGTGCAAACTGGTCATCCTAGCTCCTCCAATTCAGCTTCTCTTTACTCCACTTGTGCTTCCGTTGTTTCCGAAGCTCGTTTCATGCCTCCTATCAACCGATTAGCATCTGTTCCTGCCAAGACAACATGAATAAACATAACAAGCGATTATATTTGACAAATAACAACGAAATATGCATAGAAACGCCCGGACTAACAATAAAGCGCATATGAAGCAACAAGTGATAAAACGCAACATATTCTCAACAATTAAGCTCAAATCACTCGTGATAATGTGGAAAAATGGAGGTAATAGATAGCTCCTAAAAGGCGCTATCACAATGTAAGTTAGAAAAAATGCAAATGATAGATAGTTGAGTAGGTGCCAACCTAGTTGGGATGTACTTACACTACAGTGATGCAATATTTTTCTAACATTTCATTTGATCAATAATACAAGTATGTTTTTGTTTGTTACCATTATTTCAATATTTTATGTTTTTAATTTTTTTTACACCACAAAACAACCCAAAAAAAAGGTGAAGGACCGGAATCGGTTAACCGAACCGAAATACCGGTCCCGGTTCGGTTTCATGTATAGGTAAAATACCGGTTTTGTTTCAACCGAACTGAATCACATATATGCCCGGTTAAAACCGAACTGGAACCGACAGAACCGGAAAAACCGGCTCGGTTCTGGTTTCAGTTAACCGAACATGAAGCTCTATGTAACACCCCGTGATCCCAAAGGTTTCCGTTCAAGACCGAAAAACCCAGAAGGGTGATGCTAAAAGAGTCGGTGGAGATCATAAGCTTAAACATCCATACATTACAATACTATTAAACATTACAAACGTCTTTAAGTCTTACACGGGTAATTACAAACTACTACGTTATCACTAGACTAGCTGCTCATTATGTCATTACTCTATGTGAGTCTCGTACCCAGCTTCCCCATAGCCTCCAATCTCTATACCTGTGGTGGGAAGGAAACAAGAACCGCAGTTTCGAAAATAAGCATTGAAATACTGAGTGAGCAACACCCAAACTTGTAAATAGATGAGGAAGCGTATAATATTTCTAAAACATCTATAAGATGATAATGAATCATAGCTAGAAATGTAATATTAAGGAATCAAGTGTGATTACTTGCATCATATACGACATTCTCTTTCTTTACTTTGCGTTTTAGACTTCATTTGATTGTCAAACTGGGAGTATTACTTCTAAACTATCTATTCCTTTTCATAAGTAAATATCGTTTCCTCAACTGCCTCATTATATACTTGTTGTTACGGGGAAAAACTATCCTTTCACTAGCAGCCATGACCTTAAGTGCCGGCACCCCCTAAGACTTCTTGCGGCCAGAGACGTTAGTACATGGAGCGACCCGGCAGGTTGCGATCGGGTTAATACGGGTCGTGTAACGAAAGTCAGCACGACCAATCTATCAATATTTTAATGATCCCCGTACAATCCTTTTCTCATTAGTTATCATGCGTTATTTTTTATTTATGGTTCTCGTATGACATTGCAATGCGACTATTTTGAAACATAGTCAAATCTCAAATAAAACAAGCACTTCATGAAGCACATATTGAGACAAATAATAAAAGTCATGTTTGGACATGAAAGAATCTTGGAATGCAACGTTTTACATGTATACTCACCTTGATCCGTTTGCTACTATCACGCAATAATTCCTATGAAGTCCGCGTCGACAAATTCTTCACCTACAAATTATATCTCCTAAATAAACACAAGTCCAACTATTCGAAAATACACTATGAATTCTAGCGAGAGTACTACTTGACTTTTAAACCAACCCGTTCCTACCATAGGCAACGCTATTCCTAGCTATACTTGACGACACTCAAGCTTTATAAAGGATACTATAAAATATTAAGTAGGAAATTTATTTTTAAACTCTTGTAACTCGTTTATTTTAAAACGACTATCCGATTTATATAGTATGTCCAAAGTGATTATTTGTTTAGAATTTTTTTTTTTTTTTTGTATGAAGACCTTGTAAATTTTGGTGAAGAAAGAGTGATCAAATGCTAACTCATATTTTCTAAAATTAAATAAGAGCAATAGTTCTAAAGTATGAACATTTTTGATTGGTAAAATATTGAGTTCATTGAGAAAGCGACTTCTAAATATTCTACAAGATGAAACGACGTTTATAGCGTAGCTAGTATCATTCTACAAATGCTTGACCAAAACCGAAATGAGAGTTTCGTGATTAAACATTATATTTATTTAGTTCCCAATAAAACACTAACAGATTAATTTTTAAATCAACTTTTCGGAGAACATGTCAACATCCAAATTACTTTTTCGTGACGAGTGCGAAAACTAGTATTTTTAGAAAATATTTTTGATTTAAAAATAACATTTTTATTTTTCGCAAAAAGTATACTGTTTAGATAAACGACATGCAAATCCCGCTTAGTTATGCTTAAAGACAGCTGGGACCCCCGGCCACTCACAAACAGAATCAATAAAAGGTGTCAACGACCCACAAGATTCCCTTATCTACAATCAGCTCCCCCCACCATACACTATAACAGGTTTGTGTAAAAGACACGTTAACCCCCTAAACATGCATTCTCAAATCGATCGATCTAGACACGGATCGAAGCAGCAAGACATGATTTTGATTGTTTATCAACTCACAACGAGATTTGGAGCATACCCGACTCAATAATCTCGAGAAACGGTTAAGATTTGGGTTGGGTTGCGATTCCCGTCGGGTTCACGGAGGAGATGGCCGATGGTGGACTCCTGGTGGTTCTGGTCTGGGATTGAGGGCTCTAAGCTCTAGGTCGGACCCCTAGGAGTCGGCTGGTAGGGTCCAAGAGATGTGGGTGGCGCTGCTGGCAAACACCCAAGAACTCCGCCGGAAAAAATGGAGGTCCGACGCCGGCGATGGTCTCTGCGCCTATTGCTGCTGCTGTACTTCTGAGCTAAGTTGCTTCTGGGAAAAAAGACGATTGTGAGAGAGGGAAAAAGACAGATAGAAACGGAGGGTGGGTTTGTTTCTTCTCGGTGGTGGTTTCCCGACGGGGAAAGTGGCAGTGACTGGTGGTTCCCTGCTTGGCCACCGCTGCTGCTACTTGCCTCCTCTGATTCTGGGTGCGAGGACAAGAGAGAGGGAGATCCGAATTGAAACAGAGAAAGGAAGGAGAAGAGGGGCAAAGCCCAGTTGGGTTCCTCGGTAGTGATTCCCGACAGCGGTTGCAGCGGGAATGGTGGCTTCTGCCACCGGTTGGGTTCTTAGCTGCGTGGAGAAACAGAGAGGGAGGCGGAGAGCTGAGAGATGGTGGTTGGAGTTTGGTGGTTTTGGCCGAGAGAAAGAATTGACGGTGGTGAGGAGGTTGAATGTGGTGGTGGTGATGGGTTGAGTTGCCGAAGAATGGAGGGGTGATGGAGAGGGTGAGGTCTGCTGATGAAGAAAAACAAGAGAGGTGATTATAATAGACTATTTTTTCATGTGCTCACATGTGCTCACATGTGAAGTGAGGTGATAGTGATGGTGAAATTGAGAGTGACAAGGACGGTGGAGAAAAATCTAGAGAACAAAGCTTCCTCAAGAAGATGGGTGGAAGAATAAGGTGCTATGGGTGCACCAGAATGATAAGATTGGGTGTAACGGGTTCAAGACACGTCGCCGTGGTTGAACGCGCGGATGCTAACAAAGTAACGAAATGCTAACTTATAAATTTTCACACATTCTTTCTAACATTTTTACCTATACTTTCAAACACGCTTTTCAATTATAAACACGATAATTTTCACGACACTAATTTTTCAAAATCAAACTCGTATTTCACCTAATTCACTTCCCAATCTACTTATTTATCCCTAGCGAATATACGGGGTATTACACTCTAGCCTAGACGTGTCAAATTGTACAAAGTAATCAAGATATATGATAAACAAAGAAAAACAATGTGATTAAAAGAACCCAAACACGAATCAATCGTATAAACCGGAAACAAGTCTACTTCATAAACCTTAAGTCATCTCCACAGAACCTAGCAAAAGTAGTTAGCTACGCATAAAGCAACTAAACAAAAATAGTTTCTCCATACCATTGATGAAAATAGAAGAGACAGAAATCAAACGGGTAAATCTCCAGTTTGGCGATGATCCCAAGCGGTCTCCTCAGCTCCAAGTCTCCGTCTCTTGCCTCCCGATGCCTCAATGAGTGATTTTCAGTCCCCTAGGTCGTTCTTGAGTCAATTCCCGTCATAAGTCTTCAATATTTTTGTTTTAACCCCAAAAGCCTGGTCTAGCGCCAGTGCATTTCGTACGAAATGGTTCCATTTCTTGCGAAATGGAATCTGACTCTGTGTAATACCCCATTATAGGGAAAATCGTCACCTTTCGTAAGGTATAAATATTAAACGGGGAAGTATTTGTAGTTTTATAAAGTACAAACTAGTTAATAAAGGGGCGGGGTTAGTTGTAGTTTGAATAAAGTCTAAAACCTAGTGAGTAAATACATGAAAAGTGAATTTAATATTAATGAAAAAAAAAATCTCTTGCACTCTCTCCCGTTCCCCAACATTTTCCCAACCCCCAACATTTTCTCCTCCTCCCTCACGTCTCTCTCTCATTCTCTCTCTTTCCCCGTCTCCCTCTCCCTCTCTATTTAATCTTCTTCTCCTTCTCTTTCGGCAACACCACCCCCAACGCCACAGCCACCACCATCCCTCTCCATCCTTCCCCTCCATCTCACTCCCCCGTCTCTCTCTCACCCTCCTCTGTTTTGGCCAAGAGAGACCCAACCACCACCATCACCGCCGAGAACAACCACCGCCATCGGAAACCACATCCACCACCTCAGCCACCCCTCTGCCTCCTCCATCTCCCTTCTCTCTGCCCTCTCTGACCCAAAAACAACAGCGACTAGCAGCAGAAGCACCTAGCAGAGAAGACCCAGCCACCACCGTGACCTCCGACACCATCACCACCGAAACCTCCACCATCTCCAACCCCACTCCGCCCCACTGCCTCTCTTCTCTATCTCTCTCTGTCCTCTGTTCAGTAACATAGGTAGCAGCAGCAGCAACGATAGAAACCGTCACCACCATCGCCGACCACTTTCACCGTCGGGAACCACCAACGACCGCCACCACCTCCATCTCTCTTATCCTCTGCCCTCTCTGCCGAGTCCTCACCTAGTTGTGACCCCAGTTGTGACAGAAGAAGAAGAAATAGAGGCCAAAACCGCAGCAGCCACCATCTCGCCGCCGGCCGAACTCCATTGTTTCCGGCGACGAGTTTTGGCCCAACTCAACCAACGCCACCCAGCTTTCTTCCTCCATCTCTTAAGCCTCCAGGAGGTCCGACCAACCACCAGAAGGTCCTAGCCGCAGCCAAGAACCGCCGGAGCACCGCCATCGAGCTCCATCACCGGCGACCTCGACGGGTGACTCGACCCGACCCATTTCTCGGCCGTTTCTCGAAATTTTAAGCGTGGGTATGCTCTAAATCTTCCTCTAATTCGTTATTTGTGATCAAAATCGTGTTATTAGGGCTTAAATCCATGCCTCGATCGGAGAATTTGAATAAGTTCATGTTAGGGGGGTTAAAGTGTCTTTTCGGAAACTTGGAGGGTATATAATGTAAGAACTGAAACTGTCTAGATCATGTGGTGGTGATATTGGGGGGAGCCCTTTGCCTTTTTCATAAACTGCATTTTATTTCTTTTATTATTAACACTTTATTTATATTAATGTATATTACTATTTGTTGTTAAATAATTAAGTATTATAAATAAATATATTTATAAAGAAAATAAAGAGTTAAATCTCTATAAATTAGAAATTTGTTAGAACTAGATATTATAGCTTGTTTTATTGGGAAATAGATAATAAAATGACAAAATTACACTTTTGTTTATATATATATATATTTATAATGAAAGTAATAAGTTAATTTTTTATAAATAAGAAATTAGCTATAATTAGAATTATAACTCTTTATCTTGAAAAAAAAAAGAAGAATTGTTTTGTGTATACGATTATATAATTGATAAAGATAATGTTTTCATTATAAATGTCACCTTAATTTTTATAGAGAGTTTCAAATAATTATAATCTGTTTTCCGATGAATGAACTTGCTAAAACTGAATATTGTTAGTTGTAAATTAAAGTATTTTGGAAACTATTCATTAAGAAATGTATATGTATATATATTATTTTTAAAGCGTTGCTTTGTGAATGTCATGAATTTCTAATAAATAGTACAACTCAATACTAAATAGTAAATAGTTGTCGGTTAGTACTTTTAAAGTGTTAATCTTTATTTTCCTACATAAATTGTAAGTGAAATATTAATATTTTATGGGTTAACCGATTTTTAATTAAATAAGTCTGTTATCTTAACATGTTCACTTTGGGGATCGTGAGGGTTAGGTTTGACTTTTCGTCCTAGCCGAGCACTCAAATAGGACTTGTGCATTTACTCGTTTAGAACTACCGGCCTCATGACTAGATGATTGACTAATTGTAGGCGACGGATTTGTGGACATTGGCTTTGTTGACCATCCTACGTACTAACTGCTGAGTCGACATCAGGTGAGTTTTACATGCTTAGCCTTGCGTGCCAGCTTCTTTCGTGTCGACTACTTGCCTAATTGGAAAATAGTTGTCGTATTTCATCCCCTCCTCTATAAATGTGTTTACTTGTTTTAAATCCTCACAATATTATATGATCTTGAAATACTTGTCACACTTGGTCGAAATTCATTGATAACGTATTATTGTACGAACATGTGATGTTATTGGGTGATGATTCCCTGGGCTTAGTCCCTAAAGCGATATTCGGGTTCGATCCCCGGAGTAAAGTAAATAATTCGCAAGTGCCGGAACCAGTTATGTTGATTTTATTTGGGTGATGATTCCCTGGGACCCGGTCCCTAAAGATATGGCACTACGTGCACCCCGACTCCTTCGCCGTAGGCTGGAGTACTGCTTCTAGATACCACTCCTTTGATTGACGCTCTTAGGAGGGTGTTGCAACACTTAAGGTCTAGAATGTCTGATTGTGGTCATTGGTCTACCCGGGTACTGTGCAATAATTGATAGTTCGATTACTGTGTTTGGAAAAAAAAAAGGTTATTCGTAAGCCATGCGTGGATGACTATGTGATTTGTGAGAGATATGAATGGATGCTTATGACATATCATGGTAAACAGAATTTCTTCCACGGGGAAACTATCATTATTTGACGATGTTGTTACTTGCTTTGAGTTTACGATGTTATACTCATTCTCCGTTACTCCTGAACTGTTTTTAAATAAGTGACCCTGCAGCCTTTCTTAACCTTCCTGTTTTTACATGCTAAGGTGTCTCACTCAGCATTTCTTGCTGACTTTCGAAAAACTGCGGTCTTTGTTTCATTCCCCCGCAGGTCTAGGAGCTGGGAGCTGGGAATAAGGGAATCGCGAACTTATCTAGTATTTGGTAGCACTTTTATTATGTCGAACTCTTAGTTTAATTTCACCTTGTATAATAGTACGCATCATGTTGAAGACAATTATCAGTATGTAATATATAATTATGGGATGTATTGTTCTTGATTTCCGCCGCTTCATTTGAGTAGCACCCTCCTGGGCTCTCCGGTCCGGAACGGAAAGCTCGGGAATCGAGGGGTGTTTCAGGTGGTATCTGAGTCTGGTCGTTCCAATAAGGGAATAAAACCTGTAGGGAAATTTAAAATGGATTTAGGGTAAGAGGATCTAAAATTGGACACGCCGATTGGGTTAAGGGTAGTCTTAGACTTACTGAGTCCCACCCACCCTCGACCTTTTCTCTTCCTTGTTACCGAGATTTTGTGATATGATAGTATCTCAATTGGCTGGTTGATTATGGAATACTTTATTGGGTATTTCCTTATCTGATTGTCCTTTGGACTAATGTTGCTCCCATGACGGAGACGAGGATTTGAGAATTTGATGAATCGAGATGATTAATATTGATTTGGATTTATGGGAATGAGTTATGTGCATTAACTGCTAATGATGCAAGCTTAGATTCCTATGTGTTAGGAAATATCATTTATGAATGATAATTGTGCTATATGAAGTGATACGTGTGCATTTTGTGATACCAGTAGTTTTTGTTCCTCACCCCGTGCTAGAGTATGCAATGACACAATAAGTGATAGTGTAGGAATATGACTGATAGACCCCTGCGATACTATACTAGGAGGATTCGACAAGGACAAATGGCTCAGGACAACAATAACAACGTGGAGCAGTTCTTCTCCCAAATGGCCCAAATGAACCAGTTCATGAACAACAACGTGGCCAATGAAAAGGAACCTGACTGGGCAAAGAAGATAGCTCAGCGAAACCCGAGTAACTTCTTTGGGCAAGAGGACCCAGTATTGCTCGAGAACTGGATCAGAGACTTCGACAATATTTTTCAGGCTATGGAATGTCCAGAAGCCCGCAAGATTAATGAGGTGGCTTTCTACCTCAAGGAAAAGGCTGATAATTGGTGGACCGCCAATCGGGCCAGACTCATGGCTCAAGAAGGCTTCGGTTGGGAGGCAATGAAGACTGCTATGAGAGCAAAGTTCTATCCGGAGCATTTCAAGGAAAAGAAGTATGAGGAGTTCATCGCACTTAAGCAGGGCAACGAATCAGTGACTGATTACTATGACAAGTTTGTGGAGCTAGCTCGTTTTGCGGAGGACACAGTGCCCACTGAAGGGCGCATGGTCACTCGCTTCATAGGTGGACTGAAGCTTGAAATTCAGAGGACCATGCTCACGAGGACCTATGATACCTTGACAGAAGCCTATGGGGTAGCAGCAAACATCTGGAGGGTCGATCAAGTGATGGGAAAAAGAAAGGTGGAAGGCCAAGGAAGTGGCAGCAACAATCAAGGATCTGACAAGCGAATCAGGACAGGAAACGGTGAAGGAAATCAAAACTGGAGAAGTGGAGGGAACCGGAACCAGCAGATGACGGGAGATGCCCGTAACTTTAACTGCAACAGGTGTGGCCGCAATCATCGAGGATACACCTGCAAGGCGCCGCCTTGACTTGTAGGTTTTGTGGCATCAAAGGCCACATAATTGCTGACTGTAGGAGGAGGATGGCAGCCGAAAACGAGCAGGGCCTCAACGGGCAAGGATATCGTCAGAATCAGAATGGGTACGGCTATCGACAAAACAATCAGAATGGAGGAACCCAGTTCCGGGACAACAACAACAACAACAACGATTTCAGGAATGGAGGACAGCGCAGGAATGCAGCTAACAATGGTAACAACAGAAACAACCAAGCTGGAAATGATGGAAATGGAGGGAATACAGCTCAGGGCAACAACCAGAGGCCAGCTGGTCAAATCTTCGTGATGAACCAAGCTGAGGCAAATGCGAGAAACAACATGGCAACAGGTAAGCAATTCTAACCATACTTAGTGTACATCACATATTGGAAACCCTGGTGAGACCTTAGTGATTCGTTCAAGCTTCGAGGACGAAGCTTAATCCAAGGGGGGGAGGATGTAATACCCCGTTCTCATTATAGGGAAAATCGTCACCTTTCGTAAGGTATAAATATTAAACGGGGAAGTATTTGTAGTTTTATAAAGTACAAACTAGTTAATAAAGGGGCGGGGTTAGTTGTAGTTTGAATAAAGTCTAAAACCTAGTGAGTAAATACATGAAAAGTGAATTTAATATTAATGAAAAAAAAAATCTCTTGCACTCTCTCCCGTTCCCCAACATTTTCCCAACCCCCAACATTTTCTCCTCCTCCCTCACGTCTCTCTCTCATTCTCTCTCTTTCCCCGTCTCCCTCTCCCTCTCTATTTAATCTTCTTCTCCTTCTCTTTCGGCAACACCACCCCCAACGCCACAGCCACCACCATCCCTCTCCATCCTTCCCCTCCATCTCACTCCCCCGTCTCTCTCTCACCCTCCTCTGTTTTGGCCAAGAGAGACCCAACCACCACCATCACCGCCGAGAACAACCACCGCCATCGGAAACCACATCCACCACCTCAGCCACCCCTCTGCCTCCTCCATCTCCCTTCTCTCTGCCCTCTCTGACCCAAAAACAACAGCGACTAGCAGCAGAAGCACCTAGTAGAGAAGACCCAGCCACCACCGTGACCTCCGACACCATCACCACCGAAACCACCACCATCTCCAACCCCACTCCGCCCCACTGCCTCTCTTCTCTATCTCTCTCTGTCCTCAGTTGAGTAACATAGGTAGCAGCAGCAGCAACGATAGAAACCGTCACCACCATCGCCGACCACTTTCACCGTCGGGAACCACCAACGACCGCCACCACCTCCATCTCTCTTATCCTCTGCCCTCTCTGCCGAGTCCTTACCTAGTTGTGACCCCAGTTGTGACAGAAGAAGAAGAAATAGAGGCCAAAACCACAGCAGCCACCATCTCGCCGCCGGCCGAACTCCATTGTTTCCGGCGACGAGTTTTGGTCCAACTCAACCAACGCCACCCAGCTTTCTTCCTCCGTCTCTTAAGCCTCCAGGAGGTCCGACCAACCACCAGAAGGTCCTAGCCGCAGCCAAGAACCGCCGGAGCACCGCCATCGAGCTCCATCACCGGCGACCTCGACGGGTGACTCGACCCGACCCATTTCTTGGTCGTTTCTCGAAATTTTAAGCGTGGGTATGCTCTAAATCTTCCTCTAATTCGTTATTTGTGATCAAAATCGTGTTATTAGGTCTTAAATCCATGCCTCGATCGGAGAATTTGAATAAGTTCATGTTAGGGGGGTTAAAGTGTCTTTTCGGAAACTTGGAGGGTATATAATGTAAGAACTGAAACTGTCTAGATCATGTGGTGGTGATATTGGGGGGAGCCCTTTGCCTTTTTCATAAACTGCATTTTATTTCTTTTATTATTAACACTTTATTTATATTAATGTATATTACTATTTGTTGTTAAATAATTAAGTATTATAAATAAATATATTTATAAAGAAAATAAAGAGTTAAATCTCTATAAATTAGAAATTTGTTAGAACTAGATATTATAGCTTGTTTTATTGGGAAATAGATAATAAGTTGACAAAATTACACTTTTGTTTATATATATATATATATATATATATATATATATATATATTTATAATGAAAGTAATAAGTTAAATTTTTATAAATAAGAAATTAGCTATAATTAGAATTATAACTCTTTATCTTGAAAAAAAAAAAGAAGAATTGTTTTGTGTATACGATTATATAATTGATAAAGATAATGTTTTCATTATAAATGTCACCTTAATTTTTATAGAGAGTTTCAAATAATTATAATCTGTTTTCCGATGAATGAACTTGCTAAAACTGAATATTGTTAGTTGTAAATTAAAGTATTTTGGAAACTATTCATTAAGAAATGTATATGTATATATATTATTATTAAAGCGTTGCTTTGTGAATGTCATGAATTTCTAATAAATAGTACAACTCAATACTAAATAGTAAATAGTTGTCGGTTAGTACTTTTAAAGTGTTAATCCTTATTTTCCTAAATAAATTGTAAGTGAAATATTAATATTTTATGGGTTAACCGATATTTAATTAAATAAGTATGTTATCTTAACATGTTCACTTTGGGGATCGTGAGGGTTAGGTTTGACTTTTCGTCCTAGCCGAGCACTCAAATAGGACTTGTGCATTTACTCGTTTAGAACTACCGGCCTCATGATTAGATGATTGACTAATTGTAGGCGACGGATTTGTGGACATTGGCTTTGTTGACCATCCTACGTACTAACTGCTGAGTCGACATCAGGTGAGTTTTACATGCTTAGCCTTGCGTGCCAGCTTCTTTCGTGTCGACTACTTGCCTAATTGGAAAATAGTTGTCGTATTTCATCCCCTCCTCTATAAATGTGTTTACTTGTTTTAAATCCTCACAATATTATATGATCTTGAAATACCTGTCACACTTGGTCAAAATTCATTGATAACGTATTATTGTACGAACATGTGATGTTATTGGGTGATGATTCCCTGGGCTTAGTCCCTAAAGAGATATTCGGGTTCGATCCCCGGAGTAAAGTAAATAATTCGCAAGTGCCGGAACCAGTTATGTTGATTTTTTTTGGGTGATGATTCCCTGGGACCCGGTCCCTAAAGATATGGCACTACGTGCACCCCGACTCCTTCGCCGTAGGCTGGAGTACTGCTTCTAGATACCACTCCTTTGATTGACGCTCTTAGGAGGGTGTTGCAACACTTAAGGTCTAGAATGTCTGATTGTGGTCACTGGTCTACCCGGGTACTGTGCAATAATTGATAGTTCGATTACTGTGTTTGGAAAAAAAAAGGTTATTCGTAAGCCATGCGTGGATGACTATGTGATTTGTGAGAGATATGAATGGATGCTTATGACATATCATGGTAAACAGAATTTGTTACACGGGGAAACTATCATTGTTTGACGATGTTGTTACTTGCTTTGAGTTTACGATGTTATACTCATTGTCCGTTACTCCTGAACTGTTTTTAAATAAGTGACCCTGCAGCCTTTCTTAACATTCCTGTTTTTACATGCTAAGGTGTCTCACTCAGCATTTCTTGCTGACTTTCGAAAAACTGCGGTCTTTGTTTCATTCCCCCGCAGGTCTAGGAGCTGGGAGCTGGGAATAAGGGAATCGCGAACTTATCTAGTATTTGGTAGCACTTTTATTATGTCGAACTCTTAGTTTAATTTCACCTTGTATAATAGTACGCATCATGTTGAAGACAATTATCAGTATGTAATATATAATTATGGGATGTATTGTTCTTGATTTCCGCCGCTTCATTTGAGTAGCACCCTCCTGGGCTCTCCGGTCCGGAACGGAAAGCTCGGGAATCGAGGGGTGTTTCACTCTGACTTCTCCAAGCCATAACTTCTTCGTCCGATCTCCGTTTAAGCTCTGTGACGTATCCTTGGAAAGCTCTTTGATTCTAATTTCGTATGGAACCAGTCTCACTCTCAAATTCATTTTTTAGCTCCAGATATCATCAAGTGAGTGCAGAATGGTCATTCTAGCTCCTCCAACTTTGCTTCTCTTGACTCCACTTGAGCTCCTGTTGTTTCCGAAGTTCGCTCCATACCTACGAACAACTAAATATGCATAGAAACGCCCGGACTAACAATATAGCGCATAAGAAGCAACAAGTGACAAAACGATTCATATTCTCTAACATTAGGCTCACATCTCTCGTGATAATGTGGAAAATGGCAATAATATATAGCTCCTAGAAGGCTCTATCAAGCTTCTCAGAAGATATTGGGAGTTGAGATCTATAGACACAGGAAGAAGATGAAGAAGCTTTTCTTGTGGCAACCAACAGCAAGCTAAAAGGAAAATGGCATATGAAGAAGATCTTGGCAAGATTCGGGATGTTATCAACAAAAGCTATAGATACTCCTGTGGCAACTAACAGCAAGCTAGGAATGTACACCGTTCAGACTAAGGAGGATAAGGAGTACATGTTTAAGGTTCCATATGCTAGCGCAGTTGGAAGCCTCATGTATGATATGGTCTGTACTCAACCGGACATAGCATTCGTTGTTAGTATGATTAGTCGTTTTATGTCCCATCCGTATCGGGACCATTGGCAGGCGGTGAAACGGATATTCAGGTACCTTAAGGGTACGTCAAACATTGGGCTGTGCTATGGGTCAAGTGAAAACATCATGGTAGATGGTTTCGCGGATTCGGACTATGCATGGGATGTTGATAGTAGAAGATCAATGGAGGGCTATGAGAGCAAGATCAAGGTGATGAAGGTGGGGCTGCTGACAACCCCGCGGATATGTTCACCAAGCCGGTTCCAAGGAGCAAGTTCCATCATTGTCTGGAATTGCTCAACATTATGAGCCAGAGAGCCCTTTGGGGCATGTCGGACCCGGCGAGGTCCAGTGAGTCTCCGTGAAGGGAGACATCGGGAGGGGAGAAGACAAGCGTTGTTCATAAGGAGGAGGAAGCTTCGTTGCAGACGAGAGACTTCAAGTCAAGGTGGAGATTTTTTGGAATGATGCCTTAAAGATGAGGATACTCAAAGGAGCGCGACGAAGTGAAGCCCGGGGGATCTTCGTACGAAGACATAGTGTCTTGGCACAAAGACATCCCATACTTAGCCAAACTTCGCCAAGTCTAAATGTCTTCCAAGCATAGACTGCAGTCTCAAAATAAGGTCTCCGTACGAAGACTTCGGGACTCCGCACGAAGACATCCGGGAAAAGTATAATAAGGATAGAATTATTTCCTTATTTGTTATGGGCAGTTTTGGATGCTATAAAAGGATTCTTTGAGGTCCTAAGAACGTATGTAAGACATTGTGATCGTTCATCTTCATTGAATAAATGTATTTCTTCCCTGTGGACGTAGTTAGCTTGATTTGAACTAAAAAAACCACGTTAAATCTGTGTTTTGCATCTTTCTTTGACTATTCGTGAGGTGAGTGATCGAGTGAATTGCATAACAGTTCCATAATGAATGTGCAACAACAGTTCACAGAACTTAAACAATAACCCTCTCAACATTAATGGGTAACTATAGCGCGCAACATCATTTCACAAAAATTAAAAAATAACCCCGCCAATGTTAATAGTGTATGAGTATTTCATTCATAAACAGGTTCACTACAAGCGCACAACAGCAATTCTCATTTCTGTTTCTTCCAAAAAGTAAGAATGTATCCCAGTAAAACTTAGACAATAATCGCCCGAAATATCGAATTTAGGATTAATGTTTCAAAAGTGATGGTAAAAGCTAAAATTACATATTAAATCCATAAACTGAAGACATAGTACTATGCTAGTGATCAACACGACTTGCAAATTTAAACGGAGATTATCTAAACACATAAACCCGAGACACAAACTTGTTTAAACCCTAAAAAATGGAAAGACAAACTTAGCCATAATTGTGCACCTATATGTATGTTGTAGAACTTTTAGGTTGAAGGAGTTCTACTATATGAGGGCTCGTCAAGTATACTGTCAATGCTATCCGGAGGCGAAGCCGAGAAAGTTAAGTAGTGGATATCAAGAGATTCATCATCTTTGATCATTTCCCAATTTTGCAGATCATGGTCCAATTGCATGAACATGTCTTCAGTCGGATGGTTGTAGAACTCCTGCAGTTGGAGAGTTTGAGAATCTGATGACTCGTTCCCTCCGGAAATGTCAGCATTCATTGATCCCATGTGGTCGTGCTCGTCGCTGCCTATTTCCATGGCACAATTTCTCTTCTTCGTTTCACCGGCCGGTTCTTGCTTTTTGTGCTTTGATTTTCCTCTGCCTTGCTCATAGATCTTGCATAGAACCCAATCATTCAACTGCGAGAAAACAACAACTTGTGTCTTTCAACCAAACCATAAACCCTAGACTGGGGGAGAGAGAGTGAAATGACATATTTACCCTCATGTCTTTCGCATAGGTTTTAGGCCGAGGGGGTTGATTCATTCTGTACTCATGCATGATCCAAGTGGTCTTATCTCCTTTCGGGGGCTTGCCTATATAGAAAACCAACGCCCGCTCGAAACCAACTTTCATGCCACCGTAGTTTATTGCTTTCTCCGAGCCGGTGGCTTTCCAGTAACCGTCGCCGGCTCTCCGGTTGGGGCGGTCGCCGTTGGCATATTTCCGGTCTCTCGGAGAGAAGAAGTACCACTCTATGTCCCCTAGTCGTGGGTATTGAGCTGAAACAAGAAAATAAATACTTTGAATTTTTCAGAACACACGTTTTTGTAAACAAAACATCAACCAAATTCTACTACTAGTAAACAAAACATGAACCATATGTACTAAGCATATGCTACTAATAAAGAAACATCAACCAACTGCAGAAACAAAGCAATTCAGATTCTTAGATTTCTAAAAATGCTTCAAATAGATATTCAATTTTCTCTTTCTTCTTCGGATGACACTTAATTGATGCAAAAATGGTACTGTTATGTGAAGTTTGGTACATATTATTTGGATGAGATACCAGAAAGGAAACCAGCCGCCACTGTCCTACGTACCCTTTGAGATGCAGCTAGGTGAAGAGGTACCACTCCGTCCCGTCTCTTTGTTCCCAATTTTATTTTTGTCACTATTCACTGGGTCACTTTGACCCGGTGATTTGAATAGCAAATCGATGTATTTTTTTGATAATTTTTTCTTGGTGTTGTAGAGTAAAAGTTGCTCTATAATATGGTGAAAGAATTATCAAAAAATCGTATTATTTTGCTATCCAAATCACCCGATCAAAGTGACCCAAATACGAGTCAAAAAAGTCAAATGGGAACAAAGAGACGGCACGGAGTGGTACTTATCAATCAGAAAATGGGTCCAAACAAGCGAGGTAGTTCAAACTAGGGTGTGAACTAGAAAAGTCAAAATGAGAAGATGCGGTCTGGAATGAACTTTCAAAATCATGTTTTAAAATATTTTTATACAAAAAACATGTATACAACCTCAAAATTATAGTTCAATTGTACACAGCATATAAGCACGGAACACTCCAAGAGTAAGTCTACATAATGATTTATATACATATACCAAGTGTATAGCTAAAAGCCTAAAATAAACTGCACAGAAACTGTAAATTTCTTTAGCATAGGAACTGAATTTAGTAATCACGTAGATTTGCTCTATGAGCACCTAAGAATTGCTCGATTGAATGAGGCGAACTTGATCAGTATAAGAACAAATAAGCATACCATCCTTTAACTTTCTGGGTAAAACACACTTTCACCCCCTCTAGTTTCACTGGATTAACACTTTCACCCTCTCTAGTTTGGAAAATGACACTTTGACCAGTAACTTATACCCTGATTGTGAAGTAGGCAAGTCACTGAAAATTGTGTTGGGGACAAATTCCTCCCCCATATCATACAAAAAGTCTATTACATCCTTGAATAACCCCCATATCTTTCATCATACATGGGTACAATTGTCCACAAAACTATTTTTAATGACAAGACTAACGATGCAACGATACACGGTGAAAATTTTCAGACATTCGGCACGCTGAAAGGGTGAAAATGTCCTTTCCCAAACTAGAGAGGGTGAAAGTGTCCTTCAATCAAACTAGAGGGGGGAGTGTCTTTTACCCTTAACTTCTTGTAGTTACCATCAGACCCCTTATGAGCTTTTACCCTAATAGATGTTGCAGTAAATCCCACAACCTGTCTCTACATATCATCTACACCATCGATTTCGCTCTCTATACCGTTGTCTTGTGAGTGAAATAACGATGACAGAATAGAAGCGAACCGAGAACAAAAACGAGTGCTATTGGTATATAGATGGTCTCTTACAGAAAAGAAAAACTAACTAAGCAATCATATATTATAATCAAAGAACACTAAAAACTTTAAAACTTTTTGTAGAGAGAGAGAAAAAACCTGCAAGATCAAAAGGGTTGAATTTGTAGAGATCGACATCTTTGATATTGTCATGAGGCAATGGCTGATCATTTACCTTGTTCTTCAAGTAATGAATGATGAGTTCGTAGTCGTGGGGACAGAACCTGTAGCCTTCTGGGAACTTCCCTATCGAGTACTTCCTCTTAATTTTGGTAGTAGTAATATCACTCTTGTTAATCTCGTCATTGACATTGAGATTGTTGTTGCTGTGATTCTCATATTTAATGGAATCAGCCGCTGCCCTAATAATAGTACTGCTGTTGCTCTGTTTCTGAACAGAATCTTCTTCTAAAGAAGAAGACGACATCAGTTTTTTGAAATGAGGATTAAGAAGACATTAGATTTCTGAACTGAAAATTTCAGTTCAGATAGATTCGGTCGCTCTCTCTCTCCCTCACAATCTAACAATAGAGTTCGGAGAGGATGAATACGGGACACCCTTGGAGACGATTTATTTACAGTAGAGTTCAGGATAAATTCACTACTATCTTTTAACTTATCAACATTATTCTTTTAACTTATCAACATTATTCTTCTTTTTTTAATTAATTAAAAAAATGATAGCTAAATCCTATTATGTATCTCCCGTATGAATCTTGTTATAATTAATATTCTTTTTGGTTAAATAATTCAGAAATTTCTTATCAAAAATATGAAATGTTATAATTATATCTTAGCATATGACGGCATTGAGGGACACTTTCACCCCTTCATAGTGCCGAATTGCAAGTAATTTACACTATTTGATTGGGACGCCCTTAGTTTGGAAATGCAGTCTGTCACTAAAAATAATTTTCCAGACGAGTTTGACCCTCAGAGCCTGATATAATAGAGCACCTCTTTCTCACATGCCCTCAAGTTGCGAGAACATGGTATGCCTCATCCTTATGCTACCGACCAGATCGTATAAAAGAGACTAGCTTCTTCGGTTGGCTCTCTAGCTAGGGCATGGTCAGCGCAAAGGACAAGGAACCCTCCTGCTACATCTTCTCATTCATGTGGGCAGTTTGGAAAGTTAGGAACAATGTGATTTTCAACAGGGAGAATTAGAGCATGACCAAAGTTCTTTCCATGACACACAACATTCTCAAGGAGCTCCAGTTATTCAATACTTATAGGCAGTTTGGCCAGCAGTTTTTTTTGCGGTAAAAGTAGAACTTCAATAGATAGCGAATACGATAAGTACATAAAGAGCAGGAGTACTGAAATCTACCAGCCACAAACCACTAAAACATCAAGACTTCAAGCTAGCTGAGGGAGCCTAGCCAAGAACAATTCAGTAGCAAAAACAGGGACCAAAGCTACACCAAACTGATAACATTCATACCAATACTAACACATGATAGATAGATAAACTGAGGGAGAAACTGAGAGATATCCACATAGAACCAGGGTTTTTAGACGTCAATGAAGGGGATGACTGCAGACATGAGCTCACTATCCGGAATGGGAGGGAATTCTTCTCCAGAGACAGCACCTGAGGCACTAACACTTGAAGCTTCAATGGAGTGGACCACATCTGGAGCACCAGAACTTCCTTCCCCTCCTCCTCCTTTGCCCTTAGCAGACACATCAGCAGAGACAGCAGAGACTGCATTCTTGAGATTGAAAGCTCCATGCACAGGGGGGAGCACTGCTAGAGGGACTGCTTGAGACACTTCCACCAAGGCCTGGGGGTAGAACTGCACTTGACCTGGCAGCCATTCTGGCCTTCCCTTTTTAACCTCTACCTCCACCCAACCTTCATTAGCTAAAAAAAACTTACAACGTAAATCCCAAAGAAGATCAACATAAAGTAAGAAAGTTTGCAAGAGCCTCTGTCTGTAGGAATAAAGAACAAGGAGTGGAAACTTGTTTATCAAATAAGAGTTTGTTTCTGGTAATCCAAAGGATCCAGAAAATAGCTGGGATCCAATGCCAGTTATTCTGATGTTGGAGTTTCTTTTTCTTATTTATCCATCTCAATAACCATTTACTAATATCTAAGGAAGAGTGTGTTGGTTTCTGATTAGATTGAAGGGGGGCTCTACCCCAAAGCTCCTGAGCCTTAGGACAAAGAAGGAAAATATGATTAGCAGTTTCAATATGGTTAGGACAGTGAGGACAGCAGGGGTTTGATATAGAAATTCTAGAGTTAATATTGGATAGACAAGGCAGAGAGTTAGTGCAGGTTCTCCAGAAGAGGTGAGTGATATTAGAAGGGAGGCCTGAGGACCAGAGTCTCTTCCAGTTGTATCTAAAATTTATGGGGTTAAAGTGGATGGTGGCTGCAATTGATAATGGTGAGGAGTTATTATAGTTAAGCAGGGAATAAGCAGATTTAACTGTGAAAATTCCATTGGAGGAGGCTCCCCAGTAGGGGGTATCTGTGCTTTCAAGCATTTCTATTGGAGTGTTAAGGATTCTATCTCGCAACCATATTGGGAATAGCTCATCTATTAGCTCAACTTTCCACACCTTTTGCTGCTGGTTTATCAAGTGGCCAACCTTATGTGGAGTGCTATGGTGATGTGTGTGAAGTAAGCATTCCTTAATAGAAGCACCCGGAACATCTTTAATCCATCCATCATCACCCAGATCAATGGCCTGCCCTGAAGCAATTTTCCATTGCAGTCCCAATCTCAAAGTACTTCTGCCTTTACAAATGTTTTTCCAAGCAGTAGAAGAGGTAGAAGCAGGATTGAGGCTCAAAAAAGATTTCCTTTTGCAATATTTTGTAGAAAAATATTTTGTGAAAAGAGAGTTTTGGTCCTTGAGAATTCTCCAGCTGCTTTTAGCTAAAAGAGCAGAATTAAAGCACTGTAGATTTTTAAATCCCAAACCCCCATTCTTGGGCTTATTGCAAAGAAAGTCCCAAGAGAGCCAATGAATACGCTTTTTAGTGCAATCCCCAGACCAGTAAAATTGAGAGAAGACAGCTTTAATAGTGTTACAGTCTTTCTTTGGGAAGAGGCAAATAGACATGGGATAGACAAGGTAACTATTAAGCACAGATTTAATCAGAGTGGCTCTTCCTAAGGGGTTAAGAAGAAGGCCTTGCCAAGAAGCACACTTATTTCTGATTTTTTCAATGGTATTCTTGATAATAGTTTTGCTTGAGCCTTTAGAGTCTAAAGAGATGCCAAGATACTTTCCTATGCAGTCACTTGGAGCCAATCCTAGGCAGCTGAGAAATTGATTTTTATCTGCGGTGGAGCAATTGGGACTGAAGACTAGAGAAGATTTGTCAAGATTGATAGATTGGCCAGACTGAGTGGCATAGAGATCAAGAATTAGCTTAATGTTGTTACTGGTTTGGGGGGAAATTTTGAAGAAGAGAAGTGTGTCATCAGCAAACTGCAAATGAGAGATTGTTAGATGATTTGAAAAGGGTATGCCGTGAAGGAGCCCATCTTCTTCAGCAGCTGTAAGAGAGCTTGAGAGGACTTCTGCACAGAGTGCAAAAAGGAAGGGGGAGAGTGGATCCCCTTGTCTCAGCCCTCTATTAGGCTTGAAGAAATTGGACTGAGATCTATTGAGTATAATGGAATAGGAGACAGTGGTGATGCATTGCATAATGAGTTTAATAAAATGGGAGGGGAAGTGCATCTGAACCATTACGTGCTCAAGGAAGTCCCATCTAATGCGGTCAAAAGCTTTCGAGATATCTAATTTTAAAGCTCCTAATTTGGGTTGAGAACTATTTTTAGCTTTATGTATGGTATGGACCAGATCCTAACCTATGAAGATGTTGTCTTGGATTAACCTCTGGGGGATGAAACCATTCTGATTAATAGATATGAGAGAGGGAAGGACATGCTTAAGTCTATTAGCCAAAACTTTGGCTATTATTCTGTAAAGGACATTGCACAAACTGATAGGCCTATAGTCACCAACTTTTAGAGGGTTATGGCACTTAGGAATGAGAATAATATGAGTTTTATTTATCTCCTTGAGCAAGTGACCTGAGTTGAGGAAAGAAAGCACAGCTGATATGATGGTGGTGGAGCAAAGGCTCCAATTTTTTTGAAAGAAAGCTGGCTGGAAACCATCAGGGCCAGGGGCCTTTAGGGGAGCCATCTCAAAGACTTCTTGGGTGACTTCAGATGCAGTGAAAGATTTTGAAAGGAAAGTCTGTTGGTCAGGAGTTAAAAATTTTGTAACGTTGAAAAGAAGAGAGAAAGAAAACAAGTTGTCATTTTGGTTTGAGAGATCTGTTAGGCTAGGAGAGGGCTCAGCATAAATTGATTGATAATGATCAAGGAATAATTTCAAAATGTCATTTTGATCAGAAACAAAAGAGCCATCAGAGAGTTGAAGATTCCAAATTCCATTAATAGTTTTATTAATTTTGGTGCATGCATGAAAAAAATTTGTATTTTTATTTCCCTCTTTTAGCCATTTACATCTAGCTCTGTGAGCCCAATAGATTTCTTCTTGATTAAGCAGATCTTGAAGCTGATGATGGAGCTGAATAAAAGAGGAGATGGCTTGAGGGTCAGGAAGGAGAGACTGCTGGGTAGCAATTTGATCTTTAACAAATTTTATCTGGTTCTGCAGGGAGGGTCTAGCAGAGGCCCAAGTTCTAAAAGCTTTAAGAGTGATAGCTAGAAGCTTGGCCACTCTAAAGCAAGGTGATCCTGGAATGGGGAGGCTCCAAATGTATTTTAGGAGCTCCTTAGATTCAGTTGAGTTTAACCACCAAATCTCAAAACGCCTGGGAGGGAAATTAACTGTAGAGGGTTGGGATAGTCTTAGAACCATGGGAGAATGATCAGAAGATCCTATGCCAAGGTTCTGAATAGTAAGGTCAGGAAAAGAGCTAATAAGATGCACATTACACCAAGCTCTATCAAGCCTCTCAAACGTAGGAGAGCTGCTTGATCTATTATTTGTCCAGGTGAACCAAGGGCCAATGTTTTTAACCTCAAAAAGAGCCCATTTGTTTAAGAAGTTTAGAAGAGTATCAGAGCCTCTAATATTAGAAGCACAAGGTCCCATTTTATCATGAGAGAAAAGAACCTGATTGAAGTCACCTATTAACACCAAGGGTCCATTAACAGGGAGAATAGAATCAAAAAGGTTCCAAACATGCAGTCGCTGATCAAAATTCGGGTTACCATAAACTAAACCTAAGAACCATGAGGTGACTTCAGTCATGTCCTGATTTGTTTACAATTGAGTGCCTGAGTGGGTAAGTAACGATTGGCTCATTAATAGAAGAGAAAGAAACTATTTATTATCTTTGGTATGCCGAATCAGGGAAGAGGACTATCTATTTCAATAAGAAGGTAGGCTCGCTACAACCATCTGCCCTCATACGGGAGTACTGGGCGGCTTGCTTAGCTTAAGTGGCCTAGGTAAGGAGCTTCTCGTCCTTGCTCTTTCTATGACTAGCTATAAGTCGCAGACTATTCATCTAATTAGGCTGCTTTAGTAGAACGACCAAGGGGAGGCGGAAGCCACCTTTTCTACTTTCGGTGCCTTTTGTTCCTTCTCTTCTCGTGACAAGGATTTTTTTCTATCCCACGTCTTATGAGCCTGGGCTTAGAGGCTTGGGCGATCGCCCCCTAATGGTGACTTCTTTGTTGGGGATTCGAAGGTCTAAACCCTCTCCTTTAGGGCATTCAATCTCTAACCGCATAATCAAAGATTACTTGCTCTGTCCAATAGGAAGAAGAAATATCATATAGAAAGCACAAGCGAAAGAGCTTCCATCCATAGGAAGTTTGAGTGAAGTTGCTGCAGCATTCTTATTGAACTCAGTTTAATCAACGACCTACTCATCTGGAGGCAAAGAGATCTACGAACAGTGCCTTTCCCTTTCTTTTGGTATGGAAAGGCTTTTCCGATCAAGGGGTGCTTTTAAGGCCGGTATGTAGGCCTTTTTTGTGGATTGGTCTCAACGGCACCCAAGACGAGAAGACATCTTCCTATCGATACAAGCAAGAAAGTATAAGGAGATATACTTCTTTAGCAGCTCTTCCCCTCTGTACATTACGAGTAATCAACAAAGAATGACGTCGTAAGAAGACTCGCTCAAGTCAACTACTTGAGTGTAGGAGTATTTGACTTTCTTTCGAGCTCTATTTGTCCTCCTTTCAATTAAAATATTCCAACTTTTTTCCTAAAAACCTCCTTATAAGTAGTGAGACCTTCGATCGATAGATCGCGCCCTTGAGGGGGCGAGCTTGCGAGACCTGAAGGCCGTCGGGAGCCCTTGAGGGCTTTAGCACTCCGTACCGAATAGAGTCGAGTAGCGCATATCCTTTTTCCGCTCCTGTGCTTTCACAGGCCCACCATTATTACTTCTATAACTATACTTGTGTTGGTTGTATTACGACGAACACTACTTACTCTACTTCGTTCTTGTTACCTTGGGTCTAATGCAAGTTCAAGACAAGGGAGAAGATAGTATACCTTCTTCCAGTTATAGTGATAGTCCTCCCGGTTAGACATAGCAGCTCCTACCGCACAAGGCCTAAGGCACAACCTACCTTGCTTTTTTGGTTGCTATGTTGATCTAATTGCTTATAGAAAGGGGCGAAGCCAATCAATTGATAGGGCTCATTTAAATCACTTTATTGATCGCCCCTATTAGTGAAAATAGGTAAGTCTAACTTCACAGCTATATGAGACGGAAGTTTCCCAGCAGATTAGATCTGGAGCTACCGGATGGCTTTTATTTATGGTGGTCTGTAAGTCTTCCTATTCACGTATCCGTCTTTCCTATTACTTTCTTCTGTATAATCACCTATATAATCTGCTATACTCTTGCCTTCTTCCCTGTATCGGTATTGTGCTACTTCTACTTCTCTCTTTCAAGGGATTGGGATCTACTTATTTACGATCATCTTTTCTGGCCTAATTGCTGACATAGAGGCAGTCTCCGCGAAGAAATCTCGTAAGAGAGGGACAGTCTATCTGCGAGAATTGAAGTGAGTAAAGAATCTTTCCGTAAGTTTACTTTCGTATATATTCTTTTGGTTTGGTCTTAAGTCTCACTTAGTAGAATAGAAGATCGAAAGTGATCGCGGCTAAGTGTGAAAAGATGAGTCTACAATCCCAAACTCCCATGCGTTGGACCAGGCCCCTTCCTTAACTTA
Organism: Linanthus parryae; assembly: GCA_023055425.1. Lineage (NCBI taxonomy): Eukaryota > Viridiplantae > Streptophyta > Magnoliopsida > Ericales > Polemoniaceae > Linanthus > Linanthus parryae. Next base: position 111,938,498 of record JALGPY010000005.1, on the reverse strand, counting down.
ACTTCAAAAGGAGCGATGCGATTTCGCAAGAATAAGTCTCTCTATTTTGTCTTTAGGGAGCGGAGTGAGTCAGAATGAATGAAATGATTGTTCTAAAATGGCTATTTTTGACAATTGCTCTTTGTGATGCAGCAGAACCATGGCAATTAGGATTTCAAGACGCAGCAACACCTATGATGCAAGGAATAATAGACTTACATCACGATATCTTTTTCTTCCTAATTCTCATTTTGGTTTTCGTATTATGGATCTTGGTTCGCGCCTTATGGCATTTCCACTATAAAAAGAATCCAATCCCGCAAAGGATTGTTCATGGAACTACTATCGAGATTCTTTGGACCATATTTCCGAGTATCATCCTGATGTTCATTGCTATACCATCATTTGCTCTCTTATACTCCATGGACGAGGTAGTAGTAGATCCTGCCATTACTATCAAAGCGATTGGCAGGATGAAGATATGTGTATTACTATGATTGAAGTCACCTATTAACACCAAGGGTCCATTAACAGGGAGAATTGAATCAAAAAGGTTCCAAACATGCAGTCGCTGATCAAAATTCGGGTTACCATAAACTAAACCTAAGAACCATGAGGGGAGTGCTGGATTAGGATTTGCTATTTCAAGGAGAATGAGATTCTCCGATGACCATTTTAGAGAGGCACTAAGAAGAGAAGAATGCCACGCACACCAAAGACCACCACTAGATCCTAAAGGATCAACAAAACAATGCTTGTCAAAACCTAGTTTACGAAATTTTCTTTGAATGAAACAATTTTTTTGCTTGGTTTCAGAAAGAAAGAGGAGAGCAGGCTTAAATTTACGAGACAGGGAAAAGACTTCTCGAATTGCAGAGTCCTGTCCCAAACCTCTGCAATTCCAACTGATAAGATTCATGGCTCTCTTGGGGGTTGTTTTGGGACAACCACCCTAAACCCAGAACGGAGTTTTTTGTTGGGATGCAGAAGAGAAGGACCAGTGTCTCCCAGAGATCTAGATCTTTTTTTGAACTTAAAGTTGAAAAAATGTTTGGAAAATGGATTGAAATTAAAAGACTGAAATAGATCATAAAAACTTTTAGTGATACCTTTTTGAGCCTCCAAACTGGTAGTGATTTTCTGCTTCTTGCCTTTCCCCTTGCTATCCGCCATCGAGGCCACTGGAATTTCCCTCTTCTTCGCCACCTTTTTCAACGCCGGGATTTGCAAGGCTCCTCTTGGCTTGCTGACAAGCTTGTCCTTTCCTTTGGCCACATTTTTCCCCAACCCTTTCTTACCCTCTTTTTTCTGCATGATCTCTTTCTCCTTTTTGGATTCACCTCTTCTCCCTCTGGTCTTCTTTGGGATCGAGGGGCTAACTTCCTTGAGCATTTTATCAATATCAACCACTTCTTTCTTTCTCTGTTCCAAATCAGTGTCTGCCTCCGGAGTATTTGTGGGAGTAAAGTCAGGGGCTCTGATTGAGAAGCCAGAACGGGAAGAGAGCATTTTGTAGGTGGTGGGTAATTGCCTCATTTGGGAGGTGTGAGTTTGGAGGAGATGAGGATTGGGACAAGAGAGAGATAAAGTTTTGGGTGGCAGTTGCTGAAAAGGGGTCCTTGTTGATTGGTCGGAGGGTTTTATAGTGGAAATAGGGGGGAGGCTTTTCAGATCATGAATTAAAGAATCACCCATTTCAAAAAGGGGATGCATGGTTCTATTGAATGAGTTGAAGGCCATTTCTGAACTTGCACCCTCATTCATTTGAGGCGGTTGAGATGCCTTAGACTGGGGACATGCACCACTATTGATTGTGGACGGTTGGGATGGGTGAGAGAGAGCATCAGCCATAACTGCTGCTGAGACATGTGCATGAATTGGTATGGAAGAGGAAGGGATGTGCTGCGGAAGGAGAAACGCCTGAGACTGTTGGATTAAGTGGTGAATGTTAGGGAAATAGCTTTGTATAAAAGCAGAGGTGGCGTTCATTAGGGAGGCTTGATTGGAGGGTGCACTATCTGGGTTGGAGGGTGGGGTAAAGAAAGCAGCAGAGTCATTAGATGAGGGTGAGTGGTCTGCAGATGGTTGTTGTGGTGGCAGGGGGGCCTTGGTTTGGTTCATGGGAGATGGAGAGTTCCTGAAAGGTGTAAACAGGGCTAACACTAGAGTCAAATTTCATGGTGCGGTGAGGGCCATGTTTTGAGTGATACTTCAGAAGATGAGTGAACATTTTCCGGTGAGGGTTAACATGGAAGGGGTAGGCAGAGAGATGGTGTGATTGCAAGTATCTAGCTTCCAGGCTCTCCAAGACAGCCACCAGGTTAGTATTACAGTGCCTATTGTCATGCCCAACACAACCACATCTATAGCAAATTTTGAAAATTCTTTCGTAACTGAAAAAAACCCATTTGAATTCATCTTCCCCTGGAACATTAAGATAAACACCAGGTGTAAGAGCCTGATCCAAAGCCACTCTGGATTTGATTCTTAGCCCTTGCATGCTTCTAACTCTGTTGAAAGACCAATCAACAACCACTAAATCCCCAACTAAGTTCCCCATTTTTTCTGCAGTTTCAAAATCAAAACCTTCTAGCGAGATATTAGGAACTTGAAACCAAACATCAGCCTTGGTGAAATCAATTTCAGAAAGGGCTTGGTTGTTGAGTCTTTCCTTGAAAACTAGTGAAAGGCCATGAATAGAGACTAATGATTCATTAAGAAAAAACTCTTTATCTTTTGGATTTTGAAAGTGAAAAAGATAAAAGTCACCCTTCTTTTCAATCCAAACCGAACCATAGGTTTTCCAAGCTTTACTAATGGCTTTTTGCATGACTGCAGGCGATAGAGAGTTTTTCCCCACGAATTTGGCGATCAACGTGTTTTTCAGCACTTCTCTGAATGTGAATGCTCTTGAGGGATCCAGTGAAAGCACAGAGCCCCTTTCATCAAGCCTTTCCTCCATGGAATCGTTTGAGGGGGGGCTACTGGTATCGTATTGGTAAGGCTTGGACATAGTGAAGGTGAGAAAGATTACAGAGGAAAGAACAAAGAAAGTGAGATTGGATAGGTAGCCACTACAAGAAAGAACGTATGCGTGGTTTAGATACAACTAATCCTGCAAAAGATATAAGCAAATCAATAAGAGCATAAACAAATAGAGGTGAGAACAAAAAGAATATTAGGCCAATGCATGTTGAGAGAGAGGAATGATGACTGCAAATTCTGCAGACGGGAGAAGTGTAGCGTGAGCAAAACTCCTCCTAGAGATCTTGGAGATCTTGATCACCTGCAGAGAGATAGCATTAGTAGGCTGTAGACTATGATGAAGAGAGACTAGAGTTTGTGAGAGGAGATTAGTAATATAGATAGATAGAGTGCTAGAGTAAGCTAAATGCAATTAACAAAGAGGGGATGGTGGATGACTGCAGCCTCTATTGGTTGCAGCGTCGCCAAGGTAGGTGGAGAATTGCAATGGACGGAGAGAGAGCGGAGGAGGGGCGGTGATTGGGAGCTTGAAACCAAGCGGGAACAATGGCTCATGGAGCAGAGGGGAGAGGCTCTAGAGAGAGCAGATATTGGCAAAGAAAGTTGGATAACAAGATGTTGTTTGGCCAGCAGTTTGAACCCCTCATTCACAAAGTGTCTCCAACAACCTCACACATGTCCTTGTGACAATGAGAAGGCCTCCCACAGAGCACAGGAGATGCAGCATTGTCGCGGATGGCGAGGTAATACTGCAACCGCGGTTTGGGCATTATTATAAACAGGCATGAATATGGCGCCACCTATGAAGTCAACAGAAGATGCTCGTCGACTTCTCCTCTTCAGATAGAGCTCTTGGTGATTACCTTGGACTTGCTTATGCTCCTGATTTAAATTTTAATTTGGCTCATATTTTTACAGATTGCCTCGGGGCCTTTAAGATCTTGCAGGGTTATGAAAGGCACACTCGTATGAGAATAAGCCAGTGATCTCTCGAATGAATAGCATTGTAGCTCATTTCTCTTGTGTAATTAGCAAGGTAGCAGTAGCCCACATGCATGCAAAATGCAACACAGTTCATAGTCGCCATTTAAGGAGGAAGTAAAACCACACCGGAAACATGTTAACAAATCAAGACAAAACCTTACAAATCAGAAGTTCTCTCAAATACTTATTCAGCTTCAACAAGACCCAGAAAAAAAGAAAAGCCAACAATTTCAGAGCAGAAACACGATAAACTAGACGAAACTGTGACCACGTCGAAGAGTCCTACCCAACCTCCGTTGGTGATGGTCTATGCTATATGGTTGGCATCTCATGGACTAGAAAAACTGCTTCTCCTTCAAGCTTTCAACAGTTTCCTTGAGGCTATCCTTGAGGGGAATGAACTCAATGCCCAAAGTCTTTGCCCTTTCCTTTGACACAGTGTATGTTGGCACAAATGGCTTATCGTCGGCGCACCTATACATTTAGTATTCAACAAAAGAAGGATTGGAGCAGTTAGAATCACCAATGATCATGAGTATACATAATCTAGAACTTGCAAAAACATTCAAATTAATTCAGCCAAGGTTTGTTCAATAGCATACCCAAAATCATAGCAACCCGGTGTGCAGAGACCGATCCTGTTCTAATTTTTTCGGACTACTAGTACTTGTAAATAAAATAAAACCATTCTACGCCTATGAAATACGATCACTATGTGCGGAATATACCAGTTGGTCTATCCGTAATTTCATAGTTGGAAAACGATATGGCTAGCCCTAGATAAGCTAGAGTCTATGTTTTTAACGACAAGGACTTTTACAGATTTTGAAGCCAAATACTTCTGCAGATAATCGTTTCAGTGAATCTGGACACTAGATAGTAAATTTTAACACCATACATATAATGCCAATTCAAACTTTTCCCAAAAGCCAATGAGGTACAACAAAATAGGGCCGACGTAGATACACTTGAACCCATGAATTATGCACAGATGCATAGATTCTTGCAAGCACTATCATAATAAGCAAAACTTTGGATAGAGGAAACATAACTTTGTAGTTTTACTACAGAAATGGGTGGGATGATATGGACGAGGTTCAATTAAGGAGCCGCTTCTCAATTGAATCTTTATTTCCCTCATCAGCTACAACACAACAACAACAACAACAACAACAACAATGTGCCTCATTTTTCTATTGAAGTTCTATTTTATGATCAAAAAAAAAATGTGCCTCATGGAGGGCAACTTAGTAGTGGGGCTCCCAGCATTCAACATGCAAACATCTTAAAATGTGCTTAGCCACTCGACACACCAGATGCTAAAAATCCTATAAAAGTGTTAATTGTTTAAACATCTTCTACTTTTAAAGGCCACCTACTCAAAGAACAGAAACTAAGCATGTATCATTCTTTGGAAACACATTGGAGAAAATCACTGGTGGTACTAAATAAAAAACTGCAGTCAAAAGACTCTGGGAACTTACTAACTACTTATAAATTGAACTGGCATTCTACACAAACAAACAGTATGAAACTAAAGCAGAGGTTCATAGAAGGTTGGAGCAGGTACTGGTCATTTCTATCCTATTACCACAATTTGTTACTTGCAAAAAACTTTTCAATAATTAGATAACTCAATTACTTACTTTTTGGGAAGCTGCAAAGAAGGATAAAGCTCTTCTAGTATCTTCACAATGGTAGAGTAATGAACATTACTCTCAACCATGCAGTATCTACCACTTGCTGAAGGAATCTCAAAGGCTTGAATGTGTGCATTTGCAACATCTTTAACATTTACCCATCCGAATGAGGCATTGGGGAATGTTTCTGAACCTACAGAGCAAAAAAGAGTTACATAACAAAGATTGCTTCCACAGAAAAAAGAATAGCATGTTGTCCTACAAGGAGTATGTACCTTTTATCAAGTTCAAAACTGCAGCAGCACTCGTGTTGAGTGTTGGCTGTAGTAGAGGACCAATAACCATGGCAGGATTTATCGTTACCAGGTCAATACCCTTCTCCTTTGCAAATTTCCAAGCAGCATCCTCTGCTAGAGTCTTCGATAGCACGTACCAAAGCTGGAATTAAATATGGGATCAATCAATGTCAGCACATTCAAGATGAGAGTATCAAGAACAAAAGTAGTGTGAAAAATGTATAGACCACTATACACATCCCAGATAGAAACAAAAATCAACCTTTATTTTATCAAATCTAGGCACATTGGTCAAACAATAACTTCATAGTATCAACAACTAACTCCAAGACATGTTAAGTATGATCAAATATTTCAGTCATGATATGAAAGGATGCCCGTCTATGATCTTCAAGCATCTGAATGAAGTCTCAAGCTTTGGAACTCCATGAACCAGTTTATGTGTCAATAAACCTATTTCCTACAAAGCCCAGCCCCTAAGATGATCATTACAGAGTTCATGTCCAACTCGATTAAATACAAGTGATTTGATCCACCTGGTAACACCATAATATTAGGTCAGCATAATAAATTTGGATCACGACCACTTAGCCCGTCCTGGCCAAAAATTGTTACTGCTAGAGTCAAGATTATGCACATACTCCCTCCCTCCCAAAATGTTTGCCTTGTTTGACTTTTCACACAGATAAAGGCAGTCAAAAATGATGTCAATAAGATTATGTACTACCAGAATCGTCCTCATACATTTATGATTGTAGTAACTGTTGGTTCACATAAAAAGAATAAAATCAAGGGTGAAAGTGGAAAAGGTGGGGGTAAAAAGTTTCTACATTCCCAAAGAAGACATAATTTTGGTACAAGCTCAACTGGCAAACAAGACTAACATTTTGGGACGAAGGGAGTAGTTATTATCTTAAGCTTCATGTAATAGAAGCAACCTTACTAGATGATTCTCAAACTTAACTGCCATGGTCTCCATATTACATGCAACAGTTTTATCGTCTCAGACCTTTCAAATAACAAGAGCACACTAGTACCAGATATCATGTTTATTTATGGAGAGAATAGAACTGACTTCGTATCTACAAGATAGAAGATCAGCCTTTTGGAAAAAATGACGGATAATTTGATATCACCCATCACCTCTCTTTTAAGGTGACTCACTAACACTAAGTACATCATTCTACTTGACCATTCTACAGAAGGAAGGAGCAGATCAAGAGGGAAGAAACAAGGATACTATCTTCAGCCATAAAAGCCTATAGCAGAAATGAAGTTGATTGATCCTATAGCAGTTCAAAAAATTGTAAACAAGATACATAATTCGAAAATCAAATCTTCTTCTCCACTCTCCAATTATAAAGTATATTTTTTGAACTCAGTTTAGTAGAACATCTTTATACTGTGATTCTCTCCCTTTTCCATTGAAAATATTTAGCAGCCATTGGTAAACTAAGATCAATCATATCAAGTAGGATAGTTCTGGTAGAAACTAATATATATCTCACATAACATAAAGTTATGCTCAACAAAGGAATTAATGGACAGAAGTATATGGACACATATTGTCGGGAAATGAAAGCTTGATTTCACTGCGTAACTTCAGTGATATCCATGTCGATCAATAACATTATAACTGTGCCCAACAATGTCAAGATTGTAAGTGGGAAGGACCAATACACACCTTATTTTCCCTGCTGAGATCTGGGTCAGTAAACCACGTCTCATCAACTACCACTTCCGGAGTTCTTGGTTTACCATTGTATGCCACGGCAGCCATGGAAGATGTTAACACTACTCGCTTGACAGATGAAGCTTTGGCACAAGAACCAAGAACATTAAGTGTTCCCTTCAATGCCGGATCAAGCAGTTCTACCTGAGATTGAGATAAAGAGCATTTTCGTAAATATAGCACCAACAAAAAATTTGTTAAAATCTAATATCTCAAATCCTAGCACAAATGTAAGACTCTTGTTCAGTGCCTTTTCTATAAGCAATATGGTTGTAATGATTTACTATGTGGGCAATGCCATTACGAAGGATCCTTAGAAATTACACATTGTTCCAACTTATTGAAAACGAATCAGTGAAAAATATTGAGATACGACTACTTCTATGATTTAGCTGAACACATAAAATGAGAAGAAAGACCAAGCTAGATCCAGAGAAATAAACAAATATTTATTAGTACTTTTAAGTTTTAAGCTATTACATATCCTCACTATACGTGTCCAACTTACAGTACCATGCCTTAGCTAGCATGGGGCATGGCCAACCCCAGCTATTCCTGTAGAAGTAGCTACACAGTTACGCTTGTACAGAGTATTTGTATATGGAAGTAGTAATCCCAATTTCTTCTTTCAAGTTTTAACAAGAACTCATAAAATTACATGAGGTAACTGACCCACTCATCCTCGTAGGACAGCAATGTTGCTTTGTTTAATTCTTTCATAACCTACTTGGCAAATCGAGTAAAAATTCTTTGAAACATTCAATGTTGCTTTGTTTAATTCTTTCATGACCTACTTGGCAAATCGAGTGAAAATTCTTTGAAATTCCTCAATCTATGAGAAAAGTCAAAATACATAGCAGAAGGTGATAAAAGACTTTGCAAGTTTAACATGTTTAATACATGAAGCTCATTTAGCAAATTTTGAGCAAGTACTTTTTTTTGAACTCTATTGAATGTTTGTATAATCGATTATGTTATTTGTTAGTACCTGATTGCCTTTCAATTTAAATATAACTAAATAGTGATTATATGATAATTTTATGTCCAATTTGATGTGAATTTACTGTTAATTTATTTTACCTTGACCGCCTCTATGGAAAACTCCTGGCTCCGTCCCTCATAGTACCAAATCACAGTATCAGGCTATCAGCCAGTAAAAAAATCACGCAGTAATAAGCCCGTAAACCATGAAATTGGCTTTTCATTAACTAGATATAGAACAAAGATGTTCAAAACATTGGAAAATATTAAAACATTGGAAAATGTTTAATATGTTTAAACTCAGTCTAGTCTGTAAATCACCAATGAGGTGTTTCTTTAACTTCATATCCGTTCTTATGTTTACATTGCTTACATGAGATTCAGATTAGAAAACAATCTCAGACTCATTGTTGAACCACCAAGGCCTAAAAATGTGCAACATAGACATTTATTTAGAGTCTGAAACAGCAATACCGTGCTGCAAGATATTGTAGGACTGCACTGAACGATAAGCATGTAATTTTAAATCCCTAGTCATGCGGACCGGCCATGATCACATACACATCCTACGTACCTTTGACATATCAACCGATGATACTTGTATGTAGATATGCATGACTATAACAAAAATTTGACCCTAAGATACTAAAATTGAATTGAAGGTGCCTAAATATAATCACATTTCTCTCGATTCTGAACAACACAAGAAGTAGCGATGTATCAAAGAACCCTCCTCGATTAAAATAGTTTTAGTGATTTACTAACTTAGGAAAATCTTACAGGAACCAAATGAGATTTGAAGGAGCAAAACAATATAGGGAAAACAAGGTGAGAAAAGTTCAGAGTGGACCTGCGGATCCTTGACGTCATGATAGAAAGGTGATGCGGTGTGGAAAACACCTTGACACCCTTCAATGGCAGAATCAAATGATCCTTCATCGAGTAGGTTTGCTTTAAACAAGTGAAGCCTCTCTTTGGCTCCCTCAAGTGCAAGTAAATGGTTTGTCTTCTTCGGATCAGCTGCTCACATGGGAGATAAAAACAGAAACAAATGATAAGCAAACTAGCAAGGATAAGGCCATCTATCTGATCATAACATCTCACAGACACTCCAATTGCTACACAGTTAAGATATACACATTTGGATTCACTAGTTACAGGTACTGGATTAATTTGCATAATTTATGCCATTATAGTAGACTAGGTATAAACCGGAAAATTAATATTTTAAGCACTAGATTGCAGAGTTTCTCTATTCCCACAAAACAGAATGATTGAACAATAGGGGATCTAACACAAAAAACAATCACCATTCAGGGAGAAATTGCAGCCTAAATCCAGCAGTTAAAAAAAAAGAAAGAAAAAAAGTGCCAAAGTGTATCACGATAAATTTCAAAATAAAAAAAGCAAAAACCCAGAAAAAATAAACATCGATTTGAAGAACTAACAAGTCCCCATGATCAACCGAAGATTTTTGCGAAGAGAAAAACATGATCAACCCACCCAAGATGGAAAACCTGGTAATCAATTTCAAAAAAGAATAAAAAAATTATGCATGAGAGAAAGAGAAAGAGAAAGAGAGAGGGGTTACAGGGGTCTCGAACAGAGGCTTTGACAGTGTAGCCGCGGTTGAGCAAGAGCTTCACAAGCCACGAAGCTATGTAGCCTGAGGCTCCCGTCACGCATACCGTCGTCGTTGCCACAGCGCTCATTCTCTCTCTCTCTGTATCTCTCTCTGAAATCTCTCTCCTTAGTTGGTCTGGTCAAGAGCGAGCTTTTGATCTTCCTCAATTACTCCCCTTTATGGAGTGGTCAGCCAGTGGATTAGAGGACGTCTCAGATTTCCCTTCCTCTTTCACTCGGTCATCAGTTACATCACATGTCTTTTTTTTTTTTTTTTTGATAAAACGTTACATCACATGTCATATACACCCCCCTACGACTCCACTAAAACTATAGAGGCATCTTCTGTCATTTTCTGCACTTTAGGGCTCCAGTGATATTTTCGTAGTAATCTGTTTTGTCTTAATTACAATTGCTCCCTCCGAGTTACCAAAATTCTTACAATTTCACCCTCTAAACACGGTGTTAACAAGCCGGCACCTTCAACCATAGAAGGGGGTGGAGTGCAGCTAGGGTGGTACCTCAAGTGGTAAAGTCTTTCCCTACATGACCAG